>VMRM01000023.1:3600000-4200000 GCA_010277075.1 Poeciliopsis retropinna
TTAATGCAGAATAATGCAACAAAGTAATTTTTCAATCTGCAAGCTATATTGAAAATTTTGCAAACTTGAACTGATTACATATTTGACAGATTTGACAGATGCTATCTCTGGTTGCAGGAAACTGCTACATTAACATGTTTTTATTAATAGAATAGGTTGTGAGAGGCCTCTCGGCTTCTGAACAGAAAATCCTCTGCATTCAGAATGACGTCACACACACCAGAGTCAGTGATAAATAGTTCTTGTTTAACTATTCTTAGTCTTAGTTGCAGACGTTTTCTCTTTTTGTCGTTTCTTTTTATGAATAGCACTGCTGCTATTCATAAAAAGAGGTACTTTGTGCTTTTAGAATGGAATTAGCTTAATGCAGTGTTAGGTGTGCAAATATCAAGGCTGAGGTTTAAATATGTCAGTAAACTGCTGCAAAACTGCAATCATTTTATAGAACGTTTGATCTTAAAACTTTCAATAAAATGTAAAAATTTTAGAGAAACCAATATTGTGAAAGCAGGTCTCTCTCTAACACTGTTTTTGTTTGTTTGCAGGTAAGAAGAAGCCGGCGTTGAGGCTCCCTAAAGAGGCGTTTGAGCAGCCCACACCTGCTGCTGTGTAAGGCTCTTTACCTTCAACATACACCTGTAAATCCTGCACTTTATTGATCCTCACTTCCTGCTCACCACATACCTGATCTTATCTGAACCTCGTCAGACTGCTGGACATGTGAAATACAAATCCACAGAACAACAGGAAGAAAAATATGCAAATTTCTGCTCTTGACTTGTGTTTGATCACAAATACTTGTAACCTCACATTTCAGTCGTGATTTTTTTTAATTTTTTTAATTATCAAATAAGTCAATTGTTTTTAAGATGCAGACATCTGAAGAAAGATATAGAGAGCAGCAGATCCTGACACTTGAGTAACTTTTGTGTATGTTTTTTTCCAAGTAGTACTGCTTTTGGTTTTAAATCATTTATTGTTTTTCATGCATTTTCTTATTATATGAAAAAATACATTTTATGCATTCTTGAACACTTTCTTAGCCTTTACCAGTCCTGACGTGTAAAGTAAATGGTGGCAGAGTGGATGAAAACAAACCATTACATATCAACAGAACACTTGAAAATAATTATTTTTTAGACTTACATGTTAAGTGTTGATTTTGGTTCTGGGTATATCAGGGGCTTTTTTTTCTGCTTGCCAATTTTCATGTTTAATGTTTCTTGCTGTCCAATTTAACCAATTTGTGTGTAATTATGCTACCTTTTGTGTTTTTTAGACCCCCCAGAGATTTGGATTCAAAGGCTTGTGTAACAATTGGAGAAAAGGTAATCATTTTTCAGTTGCTCCACCACTTCTGACCCCATTGAATTTTTATTTGTGCTATAGCGTCTCACTGGGGATTTTTATTCCTTCCCTTAGTACATTTACTGTTTATAAACCCTGGTGGGCTCAGAGTAGCATCTGCTAGCTGTAAAGAACGCTCCATTGGACATTACAGCTGTCTCTAACTCTTCTGATTGCGGGGAGACAGGAATGCTCTTTAATGCTGAAAAAATATTTATTTTAAACTCCTCAAATAATAGAAATTTTCCGATGGCAAAAGGGCTTAATTTATTTATTTTTTCCCTTAAAAATCTTTTCTTTCCCTCCTGGTGCATTAATAAATGCTGGAAGCCAACTGGCAGCTTTGTAGACATGAAACACATCCATTGTGAAAAGTTTCACCCCTTTGACACTGTCCTCTTACTGTGTTTGGAGCAGAAATGTGAGGTAAAAGCAGATGATCTGGAGCAGATCTGCGAACTGGGACGAGGAGCGTATGGTGTGGTGGACAAGATGAGGCATGTGCCCAGTGATCTTATCATGGCTGTTAAGGTGAGTGAATCAAAGCCTGTATTACTGTCACCCAGAAGATCAGATGCTCTCGGCTTTTATTAGTATTAGTCTCTCTGAACACCTACTACTGCCAAACTTCTACTTTAAATATATCGGTCTACCTTTTAAACTCATTGTTTATCATTGGTCAGTTAGCAATTATCCCTGTGGTTAAAAACTCTGAACTCTGATTGTGGCATGCAAGTCAATATCTAATCAAATGTTACGGGAGTGTTTTATTTCTCATTGGGTTGTGTAGAGCAGTTATGAGCAGGCCCAATCAGAAGACTGTAGTCTGTATGTTAGTTTGGACCACTGTGGAGGAATTCTAATGGGAGTGAAACCGGTAGCTAACTAGAGCAGGACTTTGACCTCTTGTCGAACAACACCTACCTGGTTGTAACTGGTGTGCCCACCTCTTGTAAATCCAAGAGATTTTAGAAGATAGATGTGTGTGTGTTGACACAATGTCAGAGTAATAAGATATTTACAATGTCCTTGGAGAAGCAACTCTTACGGCGCATCCATTTGAAACTCATCATTCTACAGAGAGAAAGAATATACAAAACTGGAATTTAGACAACTTAAGACTTGTAGGGTTGCATCTGAATGAGCCGCAAGACTTCTGTAGCGAAGTCTCTGGATCACATTTGGAAAAAAACCAAACACCTTGAACCAACTGTAAGTTGTGATGGTGGATCGATGATCTGGGCTTGCGTTGTAGTCACAGAACCAGAACACTTTGCAATGAATGAGCATGCCACGAAAGCATGGTATGCATGCTTTGGTAGAATGCATACCAAAGCATTCTAGAGAGAAAAGTGAGGCCACCTAATTAACTGCTCAAGTTTTTACCAGTCAAAGTCATCAACAGGCTGAAGATGCTAAACACAGAAGCAAATGGGCAACAGGATGAAATCTATGTACCATCAGATTTCTACAGACCTCATTGAGCTGGAAAGAAAAGTAGACTAAAGTTTCTCCTCAATAACTACTACAGGGGTGTCAAACTCAATTTCACCAAGGGCCACTTCAGCATAGTGGCCACCCTCAACGGGCCACATTGACGGTATAAATCAGGAGTGCCCAAGTGCAGTCCTCCAGACTGCAACTTTTAGATGCATCCCTGCTAAAACACATCCCAGACTAAAGGCTGACTTCCCTCATTAGCAGCAACTCAGTTCTGTAGAGGCCTAGTGATGAGTCAATGATCCAGGAACGCATCTAAAGTTGCAGAGTGGTAGGTCTGGAAAACTAGACTTGGGCACCCCGAGCATAAATGTATGAAAATACAATGTTAAAAATAAATTAAACAACACCTCATATTGTCATATAACTCATTTTATGTATTCAAGTTTTAAATATTACATTTGAGTTTACATGGATGTAAAGTTACTGCTCAGTTTAAAAATTACAATACTTACATCAGTGTTTAAAGGTAAGCAAGCAAATAATAAAAACAAGTTTTGATATTAACTCTCAACTTCATTCACAAAACTTTTTTGTTATTACACAACCAACATGTATTTTCACATAAGAACAAAACAATTAGGTGATGTTGCCCGTCCTCTTCACCCTGACATCAACTCACACACATCCTCATTCATCGGTCCTGTTCTCTAAATAAACACAAAACAAAACACAAGCAAAATCAATAAACTATATGCATATTCTAGTATGCATATAAAGTATATTTTACATTCATTCTATTTTAATTCAGTTAGTTTGTGCTTACCGATGTTTTATGGCCGGATGTCTGACACCGTTTTCCCTTGGTCAGTTCGTCCATGTCTGGTTTTAGTTCTTCTGCTGTGGCAATCCTCAAAACGGCGTGCAGGTTTTCGTCGGTAATGCGCGATCTGTGTTTGGTCTTGTTTAAATTCATTATTGAAAACATCTGTTCGCACAGATAGGTGCTTCCAAACATGGACAAAACACGAGCTGCCTGGAGTCGGAGCTGTGGCATCAAATCAGAGGGCAGTAGATGGTAAAGGTCCTCGATTGAAACATCACGGAACTTCGCTCTCAGGCCGCTGTGGCTTTGAAGCTCAATAGCTCCATCTCAAGGCGGTGGGGCGCACTGCAGACATCGGCGGTGAAAGGATTGGTAAAGGTGTCAAACTCAAGAGTGCTGCGATTTAAAGTCAGAAAAGCGCCGATCAAACTCGTTTATTAACAGTTAGTTTGGTAGTTAACCGAGCACATGAAAAATCACCGGGAGGCCGAGATGATCTGACAAGCAGGAAAGTGAACGAGATTGTTTTGTAGCACCTGGCGCTTCCATAGGTCGAGTTTACGCTGGAAAGCTGCGATCATGTCGGACATCTGGGTGATGATTTGTTTACGTCCTTGTAGTTTCTGATTTAGCTGAGCAAGATGCTCGGTGACGTCACATAACATTGCAAAGTCACAGGCATTTCGGATCGGACAGTTCAGACAAGGGTTTTCCTTTGTTCTTCTTGAAGGCTACATTTGGCGAACTTAGCTCCGTGTTTGGTTTCAAAATGCCGACGTATATTGTTTTCTTTCACGACGGACACGGTCCCAGAACACAAAAGACATACTGGTTTTTCACCTTGAAGTACAAACAGGTATTCGTTTTCCCATCGTTCATGAAACAGTCTTCCTTGTAAATCGATTTTTCTTTTCTTAGACATTTTGATGTTAGCTTGTCGATGTCTCAGTTTTATTCGCTGGGAAAATTAATAATGAGCTTGAGGTGACTCTGCTGCACTCTAGTGGAGAGAAGCCGTAATGTTGGCTGGTAACAATCGGAATGTATTATGGGAGATGTAGTTTGTAGTCAATTTGTGCTCAAAACCTATTTTAAGTCAATCATGGGCCTATAAAACGATGGTGGTAGGGGGGGAGGGCCACATAAAATGACGTTGCGGGCCACATGTGGCCCGCGGGCCTTGAGTTTGACACATGTGAACTACTAGCTACAGGTGGTTCCCACAGCGGGGATCTCCCCCATGAGTTGATTTTGTTAGATTCTGGCTTTTCCTTGCATAATTAACACCAACTGTGAGTGTATTAATTGATTAGATTTCCTGTCGTTCCCTTCCAGCGGATTCGGGCCACTGTTAACACTCAGGAGCAGAAGAGGCTGCTGATGGATCTGGACATCTCTATGAGGACGGTGGACTGTTTTTATACCGTCACTTTCTATGGAGCGTTGTTCAGAGAGGTATGCTATTTTGTATGGACCCTAATGTGCAATACACTATTTATTAGGTGTCCTTTCTGTTTCAATGATTATTGTGAAGCCTGTATAAGGCAGAGATTAGAAAAAGGAAGAGAATTCAAGGATAAAATTGGAAATTTGTGTGTTTTCAGACACTTTAAATGACTGCTGAAAATGTTTAATTTAAGAAAACTGCATCATCGATGGAGAACATTGCCGTCTGTTTATATATAAATAAAGAGTGAAGTGAAGCAGAGAACCTGTTTGTTCAACCCTTTCATTAGACTGAAACTTACTGGATCTACATGATTACAAGCAGGTCAAGATAATTTAAAATCTCTTCCCAGCTCTTATTCTATGACAAGATTCCCATATTACATACAGTACATGTATAACAGATAATGTATGGCAGGACTAAAATGGAATAAAACCTTTTGTTTTATTCCCGGCTAACATTCTTGTGACCAAAGCCTCTTCTGGGGATTTTATCGGATGGAGAAAATTTCCTGCATCAATGAATGAATGATCAGGATTTCCTCTTTTAGGGTTTTTTTTTTTTTTAAACTTCCTGTCTGATGGTAATCTGTCTGGCTGCTTTGTGTCTTGATCTCTTTCCAAATCCTACCCCCATCTGTTGTCAGGGTGACGTGTGGATCTGCATGGAGCTGATGGACACTTCCCTGGACAAGTTCTACAAGCAGGTGATCGAGAAGGGATTGACCATTCCTGAGGACATCCTGGGAAAAATCGCTGTCTCTGTGGGTTACATCACCAGCAGCATCACATGAGTACATGCTTTAGATGTTTGCTATGTAATTCTCAGTTGTTTATTAATGACTTCTGTTATTACAGATAGTAAAGGCTCTGGAGCATCTGCACAGCAATCTGCAAGTCATCCACAGAGGTAAGAGCCTGAGTGGAAACCCATTTAACTCTCGGAGATGCTGTCAATATCCAGCCAGCTGCTTCCTTCCTTCCTTTAGACTATTTCCAGATCCTATTAAAGGATCATAACAGCATCTTTATTACTCGATACTCGTGAAAAGTTCTGAAATGTGAATCTGTCTCTGGTGAAGAGCACTCTACAGGTTAAAGGTCTTGGGTTTTCTGCCTTCTTAAACATCAATTGGGATCTTTTTGGTGTAATTTCAGTCAGTCACTGTAAAGGGAAAACGTATAGATGTCTTACGTACTTTGATGCTTGTATTGAAATATAAAATGCTAAAATATGCTACAAGAGTAGCCTGAGCATTCTTTCTGAGGAAGCTTTAACATTTAGTGGAAGATGTGGATAGATGTTCATGCAGATGATGGGAAGGGAAATTAAGTGCAACTACTTTGTATCAGGTCTGAACTGGTGCAAAGTAGTGAACAAACATACATTTCTAATTAACTTTTAATTAAATAAAAATTTCCTGAATATCAACTTGGAATTTTATTTATTGTTTTCTAAAGTAATAAGTTAAATATTAAATATTAAAAACATGGAGTTTCAATAGATTGAATATTAAGATGAATACTCTTTTGCATGTCTATTGTCTCGCAAAGCAGAGTAGTGACACTAAAAGAGGACTAAAAAGTCTTCTGTTTTTTTAATAATTAAGGAATCTATTAGATCATCATATTGTATCTAATCATATTTTTCTGCACCATCAAAAATAGTGTTGACTATTTTTCTTTCTATTGGTTTCAAATTTTAAGTTTTAGTAAGATGAGAAATTGGTATAATCAGTATGCTTTGTTGGTACAGTATGCACAGCATACTGATACACCAATTATTATATCTATTTTATATTATTTATTTTACAACGTTGATACTTATTCTTTTAGCATGTGAAACATAAGAAAACAGCTTCTCATTTTAAAACCAGCTATATATTTTTCCTAATCGAACAAAAACTGCTGTTTGCTTTGTTGTCCCTCCAGATGTGAAGCCCTCCAATGTGCTCATCAACACTCAGGGTCAAGTGAAGATGTGCGACTTCGGCATCAGCGGCTACCTTGTGGACTCTGTGGCTAAAACTATGGACGCTGGCTGCAAACCCTACATGGCAGTAAGCAGCATCTTTTTCCATAAATGAAATAAGTATCTAGCTCTGTATTTTAGTAGAAATAGTAGAAATGTATGAGAGCAATGTTATTGTAGTGAAGTTGTCAGCATATGAGGACCATTTTACATTAATAGTGTTTACATAGCTTCTCAGTTTTTTTGTTTTTTTTTACATTTGAAAGAAATGTAGTCTTTCAAATGTAAAATTTGTGATTGTTTCGTCTCTTCAACCTCAGCCCGAGAGGATCAACCCGGAGACGAACCAGAAAGGCTACAACGTCAAATCTGACATCTGGAGTTTAGGAATCACAATGGTAGGGGAAAAGTAAAATAAGTAACACATGAACTGTTGTGGGAATAAAGCACCGTCCACACTTATTGCCACACCAGTTAAAGTTGTTTAAAAAAAACAAAAAAACCTTAAAATAAATAAATCTTGTATTTCAGTAAATACTTTTGTTAGATCACTGGTCCCACACTTTCTGGTAAGCAAGGCTACAATAATTCTTAAATCTGAAAACTTACATTTTGTTTTCAGTTTTTGCTGACGTTAACAGGAATTTGTGTTTGTTGTCTGTGTTCATATCCACAGCCCTGCGTAGTTGTTTGTATCACACTCGCCCTTATTTCAAGTGTGAGAAATTGTTTGTGTGTGTTCTCAGATTGAACTCGCCATCCTGCGCTTCCCGTACGACTCGTGGGGAACGCCCTTTCAGCAGCTGAAACAGGTGGTGGAAGAACCTTCGCCCCAGCTTCCTGCCGACCAGTTCTCCCCTGACTTTGTGGATTTCACCTCTCAGTGGTACGTCTTTGTGTCACTCTATGTTGATCCACTTCCCCAGAAGCAAATGAAAACTGCCACAGATAAGACAGGAAATCATTGTTACTGGTGTTGTTTCTGATAGAATTAGTATGTTCTTGTTTCATATATAAGTTACTTATTTACACCTAATAAAGTTGGATAATTGTTTTGGGAAGAGAAGTAAAAAATCTTCAGTCACTGATTCCATTTTAATTGTTTCATTGAATGACGTATCACATGTAATTAGGCCTGTCACAATTAATCACATGATGAACTAAAACAAACGCAAAATTTTTTATTTGCTTGATTTATTGTTGTTTTTTTTTGTTGTTGTTTTCTCTTTCTTTCTACCAAAACTGGTCTTCAGTCTCAACTATTTGGTCTCAACTATTTCTTTTTTTAAAAGACAATTTTATCTGTAGATACTTCATAATTAATTTTACTTGTTGTTTCTGTTGTTTTGTTTATTTATTTTGGATATTTACCATGTCTTCCGGCTGCAATATTTAAATGTT
Source organism: Poeciliopsis retropinna (assembly GCA_010277075.1). Classification (NCBI taxonomy): domain Eukaryota; kingdom Metazoa; phylum Chordata; class Actinopteri; order Cyprinodontiformes; family Poeciliidae; genus Poeciliopsis; species Poeciliopsis retropinna. The sequence continues at coordinate 3,608,433 of VMRM01000023.1, forward strand.
CATCAGAATTGAAAGTTTATTGGTCTAAATAATAAACTTCCATTACTACCATTATATTTCTTGAAAATTGTCTAAAAAACAACAATATTATCGTTTATCGCAACAAGTTCTGGGAGAATTAATCGTCTGGCCAAAATTTGTTATCCAGACTGGCCCACATCTAACAGCTGTCAGAAAACGTTATTATTTTCTCCCTTCTGATAAGAGCAGAGCAAAGTTTTCACCTGACTGATCCAATCTGTTAGCACTAGCAGCCATTCAATGACACTACAACACATCAATTCAGAGGTCTGATTTGGATCTGTCTCTGTGTCCACCTGATGTTCATTTTTAAACTTCTTGCCTCTTATTTCCTGCCACTGGTTTTGTTTCATCCTTTCTCAGTTGCTTAGTTACAGATGCAAGTATTATGGTAGCAGAAAGATGCAGCCAGTAGCTGCGGAGGGATGTCTTTAATATAAAGAAAGGTGTGAAAAGCCTAGCATTTGCCTTTTCGTGAAACTAATAAGATCAGTCACAGTTCTTGTTGATGTTTTAAGTTGACCTTCGGCTTTTACTCTGCTGCCCATTAACTTCTTCTGACAAATAAAGTAACAGCGGAAGTGGTGTTTCAGTTGTCGATATATGGGTTTACCAAAATGTCTTGTTGCTTTGCGGCTGATTTCTAATCAGGTTTTTGGAAAACTTTAATCTGGCAAAAAATTATTTTTAGCCAGTTGTGATAAGGAACAGTGTGATAGTCATAAGTGCACAAACTGCAGTGATGGCTATGACCTGTTGAAGAAAATCCAGGGAAGTGCAGAACCTCCAGACATAGATGTATCCAATATGTGGACTACATTCCTTGTGTTAAGCCATTCCTGAACAGAAACCGAGGAAAAGATCTGGACCGTTGCTCAGAGTCCTTGTTGTAGGTTAAAGTAATTTATTTAAATACGTTTCCTCAGTGATCACAGTAGACGGAGTGTTTTCTCATCTCACTCCATCAGCTGAAGAGTATTTCTTATTTATTTGTAATTTTGTACATATCAAAACTATGTTGAGAATTTACAGGAAACTTGACAGCTCTAGTTTTGCTTGAAATAAGCTTTCGAGTGTCTTTTTTCTGTGACAGCATTAATGAGGGGCAGTAAATTGTGACATTTGATCTTCAGCCTAAAATGTAGAAAATTATTCAGAGAGATGGACAGTTTTCACTGATTTATGCAGGTGTATTCTGATGTGTTTTGTGATAATATTTAAACTCATTCAAACTCAGAGAAGTTTGCGTAGTTACCTCCAGCATATTTGGATATTTAGATTAATAAAGAGCAGCAGGTATTCTAGACCTGTAGAGCAGGTTTGTACCCTGTAGATGAGGATTCTTTTTATTTCCAGACTCCTGCCCTTTGTAGAATCCAGACCATCACAGTTCTGTCTGCATGTGTGGGCTCTTTGTTCTGCTGCAGGATGATCTTGTACCAATCTGTTGGTGTTCTGAGCCCAAAGTAGCATAAACTGTCTGTGATATTCTGCTGCGACTCCAGCTTTCCCTGCAGAATGGAGGTTTCTTCTCAGTCTCCTGTCCTCAAATGATGGGCAAATGATTTCTCAGAAAATGGAGTCACCTGATTTTACAAGCACAACCATGCAGCTGTTCATGTTCCATTCGCTATCACACTAATTGATTCAAATCAATCCTGTTCGTTTCCTGTGAAATGCAAAAGTGAATGTGAAAGTGCAGAAACGACTCGTTGCCATTTGTTTTAGAGTAATTCTGTATTTTGGCCTTTTTTTTTTTTTTTTTAACCACAGCTTAAAGAAAAACGCCAAAGAGCGGCCAACATACACAGAACTCATGGTGAGTTTTCTCTTTTATGTTCACCTCGTCCTTCTGTTGATGTCTAGTTTTCTTATTGCCTATTGTCTACTTGTCATGGCTTTAATTACACACTACTGGGCTGATAAAATCTATAACATATGTATAGAAAGATCTACTATTACACATGACTGCAAAATGATCCTAAATGACCCAATTTTGAAAAAAAAGGGATGTATTCACGCAAGAAAGTCAAACAAAGAACAGAGACTGAAGTAACAAAACGCACACCCAGCAAAACAAAACCAAACCACAGTAGACCAAAGTGGTTATTTTGCACAGTGTAGTGGTCAATTACACTACAGTGAATGTATATAGATACCAGATCTCTGCAGGGAGACATATCAGTCACAAAGAGATGACAAAATAACCAAACAATATTTACAATAGTGACATGCATGAAGAAATCTGAAAAAATAAACAGAGAGATTGTTGAAGCCTATAGAAGTTAAGCTAGAAAATAAGACACATGCAGTGAGAACAAACATTCAAAATAGTCAAACCTGTAGAAATATAAATCCAGTGAAGGAAGAAACACATTCTACAAATGATCAGAAGACAGATTAAACTATAGAGTATGAAATAAGACAACAAATCATGTTCGTTCATTTAGCAAAATGTCAGTCAGCTGTGGTAGAACACACCACAATTAGGAAACTTGAGAAGAAATCTTAAACCCTACCAAAATACATCAACTATCTTCTATTAGATGTGCTAGAAAAGAAAGTCGCTGAGTAATGAAAGAACCAGACACTCACCAGAAATGCTCAATCACATGTTGCTATAGTAACTACCAGCATTTTAGGGGCAGAGAGGAGCAGGAGTTCACAGAGAAATATGACTTTAACCATCATTCAGACAGTCACTTTGTGTAGAGTATAGGTCTTCATAGTCTGCAATTAGCACCACTACCATCTTATGGTGTCCTTGTATGTAACCATTTAGACCTTTAGAGTGTTTTATGTAAGTCATATATCAGATGTATTAAAATTAATTCCCATAAAATGTAATGGGAATGAATTGGAGGTTTGGGATGTGCACTCAGTGTCTTTATTTTGACCCAATAACTAATCAGTCATTCATTTAGACTAGGAGAAATATAGTCAAACAAGGACATGAACAATCTAAAAAGAGAACAAAGGCAAATATACAGACACTGTAAAGTTCTCCGTAGAACAATGTATATGCAGATAGACTTCTGTTTTTTTTTCTTTTTTTTGTACATGCAGATACTTAGCATTAGCATTTCTGCAAAGAATTTTCAGACAAGATGGCCACTAGAGGCCACCACAACATCATAGAAAGATGCAAAATGAAGTTAGTTAAAAACCAAACAAAAGGACTAAATAAGCCAATGTTCACACTTTGAATAAATAAAACAGAAAAAAACAACTTTATGAAGTGAAATTTGATCTAAAAAGCCCCTAAATGATTTTACTAAGTAAGAAGTTCATTAATAAATTAATCTTAACCTTAAGAACAATTAAAATACAAAAGAGAGAAAGTTACTTCAAAAGACAAAAACGAAGTGAAGAAAATGATTAGATGGAGCATCTTAAATAAGAAAAAAAGGTTTAAAAATGCCCTTCAAAACTGATCATCTTTATCCAAAGCAAAAACAAGAAAGTCATTTCAAAATGACAAAGCAACAAGACAATAATAAAAAAAAATTGACTTCAAAAAGAAACAAAGGATTATAAGGAACTACAAAGTACAGAAAGCTGTATAACAGACTAGAAATTGATGGATAGCATTTTTATATCTTCAGTCTTGCTAGGGATGTAAGTCTGCCCTCATGAAAGACTCCTGATTTCATTCAGACTAACCTGACCTCCGTCTCCTCCACAGCAACATCCCTTCTTCACCTCCCACGAGGCCAAAGAAACTGACGTGGCTAGCTTTGTGAAAGTCATCCTGGGGGATTGAGCTCTACATGTGCACGGCACGGAGGGAGGAAAACCTAAAAACCCATCCTACAAAAAAAGCAGGTCTCCCTCTCACCCCCCTCCACGCCTCCAGAGTCAGAACGAGGAAGACCAGCGGACGAAGTAGAACAAGGAGGCGGCCTCCGCGTCTCCCCTGAGGTGGTGGGAGGGACGGGGGAGACCTCGAGTATAATATGGAATAATTCAAGGTGTCTGTATGCAAAACCTCCCCCTGTGATCAGATTAGCTTCACCCACTACTCCCAATATTATTAACGAGCTGGCCACGCCATTCACCATCGTGGTCAAACTCTTGTTTTCTCACTGAAAAGCAGTGGAAGATGTGCAGATCGTATAAAAGAAAAAAGATGGATGATATAACGCTTTCTGTGTATAATCTAAATGTTTGTCTACTCAAAGCAAAAGTCCCGCATCAGATTATTAACTGACTGCATGTACAGAATATATCTCTGGCAGCCACAGATGGCCAATGATGAGCAGCTGTAGAGCCTGATTGTAGACTTAAGAGCCTCCCCTAGTGGTCTTTAATAGGTACTGCAGTGCAACTGCTTTCCTCGCCAATGCCATCTACCTACGTGTTTTAGGCTCTTGGCTGCCTGCGAGTGTGTGTGTGTGTGTGTGTGTGTGATTGTGATTGTGTGTGTGAGCTGAGGGATGTGTTCAATGGCTGCAGGTGGAGGCAGAGCCAGAATGCTGTCCGGTTAGTTTGCAAACACGGCGAGGGGTCAGCTAATGCTCTGATACAGCCGCTGTTCAGCATTTCAGGCCGTCGAGCTGCAGCAAATTAATCAGATTTAGTCATCAGAAAAGCTGTGAATATAATGAACTGTCTTTTACCAAAATGTCTGGAGTTTTTTTTAGGCCACAAACATTTTGAGAGAATAAGAAGAGGATTGCCCCTGATTTAATGTGCAGTTTACTATAGGTTGAGCCCCAAATCATACACTCGCTTTATGTGGAAAGGGCTGGCATTGTTGAATGTGGCTGAAGAAATCTTGAAATTATTGTTTGATTGTTTTTTTTCCCTAAGCTTCAAGCTGCCGATTCCACTTTTTGTTTAAGTACAAGAACAGGATTCTATGGAAATCTGTAACTAACTCGGAGAGGAGGTGACTGAAGAGAAGATATCGCTTTAAAATAGGGTCTCTCTTGTTTTAAAAGACAGAGCTTGAATGAAAAGCTAACAAGCCTCTCAGAAAATGCAGGTTACAGTCTAAATAGCTTCTTACATCTTTTCCACTCCTCTGTTTTAATTGTTAAAAATCTTGCTGATACTGAAAGTGGCTAACTTTGAATCTTTGTGCTAACAGCGTCCACTCTGAAGAGTGATAGCGCAATCTATTATGTGTGACGCCTTCCCTGATGGAGAATTTTTTTTTTTTTTAGATTTTTAAGTTTCCAACTCCCTCACCTCTCTGGTCACTCCTGATCAAGTTAATAATTGTCAAACTCGAGTTACCATTCGATTTCTTGTCTCCAGCTCCTGATCTTTTGTAGAATCACCGAAATTAACTTTCCAATCACACTTCAAAAGCAGCAATTTACACATTTACGTCCAAAGTTTAGGATTCTTACTCAAGCGTTGTCAGAAAATATAACTGTCTTGCACAAAACAATAATTATGCAACATCTGCTTATTTCATTCAGAAGTTCCTGGCGGAAATGTTAAATGTTGGTTTATATTGTAGAAAGGAGCCGACACTAGAGAATTAGAAGTCAGAGGAGCCTCCAGGACTTACTTTTAGCCGAAAACTGTAAATATTTGCCAAATATTTGTGTTTGCCTCGTTGGTTTATGCACATATTTCTTTGAGTGTAAGGTAACTTTTCAAGAAATCGATCTCCCCTAGTACAAAATAGTGCCCAATAATTTGTTACATTTCAGTTTAGTCCAGCTGTTTTGCACTTTTAATATAAATATAATTATTTTCCTAATTTCCTAATTAATTTCCCAATTAATTAATTGTTTTTTTTTTGCTTCGCATCTTTAAGTTCAAAATAATTTGCCACGACAGTTTGAGCAAAAGGAAACCAAAGCATCGTCTTACGTTTGCACAAATAAGAAAACTGTATTAATTCTGGTACAACATGGCCGTACGAGTTATAAGAACTCCTTTGAAGTAACAGCGTGTAAACTTTTCTTTTCTGCCCCTTTGCAAAGCCTGAACCAGTGAGCAGTGAGTCTCGTCCTTCAGTTTGATTTGTTGCAACTCGCGGTCTTGGTAATGCTGGATGCAGCTGTGCAGGCCTCCACATGCTTTATTTTCAGTGTGTGTTTGTGTGTTACATGGGGAACATTGTCCCATATCCTCCTTGTTTTCTGTACTGAGCCAATCACAACCCTCTCCACTCCATGCTCAACATAAAAGGAACTGGACATTGTTGCTATTATTGTTGTTAATACTATATTAATGTTATTATTTAGGATCACCCCCCCACTCCCTAATCCATGTTACAGACATATTAACTGCAGTTATTCTTATTTATTACAACTGCTGTGTCCTTCTGAAGACTTGAGCGATCCATCAGAGACTCTTCTTTGCTTGCCTCTGCGGCTGTGTGTGTTTTTGTTGTGTTTTTCTTGGCTCAAACAGGTAAATGCTCTTACAATGTAACTTTTATGCCTTCTATGTGCCTCTATAATGAAAAAAAAGAAAAAATGTCTAAGAAAATAAGGATGATGCAGGGTTGGGCTCCCTCCCTCTTCACACTCTGCATGGCATCATAACCCCAGCACCCTGCCAGCTTTGAGGACTTTGTGTTTCTTTGTGATGTTACTCTTGCTGTAGCTTGAGGGTGTTTGTACTTGTGCCTGTTGTTGCCTCGGTGGCTTCTGAGGGCAGAAAGCTTGAAGGTGGTGAGTGAAATTTTAACCATGAGTACTTAAGGTCTTTAACCTTAAAACTCTCCTTATTTTTAGGCGCTTTTTTTTTTTTTGTTGAATTTGACTTGTTTTGGAGCTCCTTCTGGGATCTAATGATGTGAGTTTATGCATTGTACAAATGCAGATTTTCTTTTTTTTTTTTGACCTTCAGAAACAACTTTCTGTCCTCAGTCTGCTTCCGTCTTTTTTGTCTTGAGGTTTCCTGTTTTGTTGCAGGTTAATAATCCTCTCTCCTTTCACCCCATAACGTGGCCCTAGCTTGGCTCAGGCCTTGTGACCGTTAGCCCAGACAACCTCTGGAGGTGTTAAGGTCTTCAAAACAAACTGTCACCCTCCGCTGTTTGTTCCGGCTTCGAAGCGTTGGCCGCTGATGCTGCCAAGAGGCGGTTGGCTGATGAGCGGTGGATGTTTTTGTGCTTGTACAGCTGCCAATCAAGATGAATCAGTTTGTGGGTGAGCACACCAAGGGCTCCCTCATTATCACATTTTCATGACAAAATTAGCAAAAATCAGAGATTCTTTGTGTCAAAGTATTAAAAAAAAAAAATCACAAATTTTCTAAATATGACCAAAGAAAAGCCTACCAGGATCCTTTTATTCATCATCATGTACATGTGGTGTTTGTGGGCGTCTTAAGTGCCTAAAGATGCTTTTTTGTCACAGATTTATACTTAAACGCTTCTTAGTCCTTTACTTCCTTTGCTGAACCCAGCAGGACACACAATCACTATATATATATATATATATATATATATATGTGTGTGTGTATATATAAATAAAGACAACATTCAGTTAAAGTTGCTGTGTGTGGACAGTGGAATACAGAGTTGGAAATTTTAAAATTTTGCTATTTTTTTTTTAAGTCCTGCTAGTTCAATTCCACTGGAATATCTTTCCCTCACATCTTCAGTCGTATGTTGTGAAACTACTCAGATACACCACTAGATGTCAGAATCTTCACATGGTGACTTTACAATTAAAGTGAAAAAGAATGCAGCTTTTACTGTTACAGTTAAAACTAACTAAATGATTTAAACATATATATTAAAAAATCTTAAAGAAAAAAAAATTTTTTTTGCTCTTAAGGCTTCAAGTCTGCAAATATTGAAGTCTGTCAAAGGAATGTAATTGACTGCAAAAATATTTTTTTTCTTTATCTACCTGGTTTTAAAGATGCCATATTTGGAGTGTAAGGACACAAATTGATCTAAATTACCATTCCAAATAAATCCTGAGGAGGGCTTTTTTCCAGAGTTATTACACTTTTAGCCCAACTGTCTTCATTAAAAGCAGCAGATTCTGTTCCCTATACCATTCTATGACACCTTTATTTCCACTTGTTTGAATAAAGATCAAAGAAGCTTGGGTTGTGCAACTGGAAGATTTTGAAACACACTAGATTTTGAAGATTTTGAAGTCCACCTCTGAGTGCTCAACCTCCCGCACCCCTCTGAAATTTAATGTTTTGGCCTAGTCAAAGTCGGGGGTTAAATCTCACTGAGATGCTAAATCCATCCATCCATTCATTCATTCATTCATTCATTCATTCATTCATTCATTCATTCATTTTCTTTACACCCTTGTCCCAAGTGGTGTCAGGAGGGGTGCTGGTGCCTGTCTTCAGCAAATAGGTCGCCAGGACAACACAAAGACAGATAGGATAAACAACCATGCGCACACATGCTCACACCTAGGAAGAATTTAGAGAAACCAATTAACCTGACAGTCATGTTTTTGGACTGAGGGAGGAAGCCCACAGTCACAGAGAACCCACGCATGCACAGGGAGAATGCAGTGCTACCAACTATTATGACTTTAAACAGTCTATTCATGTTTTATTCATGATCAAAAACTTTTTGATGTGACTGAATTAAATCAGTTCTGCACAAAATTGTGGGCAAAGATTCTTCAGATATCAAATTTAGAGTCAAACTTGTGGGCCACAAAAAACAAAAAAAAAAACAAAAATGAGAGAAGAAATTATGAAGAGGGATTTCAGCTTAATGTCTTCAAAAGACATGAGCAGCGTTATTCTGTTGTGGAGATTTTGATACATAAAATTGGATAGAAAAAACAGTTATCTATCCAAATTAAAATGTATGTGTTTTTATTCCAACTTTCTTTGCCCCAGGTTTACACACTGCAACTTCAACATTGCTTCATTCAAGACAAATGTAAATCTCCCAATTTATATTTTCATTTTGATTCTTCCCTGGAGTTTTTTTGCTCTTATCTAAATTTTATACCTATATTTTTCATATCTGACAGCAAAATGCTTCCTTTATTAGCTAAAAAAAAAAAAAAAGAAGCTTTAAATAGTGAACGGAAGAGTTCGGCTGTATTCAGCAAAGTAATTCAGGTGAAACCTACAGAGTGGAATTATTGACTGTCACATAATGCGCAGGAGGAACTGCATGTTAGTATGCAGCTTATCCAAAATAAATGTGGCACAAAATTTAAAGAAATGTATGTTTTTGGCAGAGGAAATGTGATAGAAAAACAGCAAGGGTTGTCATAAATGGAGACAGTCCTATTATGGAGAGAGCCTGTGTCCTTATCCCACACTATACATAGATCTATGTTTAAGTGAATAAACTCTTAATTGCCGATTAGTCTTCTGACATTAATCATCCAATCCAATAAAATAAAGCAAGAAAAACTCAGATTTTTTTTTTTTAATGTCTGAAACTCGCCTTTTCAACTCTGCCACTCAACCTACAAATACTATACTATAACATTTACTGCCAAGAAGCGCTAAAACAAAGAATTAATGGATCAAACAAAATTTTCCTACTTTTTTTTTTTTTTTTTTAAGTAAATATTAATCTGTGCTGTTTGGGATCAATTATTTTTTTAATCTATACTCTCACTTCCAGCCAGGGTTAAGCTACTGGGAGATTTAGAAAGGCTAAGAGGAAAATCCAGTCACACACCACATCACATCTCGTTGCTTTTAAGTCTGTCCCAGTCCAATAACTTGCTAACGAGTAGAGCTTCCCGTTTTTGGAGAAAACAGTGAATCACCGTCCCTCTAAAAATCTGCAACATCTTTCTTTCTTTCTACGTCTTTGTCTTTCTCTGTGAGCGTTTGTCAGCTCTACATGCATGTAGGAAGTCTATTTCCATCCTGCTGTCACCTGCTGGGTGACCTGTGCTCACCGGGGTCAGGACGTCCGCGTGGGAACATCCCATTATAATCTGACTTCAACAAGCAGCAGGCACGTATGTGTGGATGATGCGGTTTTTGCTGCAACAGTTTATTTATTTTGACATTGAAGGTCATAAAGAAACGTGAGGCAGAATTGGAGGAAATCTTTTTTTTTTTTTTTGCTCATTTTCCACATACACAAAGTCTATCTAAAGAATTATCAGAAAGCCTGCGGATGAGGGAAACTTTAAGCCTTTTACAGACTTTTTGTCAGGATTATTTCAGGTGTAAATTTGTCGTCTGTGCGTCTGCACATTTCTCATGCTGCGACATGACTTGTGACACCGTGGAGCTTTCTGTTGGTAAACTGCTGGTACACACAGCTGTATGTGACTTCTGATGTTGCGGTGTTGTGCTCTTTAATCTGCAATCTGGAGGGACGTGATCCAGGGATGCTACTGTACGTGGAAGAGGGTGTTTTTGTTGCTGTCAAGTGGGTTTTTGGGGAGGTTTACTTTGGGTTTTGCAGCTCCATGGGAAGTGAAGTTCTCAGTATATTTCCATGTCTCTTAAGCCTCCGCTAAAGACTGATGACTGTTCTCTTAGAGCTCAATGAATTTCTATGAATAATTTAGATTGCTCAAAATGATTGTGTGCAATTGTAATGATGGAAATTCAATAAAAAAAAAAGAGGTATTTTTGCACAATATGTTCTGCATCTGTTTCTTGTGTTTTGCATCATGTTTCTGTAGAAGCTAACAAACAAATCTTCAACACCAGCTGGAATATTTATGGAAGGAACCAAGATTTTGAAAAATTAGGGGAGACATTCCAGGTCAAACCTGGACTGCTTACGATTTTATCCTCCAACATTTGAAGAAAAGTAATCTATAACATGATGATGGAAATAAACAGATGTCAGAGAAATCCTATTACAACACAAGAAAAAACTACATTTTGAAAGGTATTGCACAAAAGTGTTAAATTCTGTCCACTCTAATGCAAACAGGCTACTTCTCTCTTTTTGTTTTTAAATCATGACTGTTGTTTTGCAGTTAAAAAGGTTCAAATGTTTCCAAAGGAAATTGTTGTGTTCTCAAAAACTGCAGCCTTGGAAACTTACAAATTAAACAGGGATTGGTTGACTTTTTTTTTTTTTAGAGCAAATGTCTTTCACTCCACATGACACTAATGATTTAACAACAGAGAAAAAAAGCTTTAATCTTCTGTATTTTTTAGTCAAATCGTTGGAGCAAAAATGTCTTTATGGTTAGTTACTGGACAATGTTTGAAAGAAAGGAAAATTGTGAACTTTCCCCCCAGCTCTTCTGGCCTAAATTCGTAAACAGATTGAAGGATTTCCCTTCAACCCGATCAAAAGCGACACAGGTTCTGACTTTCTATGAATGCCGGAGTTTTCTAAAGTCAGGGCTGAACTTTGCTCACAGATGTCTGAGAGATGATTGTTGGAGGAAGGAAGATGCAACAGGGAGCCAAAAATACCCACATTAAAGTCCAGCAGGGTGGATGTGCGTCAGATCAGACTGTAAGCAGGAGCAGGTGGTGTGTGAGAAACTAACAGTCACAGGTAGGTTGCTTTTGTTGTTCTGAACCATTTCTGGCTTTGTTTTGCCTTTGCTCCACCCTCTCCTCGCTCAACAATTTCTAGGGTTTGCAGCAGATTCTGTTATTTGCTTTTCTTTAGCACGCGACAGCCTCGCATTGTACAAGTTCAACGGGTCCATTTCCCAGATCTGAAGCTTCCTTCGAACTGCGGCACTACGTGACTTTCTGCAGAGCAAAACGAAACGCCACCAGGGCATTGAAGGAATAGCAGATGACAGAATCTGATGTAGAGATAAGGTGTTCAGAAAATGTTCACAAACTTCAGCTCTCATTAATGCTTTAAGTTAAGTTATAAGTCAGATTTTCTTTTTCACAGTGGAAAGAGAGGAAAGGAACTAGAGTATGAGCAGATGCAAAAAATAAATGGAAGAGAAACATATGAGAATAAATAAAGGCGAAAAGTAAACTTAGAAATATTTATAGAAAAAATAGGAATTAGAAAAAGAATGAACAGAGTCAAAATGCTGTCGGTAGAGCTCATTAAGTATTTTTTAAATATTTGTCAAAAATGTCACTGAGTCCTAAAAGTAGAATATGAGATGGATACCTTGTGAAAACGACAAACTCCTCTGGAATTTTCTGAAGTTCTACTTCCATTTGCACAAATGCAACACCAGAGCCAGGAAGGATTTCTTAAAACTGTCAGTCATGCTTATATACATGCTGTTCACACCCTTCCCCCACACAGAGTATGCTGTCGTGGTTACTCAGCTAATGGCGAAGAAACAGTCTAATGTAAATTAAAATTTTTCAAATTCTCAGCAGGTTCTGCTGTGACGGACGAGCTGGAGAGGCAGGGCTGTAGCGAAACCAGAAAACTGCGCTTCTTCAAATTTCCAGCCTTTGTCGTCGGTCTTCCCAGAACTCACTCACTGCTGTTGTTTAAATGGAATGCTCAGAAAACAAAAAAAGTACGAGAAAGGAAAACAAAAATGACTTGGCATTAAAAGAAAAATTATTTTTCAACTATGATTTTGAGAGAGAGGAGAGATCGTGACAAGAAATATAAATGTTAGGTTAAATGACTCCAAGACAATGAGGAGAAACTGGAACGTAAAGAGAAAAACAAACAAATACGTGAAAAAAGAACGAATCACAATAAAAAATTGATAGAATTTGAAAAAAGAGGACGGTAAAAAGGATTTTTATTCCAGAACTTCTCTGGCTTCAAGATAATAAAAACAGGCAGAAGGTTGCATTTTTTTATAGTGATCATGTTCCAAAACCAAACATAAATATATTTTAACTTCTACGTCTATTTTTGATCCATAGCTCACCCAAGAAGTCATTCTTAATATTTTTCAAGAAGAGCTGCCCAACTGGTTTGGTTGATGAAGAACCAAATTCATGGTGTCAATTTAAATGCATCTAAAAACACACATTGTCTCTGTCTTGCAAAACAGCTCAAGCTCAGGAACATTGGATGAAGAGCAACTTTATACATTAATTTTCAACTCTATCAACACATTCTCTGTTAGATTTAGACTTGGACTTTGACTAGGCCAATCCTCCTTCTCACAGATGGAGCCCTTAATAACCAAGCTCTCTGTTTGCTCCAGGTATTCCGTCAGAGACAATGTTTGCTTCGTTTGTTTGTGTTTTCTTGTACTTTTACCGTGTTTTTGTCTTATTAATTAATGACTGATAATTGGTGAATGGATGAATTCACCAATGGATGAATGGATGAATTTTCCATCATGATTAATAAAGTTACAGGAGGTTTTCTGAGTGCGTTTGATCTATCACAATAGTCAGGCTGTTGCGATTAGACCTGTTTCTCGCCTTGATCTCATCTTTTTGAAAAGACATAATAATAATAATAATGATAATAATAAAAAAAACACCTGGATACTTTTTTTTTTTTTTTTTCCAGAATTTGAATAACAGTTTTATAAATCTCAAAAAGTGTTTTAAATTAGCTCTGTAATCCAGTTTAGGCCTGACCACGAACGATTCAAGCCTGTTTGGCACCATGGGCAGGGATCCACATCAGAAACTACTGCTGGGTCTGATCACACTAAATATGCAATTGACTGTAAATTGAGCTTCGGCGCCATTGAGCGTATGCTTGTGTTATTATTGTGTTTGCAGCTTGTTTCGCCTTCTCCAAACCTTTATCCCTGATGTGTCTGATAGGTACACCAGGTCTCCACGATGGAGTTTGTTCTCTAACAAACATCTGAAACCTTCACACAAACATCTGGATGATCCTAAGTTTAAACTTTACATAAATGACTCTATTAAATAGAAATGCATCCCACACGACTGAAACTATAAATTAAAAAAAACAAAAACAAAACAAACAAAAAAACCGATGTGTTGTTGACCACGTTTATAAAAGCTAAAAACCACTGACACAGGGTTAACTTCTTACAAAGCGCTGTGACGTTGGAGGATTTGGGGGACTTATCAAACAAGCGCATGAGATTCCTCACTTGCAAGTCTGCCATCCTGCTGCTGTGCTGGTTTGAATTTCTTTCTATAAGCGACTGGCTTTTCCATACCGACAGCTGATGATGTAATGGAAACTCTTCTGAGCAGTGCACTTAAAAACTAGAGAATGATTTATAATGAAAGGCAGCTCCAGCACTCTTTAGTGCTTTCTTCTAAGGAGGGGATGTGAGTTTCAGGTTCGTTGCTGGATGTGGGGGTAAAAAAGAATTATGCCTCTTTGTGACGATAAACAGCCCTTCCATCTAGTCAGGTACGGCCTGCAGAAATGAGGGCTTATTTTACCTCCGCAGCTTCCAATGGCGACTGCAACTCCAGAAAATCTCACCCAACCCTTTGTTTCACCCCTACAGAAAATAGCAGTCGGTTCAAACCGCCAGCTCTACAGCCTCACATGCAGATGGATGGGCTTTCTCTCCTTATAATGGGGGGAAAATTTGTTATATAAGCCAAAAAACTCCTCACGAAAATCCCTGATCTGCCCTGTCTTTGTAAATCTCTTCAGGTGGCCAATAAATCGACCGTGCCAAGAGGACCAAGTGAAAGAAAGGTTTCATGAGGAAGTCCTGGATTTGTGTCCAGAGGAGGAGAAGAAGCAAGGAGACGGACCTGCCCATACACCTGTGACGGTCCGGATTAGTTGGGGGGGTAGGGGGGGAAAAGGGAAAAAAAACAGGATCTAAAACTTAGAGAAAACATCCTGTTTCTCCCCCTCCCTCGTCTCATCCCAGAAGTGTTTATGTAGCTTTTCCTGCTCCTGTCTGCAGAAACAGGACAGATGAATCAGGCCAAGGTGGAAAAGGGGCCACTTCCTGCTCGTTCACATTCAAATATCCCATTCAGTCGTCTCGCTGCTGAACAACAGCTCATCAGTTCTTGATGGACTTGAATGAAATAATGATGACTAACCGCCTGCTTCTTTTCATTTCAAATGTAGCGACAGACATGACACTTCTTCTTGTGTTGAGGACTGGCTTCCTCTCAGGAAGTTTTGAAATAGAGGGAAATCCCTGGAATAAACCTCAAAATATCATGGAGAATCACAAATGGCAGCTCGTGCTCACGCTGCTCCTCATTGTTTTATTTAGCCCATTTCACAGAGCTTCCTTTTCCCACATTTGGCCTAAATCACACTGATTTTTCTGTTGTGTTCCACTGTGAGCACCACTGAAAAGTTCAACGATTTCTTTTTTTTTGTGTGCTCAAAATCCGACCATTCTGCACCAAATATCTCCAGAGAAGTGTACAGATTTACCAGATTACCAACATCTGAAAAAGGCCATAGAAGGTTAACCTAAACATTATTTTATGTATTCACAAAAAGCAAACAGTACAATTTAAAATGTCTCTCATAGTTGAATGTGAAATATTCATATATGAAATAGAATATAAACAATATGTTAGGATAACCCTGAGGTTCTTGCTCTAATTTTTAGACTGACTATTGTTCATACACTGAGCAGCTCTATGTATACACTTCCATAGTTATTGTTCTTACTGTGACACTTTTTTCTGCATTTTAATTAATAAGTATTATTTAATATTTTTGTCCCAGACCTCTTGATGATAGTTTCTGTTAAAGTAAACCTTCATCTCAGATTCTGGACTCTTTGCTAGGAGATAAACATAAAAATTGATATTAAATGATTCTTCCTATTTTTGACAATTTCAACAAAAGCTTGAACGTAGAAGCCTCTGGTGAGCTGTAACTTGCAAAAGGTGGTGTTGCTTTAGATGTTTAATCTTGCCATGTTATCAGAGGGCACGTTGTTCCCGCAGTCCACACAGGAAGTGACTACCAAAACGGAAGTGACTGTGAGCGGAAGACAAAGTGTTAAAGTTACGAGCCGAGTGGGAAGGTTGCATTCAGGAAGCATCCTGTGCACAACAAAATGCTTCCTGCTCCTGTCGCTGACGGCCAGAAAGAGGGTGTTTGAAGAAGCTTGGAGGGAAACAAAGCGGTGAAGCCTCCTAAATCTGCTAACAACTTAGCAGATTTTTAAGTGCTATATTTTTAAGTGGAATGTAAGTGGAAAAAAATTTTGACACTTGCAGGAAAACCCAGCTTCTTTATAATTCAGCCAGCTATTATAGACCCTGTCAAACTCCTAAGTAGAAAAATTTATTCCTCTCACTTTAGTCGCCACATTCCTTCACACACAAATACACCCACCAAGGGCCCACTCCTGACACACAGCTTGGAAGGCGTTTTAAACTTAAAAGAACTGGAGATTATTATGAAATGACTAAAACAATGTGTGATGCAACAGCAGCTGAGCCGACTAAAGCCGAATTCCTGGCTGACCGCCCGCCGTAGGGACGAGCAGCTCTGGACCTGAACTCGACAGTGATCTGATGAGGCTCATCGAAATCAGGATAATCAGTTAGAAGTTTTAATCCCTGGATTTGCACAAACACACCTCTCTCTTGATGTTGGTTTTCTGGTTTATCACCATTTTAAAGTTGAAATTGTTAACATGTATAGCAGAAATAAATAGTTGCTCATTGCTCCAGTGCAATAGTAATCTGAGCAGGTACTTCAAGTAACTGCTCAGATTAGTAAAAGTCTGAGCAACTTTCTGTTATGGCATGCTGTTCAGTTTAGTCTCCTGTGAAACAAACCTCCAGGGTTTTGGAGACAACGCTGTGGCAATTGAGCATCTTCAGATCCAGCCTATGGCAATGCAAACTTTAAATTCTGTAATCATGGGCCCACTTCCTCCTTTTTTATATTGCTTGGCACACTTTCTGTCTCTTTACCTCACTATAACTATAGGTATTTAAGATCTATTGCTCTCTCTCTCTCTCACTCTCTCTCTTTCTGGATTAGGCTTGGTCAAGTTGGCTAAATGTTCAGTTACTTTTTCAGGTTTAATTTTTTTTCTAATGTTACAGAGAGCTCTGGCACCACACACCTTCAAAAACCCTGTATTAGAAACTCTAACTTTGTTTGCCCCCAAATGTGTCCGGACTTGTTTGCTTGCTCCAAAGTTGTTGATGCTCCTGTTGTGCCTACGTGATGTGCCCCATTGCCAAACAGATGCCCCACGCTGACAAAAGGCCACAACCCCAATATACAGCCTGCTAGCTATTGTATGGGTATCTGGCACCCACAACTTCAGCTGTTGTTTGCTGTCTTCTGGCCAGCACATGGCATGTCCAGCCTCTGCTACCCCAGCTCCTTCTATCCAGTCATTTCTTCACTCTCATGTAAATGACAGTCAGCTTATAGCTGCATCCTGCAGCTACCTGAAATCCCAGTTGCAGCAAGATGGTTTATGCCACTGAGTGGTCCACATGATTGAACTGATTTACAATTGATGGTAAATATAAAACAAATGCATGGTACTTGCTCTTTTAAAAAATGCATATGGATAATATCTTTAAAATTTGTAAATTTGTAAACTTTTAAAACTTGTAGCTCACTTCAGTTATATTAACTTGAATGTCTGAGAAATACTTTAAAAAGAAAAAACAACCAAGCAGAAAGCCTGAAAGTGACAAAAAGTGTGAGACCATTACATAAGGAAGACGTAAATCAGACATCAATGCACCACACAATGACTCATCTAGAAGAAAGTGATTGCAATATCACTTTGCAATCATTATGTTTTCATTTTTTAAGGTAAAAAGTGCTGCTAAGTGCTCTTGTAGTATGGATAACTTGGGCTACCTGTAAAACACATTCTGACCCTCATTTGGCTCAGACACTCATAAAAAAAGGGAAAATGTTGGCACAGCTAAATATCCTCGATAGGAGGAACATTTAGAGAACAAAGTTAATGATCTACATAACATAATATGCAGACATCAGTAGACATTTCCACTGACATTAGAACATTATATTAAAGAAATATTAGAAAAAGAATCTCACCCTAGTTAGCATACTCTGGTTATCTTTAAGCAAATATTTTTTATCCAAAATGCTGTGACACTGACATCAAAATGTAAAATCTGGACAAGTACACCTAGAATTTTGTTAAGCACCCTTTCACAGTCTTTAATGTTTTCGAGGTGCAGCCATATCTCTTCAACTTACATGTAAAGCTGAAGAGTTGAGACAAAACTACACAGAAGTTTAAAATACACACAAACAGCTCAACTGGTTTTGGTTTTAGCTCAGAAAAATTTAACTTTCAATTTTAATATCAATTTTAAGTACAGCACAAACAACTTTCATTAGGCTCATTAAGCTTTTGAAGTTTGTAGTCTTTCGGCATCTGTTTGTTAAAGACAGATGCTACTGCTTGAGGAAACATTTTAATTATTAATTATGCTCCCTTTGAGGCTTTTTCCCACTTTTGGATCTCAAAACATGCTTAATCAACTCACCTATTGCATAGATGTTAAACATTGTTGCTAATGTTTAATTTTTGCAATTATAAGACACTACTGCATTAGGTAAATGTAGGATTTGTACAAACAAGAGCTTAAATCTTCTAATTTGAGTGTTAATAAAATAATTTTATTTGTTTGTATTAGTGTAGGAATTGTTGTTCAAAGAATTAATTTATTAAAAGAACAATCCAAATATTAAAACATTCAGGATGACTTATAAACTTATCGACGTTTTAGTGTTGTTTGGCATTTCTTTAGCATAAAATGACCCATGTGACATTGCATTTGGTAAACACCGGCTGTCCATGCTGACCTTCACACAGGCCACTCCGTACGTGCTAAAAACCTGATCCACTACTCTGAGCTGGCTTAAAGTGGCTGCTTTGACTTAGACTCTCAGGGCCATCAGTGTAGGAACTGAGGATTAGCTCCACTGTCCAACAATGCAGATACACCAGAAACCCTGCCCGGTAACAAGAGGTCATCACAGTGCTTTAAGGGACAACATGAAGGTATCTCTGAATGACCTACTGGACGCCAGCTGAACAGCCCCCCAGTAGCTTTAAAATGTAAACGACTTATAGATCTAGGCCTGGTGGCATCCCCTGAGGGGAAGAGAGTGACCAGGGGGGGGGGAGCTGGAGTCCCTAGAGAGACCCCACACATTCATAGGGAGAACATGCAGACTCCATGCAGAAAGACCCTGGGCCAGGAATTGAATTCAGGACCTTCTTGCTGCAAGGCAACAGTGCTACCAACTGTGCCACTGTGCAACTCTGGGGACTATCAAATATGCTGCATTTCATTATGGAAGCATACAAATATAAGTAGACTTGCGTATAGGGAACACACACTGCTTTTCCTTTTTTTCTACTTGTCAAGAAAGTAAGTGCAAACACTCACTCACTTTCTTGGAAACACTGGTTCATCAACTGATAGATACACATAAATGTCTAAGAAAAGGCTCTATTAAAATGAAACTAGCTGTTAGTTCACAATAACGTCAATATTAGCGGGTCAATATATTTAGTCTCTCGTTGGCCTGCAGATGAACAAGATACAAACTGTTTAACAGTTTGATATAGTCTGCAAAGGTGTGATGGATTGTTTGACATGTTTTTAGTTCAAAATATCACAGAAAGGCAGAGCATCAATTTGTCTTTTCTTGTAACAGCTCTGTCTTCTTTACACTTGGTTTTCAGGAGGTGGAGTGTGCCCGTCACTTTCACATTGAATAAATGAAGGAGTGAGGGCTTAGGAGCAATTGTCGGGTTTGTGTCATCATTATAGGACCACTTTACAAATCAATTACTAAAGAATAAAGTTCTTTAGTAAATTGTCTAAAAGAGAGAAAGGAGAGTGACGCCTCTGCTCAGAACTGACAAAAATTGTATCCAGAGATGCAAATAGGTGGTGTGCAGGTGCTTGTGTGCCATTGAAAAACATAGAAAACAAAAAAACATAAAAAAGGTACCAGATGAAATGTTACTTAATACCATACCGAAGATTTGAGGACAGATAGGTGCAGGACAAGGCCAGGAGCCATTGTTTTAGAACTTCATCAAAATGTCAACGAAGCAAGCTCCATTAAGCAAAGGCTTCCAAAGAAAGGCTAGACTGAGCCTGAGCCACAAAAGAAGTCCGTGTTCTCAGAAAAGTGGTTGCTGGAGGTCAGCTGGCTTCAAATAACTGATGAACGCAGAGAGTCGTGGTGCAGAATATACCGTGATAATCCACCTCTGGCAGACAAAAACAGTGCCTGTTATGCAGGTACTAAAAACTTCAGTCATCCAGATTTTTATTAGCAAACCAATAGCATCAGGGAGTAGTGCAAGCAATTGATAATGAAAACAGATGCAGCTAGGACCAGAGGCCGAGTGGTCCACTCAACAAACGGAACGAGGAATTAAATGAAGAACAACACCAAGCCCTGACAGAGTAACGTTTTTCTTTTAACCTTTCACAAGCAAAAATGTGGACATCATACATGATTATATGAGGAAGATATTCTGCTTATGAAAAGATTTCAGGAAAACATATTCTCGAGAAAGTGGAATGTGCATCATCTAGTGCATCATACAGAGAAAAATGTCAGTTCTGACAGGAAAATGCAAGCAGCAGAATTTTGTAGTACTCTCTTTGATGGCTCAGCAAAGAGGAAATGATGTACTTTGTTTCTGTGTCCAGCAATGAGGACAAATCAAGTCAGATTTCCTTGGATTATGTAGACTGGAGGTCAATCAAACAGCACAAGACGTTGTTGGCAGGCTTGTGAAACCGTTAAACATTTGCTGTTTGATGGAGTAAAAGACAAGGTTGGTCTGCATGGACAGAACTGCTTTTTATTGGAGCATAAAACACAGTTGTTCCCAAATTGCTTCAACATCAAGAAGGTCTTTCACTAGTTCCTCACACTGTGCTTGAGTAGTGCTGCATGTGAAAGAGGGTTTTCATATTTGAATGTCATAATATGAAATTTACCACCAAACATGACAAAATGTGTATTTCTAATCTAAACAAAATAGTGACCAGCAGCCTCGACTTGCTCAAAAATAAAAGTAAAACCAAACAGGTTATATTTTAAGACATTAAATCATTTTGTGCTAATGAACACAATAACTTAATTAAAATTGAATGTCTTACTCTTAAAATGACTTCTCAGAAATGCTTCTAATGCACAGCATTTGACCAGATTTTTAAAATAAATATTAGGCCTTTTTGTTCTTACCATTCAGTGTAACTATACCAGAAAAGTATCCATACCTTGTTTCTCTACTTTTCTTTCCATCTCTTTCATTCTTATCTGTCTATGTGTTTACAACACAGAGTGTCAAACTGCCATCATAGTTCTGACAGGTATTGTAACTGTTCCCTTACCTGGCAATCTCACCTTTTTATAGATGCAGCGGTTAAAACCTGGTGCTCTGGGTTGCTTTCTCATTTCTGTCCCCTTGGAAACGGTTTTGTTGATAAATGTCGCCTTGACATTTTTGCCATCTCTTAATTCATGTACAATTTAAGGATTGGACAAAGTACAAAATTCAAAGTCAAAACATTAGTTCTGATGAGGGAATTCAGCCGTTACTAATGCGCTTTGAATCTGCTTGAAAATGTGACATTTTGTCTTCAAAAAGACAGATATTTTGGAACTATTTCTCTTTGAATTTCTTACTGTGACAAGTTTCCTAATTTATTTTTTTCTAGCAATTCCTCCTCATCCCGTTATCATTACGAACTTCCTGGTTTGCTTCTTGAAAACTTTTTTTTTTTTTTTTGACGGGGACATATTTCTAAGAATCAAAATCACTAATTCCTCATTCTCCCAGCCAAGAATCTTGCTGGGAGAATGAGTCAGTAATAATTCAAACAAGACTCAATATTTGGTAAAAGTAGCTAAACAGTAGCTCCGAAGTGCTTTCATTTTTCCCTGAAATTGAAACTGCAATTTCTGAAAACATATTTATTATCCGTTTAGCTTCTGCTGCTTCTAATAAGAGCATGGTAGGACACTCCTTCAGTTCAAAAGTGCATACCAATAAATAATAAACAAATTATCAGGGGAACAATATAAGCTGAAAGTTTTTGCCAACAGGCCAGAGATTTACTAAACTGTAAGTTTTATTTTGGGTCTACTCAGACAATCAACAATTTTGTCTCACTAAAAATGTTCTGCAGTCGCTTTAAGCTCTGAAGTCTATATAAGACGATGGAAGGCTGTCAACCTGCAATATACAAAAAAAGTTAAAAAAAATTAAAATTCAAGTTAAAAAAGCATGCTATTATTTTTACTATACTATGCTGGCATATGCAAAATTCCAAATGTGGAAAGTTTACTGGTGCGATGGCATAAAAAGCTGAAATTCATCATCTTAATGAGAACTAAAAAGTGTCTCAAAGCAAAATGAAATTTCAATTATAAGTTTAATGCAGAGAATCCACATCGATATTTCAGTTTTGGAATGAATATATTGGGGGAAAGTGTTGGGAGCCTCCTATGGTTTTCCCCATTGTCCTTCCACAGTATCGTATGTCTGCTGCCCTGCGCTGACACAGGCACATGCTTCCTCTGTTTTATTCAGGACCACACAGAACAACTGGCTGCCACTCAGGGCTAAATTGAAACATCAAAGTGGAGTTGCTGAGTGGATAAAAAGGGGACTTGAGATGATTTCTTCCCCCCTCTCCCCCAAACTCGTGTTGCTTTGACTCATCACATTTTTTCCTTCTGGAAAGTCGTGGATGATCATATTCCCTGTTTACACTTTGTTTCTGACTTGTGAAAGGCAAAATAGAGTTAAATTTGGATTTACTGAATCTGATACTGAGCTCTTTATTTATTTATTTATTTAACATCCTGCAAATGGCATTGAAGACAGATGGGATAATATGGTTTTTGATGAATGAGCTTGACACAATATTAGGAGGCGGCTTTCAACAACATCATCACACAGAGTTCAACTGGTGAGGCTTTAAAACAACTGGTCGTATCAGCAGATGACTGAGGATGTCAGTGAATGAAAGGGAAAAGGACAACAATAGCAACCCATCATTAAAAGGAATCATGAGTATTTAGAGGTTTATAGTGATATTGGCATATTGCATTACAAGCCATGCTGTTACATATGGATTGGAAAACCACGTGCATGTGAGACACGCAGGTTGTATGTAGATAAAAAATAAAAATAAAAAAATAAAAAATTACACAGAAACAAAAAGTATTATGCATTTTTTTGGATCATTGTCCTGCTGCACATTAAGGTTGAAAACCACAAATCTTTAGGATTTTCTGCTAACATGTATAATTATTTTCCAGTTAATAACTGTAACTCACATATCAGCCCCAGACCATCACTCTGCCACCACCATGCTTAACTATCAGCCTTGTACCATTTCTAACCTCTTGGATGAGTTATTGATGTGTTCTTGGAGTAACTTCGGTAGGTTTGAAGGTTCACCACTGTTTCATTTATGGTTTACTGGGCACCACTCTTCAAGGTTTCAGCTGCTGAACAGACATAGTCAAACTGGATGGTTGCTGAAACAATATTTCAGATTTCCAGACCGCTACAACAGATCATTCTTGCCAACAGAAGTCACTACATACAATAAGACTTTGAAGAACTTTAAACAATAACAACATTTAATTTCCCTTTCATTCAGTGAAGTATTTTTGAATTTGAAATCAGGATTCAAGAGTGTGAAGTGTCTGTAAACTTAGATCATATTAATCCAAATGGCAGTTAATGCTAATTCACAGGAGCAACTGGTGAGCAGACCTAAATGACCGCCTTATTAAACAGAGACTCTATTAAACAAGGCCAGTTAAGGCTGTTTAAAACCTTAGAAATACCCAAGAGAATTTTAAAATGAACTCTAAAATACAGAGGTGGAGAGAAGCCAGAACAGGGGTAATGTGCTCTCTTTTATGTGTTTCTGTTTAAAGTCATGCAGCAGCATTTTCCCTCTGCTGCAGACTTATGAGGACTATCTGACTCTTAGAGGGAATTACATTAATCCTGTCATGATAAAATGAAGGTATGGGTCACCGTTTCAAACTGTTGCCTTGAAATAATTGATTTGACCTTTCCTAATTTTTTTTTTTTTTAATGATACAAACTAAACTTGACAGTGGTCCCTTTTTAACTGCTCCGTTAAAAATCACTGTCCATCTTAAAATCAAGGTTTGTGACTGAGCAATTGGCAAACTTTGGGTGTCCAAATCAACTGGAGGTCTCTAAGCTCTGGTTTCTTTACCTGATCATACTCAGTTGCACATTTTCTTGTAATCTGAGTATTATATTTATCTTATGTTGTGAATTTTATCTACTTATTTTTACCTTTGTGTGAATATGCATGCTCCAACTTAAATTAATTGCCGCTGTGACACTTGGATTTCCCCACTGTGAAACAACAAAGGATATTTCTGTTCTATTCTCTTCTCCAAGCTGCTTTGTTCTGCATGTGAACCCAGCATCCTCCTTATTCATAGTAATGACTCTCTGTGTGATTGCTACAACCTCCTTTATTGATTTGTAATCCAAATAGCCAAACTCTGATCTTTCTCCAATAGTCTCCCCTGACAGGGTGATGGTTGGAAAATGCTGGCATATGCAAATGTTTATCATAAATATGGGAAATCTTCGGGGTGGCCTGCAGTCTCAAAGATTCCTAATGCCAATCAGTCTTTAAATAGGCGGTTAGGAAACACCAGCCAGAGCATTTGAAGCCTGGGTATCTCTGGCTTGTGCTCTTAACTCTGGGCTTAAAGTGAGACCAATTTAAAGGGAACTATTTTTAAATTGAACCTTGAAGAGGAAGGTGACAAACAATATTTACCTAGTATGAAGCAGGACGGTTGCCTGCCGACAAACAACAAACTGTAAACAAACAGAGGGCAGCAAAGAGTGCTGCTCCACGTTCTTCTATTAGGAAGCGGATCAATTAGTCAATGGTCAGATGTTGTTTGGTTTAACTAAAATTGAGCAAGACGAGTGTTTTGCAAGGCATAACATTATTGTAGAAAAATTACGAAACAGGAAGATCTTTTATTATTCAAATGTTGATGTGTCTTGAATTGCATGTAGTTTGGTTCAGCTTCAGTTTTGTGTTTTCTTAATAACTGGTTTTGACGCCCTTGTTGGCAACAACTACCATCAAGAACTTATAAAAACTGGCTTTTCCATCTCTGATGAGAAATTTTGCTAACTCTTTTTTGTGGAATTGTGTTATTCAGTCATATAGCATCTCAATAGACTGTCAGAAATCTGGAATCGTTTAGTTGTGTATTTTTGAGCAATTCAGAGGCTTGCTGATGTTCTCGGGACCTTGAACCTGCTGCATAACCAAAGTGTGCTTCAATTAAAGAACTATTAGTATTTTCTGGTAGAGCACACGATTTACGATTACATTAATTACACCACTGCCTCCATTTCCTAAAGCAGAGAACAGCCGAGACCAGCATTTTTGACACCTGTTATGATCTTTTCAGGAATTTTGTTTTAGCTTCATTGTAGATGTAATGGGAAACACGCCTTCCGAAAAGTTTTACTCTTGCTGGGTCAAGCCACATTTTAAAAAGTCTTCAATACCAAGTTTCTTTTGGCAAATGTGAGATGGATCTTTTTGTTGCAATGTTTTTGGCTTCTGAAGCCAAATATTGATGCTACTCTTTTCAAAGTCTCCTTTTTTTTGTTGAATCACAAATACTGAGTTTAATGCAAGTGAGGCCTTGATGTGGCTATGGATTGTTTTGACCTTCTGGATAAGTTACCTGTGTGCTTTTGGAGAAGATTTAGAAGCTTCTGAGCTGCCCTTCCTGAATCCAAAACTAAACTTAGTTATAGAATCTGTGGGGTCAAATATCCTGACCCACAGCTATCATTCACACCGATAAGCTCAAAGAAGAACTTAAAGAACATGCGGAGAAGGTTGAACTTCTCTGCATCACACTCAGGTCTGCAGGACCAAACAGCAATAAACTTTTGGAGTCCTGACATAGGCCAACATCCGGCCTGTTTTGAGCGGCCTGCTGCATGTAAACAGCTTTTCTACTGTGTCACACCAACTCTCACAGCAGCTGGTTCCTTCCATTGTTCCCTGCTGGACAGCAACACCTCTCAAGGGTGTCCCCATAGCGACCCGGAGCGCCTTTTTCACACAATTCATCTCAATTTTCAATTTACCTTTTTTGGTAAATTGTGGGTTATTTATTGTTTTTTTTTTGTTTTTTTCTTTGTTGTTTCTGGTGATGTGGACAGTTTACCAAAATAAAATAAAAATGAAAAAAAAAAAAAAATCGTGTCAGGAAAATGGATGATGAGCTAGTAATGGAGAAGTCAAAGATACCGAGATGATAAAATGTAAAACAGAAGATGTAAATCAGAAACCTGTCGGTCAGAAAGGTCTGTGGACGGCGATTGATCATAGAGTGAGGAACTGGACTCAAACACTGTTGTTTCAGGTCAATGTGAAAAATGTTATTATTTTTTACTTATAGGTATTAGTTATCCTCTTTAATCATCGATTCTAACAAATTTAGAGTGTACCCTTTGTTGTAAGGAAATGGACATTTAGTGCATCCTACAATTTCAACATGCATCAAAAAAGATCTAAAGACAAAACCAGTGAAGTGGAGAAAGTCAGAAGAAATGCTATCTGCATGTGTTGTCTCGGAGAATTACTAAACTGGAACCCTACAGAAGGATTTAAAAGCACTCTTTTGTGAGCCCAGTCTGATCACATGTGACCAGTCTTAATCCATAGGTTAAGACTGGTCACATGTCTTAACCTGTGACATGTGATCGAAACACATAAGTGATTGTGTTTCGATCACTTATGACGAAACACAAAAATTAAGATTGCTTTCGGTTAGACATAACCAAACCAAACCGAACCTGAGTACTGGTTCTTACAAGAACCAGTACTCTGGTTCTAACAAGCACTTTTACTCTGATGAGCATGCAGAACTTCAGTTACAGTTCTCTAAAATACTAGCATCAGAATATTTTATATTAAGAAGTCATCTATTCATTGTGTAAATCTGACTTTTCTCCACATAATCTGTCAATGTTTGACTCGTAAGGGTAAAACTGCACCACAGTAAAGGAGGAGTAAAAATGCTATTACTAAGATATCCTCATCCTGCCTTTCAAACTCTACTAGCCCATCAGCAGCAGGGCCATCTATCTAAATCTTGGCTCTTAAAAGTCACTTAAAAGTAAATTAGAATACTCAGACTGCAGCGACGGTGGCATATTCTCACGTTGAGATGAGCAGATATTTACAACCAAAATTCCTCATTGGCTTTGAAAATCAATATAAAGGCCAATAGTTATTTACGTGTATTTCATAATTAAAAGCTTATTAGTTCTTTTTTTCTAGCTATAAACTATATTAACATTTACACTTCAAAAATGAACGAATTCATCAAAACAGTTCACTTTATACACCACTTAAATTAAAATACTATTTTGTGGTATATGCAGCTAGTTTAATATTGATCTGTTTAATTTTGTTTTGTTGGGGCTTTACTGCCTCTGACTAGCAAAACTAGAAACATTGCCATCAATACACTTTGATGGAGGTCAAAGTTATTTAACATCAGGACAGACAGGAACAAGGAACTACTGTTAATCAAATCCCTGCATAAACGTTGTACATTCGTGAGGCCATGTGATGTACCTGCAGCGACTTGGATCATTGCCAACCGAGAGTTGTTAAATCTCAAACAGGTGGATAGATCTCTGCCAGAGGGGTGATGACCATGGAGATAATCCCCCCCCCCCGACCAAAAAAAAAACAAAAAAAAAACCTCCACCTCATCTGAACTTATGGGGCCATATTGTATGTTGCCACTTCTAACATCTAATAAACAGATGTTTGCCATCTGTTTATTTTTGGTCACCAAGGGGCCATTTAAGGAAATTTGCCAGAGGATCTGAATCCGGCAATTCCTTCTATCTTTTTTCTGAAGTTATGTATATGTATATCGTATATGTATAATTAGACCACAGCTCTCCATGATGGAAATATTCAAGGCCCTAAGATCATCTCACAGAAGGAAATTATGAATTGTTATGAGTGTTAACGTGGAAACACTAGTGGCACAAATCCAACAGCTTTGGTTTCCTGCAGCATGTCTTTGTTCTTTATATTTATGAAGTTAAAAGATTCCCAGGTTCTAGAATGACTTTGTCTGTCCTTACTCATGGTTTAGGTCTTGCATTGTTGCACCAAAGTAGAAAACCTTTTCAAAAAGTCAAACTGGTTATTTATCAATGTGAATTTTGATTCTATTTCTGTTCTTGCAGAATCTTTAATCTACATTGTAGAGATTCTTATTTGATGAGGATTTTGAAAATCATGTCTACTGACTTTATTTTCACACAATATCCCAGTGAAATACAATGAAATGTTTAGTTGTACATTGATAAAATGTGATCAAGGAATCATACTACTCTTGCAAGGCATTTTAGAATAATCTTGTTTTTATATAATTTTATATCAACGAGAATGGATTCAATGTGTTGCTTTTGCGTCTATTAAATTATAACATTAAAGCAAAGAGTAGGAAGATGGCAAATGTTCAAAAATTGGGGTTTTTCAGGGATATGAACAGAAACGGAATTATCAGTAATCTTCATTGTTTTAATAGCTGACAGATACCGATTGTTCATCAACCGCTCATCATCACTTCCCAAACCTCCCGCCTGGAATTTCCCACAGCTTTTTGTGGTTCTGCACAATCATGAGCTCAGTATGGTGCACGTTCCCCACAGCCAGCTGTCATCCCGCTCGTGTAAAAACAGCTGTGTGCGAAAGGGAAAAAGGGTGTGATGGACAGCAGACAATGACTTTTAGAGGGCCAACGTCCGTTTTTAGACTTCGATGACCCGTTTTTGGTGTCATCCAAAGATTCCAGTTGGGCAGGGAGAGTTTGCACTACTGTTGCAGGAAGGGCTGGACAACTGTGCAGCTACTTGATACTTCAGATAGCTTCTGAAAATATATATTTCATCCTTCAGTAAAGGCGTTTCCATGTGTGTGGCTAGCGAGACTGCATGCTGCAGTCTTCCTGGAATTGTCTGGGCCGTGCTTCTGTTTCCATGACTGTGCAGAAAGTTTTGAAACAAATATAAAATGCCAAAGGAAACTCAGACTTCATCCAAAAAATCCTTTTCATGAAT
This sequence comes from Poeciliopsis retropinna, assembly GCA_010277075.1. NCBI lineage: Eukaryota > Metazoa > Chordata > Actinopteri > Cyprinodontiformes > Poeciliidae > Poeciliopsis > Poeciliopsis retropinna. The sequence goes on from VMRM01000023.1 coordinate 3,637,367, forward strand.
AATTCTTGAAATATTCACGTATTTTAGAGCAAGACAGTCAAAAGATGCATCTGTTCCCTGTTGGAAACATTTTCATCTGCAAATTTCTTCAGGCTTTTATTGGGAAGAGTCTGAAAGATCCAAAGAAGCAAACTGAGAAACCCCATAGAACATAATGGAAAAACACCCTGTTTGTCAAAGTTAGAAACCCTATCTGAGAGCTTGAGATGGGTGTAGAATCACAAGGTCAAATGTCAGCTGGCCTGTACAAGTTCAGAGGAGCTTAAATCACCACCAGAGAGTGTGTCTGCATTGGCATCTGGCTCAGGAAAGGTGCAGATCAACTTACAACTTATGGAAAATAACCAGAAAATCTTTGATGAGATTTTTGGGCTATTTCATTCATTTGTGCATCTTCCCAAGGCAGAGAGACTTGACATGCCTTCCTCAAGTTCTAGACAGTGAACTGCCTTTATTTATGCAGTAGTTATTGTAACATTATTATCAATATTGCAAATATTGATAATAATGATTTTTTTAATAAGTATTTTTTTTAAACTCTTTGAATATTACTGCGTGTAAGTGATCTATATTAAACAACTTCCCTTTTATGTGAAAAAAACAAATTAAAAAAACATAAAGGCAATGGGATTAAGAGTTCAGAGTTGATAGAAAAATGGAAGGCTAATGACCCTATATGAAATAAAATAAAAACATAACTGTTTAACAGTGGGTTGATAAATTGATGATCTTTATCCATTCGGATTCAGCAAGGATTATTTTGCACAAACAACAAAAAAGGAGAACAACAGCAAGACTGACTGGATGAAGAGCTTGTGATCCATGAAGAAGATGGGAATGGAAAGACAACTGCTGCTGTCACTGTGAATTACTCACAAAGCTATCAGAGTAAGTCTCAAGTTGCAACGTTTGCTCAATGATGAAGAAGTGAAGGCTGCTGCTTAACCAAGAGCTTAGTCAAAAAAATTGACCATCTATAAGACACTAAAATGCTCTTTAAATAAACGCAGCAATAAAACAAAACTATAAGCCTGTGCAGTCACCGACCAGACTGATCAAACAAGATGAAGTTTGGAAAGTTGATGTTGGAGTGATGTAAAAACAGGTTTCCCTGGTATATTCTAGAATAGGCGTTTTGCTTAACGGACCTCTTCATATCCTGGCAAACCACAAATTATGGAATCTGCCTGTCTTTCGATTTGACACTTTTCAAAGTTGTCTGACATTTGCTAACATTTCCACTTATAGAAACCTTATAAAGCAAGTATTATATATGTAGAAGTGAAAGAATCTTTTCAAGCTTGAGTTTACTTTTGAGAAAATGAAAATGACAAAAGATAGCATGACATCAGTGTACAACCTCAGTTCTGCCTCTGACACAAGCAAAACATTATTGTTTATAGTTATTAAATGAATTAAGGGCAGTATTATTTTAATGTCTTTGTAACTTTTTGCTTACCGATAATGTGTACTTTTTAAAGTTGTCATGAAAGTTATAGCCAAAAAATCTGAATCATAATGATCTCCAGAGATTTACTGGATTAGGAGAGATTGTACATACAGAAAATAATCATTTCTGCTCAAAGCTTAAAAAAATCTCAGCATTCTGCTCTTCTTTATGATATTTGTAGTTTTAATTTTAGTCCTGGAGGTTTACTCTCTATCTATTTGATGGAGCCCACTGGGGTTTTTCTACTTTTGTTTTATTAAAGTCGACCAATTTAGTGTGAGCACACGTGGGCTGTGTATCACAAGTACCACAGAGCTGTGGGATGAGTGGAAAAGTACAACCAGCTCACGTCTAAGTGCTCATACAGGCCCACTGGTTAATGTACATATAGAGTGAAGAAACAATAAACCCGCAGGCAACAAACCCAAAGCCCCTCATGGTCAGTGGTGACAGCAACAAGCAGACATAAACACCACTCTGCAGCTGGACGAGCATTTGATTAAAGGTAGGAAATTAGATTTGCTTTTTGTTTTGCTTTCCCAGCATTGCTGACTTGTGGTATTTTTGACTTTGTGTGAATCCTTCAAATGGGGATTTTGATTTTAAAAATTCTGATTGTAAATGTTATTGTAAAGTTCAATTTATGTTTAAACATAATCTATGCATGGAAACTTTCTGTTACAGCAAAGCTATTGAAGAGAGACTTCAACAAATTTATCGTTTTATATTTTTACATCACTTTTAATGTAGATGAAAAAATATGTTAGTCAAGTTTACAAAACTTTTACATGTAGATCATTAGGGAATGCATTATTCACTGTGCACCATGCAATATCGTGATTTCATAAAAATAAAACATTTTTAATAAATTGTATGTATTTTAGTCTAAATTGTCAGCTCCTCCTTACTTTAAACTCGTTTTGATTTCAAACTTAACAGTCCTAACTGGAAATCCAAGCTACCCACTTTGTTATATAAACGAACCAGGATTGCCCAAACACAGAAGGAAACTGGAACTGAAGAGTGAATGAATAAAAGCAATGCTGATAAAAAATAACATCTGCAATGTCTTTTTCTCGGAATGAATTCCCCGAAGGAATGTTGCCATCGACCATCGACCTCACCTTCTTTCTAAACATTCTGTACCTCTTATTCAATCATCGATGGTGCTGTTTGTTTGAGCAAGACACGCCGAGTCCAACAAAGAGGAAAAGCTGAAGCCTTGTTGGCCTAAAAATGATATTTATTAGTCCCAAAGATTTTAAGGTTCAAATCCTTAACGTTATCTTTAAGATGCTAGGGTTAAATATGAGGTAAAAATGAAAGGTAAGACGCTTGTGACTCATGGAGAATTCATTTGTGCATAGTGGCTCTTGAAGCAGTGACTCTAGCCTAAGTCCACCCATATTGAAGCTCCTCAAATTCTTGAATGGATTTGGCTTAACAACCCTCTCAAAGCTTCTGGTTTCTCTTTTCTTACCACACTTTTACTTCAACTCCGCTTTATATGGATAACCTTGGTTACAGCATTATGTGAACAATCTGCTTCTTCCTCAGTGATGTTCTGTGACTTAGCTTTCGTGTGCAGGGTGTCAGTGACTGTCTTGTGAACATCTGTCCAGTCAGCAGTTGTCTACATGTGCAGTCAATTGACCCAGACAGAGCAAACATTTAGAGGCTCACAAAACCTTTGCAGGTGCTTTGAGTTCATAAGCTAATTGCAGGATAGCACCATTATTTTAATTGTTTTTTTTTGTGTGTTTTTTTTGTAATATTCTGAGACACTTAATTTTGAGTCATTATCTGCATGATCAAAATGATAATAAAGGTTTGAAATATTTTATTGTATGTGAAATGAATCTACATAATATGAGTGAAGATATATATTCGGTTGACAATGGCTCTGGAGGTAGGAGTGAAAGCTCTTTTGTGTCAACACAGTGATCAAATCGTTTTTTTAATCACTGATTAGCTATTTGCATTTTTCCACGTGTAGTGTGACTATTCACATTTGGTGAAAAGCTCTGTGTCTATAAGACTGGATGTTTCCTTGCCACCATTCTAATCTTTAGTTCTCTTTTTTTTTAAATCTCTTTTTAGCTTAATTGTACCTTAATATTAGCAACTATCTCATAAGGTGTAATGCTTAGACAATAACAATACGAAGTGTCCAATAAATGTATGCAAATATAGCAGATATATCAGATTTAGCTGAGATAGGGATTCAGGAGATGCATCCTGAATTTCTATTTCAGGAAGCATCTCAGGCCTCTAATACCTGTCATCCTGATTAGATGTGGAGACAAAGCTCTGTTTCATCCTTCCCTGTCCTAATTGCACCATCTTAAACTGATCACCTTGCAGCTACATATAATACACATCAAAAGTCGGGTGGATTTTGAGGAAAAAGGCAGAATAAAGGCTTTGGATTCCTGCATTTAGGAGGGTCTCCTTAAGTTATAATTAGATGTGATTTGACCTGTATGGTTTAACAATGACCCCAAAAAATTAAACCACATAATCCACAATCCTGAGGGAAAATCTGTTTGTGGACAGTTTTTAAGTAATAAATAAATTCATTGAATGGATGATATTTTAGCTTCATTGTTTAAGTTTCATTTTTGTATTGTTGGTTGACATTACACAATAAATATTAGCAAATCTCAGGATTTCTTCAGAAATATTTCTGACATAAATTAATTTTAACCACATGACTGCCTTGCAGTGCAGAAGACCCAGATGTTTTTTTTTTAATTCTTACATAATCAGCACACATATAGGCAGAAATCATTTGCTTTGTGTAAGAGAAGAAAAGTGGAGATAATGTGATCAAGGACATGTTTACTTAATCCACACACCCCCGGTTTCTATGGAGAGACAGGAGCTGCAAACTGAAGTGTCTGTGGCTAAAGACTCAGGCTGTGGTGAGAGCAAGATCACCAACACAGGTGACAGTGGCAAACACACACAAACGCCACCCCCCCACGCACACACACACTCACAAGCACACGCAGACACACGACACCATTAGGCTCCATGAAAGGACAGACCCTGTCAGCATTAATCAGCCCCAGCCTGTTATTGTGAGCGTCTTAGTCAATGTGTTCCTGGATACCGACCAGCAGGTTTTCCTCATCATTGTGTGTGCATAAGCCATGTGATCAAAAAGGACAACCAGGTCCTTGTGCCCTGTTTTTTTCCTCGACTGGGAAAGATAAAACACCATCTTTTTCCATCACACCATAAGTCTTCGGCTTAATTTTCCAGTCAAAACTGCCTGATTATCAGCCTGCTTGAGGCTGCAGTGACACATGGAGGTCAGATTTGAGTTTGTGAGCTAATCTGTAAAAAGGGGCATGGAATGAACACCAATCTGCAACATCCAAATGTCAAAAGTAAGTGACTAATTCTACTGTCCTGGCTTCCTGTGCATAAACTCCAGGTCCAGGTTCCGGTAATACTGTACATCAAGGTTTCAAACAGTTGCGATTTCGAAAAGCACAAAACTTTTCTACCATCTATGTCCTTCCAGAGAGAGTTCAATGAAAGTATTGGAGAGTAACAGTACTGCTCTTCATCCCTAAGTTAGTGCCGTGCACTGCCTGTTAGCTGACTGCACACGCGAAGGCGATCTGAATTGTGAAGCAATTTTGCAAGTCGTTAATGTTTTGAGGAAAAGCTTCACTAAAATACCAGTTTTTACTTTTTTCTTTTTAAAATAAATTCAACCTGAGATTGTACTTACATAAGCTCCAATGTGTCAGATTAGCAGAGGCCTGTGACTATGCCGCAATAGGTAGTTAATTTCTTAATTATAATTTTATCTGTGTTTTGCTTTTTCTGTGGTGAGACAATTTTTCTCTTTAGAAGCATCATCACCACCAAAGACTGTGGACTAAATGTTGGGGGAAATAAATTAATAACCTATCTTAAAAAGAATATATATCAATGTAAGTATGTAAGATTATATTTTTTATTTAAAAAAAGAAAATAAGGTGAGAAAGAAAGAGAAAGAAATAATATGTTTACGGAAGGAAGTGGGTCATCTTGCAATAATTATGTCATGATAAATGAAATGTGGGTTTGAAATCCTGGAGGATGAACCAACCCAGACCCATTCTACTTTCTTTTTGTTGTTGTTCTTGTGTTTTATTTGCTGTATCTCTGTGCTTACCAGGTTTTTCATCCTGCTCTAGTCAACCCAATGCTGTATGGTTTGGGACTTCTTTCAGCGTCACCCACTACTCAAAAAACAAGCTCTTTGTTTGTGAGTTTACTTCTTCTGGTTTAAGCATTAATTGTGGGAGTGACCCCATTTCCTTTATATCTCTTCTTAAAAGAGGATCCTGACTAATTTGTGTCGTTGTGCCTTTTAAATAGATTTTTCTCTGACTCAGTAAATACAGACTCTTTGTTGGTTGCCTTGGCACTGACAACTAAATTAGGCCTCTAATTGAAGACGAGTCAGATGCCTGTTTTTGAAATGTGATGCTGTCCTTTCCTCCACAAGACAAAGACAAAGTGATTCACAAACTGTCCCTTCCATAATACTTTAGCAATACTATTATTTAACCAGGCTGACCAATAGAACAGTGTTATTTTTCTCTATGGATTTATTAAGGAAACGGTTCTAAACAGCTTCTTCAGGGCAAGAAGTAAACAGTAAATGTGTTTTTTAAAATGTAAGGAGAATGGTCGTCATGAAATAATGAAAACTTGCAGAATCTAATTAAATTCAACATGGCAACATAAAATGTGAATGATCAAACAGCTCTGATTCCAACTCTGTATTAATCAATTACTGGCCTCTCTGAGCCGACTTGGCATTTCTGTCTGATTAATTATTTGTAACAATTTGTTGTTACCGCCTGTGCTTGTATGTACCTGTTCCTTTTACACCAGTCCCTCCTGAGGGAGTTTAGACCCTGAGCTGATGTGGCTGGTTGTCAGCATCCTCCCAGTTCCAGACTGTGTGCGCCTATAGCAAGAGCTGTTCACAGCAGGGAGGCTGTCACAGCTCTGGTGTTTAAATGAGCTCTGTGCAGGCTGTACGGACCACAAGCTACTTTTAGATCATTATATTAAAAGGCTGGATGCATTTTCTGCTCCACTTCCCTTACAAACATATGTAGATGGTTTGAAAAACTTGTTTTGTGTCCGCCTCATTCAACTTATCCTAAAACCACCTAAATGCAGATTAGATAACTGCATTTTTTTTTTTTTTGAGCCTGAAGGTTAAAACAGAAAATGTATCCGAAAATTACACTGTCCAATGTCATGGTGAATACAAAAGAAAGAAAAAAAAAAACACTAAACAAAATAAAGTAAAAAAAATATATATATATTTTTGAATGAATAAATTACTTAAGGTACATCAATACATCAAGAAAGTATTCACAGTATTCTTTACTTTTACCACATTTGGTTATGTCATAGCCTTATTCCAAACTGTATTAAATTAATCTAGCCCCTCAAAAGACCCCTATGATGATTAAAGACATTGGATGCCGTGTTCCCTCGCCTGGACGCGGGTCACCGGGGCCCCACCCTGGAGCCAGGTCTGGAGGTGGGGCACGTTGGCGAGCGCCTGGTGGCCGGGCTTTTACCCATGGAGCCCGGCCGGGCTCAGCCTGAAGAGGAGACATGGGTCCCCCCTCCCATGGGCCCACCACCTGTGAGAGGGGCCAAAGGGGTCGGGTGCATTGTGATATGGGTGGCAGCCGAGGGATGGGGTCCTGGCGGTCCGATCCTCGGTTGCAGAAGCTGGCTCTTGGGACGTGGAATGTCACCTCTCTGGTGGGGAAGGAGCCGGAGTTAGTGCGTGAGGTTGAGAGGTTCCGGCTAGAAATAGTCGGTCTCACCTCCATGCATGGCTCTGGTTCTGGAACCAGTCTCCTTGAGAGGGGCTGGACATACTTCCACTCTGGAGTTGCCCATGGTGAGAGGCGCCGGGCAGGAGTGGGCATACTTGTTGCTCCCCATCTTGGCGCCTGTACGTTGGGGTTTGCCCTGGTGAACGAGAGGGTAGCCTCTATCCGTCTACGGGTGGGGGGACGGGTTCTGACTGTTGTTTGTGCTTACGGGCCGAATGACAGTTCAGATTACCCACCCTTCTTGGGGTCCTTAGAGGGGGTACTGGAGAGTGCCCCACCTAGGGACTCCCTTGTTCTGCTGAGGGACTTCAATGCTCACGTGGGCAATGACAGTGAGACCTGGAGGGGCGTGGTTGGGAGGAATGCTCCCCCCAATCTGAACTCGAGTGGTGTTCTGTGCTTGTCATGGATTGTCCATAACGAACACCATGTTCAGGCATAAGGGTGTCCATATGTGCACTTGGCACCAGGACACCCAAGCCGCAGTTCGATGATCAACTTTGTCATTGTTTCATCGGATCTGCGGCCGTATGTCTTGGACACTCGGGTGAAGAGAGGTGCGGAGTTACCCACTGACCACTACCTGGTGGTGATTTGGCTCCGGTGGTGGGGGAGGATGCCGGTCAGACCTGGCAGGCCCAAACGTGTTGTGAGGGTCTGCTGGGAACGTCTGGCGGAATCCCCTGTAAGACGGAGTTTTAACTCCCATCTCCAGCATAACTTTGAACACGTTCCGGGGGAGGTGGGGGACGTTGAGTCTGAATGGACCATGTTCCGTGCCTCCATTGTTGAGGCGGCTTATCAGAGCTGTGGTCGCAAGGTTGTCGGTGCCTGTCATGAACCCGTTGGTGGACACCTTCGGTGAGGGATGCTGTCAGGCTGAAGAAGGAGTCCTATCGGGCCTTTTTGGCCTGTGGGACTCTGGAAGCAGCTGATGGGTACCGGCAGGTGAAGCGGCATGCGGCTCGGGTGGTTGCTGAGGCAAAAACTTGGGCGTGGGAGGAGTTCGGAGAGGCCATGGAGAAAGACTTCCGTACGCCTTCCGATGCAGCACCAACACTGTATATAGTGGGGATGGTGTGCTGCTGACCTCGACTCGGGACGTTGTGGGTAGGTGGGCAGAGTACTTCGAAGACCTCCTCAATCCCACCGACATGCCTTCCATTGAGGAAGCTGAGCCTGGGGACTCTGGGTTGGGCTCTCTAATCTCTGGGGACGAGGTCGCCCAGGTGGTTAAAAAGCTCCTCGGTGGCAGGGCCCCGGGGGTGGATGAGATTCACCCGGAGTTTCTTAAGGCTCTGGATGTTGTAGGGTTGTGTTGGCTGACGTGACTCTGCAGTATCGCATGGACATCGGGGGCAGTTCCCCTGGATTGGCAGACTGGGGTGGTGGTTCCCCTGTTTAAAAAGGGGGACCAGAGGGTGTGCTCCAATTATAGAGGGATCACACTCTTAAGCCTATCTGGTAAGGTCTATTCGGGGGTCCTGGAGAGGAGGGTTCGTCGGATAGTTGAACCTCGGAATTTGGAAGAGCAGTGTGGTTTTCGTCCTGGTCGTGGAACACTGGACCAGCTCTACACCCTCAGCAAGGTCCTGGAGGGTGCATGGGAGTTCGCCCAACCAGTCTACATGTGTTTTGTGGACTTGGAGAAAGCGTTCGACCGTGTCCCTCGGGGTGCCCTGTGGGGGGTTCTCCGGGAGTATGGGGTACCGGGCCCTTTGATACGGGCTTTTCAGGTCCCTGTATGACCAGTGTCGGAGTCTGGTCCGCATTGCCGGCAATAAGTCGGGCTTGTTCCCGGTGAGAGTTGGACTCCGCCAGGGCTGCCCTTTGTCACCGATTCTGTTTATTACTTTTATGGACAGAATTTCTAGGCGCAGCCACGGTGTTGAGGCGATCCATTTTGATGGACTTAGGATCACATCTCTGCTTTTTGCGGATGATGTGGTCCTGTTGGCTTCATCGGGACGTGATCTGCAGCTCTCGCTGGAGCGGTTCGCAGCCGAGTGTGAAGCGGCCGGGATGAGGATCAGTGCCTCCAAATCCGGGGTCATGGTCTTGAGCCGGAAAAGGGTAGAGTGCCTTCTCCGGATCGAAGAGGGTGTCCTGCCTCAAGTGGAGGAGTTCAAGTATCTCAGGATCTTGTTCACGAATGAGGGAAAAAGGGAGCGGGAGATCGACAGGCGGATTGGCGCAGCGTCTGCCGTGAAGCGGGCGCTGTACCGGTCCGTCGTGGTGAAGAGGGAGCTGATCCAAGCAGCGAAGCTCTCGATTTACAGTTCGATCTATGTTCCTCCCCTCATCTATGGTCATGAGCTTTGGGTCATGACCGAAAGAACGAGGTCTCGGATACAAGTGGCCGAAATGGGTTTCCTCCGTAGGGTGGCTGGGCTCTCCCTTAGAGATAGGGTGAGAAGCTCAGTCATCCGGGAGGGACTCAGAGTAGAGCCGCTGCTCCTCCACATCAAGAGGAGCCAGTTGAGGTGGCTCGGGTATCTGGTCAGGATGCCTCCTGGACACCTCCCTGGTGAGGTGTTTCGGGCACGTCCCACCGGGAGGAGGCCCCGGGGAAGACCCAGGACAAGCTGGAGGGACTATGTCTCTTGGCTGGCCTGGGAACGCCTTGGGTTCCCCCAGAGGAGCTGGAAGAAGTGGCTGGGGAGAGGGAAGTCTGGGCCTCCCTTCTTAAGCTGCTACCCCCTCGACCCGACCCTGGATAAGCGGAAGAAGATGGATGGATGGATAGCTCCTCAAAATTCCACACACAAAAATATGGAAGCTGAGAGCTGAGATTTTCTAGGCATGCTTATTTTTCCTGATGATTTTCTTCAGATTAACTTGTTAGCTTTAGAAAACCATTGGGGGAAAAAAACGAAAAAACATGTGGGACATATACTATACTAGGACAAAGGATTTTATATATATATATAAATATATTTATGAAAATGTATTAAAAGTAGAAAACAGATAAGTTCACAGCCTCTTTTGAATATCTTTGTTAATCCATCTTTTCAAGCAATAGCTGCATTATGTAATTTTTGAATATGATGCAACTGTCAGAATCTCAGGTTTGGTTTTCTTCTGGGTTTGCGTCTCCAATCACTTTCTGATTTGTGCTCATTCTTAGTTATTGATTTATTTACATTTAAATTAGTCCTCCTTATCTGGAGTTGATTTACTTGTGTTAAAATTTTACTGCTTATTCTTTGGTTTTTCTTTCATATTCTATCAATGTTAGATTTGAATGCCATCTCCTCTCCTCTCAAGTCATTTCTCTTTCTCCCTCTCAGCTTACCTGGCTAGTTTTTACTCAGCTGCAACCTGTTTCTAATCAGCCATCTGTTCTTTGTTCAGAAATCAAACTTCTCACTATTCATACCGCTCACTCTCAGCCATACCATGTTGGATTCTCCAGTTTGCTTCCTGTCCTTGGTCAACCCTCATGGTTTTCTGTGCACCATGCTGCTTGTTTTTATTTTTGGTTTTTTCATTAAAAGTTATCCTGAGACTCCAAATTTCCTGTCTGTGATGTTGTAGTTTGTCTCTGTGTTCCCATATGATGGCCTGGCTACCTGTCCTATCAGCTATTAACTCCTAAAAATGGGTGCCATTCACCCTCCATCCATATAATTATAAGTGGATGTTTAAAAAAATAACAATGGGAATAAAAACTGTCTAATGTTTTTTATTGAAAGCTGTTGAAATGAGAAGCCTTGTGGCTATTTAACTCCGTAATCCATAAATGCTGATCCACTTTACAAAAAGCTAATTTGATTGGTAATTGGAATAATTTATACTATGTTCATTTTCTACACCAGGTGGCAATACAAAGTGCTCTTACACTACAACCCGACACACTCGGATCAGAATTTGTGCTTTTTTTTTTTTACATGTGGAATGGCAAGCTGGATTTAAACTTGCACCCTTTCTTTTGCCAGAAGACAATAAGAAGCAAGGCATAAAATGTTTAACATATTTTTAACTCATTTAGCTCTTGTCAAATATTCAAACTTTCCCCACATATTAAATGTATACATATATTTCCACAATTATAAACATGGATTCACAGGTGGTTGAAATCTTTATGTTTGTACTGTAGAGTTACGTTTGTAATTGGAATATAGTGAAAAAGTGCAATATTTTTGCCTCTCACTTTGGAAAGTGATAAAGATCAGCCAATAACACAAAGGGCAGAAATCAAAACTAAGTTTGTTTACAAAGAACAGGACCGAACAAACCTGGGTATATTGTTGATACCAGGATAACTAATCACTGGGTTCTTCTTTTATGACAGTAGATTGACCTGTTGAATTTAAAGAGTTTTTCATTTATATCACAAAAGGAACAATGGCATTTCACCTTTTTATATGTACATATTGTCCCGTCTCCAATATGAAGTGACGTACTCTGGTTTGTTGTGAGCTCATGCATAAGTTGCTGCTGCCTCTTTCAAAAGAGGCAATAGAAAAGCGCTGCCCTACTTGACCGCCGTCTGTCTCCACAAAGCTCAAACTAAAAGTGTCCCTTTCTGTCCTCAGCTGTTGCTTTCCTTCCTCCCTGTCACTGCCCTCCAAGTCCTTGATTAGCCACACTGATCAGTGTTTAACCTCCCTCTCTTCTCCACCTACTACTTCCTCACTCTGAGTTGTTAATCTCTCTGTTTGTCACTAGATATCTGGCACACACACACAAGACAACGCAGCCTTATCCCAACCTTATTTGATGTTAATTTAATCACTGACAATGTCTCTGTGCATCCTGCAAGATAAAATCAACATAACTAGGCCATCAGCTTGTCTGGCAAATTGAGAAGGAATGGTGCACCTATAAAAGATGATTTACTTAACAGGAGTAGAGATAGGCAAATGTACTATTTTTTATTTTTTTTTATTTTTATTTTTTTAGAACTTAATACATTGGCTTTGAAATACAATTTATAGAATCAGAAAAAAGAAATCCCAGAAAAACTCTGAAGTAAATAACAAAATAAAGTCCTAACTATTATAGTGAAGTTGTAGAAAATTACCTGACCACTTTTATTTGGTTTCATATCTTGTAGCTATTCAGTGTCGGAAATGAATAGATTTCTGGCTTTTTGCCTTTTGGAAGTGACAAATCTTTAACGGATTGTTTTAATTAAGCCACAATGGATGGTTTTTCTAGTGCAAACAACCTGCTTGAGGTCACACCAGACTTTGCTATGTGCTTTGGATAATCTGCACAATCGAATGTGACTGACTGCTGCTTAGGATCTGGATGACCTGCTGTAGTGTAACCCTAAAATGTATTACTCTACCACCCCCAGGTTTCACTGTAAGTATGTCTTTTTTTTTTTTTTTTTTTTTTTTTTTTTTTTCTGAGCAGCTGGTTTAGTTTTAAACCAAATGCAATGGGACACACACACCTCTTACAGATTAGAAAGTGTTGGCCGATCTCACATTTTTCTAAATTTGAGATGTGTATTAGAGTTCTTCTTGGCCAGCAGTGTTTTTTACCCTGAAACTATCCCGTGGAAGTCAATTCCTTTCTTATTGTTGAATCATGGACACTGAGTTTAATTGAAGAACGTTTGGCTCTGCAGGGCTTTAGACATTATTTTGGGTTCTTTTGTTCAAAGCTAGATATAATAATTAGATATAAGCTAGATATAATAATTTTCCAGTGAATTGGAAAGCAAGTGTCTTAGAAATATATATTTTTAAATTGGTGCTCTTAGAAGTCCTGGATAAAATCTCCCTTTCTCTTACCAGTTGGGCTTCTATTATTGCCATATAAATTTAAATTTTAAGATTGCAGGAAGTATTCTCTCTTCCAGGACTAAGTCCTTGTTTCAAAGTCAAAAATATTTTCTTAAAATAATTTATGTATCAGATTTTATGAATATTTTTACATATGCAAAAGGTTGAGCACATTTTATTTCTGTAATGCTATCTAAAATCTAATGTTCCTTCCAGATAGGATCCTCTGTGACGGTCACAGTGAAACCTCTGCTTCTCAAATCGACTACCCAGAGCAGGGAGGGTAAGATATCAGCTGTGAAGTGTTTGGCAAACAAAAATAGACTCTGGGAGGACAAAATAGGGATCTGTCTGAACCCTGATTCACTTGTGCCTCGGTGTGAGTTGTGTAAAAACATGGTAAACAATCATCCTATCCTATATATGTTCTGCATGGCACATGCTGTACAGGACATACAAGATGCCCGAAAGTCCACTGAAGAATGGCTGTAGTGAATATAGTAAAAGCATCTACTTTGTAATCATCAGAGATGACGGCTTCCAAAGTTTTTCACCTTTTGACCCACGAAATAGCTTTGGCGGAGTCTTGCCACCATGACTACCACTGGTTAATATAAATGGTTGGACATACAAGAGAAACTGTTAGCCATTATTCCGCTTTAATGTCTGTTTAATATCAAACTGATTGCTCAAACTAAACCTTTGCTAGGCTCAGACACCCACAACAGACCTCAGCTTTGTCATCTTGAAGTGTGCATCTGCTCCCAACGACCGCTGGGTTTTGCAGTTGCAGGCTGTTTATTAAGATGCTTAATTGAAATTTTGCAAACCCCAAGTATCTGTTGGGCAGATTGTTATTCAAAAGTTAATAAATTCCAGAAATTTGGCCATAATTTATGTAACAAAGTCAAAATTCACATTCATGATTCACGTATCACTGTGGACACTGTTAAAAAGTGTAAATGTAAATTGTTAATTCAAATAATATGATTTATTCAGATTAATATTTCACACAAGGATGTATGACTTGCGCTGTTTAGAAAGTCCTATTAGAATAGCACATTGAAATATTTAAATACTCTCACTTATTTTATATTTTATTGTTTATAATCGGCTCACCCAGTTACAACAGTAAATTATTTTGGACAGAGTGCGACTGAAGCATCTTTTAAATGAGGATACAGTAAAAGCCCACGTGAGTGCTGAATGTTACTTTTTATAACTCTGTTATGACTTGCTCCTCTCTTCTCGTCAGCCATAGACTTGTGAAGGAAAGTCAAATCTTTTATTTGATTTGTTCGTGTTGCTCACTCACTGATGTTTGAGCTGTCTGTGTCGTGCTCTATAAAAAGAACGAGTGAGGCCAGATTGGATTAACAAAGTGATTCTGCCTCAGGATGATGGTAGTGGTGATGATGGGAAACCTTCCTAATTGGCTGCTGCCCGTGTGTTTATGTTTGTGTTATCAGATGAGGCAGCAAAATTGCACTGTACCACAAGGTGTGCCAACCTGCACTGTACATTGTCACGCTGTTGTGACTGGCAACAAAAGGCCAAATAACTGTGGCATTACAGAGCTAAATCATATGGCCTCTCGCATCACTCACATTCTTTAGCTTTTTTGCCAACATGACATTCTGCTGGGTTTGATATAATAGGAGGATCAGAGCTGGAATCTGTTAAACAAACTCCTGTGCTCTGACTCGGAAACCTTTTTTTTTGTGGATATTTAATACTTTGGTTTCTTTACTTTATGGAAACAGAGGAACATTGCTTCTTTAATATGATTATTTCTAATGAAATGTTATTAGTAAAGTGATAAAAACTGGGAGAACATGTCTCTCAATTAATCAGAAAGGACATGTGTAACAAATTGCCAGGTTTATTGGTGCAGGGCACCAGGCAAAGAGGTATTCAAGAAGGCTGATGAATTATTCAGCAACATGAATAATGTTGTTTACAAGTCTTCTGTTAAATCAGTTCAGAACTGAGTCATTCAGAATTTAAGGTTGTCAGAACTCAATTTATAGAACTGGCTGTGGCTCGTTTTTGATGAGCAGAAAGCTGAACTGTAAGAAAACTCCACTCTGTGAACTGCTCTCCCAAATGCAAATAATATAAAAATACAAAGTCATGCAGCTGGTTGGCCTTTAAAGTCAACTTAAATCAATAGGCAACAAGGAATTTGCTTGGTTATGCACAACATTCCAGAGTCTCTTTCTGAGTCTCAGGGCTTTGAGCTGATAATGTATTTCTGATTACCGTAGGTCGGTTTTCTTGATAACTGAGTTCTGAAAACTGAAAATGTATGTTCGAGTAAGAAAATGGGTTGGGATAATTCTTGCAGAAATATGAAATGAAAATCATCCTTCAAATAGCCCTGTGCCACATTCTGGAGACCCCTTTTTAAACACCTCTGTGGACATAGATCCTGATTTATGTTGCACTTGGACAACATGAAATATTGCTTAAACACGTGTACAAAGTTTTGACGTCACGTGAATGTGAGGAAACGATGCGCTTACAGGATTAACATCCTGCTGCAACCACACATATTTTAATTGTAAATATGCAGTTTATAATGTTAGTCAAAAGTATTTTCATTTGCTCTTTTGTTTTGTTTTGTTATATTACAAATTATAATGCAATTGTAATTTTAAAGGGTATTTGACTAGACATGGTAATGCAGGACTTCATAATCAAAGAATTATAAGTATGATTAAATAGTGACAAATGTCCAAATGTAGCTTTGAAGGAAATGTAAAGAGGCAAACATAGTTTGAACTTAAACCTACACTTGAGGTCATCAAGAAGTGAATTTTTTCTGCCGACTGAATGAAAAAAATCGTTTCACATGAGGATTATATTTTGTGGGGCATATGTGCTGCTTAAAAAGTTGCCCAGTATGTAAACAGTTGTGCTCCTGACTAGATTGGGTCCAAGTTATTTTAAGAGACAGAAGTTTCTTGTTCTGTTTCTGTCTCTCTAATCACAAGTTGGCAACAGTAGATACTAATAGAGAAGTCCTTAAAGAGACTGTTAGCCAGTCAGAAAAGGATAGTTTATCTTTAACAAGTTGAGGCTGAACGAAATATTCTGTCAAACATGGACAAACATTTTATTGATCTTTTGGTACTTTCTTTTTCTGTTTGTTTTTTGTCGGCTGAGTTGGCGGAACAATCATATTTTTCCTATGACAAAGGTAAGATGGCCAGAACTATTAAAGCTGCATTCTTTCAAACAAAAGCATCTATTTTAAATAATAAAATCAAGCTGTTTATCTTAAGTGGGCAGCACACCAAAGGGTCATTGTAAGTAAAAGGTTATCTGGGTCAACACAGTGATCTGACTACAGCTCCAAAGGCTACTACCTCCTCAAGCCATCCACCATGTGGACTGATAGTTTTGTCTGGTCAGGCAGGGGTCCATGTGAAGCAGGAAGACTTTACTGTATTCACAGACAAAACAGCAAGGATCACAGGTCTGCAGGGAACCTGGGTCTGTTTGAACACCAGCTTTCCCAGAAGCCTCCGTTAAAGCCCGGCGTTCCGGGTATAGTTCAAGAGCACAGACTGTGTTTGTGTTGCAGGTCCAAGCATGTTACTCCTGCATTGTTATTTCCAGATTACACTTGCGTCTTAAATCTTGACCAGGGATCAGCGGACGCTGGGCACAAATAAATAGTGATAAAGCAAGTAATTGGCTTGTGTATTTGATATGTCAGATGTTTACACAGAAATAATGGAAGCTGGTTTAACATTTACCTTTGATTATTTACTGAACTGGCTCACAGTTATTGTTATAAACAGCACAGCAGAAACAGCCATTCACCTACAGCAGTAAAGGCTGCTGCTCTCGCCTTAACAATGTGCTACTATTCTTCCTTCCTAGCAGGATGGGCCTTTCCTGCTCTCAACTTTATATTAATAATCCAATAAATAAAAGCAATATTAAATGGTGTGACCGGAAAGTGCCTCCTTACTTTCCCACCCTGCACTGACGAAATAGAGCCAAGTTTTGAATGCAAGTGAAAAAAGTGCTTTTGTTTATCAAAATAGCAATTAAGAAGCTTTGCTTCTTTTCCAACTGAAAATTTCAAACATTTCACTTCTGCTACACTGACGATTTAAGAATAATGTCTCAGAGATAAAATAGATTAGAAATAAGAGAGATTGTATCTCTCTCTTTTTAACATGCTCAAGATGTGTCAGAAAAAGCTTATCTGAAAAGAAAAGGTCACAGTAAAGCGCCTCCTACAGAACTTTTTTTTTCTTTGAATTGATTAATTGCTTATAAATCTCAGAGTCTAAAATACATGATAAAATGATTTAATTTTCAGATATCATCACCTTTCTAAAATAATGGCCTATGTGATTTTTGCCACAAATGGTTATGATAAAAAATAGTCAACACCTCTTTTTACCAAAGATGGGCAAACAAAAAAAAAATCACTTTTCCGGGAACTGACTGAGGCCATTATTTCAGAAGGTGGCAATATTTTAGCCTCACATTCTTTTCAGTGCATTAAATTTATTTAGGTTCTCTCAGTATTTGTCTTCTGCTACAGGTGAAATGCTATTACCAAAATAAAGGACATCTGTTCATATAAAGTTGATTTTTAAACCAAATCTTCTCTCAACTTGATTGTTGGAGTTCATCTCTGTTTGGATTCATTATATGACTCCAGAGACGGATGACAGAAAAAGTCTAAGGTGTGTGGGAGATGGATGAAAGTGAAGCATTTCTGAGAGCAGAGAAGAAGGTGTTAGTCTCTCCTTTTGGAGGTGAGGTAGCTGGTTACTTTTATATCGCTCATCAGTACGATCAGTGTAGCTCGCTAAACGGAAATGTCACTCAACTAAAAGTGAAGTTTCAGGGAGTTACGCAGTGAAAGATGCAAGTTATCTTCCTTGCATGATGGTCAGAAAAACTAGGCCTGGATTATTTCTTCATCAATGGAGGGAAAGGTCTAAGGTTTTTTGGAAAGTTTTTTATCTTGGTGTTAAAGTTTTAAGTGGTTTCTCTGAAGAGCTTAGAGAAAACACTACATGTACATACGGGGTCTCCAGAGTGCTGTTTGGGCTCCCAAACAGAAAGGGAGCCTACTCTGTTTGAAAGCTGCTCTGATTTGATCAGGGCAGCTGATCCAATCAGGACAGCTGACTTGGTGCCCTGATCAAAGAGGTACGAAATTGACCTTGAAGCTTAGAATCATTTTGATTTAAGCTGAATCCGTTTCCTTTTGAAGGTACATGTTCTCTTGCCATGAAAATCAGCATTTATTTAAATGGCTTTGAACAAACAATGAGATTTAAAATTATTTTTTATCAGTAACTATTTTATACTGTATTCATGCTTGGTGAAATTGTAAAGCACTTTGACTCACATAATTTACAGCATTTCTGGTTTTTTTTTATTTGTTTTCTACTGTTGGATCTGACTGGCTCCTATTTTTTACTCTTTGTATTTCATTTTAAACTATATATTTTATGTCATCTAAGGCTTGCTGTTTACAGGCCTTGTGAATTTACTTGAGAATTTGCTAATGTCTCAAGTATTGGATTTTGCTGATACCAAATGCTTTTCCTATTAAAAAAATAAGTGATAAATGAAAGAAATTATGGATGACACAGTGATTCTATTTGTCCATTGACATTTTATTGAAAAATAGCAATATAATATAATGTACAATAATAATAATAATAATAATAACAATAATACAAAAATCTGTACATTCTGTGACTTTGCAGTACATTTGGAAGACTCCTAACAAAACAACTGCAACAGGGAGGACAAGTATTTACATGTGTAGCCGAGCGGCTTTCCGTCTGTTTTTTTTTTTTTTTCCTTTGTTTGTTTGTTTGTTTTCAACGAAACATACAGGATATAAATGTGTTTTTCTTTGTGCAGCAGACCTTCCTGTGCTGGGGTTACAGTACATTTGGCTTTGAACTTTTTTTTTTCTTTTTTAAAGTCTTACATTCTCAACACAGAATGAAGACTCAGGTAGTGTTAATGTTGAAAGATGATCTTCAGTCTTCTCACAGCACAAAAGAAATGGATTCAGTTAGAGGTTATGACACAGTCTTCATTCAGATTGCAGCTTCTAATCTTGCGTTGCCTCATCATATTTTAAAACCTGTGAAGTAGGTTTGTCCTTAGTAATCAACATTTTTAATTCAAGTTGAAGCCAAAAATAAAAAGAATCATCCAAAAAAATATATATTTTAGTTCTGAAAACTACAAAAAACAATTTATATTTCTCTCCTCATTCTGACTGCTCAGATTAAGGCTTGATGAAGTGGCTCAAGATAAGGATGATCACTGTAAAGAAAAAAAAAAAAAAATATATATATATATATATATAAAAAAACTGTACACACATTCTTTAAAAACAAACATTATTAAAATTCCCAAGAGTATTCTAATTTTCTGTACCAAATCTAATCGGGTTTTGGTTTAAACAAACATAACTATGGTAATAATACTCTTTGGTATTTTTCAGTAACAAACTGCAAAAAAGAAAACAACTGAAGCAACACCGTAGCAGCACATCTTTTGGAACATTCACATTCCCCCATAGTTAAACCCTTTAACTCTCTTTAAATTAATGATTTCTGTCAGTTTTGAGGGAATAACACTGCTCTGCTCAGAGGTTTCAGTTGATTTGAGCAGCTCTTAGCAGACGTTACGATCAACTGCTGTAAAACATAAGCTCAGAGAATCAGCGCTGTCATGTCAGAGGACACATTTTCTTTATTGATATCTTCTTGCTCTGAGACCAGCTCACGAACAAATACTCTGCTTTGTACCTTCTTTGTTCCGACTTTTTTTACTCTTTGGTTCTAGGTAAAAGCGTCAAAATGAAAGCGATGCGAGTGTGTATTTTCTCTATTCTGTAGCAGCACTAAAAATTTAAAGAAAACTCAGAAAGCGCCTTGTACTTGCTAGACAGGACAACCAGCTACATTTTTTTTACTTCTGAGGTCATTACAATATCCTGCTTCCTCTTTGCAGAGACAGAACACACATTAGCGGGGAGTTCTTGGCGAATTAGTTCTGCATTGAGCACATGATTCATTGTGCTGTGTTTCATCATACTGTGTGTAGTCAAAGTTAAGACAGACCCTCCCATAGAGTCCTGAACCTTTTCCGGCTTCCCACAGCAGTACCACTTGACTTCCCCTTGTTCCTGACTTGGCTTGTCAAGCCTTCAGAGCAGAGAGGAGATGTTTTTTTTTTTTTTTCTTTCAGTCACTCATGAGAAGTCTGAGTCGTCATATTTCTGATTCTCGCCTCAGAGGCCTTGGTTCCAGAGGCACCATGGCTTGGCTGTGTTCAGTCTCTGAGATGCTGTCCATCTGAGTGCCATCGGGACCGACGCTGCCCCCATTCCCCTCATCCGTGTCCTCCTTTTTGTCTAGTGCCATCTCATTTTCATAACAGAAGGAATTGGTGTTGGACAGGATGTATTTTTTCTCTGCCAGGTCTCTGGCACTGCATAGGGGAGTGTTTAGCACCTCATATGTCTTGTGGAAGTGAGAGTAGTCCACCTTGTAGTAGTTCTTCTCCTCAAAGAGAACAGGTTCGAAGCGGTGGCCCCACAGGATCTCGTTGGCAACGTACGAACTGCGGCACTGCGTGGTCATTGCCGTGGCTTCCACCATACCCTCCAGGATCACCACAATTTCAAAGTCTGAGATTTCCAGATCCTGCTTGCTCATGTTATAAAAGGGACTGTCCTCATTGATCTCATGGACAATAGTGATTGGGGTGACCAGAAAGATGCGGTCGACTCCACTGTCGAAGCCCACATCTATGTCCATTTGATCAAGAGGGATGTACTCTCCCTCCGCTGTCGTTCTAGATTTGAGAAGTTGAGCTCGAACGTGTGCCTCCACCAGGTGGCTCTTCCTCAAGTTGCCCACACGCCACATCAGGCAAAGCTTGGTGTCCCTCATGGCTACTGTGGCGTTATGACTAAACACCAGAGTTTCGTTTCTCTTTTTGGGTTTTGCCATTTTGGCCATGACCGCACCAATGATGAAGGCATCAATGATGCATCCAACAATGCTTTGAAAAACCACCATGAAGACCGCAACGGGGCATTCCTCTGTCACGTATCTGTAGCCGTAGCCAATGGTAGTCTGAGTCTCAATAGAGAAGAGGAAGGCAGCAGTGAAGCTGCTCACATTGGAGATGCATTTCTTAGTATCGCTTTCTAAGTCCCCATGAAAGATGGCCACAAGCCAGAAGATGCAGCCGAAGAACAGCCACGACAGGAGGAAGGCGAGGCAGAAAATGATGAACATCCACCTCCAGCGGATGTCTACGCATGTGGTGAAGATGTCAGCCAAGTAGCGCTGACCTTTCTCGCTCACATTGATGAACTGCACATTGCAGTGACCGTCTTTCTTCACAAAGCGGCTCTGCGGCTGGTGCCTCGTGTGCACCTTAGCCTTGCCATTTGGTACCCCCATGGTGGCGAGCTTCATGCTGTCCTCTTCTGATGACACGGTGCTGTAGCGGCTGGCTCGCACACTTCCCATCACCTCAGTCTGGGAGGGCCGTGCTGCTTCTGCTTTAGAGAACAGTCTGAGTTTCTGGAAAAAGCGTTGGAGAAACAGTTTCGAAACGCTTCGGGAGACCAACTAAGGGAGAAAATGGTAACAAAATGAGGCGGCAGAAGGGACGCCTCAGGATGGGAGTGCAATAGCAGGAGGATGAAGTGGTCACTCCTCTTTCATTGGGGCACTGGACCTCATCAACGACATTTGCTGCAGAAACACAGAGATAATGGTCAGTTAGATAAACTAGTGGCAACAGAATCAGTAAACTTTATAAAATAAGAAAACACAAAACATTAAATCACTAGAGATGGATTTATGCAGCGTTTATGCAGCCTGAGAAAAACAATCAAGAACCTAAAGCCTAAGGATGAGGGAACTTGTCTCAACCTCATATTTGACCCCATTTTGACAGACATAAAAATTAAACTCTGATTTATAGAGCAGCTTGAACCAACAGCAATTGCTCTGCAATTGCACTTAGTCTATTTTTTTTCCCGTTTACAAAGCAAATGATCATGATCTGATCATTTCCAATTCAGTTCAGCAGAGTTTACAGAGTTTATATGGCAAATACTGAATCAGGTAAACAGTAATATTTTCTCTTTACTAAGGAAACGTATCATTCTGTGTCAGATTGTACATAACATGCAACAAATTATACAAAATACAAAAAAACTTGTAAAGTTACACAAGTATATAACGCATAATGTCATGTGTGCTCAAAATACTGTATATGGAATAAATTTTGAGCACAACTGATAAAATGCGTAATGTCTATTTCTAGTCAGCATTCAAAGCTGCATATTTTGTTAACTTTAGGTTGTTTACAGGTGACCTAATGTGACTCCCAGGGTTTGTGCACTTGGTCTTCGGAGCAGAAGCATGAGCTCCATTTATGATGCACAGCTTGTTGACTCACAACAAACTCCCGCTGGAGGGATTTCATCTTTCTGCTGTGCATCTCCCAGCAGAACCAAGGCATCTCTCATTAGGCCTGGCTGTCCTGGCAACAAAGTCCTACTCAACTAGTTGGACTATGATTTTTATTTTTTTTATTTTTTTTTAACTCGTAGTGAACGTCTCTATCTTGCATAATGCTTAAAAGTGAAAAGGAACCAGGTAGAGAGAGCAAGAAACTTCTTCGGATGTACCGGTTCCACATGTAGGCTGTGTACACTACACACGCTCTGCTGATTCATAGTGAAGTTTCACACCGGCGCAACATAAGGCTGACGCAACTTCTCTGCTGTGTTAAACATCAAAAGCTGCAGCTGGATAAAATATCAGTGGGTAATTTAAACGCATTTTTGATGTGTGCGCTCAGTCAAATGCAATGCAGGCTGCTTGGCGTGATGGATGAAGTCTGATTATTTTACAGTACGTTGCCGCTGGATGTTGCTTTAACTTATTAAGCATGAATTAAATGCATACAAATCCAAGCGACACGTTTCATTTTTATTCCCCGTTGTTTTGAACACAGAACGTTAAACAGATGCACACAACTCCCTGACCATGTTATACTGACTTGTGTATGATTTGAAACATTAATTACTTGTCTGACAGATTAAGTACCAAACCCGTAGGGCACATTTTAACAGGTGCAGGTGCAGGGCTGGAAAAATGCGCTGTAATCTGAAGCAATCATAGCAACATAGAGATCCACATTTTACCCATTAAAAAAAAAAAAAAATGACAAGAGTGAATAAATTAAAAACCTTTTCGCGGGCTGTCAGACAGATGTGACCGCGCGCATTTGGAGTGTAAAAGGCAGGAAGTCTGAGCGTCAAAGAGAAACATCTGAACCCATCAAAGTCAGGAGTTTGATCGAAAACAATTAAAATAAAAGTGCTTTAAAACTACTTTGATTGTTTTACCGTCTCATTACAAATATTTGTGTGCAATAAACTGCTCCTACCTGTTGCGCATCTGTGGACCGGCTTGGATCAAACTGTCTGAAATATAATCCAGATCCTCCCGTGGCCTCCGTTTAACCGCCCCTCTTATTGTTTACTTTGGCACTAACGAGCCAAAGTAAAGATCGGTCTCTGGAGGACCTATCTTGATAATGTGCTTCGCGCTGAGTTCCCCCAAACCGTTTTAAATCGCCTGCACCGGCGCGACCCGCCTCCCGCTTCGCGCCCGACCAATGGGAGGGCGCGGGGGGAGTTTGGAGGTTGGAGGAAGGGGGGTGTTTTGGGAGCGCGCGAGGTGGAACTGGCTGAGTGATCGTGTTTTCATGTTTGACCCACACCACTCATGTGTGCAGGTCACAGCGTGGAAGTGAAGCAAATTAGGCGACGACAAATTAAACCCAAATCAGGGATTTAAAGGAAGCCGAGACATGAAAATAATTACCAGGAGAGCAGCAGTGGGTGCTTTTAAAATCTGCCCAATATCACCTGCATGTTGTTGTTTTATTCATTTAACACAAATGGAAAAGTATAAGTGCAGCTGCTTTTAGGCTCCGTGTGGACTAACTTACAAAATTTACATATGGATTAAAAATAAACAAATGGTGATTTTGGTGATGTATGTTCTTTTTGCACCATGGGTTTGTTAAAATGAGGTTTGGGGGGAAAAAAAAGTTCTGTCGGAAAGACTGACTCACTCAATACAGGCCTACATGCCTGCATTATGATATGACTGTCTTTCTCCACTGAGCTATCGGGTTGCTTTAGATGTTTAGACTGTGCATCTGTTGCCCTGTAATTTTAGGTTGGTCCTTAACCATGTTGTCTTCCAGCTGAACCATTCTTCCTGCTCACTAATTCATTCCAAACATTAACCCCACAAGCTTCATGTTCTCACACAGCCGTTATTTTTCCCCCCGTCCGGCTTATTTTTAGCTCGGGTTTATTTATAGCAGCACATATATTTAGTCCAAACCACCTGTGTCAGTGAATTGTGTGCGTGAGTGCGTGTGTGTTTGTTTTCCATGCCCAATTTCCAGCAATGCGTGCAGGGATCCATTGCTGCGTGCGGACCACAAGGTGGAGGGCTGGAGGCTGGATTGAACCGGTGAGTTTTTCTCCCACGGATACGCACGCGTCTCTGAAGTGTGAGCACTGCGTGGAGCAGGAGGAGGATTCTCAGTGCGACTTTTCAGCTTGCAGCAGCAGCAGCATCTAGAGGATATAGATGTGTAAACACAGAGCGAGGGCAGAATCATGCAACAGACATTCGTACTTGTGTGCGCACGCATCTGCGTTTCGAAGATTTTTAATCACATAATAACTATTGCTACAATTTTTATTTTCAGCTCAGACATAGTGGCATTGCTTTCCATGACAGAAATGTCAAAAATATCTAAGAATAAAAAAATAAACAAACAAAATAAACGTAGAAGACAACAACAATGTTCAAATAAGAGCAAGTAGGCACAACTATCTTTTTCACCCAAATCCAAATATAAATGAATACTAACAAATAAAATGCACACACATGTAAAACTTTGTAGTTGAAAAATATATTAATTTCTTTAATGAAAAGAGGTGAATAGTGGAAGCTGTAATGGCCGGCACTGTTTACTTAAAGCAAGCAAGTCTAAAGGTTCCAATTTCGATTTTTATGCAAGTAATGCAGGTTTCCTGTAGATGTGTTGTTTTCCCTTGATATTTTTTTTCTAAAGTATTTATGCAAATATGCGCCAATTACCAAATCCCATGGTGGCACACGGTGGTAGCAGCATCATGGTGAAGTTTGTTCAAGTTCATGGGGAGATGGAGTTAAAAACTGGACAATATTTGAAGGAAACTTAACCTTTCTGTTATGTTCTACATATAAATTGAAAATGTATTCATTTCACACATTTGCAACCCCTCGTCCCTGCATCTACAGATTACATAGATATTGTTCAGGTCAATTTGACCCAGCAGTCAAGTTGAAGGGTAAAATAAGATTTTTTTAAAAACAAATCCAATTCTATATGTCTCCTTGCAGCTATGAACCATATTTCACCAACACACACACATGTGTGTGGTGTGACACACACGTCACACCACACACATACATGCACACGCACACATATTGCTTTTTTGTGTGTAGTTTTTTTTCAGTGGACATAAAAAATGTAAATTCCATTTTTTATGTCCAAATGAGTAAATAGGTAAGTTGTCATGATTAATCATTTATTTTCGAGAAATAAATAATAATAGTAATAATAATAAAAACATAATTGCACAAATATTGACTGAAATGGTTAGTATTGGAGTTAATAATCAGATACAAAAAATGTTTTGGAGGAATGTTTTGGCTTCTGGCACAATTGCATAATTAAACACTCTCTGGGTCAAATTGACCCACAAACATTATTGCTGTACCTCAGAAATGAACAAAGCAGGAAGGTTAAGAGATTGCAAAAGGTTTGTGATTGAGATGGTGGCTCACCTTCCAGCAGGATGATCCTCCACACACATCTAGCAATGGTTAAAATGGCTAAATTCAAAGTAGAATCCTGTGTTGGAATGTCAGCCATGGCACATTAGATTCAATCCCCAAATCACTGAGTACAGAGCTGAAAATGTCAAAAAGCATTTCAACAGAGATCTCTGCTGAAATTTGTAAGTACCAGTGAATTTAACTTGTGCAAGCTCTGCTGAAGATTAATCCTCAATGCAGGAAAGAAAACAGACTGATGTCCACTTACAGTAGCAAAACAGCAGCGTAAGCCTTAGAGATAAACACCAACCTTATCTGCTCATCATATTCAGTTTGTTTGCAACACATAGTCAGGCAACCTCAAAGTGGCCAGACAAAAGCAGGTTGTTTACAAAGTAAGGGCAGAACTATTTGAAGACAATCATGACTAATGATTCTTCTGTTATTTGGGAAAAATATTTCCTTTCAGACTGAGGCCAGCTTCTTGAGCGCCTTAGTAGGGACCCAGCAGATGTGAACTGCTCATTGCATCATTATTTGCTGTGGGAGGTCAGACAGACCTGGAAAACTGAAACAATGGTGTTCTGGCAGCATCTGATAGAAAGTCTTCATTTAAAAAAAAAAAAAAAAAGAAGCAAACCATGGCTCCGGACGATCATCCAAATGTGAAGTCACTCTTTATTTACAAGAAGGCGCAGCCAAGAAAACCAAGTGAGATGTAGTTTCTTTTATATGCTCAAAGTTTTGGTAATATTTGGCTCATTATTGTTTTATTGGTCATTTTGCTCCAGATACTTCATGGCTAGTGAATTAGGTAATCTGATCCCCTACAGTTCTATGATTGAATATAGAAACATAGAACCTTGAGATCACAGAGCTCATAGGTCCACTAAGGTATTGCTCAAATTGTGATCACCGGACCAAGCTTGTGGTCCTCTGGCGCCCCCTAATGGTCTTCGAGTAAATAACCGTTTATTTGCCGTGACGTAAGCTCAAAGTGCGAGGCTACAGTTAGCTTACCAAAGGAATGTGTTTGAAGATAATGGAGAAATGGCGGAAGACTAGGTCACTAAAAAAAAACCCTTAAGATACCGGTGGAAAGTTTCTCAGGGTGAGTCGAAGAACTTTTGATTCTGAACATAGCTTGTCACAGGATCCATACTTTCGGAATGTGTAAATAACTGGTTTTATTGTGGCCATATTACAGAACAGCGCACCCTTCAGGAGAAAGAAAATGAGTTAGGAGACTTTTCATTTCAGGTTGTATATTGAGATGTTGTCTTATTGCGGGGGCAATTTCAAGTGTTTGTTAAATGGAGTAAATGGTCATTGGCCTGAAAAAGATTGTGAAACAATGGTTTACGGTGTATTGAGGACGCCATTGCTGTTGGCCTTTACCTGTTTTGCACTGCCTGGAGGACCAGTCATTCTGAACTGAGTTTAGTTTTACTTTTAACAGCACATGTATTGTATTATGTGTGTCTCCAGTGTTTCACCTGCTCCTGTGGATACAGGACTTTGACTGAGTAGGCACATATGACCTTCAGGCACCCTCAGCCATCAGTGTCAGCATAATAACGCTTCAGGGATTTTAAATCTTTAGACATATGGCTGTGTTGCAACCCACCACAGCAGCACCATTGTCAAATCTGCAGTTGATGTTACTCTGGGGAGTCCACTTACATAGACTCCCCAGAGTAACATCAAGATGAAGTGGAGCAGCTGACTATAAGGAGAATGAATAACACACCCAGAGCCCTTTGTGGATTTCATAAAAGCCTTCAACTGGTGAAGAGTGTGCTGAACAACTGTTTCCTGAGAGTCAGTTGAATTAAGTTATATTTATTTATATGGTGCCAATTTACAAAATACACTTGAAATCAGATATTTACATACACCGAATAAACACATTTTTTTTCCTTATCACTGTCTGAACATAAATCAGATGAAAATTTTCTTGTTTTTGCTTCGTTAGAATTACCAAATGTATTTCTATTTGCTAAATGCCAGAAACGGTTTTTGTTTTTTAGAGATTTTTTTTGCAACTTTCCCCAAATTTAAAAGTTTACATATGTGGTCATTATCAAGGATAACTGTCTTTTAAAGTGTATGACTTGGGTCAAACCAATTGGCTTTCCTTCCACATGCTACTAATAGGTTAACTGACACGTTTGAGTTAATTGGAGGCACACCCATTGTGTTAGAGTTGGCTTACTGTTGTAAGCTAACACTCCATCTGTCTATCTGGCCAGTTAGCAATCCATTGTACTTTCATGTCATATTTGAATGTGAGTATAGCATATCAATATTTACCCAGTATTATCATTAAAACCTTTTTATTATATTTACATGGAACACAAATCTGTGGCTTTACTAGTCTTTAGAAATAATTCTGCATGTGATGGAGGAATACATTGTTCATGTGGTGAGCATGGCATCACTACATGCACACGGACATGCATAGATGTTCATTATAGTGAGAAAAGTAAAGTTGTACTCAAGAGTACTTCTTTTTTTTAACAATCATGGTAAAATATTTTCTCCAATAATATCTAAAAAATCTGTTACAGTTTTAAATTCCCAGTTTATTCCTGTTTGTTCCCAAACATTCCTGCTATTTCCAATAAATTGTAATGCAAAGTTTACAACTTTGACTTGTCAGTGTGCTGTATGAAAAGATGTAGTCTCATGAACCTCTGGGAAGATTAAATGAAGTTCTGTTAAATATGACATGATTTTGTCACTAAGCAGAGCCTGTGCAACATCAAGCTGCTGATGTTTTAAATGAATTATAAAAATTCGCAAAACACAGATGAAGGTTGTGTCTGGTTGTTGACCAGACACAACCTTCATGATGTTGACATGAATTTTAAGCTCAGGGCATCAAGAATTAAAATCAATCTTAGATGGCTGGTGAGAGTAAAGATGCAACCAAGTAAACACTTTTTTATCAAAACCTCTAGTATTTATCAACACACTAGAGTGGTTCTGATAAACATTTTTAGAATTTTTTTTTTAAAATGAAGACTAGGCGCAAATTCAAACTTGAAGACTCTTCTAACCCCACCTGCATCATCCAACCGGTGCTTCCTCCTCATCACCGTTGATTAATCAACACTGGTCCAAGACACGTCACTTCCGATCACCGTCCAAGCCCCAGCTGAAAAGGACCTCCATCCATGGCGTCTTCCGCTTTCCAGCAGAGCTCAACCCACCTCACCCTTTCACCTCCACTCGCTCGGCTATCCGGCCGCATCCTTCATCGCTTCCACCACCAGTGTCGGGTCTCAGGTGGATGATGTTCCTTTCAGCATATAGAATGCTCATCCGAGCCCATCGCGAAGATTGCGATAATCGATGTCAGCTGGGACCCGAGCGCCAAAGACTTAAATTTGTATGTCAATAAACTCTTCTAATGGTTTTTCTTTTCTCCGTCTGAATTTTTCCAGATTGAAGTACAGTTTCTATCTGCTCTGCTGTGTCTCACATGAACCTCATGATGTGAGCTCATCTGTTTATCTTCATTTATTTATTTTTTTCTTAACACCATTAGGGAACGTTTTCATCTAATTTTGGGATGTTTTGCTGTTCCCTTTTCAGTCACACCTGATGCTGTGTCAGCTTAATGTTGTGTGAAAGTAATAGTGAAGTAATGAAACAAAACAAAAGAGCAGTTGTCTTTATATACAAATGTGAGGGTCAATATTTTACTTTACGTTCCAATAAATAGCTAAATCCCAATTTATTCATACCCCTTTCAGATATGGTTCAAAATAAACTTTCATTTATCCAATAATTTGATACTGGTATAACGTAGGCCTATTTTGAAAGGAGAACATTTTTTGCAAAACAAATATTTATTTCTTTACATATTAATTAAATATGGCATTTCAAAAATAATGTTTACCTTTCTAAGTAATCAATTGACGCTACAGCAATTAAAGCTTCCTTATAATTATTGACCAGGTTTTTGCATGTTTCACACGATTATGCCTTATCTTTGGGAAAAGGGGCATAATGGTGAAATGCTCCAAGTCTCTGACTTTTACTCACACATTTAGTTAGTTATTTGTGTGCATCATAAAGTTTTATATAAGAAATATTGATAGCTTTTCCTATGTATTTAATATAATTTATTACACATTTTAAAATCACATAGATATGTATTTGACATTATATTGATGCACTAATTATGGCACATTTGATTTTCAATATTTATATTTTTAATATTTAATAACCACAAAGACACAGAGGTATGTGAAGGTGTGAATAGTAAGACTTTAATTTTAGAGTCTGCTCTAAATGTTTTGGTTGACAACATTGATAGAGTAAATAAATGTCTGATAAAATATGAGCAACTCGTTTTAAAATATACTGTGATTTAAAAAATCTAATTTACGCAGTAGTTAAAGACCCGGTTGAGTCACTGATCTACATCTTCCGTAAGCTGAGGAACTTTACGCCTTAATGTTTTTCAGAACAGTTTTAGGCATATGTGTGAAACAAAAATGTTTGTTTCAAAAACTTAAAAAAAAAAAAACTGATCTGTATTGAAACTAGTCCATATTGAGTGTGGATACAAAATGACACATGTAAAGTATGTTTGAAAGTGTAATGTTTATTCTCATTTTGTGTGTACGCTAAAGTAAATAGAAAAAAAAGAAATGAAACATGCCTGAATTTATTGTGCAGTGCAGTACCACAACCAGATTGGCTTTATTGAAGAAAGAAAAAAAAAAAGAAGAAATGGTGCCAGTCACTAGGACCTTGGTAATTTTAATAACCTTGGTGAAAATGTTCTGCTCCACAAACATAATTTGGTTGAGTGATGAAATATATTTTGAGCTTATAATGTTTTATAATTCTTAAGTTTTGCTGATGACATTTACGTCACATACACACTGTCTGCAGTTGGTGTTAGGTGTATTGGTAAAATTTTCATTTCTCCTTTTCTGTGATTGTGGGGTCTCTTGGCACATTCAAAGTTTCTTGATGTTGACTTTCGGCTTCCGTTGTGGGAAGATTTGGTTCTGGTTGTTTGTCTTGCATAAGTTCCACCGTTACTGTCGGGGCATTTAGACTATTCTCTTGATCACATTTCTGTGGCGATCGTGAAGATGGCTGTGGGGAACATCTGGGGGAAGGTCTGGGAGAAGGTCGAGCAGAAAGCCGAAGCTGCTCCTGCTCCTCTTTTTTGTTCTTCTCCTGCTCATACTCCTCAGCACTGACCACAGGTACCAGCACTTTAGCTGTGTTATTGAACAGGTTGTAATCCACCTTATAGTATTTCTTGTTCACCCTGATCATCTCCTGGAAAAGATGACCCCAGAGGATCTCATCTGCTGTGTACGATGTCCGTGTCTGATGCAGCATGCCGGTGGAGTCATCTGTATAGGTGAAGGACACCACCAGTTCAAAGTCTGTTTTTCGCAAATCTTCCAAACTCATCTTGTACAATGGGCTTCCAGGTTCAATTTTGTGAAAAATTGTGGTCGGTGTGACCAAGATAATGTCCTGTTGCTGGATGGCCAGGTCTTCATAGGTAATATTGACTTTCCCAGTTGCACACACAGTGGTGTGGAGAATCTGAGCGGAGGCTGATCCCTCCACCATGTGGTACCTGCGGAAATCCCCGATCCTCCAGGAAAGACACAGATGCCCGTCATGGAGGTTGACAACTGCATGGTTGCTGAAGCCAACTGTCTGTGCCCTCTTTTTGGCCGAAGCCATTTTGGCCACCACAATCCCAATGACAAAAGTGTCGATGAAGCAGCTGATGACATCCTGTATGGTGACGATGATGATAGCAATCATGCAGTTCTCAGACATTCCTCTGAAGCCATAACCAATGGTGGTCTGGGTCTCCAGAGAAAAGAGGAAAGCGGCTGTGAAGCTGCGCACCTCATATACACAAGGGTTATTATTGTGGTCTTTGATGTCTCCATGAGCTAAAGCAATGACGAAGAAGAGTATCCCAAAAAAGAGCCAGGAAAGGATGTAAGACGATGCAAACATCAGGAACATCACCCTCCATCTGATCTCAACTAAGGTGGTAAAGATGTCATTGACAAAGAGCAGCCATTCTTCTGGAACATGCCGAAACACTACACTACAACTACCCTCTTTGCGTATGTAGCGTTGTTTCTTCGAGCGAGGTCCATTTTCTGTCTTCACACTGACTTCTTCAACAGGGTTCACGGATAGATATTTAGACATTTTTCAGAATCTGTGGAGAATACAGAAAAGGGTGTGAATTTATTTGTCTGACTTGCATCTAACATTGTAAGGCAAGTTTACTTACTACATATAGAACCAGTCATATAAAAGGTCAATCCAAGTGTTTACAGGAATCAAAGGAAAGACAGAAACAAAACAAGAAAACATAAGCATGAACATTTGTTAGAATACAAATACTAAAGGCATAGAAGAATCAAATGTTTCAAACTGTTCATTAGTCAATTTGTGACCAAAAAGCATCTGTAAAACAATAATCTTTCAAGTTCTGAGTTAAAGGAACCAACAGTGTTTTTTTCCACATCAGGTTTTCAGTGAGTTTTTTTTCCAGAGTTAAGGAGCTTATAATGCAAATACAGCCTTACATTTACAGTAGAAACATTCAAGTATGTACTTGTAGTATAACATCCATTCTACTACAAGTCTGGAGAGAGGTTTCCAGTCACTCACAATCACATAATTCACATAGGCTCTAAATTATACATATTGGTTTGTAAGCAGTCATAGTCTGAGTTTAGAATATTATTGAAATTATATTTTTTCAGTAACGTAATTTGCTTGACACAGGTTTTCAAGTCTTATTTCAGCTATTCTAATGATTTTCTGCTTACAGCTTTTAAAGTAGAATATTACATGAGACCAGTAAAACAGCACCTTTAATTCTGATGTGGGCTTAATGATAAGTATGTTTAATACCTGATTAGATCCCGGGATGGGTGAATATCACAATGGATGAGGGGGAAAAAGAGTAGTAGGAAAGATCCAAACAGTTGAATTTCTGTGGAAGTTTGCTAAAGCATTGATTGCACTAATCTTTATATCAATCTTAGAAAAAGTTGTGCAATAATAAGTCATTGTAGTCATGGAAAAATCAGTCAGTCTAGTTTATTTGTGAAGTTAGCTTTAGTGGTCTCTCTGTATTGTTTCCTGCATCATCAACTAAACACACTATTTAAAGATATTTGTGCCTTCTACAGTTTCATTTGGAAACTATCATCCAACAATCATGGTTGTTTGGCTTACAGCAGTGTAATTTGTTGGTTTACAGTTTAACTGACCACAAACCTTGTCAGAGTTAAAGTCAGAGTAATGTCATGACGGCAAGAGCAGGCCGACAGACGAGCTCTCTGATCTCTGACCCAAATTAGGCATCTCCAAACGGGACATGAAAATAGAGGTTTTTACCTGGCTGACGAGGCTCCTGCTCTTGAAAACTACTGTCGCTGGTTCCATCTGCATGATAATGCTAAACGTTTGCTCCAGGAACAGTTCATAACACACTCTGGGTTGCAAAAGGAACAATACTTTTACAAATCTAAACCAATTTCCATAATGCAAATGCTACACGTTAAAACTAAATGTGCTGACAGTTTTGTTGACAAGAAGAGCATCTGGCAGGGATAATTTGCTTCTCAAGCCACCCGCATGTTTTACTATCACATTTAGTTTAGTTTTTTCACCTCAAATTACTTTTATATTCAAAACTGCAATCTGGAAATGTTTACTTGAGTAATTCTCCCTTTTCTTCCTGGTTGTACTTTAATAGGTTTGATCTTAATGGGGCAGTTGCCTGGAGATGACAAACTCATCATAACAGTTCATGTTTGGTTTGCCTCTCATTTCTTTTGCCAATAATCTCGCTTTTTGGTCTTAAAAAATAAAATGCATAAGAGATGATGATTTTAAAGCCGGTGATGTTTATTTTACTGTTGAAAATGAACAAACAGTAGTGGCCTCAGAATCCCACATGCCCCCTAAAATTTAGATGTAATTTATTTTATATAAATCAGACATTAGAAAATTGTGTACTGTCATTCATAAATAAAGATTGCATGAACCTGATTAAATAAAACAGAGGATTATCTTTCATTAAAGACAATATATTTTGGATTACATACAAATCTGGCATATTTTATAATAATAATAACGTGGATGAAATTGGTTAATAAACATAAGTAAATAAATAAATAAAACTTTTTAAATCCAGTATTTCTGACACTGGCTGGCTGTCCAAAAGCAGCCATCCAAGAACTTTTTTACTCTTTGGACAGAGGTCAGAAAATTATCAGTTGCCCAATTTGAAAAGCACTAATGTAACCCCAGGACTAAATGGGTCTAAGTGAGCAGAAGGAAAAGAAAATGTGGAAACTAGA
This sequence comes from Poeciliopsis retropinna, assembly GCA_010277075.1. Classification (NCBI taxonomy): domain Eukaryota; kingdom Metazoa; phylum Chordata; class Actinopteri; order Cyprinodontiformes; family Poeciliidae; genus Poeciliopsis; species Poeciliopsis retropinna. The sequence goes on from VMRM01000023.1 coordinate 3,671,762, forward strand.
ATGGTGTCACGGTGCTATCATGGGCAGAGGAAGAATCAATCACAGCCAAACCACTGAGAGCATCCTCCACGCCCAAAACAAACACAGTTTGAATCACGGCTTTTCTGACTGGGTGAACTGGGACTCCACTCTTTTCTGGCCACAATCAACATTCACACTGCCAGAATTTCAGAAATATTGTGGTTCACATGCAGACAGTGATGGGTTGTGGACAGATTCCGACATCTATATAGTGCCCAGTGACCCTTTGTGAAGACGTGGATCAATGGGAAGAGTAGTTTTCCAGTTTACAAAAAAAAAAAAAAAGAGGGGAACTATATTTATTGTCTGTTTATGGATTCACTGCTGATATTTCTAGTTTCTAAATCTAAAAACTTGTGTCCCTAAATTCCTTTGGGTCAACCCTGCTCTGTAAATCATATCTCATTTTATGATTGAAATGAGCCACTCCGTCACAGTTTAGTGCATGCAATGTAAATGTTTTCGTTCTGTTTGTTTAATGTCTGAAGGTTGTGTGGAGAGCTGCAGAATAGAAGCTCAAAGCAGATTTCCAAGAAACGTGTTTGCACAAAGGTCACTTTAGTTTTCCTTTTCTGGTAATTTCTGCATATTTACACATTTGTGCCAGCTAATCTTTCCTGTTGAAGCATCAAGTCTATTTGTTTTACTACAGCAAATATTGTAGGGAAACATGGTGGTTGTATTATTTATTATTTCCTCCAGTAGCCTGCAGAAAAAGTTAATTCTGTTATAATTATAAAACAAAAAAGGCTACTATGTCTTGTATATTTTCTAGCCATATGTTAGCACATCCAAAATGTGTTTTCCATGATTCTGAAGATAAAAAAAATAAAAGCACATGGTATAGAAAATCATGTTATATCTATGAAGTATGCCCATCATTGGCAGCTGTGTTTTGAATGTTTTGTAAGTTGCTTGGATATTGGCATGAAGGGCATAATCACTTTTGCATGATGCCACTCTCTGTTTTTAAGCATCTTCATTCAAGTAATGGAAGATGCATGTATGTGCTTTCAACACAGTCTTATTATAACCCAAAGAAGTCAATTAAATATTAGCAGAATTAATGGAAATTGGAAAATAGGGAAGACAACCCTGAAATTGCAGCCACTTCAAACATTCAGCATGCTCTGAATGAATCTTCATCAGTACAGAGAGAGCGTCTGCGTGAAGTAGCTCAAGTTTAAATAACATTACTATTGAGTCATTGCTGTGGTATTAATGTTAAATATTTACAATAACTTTATAGCAATGGTGCATCTGCATAGCTTATCTAAAATGTTTATATGTTAAATCACCCCTGGCAGATTGAAACAAATTACATAAATTATGTTACAAGGTGTGTAGAAAGTTGTGTTGGAGTCTTATTGACTTATTTGATATGTATCTTTTTCAAGAAAATGCAAGTCAGGTTTAGTGGTACAAAGTGAACTGTGATGACATTTGTTGCGAACTGGCATTATATCCAGAATTAAATTAACTACTAAACTAAGCCATGGTGTCTATGCTGTCAGGAATGAAATTTAAGTTTATACAGTTATGCTTTGCTGTAATGTGTGATTTCTACATGTAACATTTGTTCTACACAACAGGATCTTAAACACTAAATCTGAAAATCTAAGTTTTCCGAAGGCAAGCAATGAGGGAATAGCTGAAGAAAAGCCCAGTTGTAAAATTAAACAAAAATAAAGAGAAAAACTCAATTTTGAAGCAAATCACATCAGCTTGGTTCAAAACCTCAGATGAATTTCCACCGAATGTACCATGCAGAACACTGACCTGTGAGGGCTGTCTGCTTCCCAACAATCAGAAGATTTTGAACAAAGACAGGTTTCATTCCACATGTGTACAGACTGAACTGTTGTTACCACATCAACTGATGTATTTATGGAGATCAGACTTGCAGCAAGCCTCTGTTTGTACTAAACACCACACTTGACAAGCACTTACAGCACAAACACTTTATGACCTTTGGTATAAGGTTTCCGCTGTACTCCAAAGTGAAATAGCTATTTTATTTATTTATTTTTTTTAGAATACTGCGTCTTTGTTTTTGACCACAACACTTTCTCAAAGTCTCCTTTTGTTTCCCAAAGTCAAACCAAATGTCTTGCATCCACAGTTTACTAAGAATTAAAAGATGAACTCTGGAAAGAACTTGAACAATTTGTCTTGTTTCCTTCACTACTCGGGGCACTTACAACCCCATTACATGCTCACTTATTGCAAATGACACCGTGCCACCCTCATATGGTTCACTGGGACAGAACCGAGTACACAAGCAGCAGGTCGCAGCTTTGCCTGAGGCTCTCTGCCACCTCCAATGACCTTCAGAACCTCAATACGAGTGTGCCGTTTCACCTGAAGCTCTGCTACCAGATGAACTGCAGACATCTAAGACTTGTTAGCTCTGCACTGAAAAGTCCTGGGGAAGAGGTCTTTTTAATAAGGATTAAAGGTCGGCATACCGGAGTGTTTTGTTTATGTTTTGGAAGCATGTTCCTGGGAGTTAATGGTTTATCCAAGCTTCAAAGTACCAAGTGAACAGAATTCTACTTGTGCCATCAGAAAGACTTCAGCTTTGCATTTACAGATGCGGAATTTAACCTTTCTTTAATGTGCTTGGAACTTATTTACACTGCACACCTGCCTCTAAATCTATTCCACATTGTTTTAATTTCTATTTCTATTTTCATTTCACATCAGAAATGATATGAATAGACTAACATTTTTTTTTGGCCATACCTTATTACATTTCCACATGCCCAGGATTCTTCTTAAATCTGTTGTTTTTTTGTTTGTTTTTTTAAATCAGAGCACATCATAAACGCTATTTCTGAAAACATCTACATGCTTTTAAGAAATGCAACCTGAAGTTATTTTTAAATTTTTTTTTAATCGAAGATTATATTTTTCAGTAAAACATGATCACATGAGCTGGACTTACCTTGACCACATCCCGTATTGTTTTGTGTTCCTGCTGTTAATACAGTAGCTCAGATTACTCATTGTTCAGCTCACTTTTTGTGCCTGAATTTTTTTCACCCCAATGACCACATTCAAACGAGTGGCATTTGTTGGACTACGCAGATATGTAAACATCTCTATGTTACACTTTCCATTCCGTCTCGCCTCAGTTATTTATTCTTACATACAAAGCTGCACAATTTCCTCAAAAACAACAGATATACGGCATCACTTCTTACCGTGTTGCTCAGGGAAATTCTCAGCCGGCTGCAGAACTCTGTGTCCCAGGTTTCAGAGGTTCTCAGAGCAGTCACCTGCAGGAATGAGCCGCCTCACACGTCACAGGAAAACTAAAGATTAACACCTCCCTTCATCATCACATGGTGTCTGTCAAGCAGGTGTCAGTCAGTGTGTGTGCATGTAAATGTCAACCTGCAGGAATGCATGTTGTGGGTCTGTGTGCATGTCAGCTCTTCTTGTCAAAAGACCTTTATAACATATGAGGGGCCGTTTAGGACAAAAACTATGTTTTATCTCTCACACACTACACTACTACTCATACACACTCACAAAATACTAAAATTGCACATATAAACTATAAAAATGTCACACACACATACAATTTTTCTCTCTCACACACAAAATAAAAATTGTATGCATGCGATATATATGCGCAATATTAGTATTTTGTGTATGCGTGTGAGAGAAAAATTGTATGTATGTGTGACATTTACATTTTTTTGTCCTAAACGGCCCCTCATATTAATATGACATGTCTGTAATTTCAATCTATTCCATATGACAATAATCTGGCCAGTTTATGCACACAACAATGAGATGTGAGGTTGACTCGAATAAACTTTGATATTAAAATTCAAAAACTGCTATTAGACCTGGTTTGTCCTGGTTATACTATATAAACATTTGTCCATTAGCATCATATTGACCAGCTCTGTCATAACAGTAACCAGAGTGTGAGAATCATGCATGGGTTACACCTTCATTCACACCAGATAAACTGATCGACTCTGCCCTGCTTTTTGTGCTTTTGTCTTCATACAAATCCCTAATTCCCTGCCTGAAACTCCTTGGAGAGGTCAGCACTCATATCTGCCTGCTTACCTTCAAACTGCTGTGCAACAAAACTCTGCATATTGTTCAAAACATAAAGGCTTACTGCAGTTACTAACCTGGAAAACTTTCGGTCAGTTTGTTGCTGCAGGAGGAGACTCGGGTCCGACTTATCGTGACGCGGCACTGTCTCACGGATCTAAAGCTGATCTGGGACGATTGAAACAGGAGATGGAGAAGGCCTGGACATGTTCTCTGGTCCATGTGTGAGAAGATGGCAATGCACAGAAGCTTTAGCTCATGCAGGAATTGTTGTAGCTGTTGATCCTTGTGATTCCTATGTAATAAGTTGTCAAAATGGTAAGTTTTCACAAAGTATTTCCTCTAAGTTGCTACTCAACTGTTGACATAAGTGTAATAAAGTGTTATAAAGATTACTATGTGTCATCAGGCTTGCAATAATTAACATGTTTACTCTAAATAGTTAATTATGGCTAATTTCTCATTTTCATCTGACCAAAGGACATACCTCCAAAACTTAAAGTGTTTCTTTATATCAGATCTTGGAGGGATGGCTTCTTCCTTGCTGAGTGACTTTTCATTCCATGATGTTTAATGGCGGCCAGTTACTCCTTGTTACCAACTTTGTCTAGCATCTTCACAAGATCTGCCGCTTTTGTTCTCAGGTTAATTTGCGCATTTGACACTAAAACATGTTCACCTGTAGTAACACAAATCATCTCTGCTTCCTTGACAGGATGTTGGATGTGTTATTTAAGCAAATGTGTACATTTGCTTAAATAAATACTTCAACAGCTGAATTAGGTAAAAATGTGTGCAGTGAAGACATTTATGAAGGCAACCACTTGATTAATCTAATTCCATCACATATTCTACAGCTATCATTTGGAGCAGATTTATAAAACATGATCTCCTTGATTTCTTCTGATACAAAGATGGAAGTGATAGATAATTTTCAAGGCCCAATATCATGTTGAAATAGTTAATTTCAATAGTCTTTTGCTTTGAATAAATTAATTAGAAACAGGTTTTGTATTAATTCAGGATTTCTTTATAATAATAATAATAATAATAATAATAATAATAATAATAATAATAATAAACATCTGCATGGGGAATCATACTTTTTAAAACATTTTACTGTTTTCTAGAGTATGACAGTAATTTGTGGTTTAATTAATTGTAATGCTTGTTCTACCAGAGTTTTGCTGTGACAGCACCTAGTGTTTATTTTCTCCTCCTGCAGAAAAGAAAAAAAGTTATGTGAGTTATTCGCCATCATTAGAAAGTTTGCACAGAGGCCTAAGCATATGAAATGAGTCAAAGGTTTTATATTTCTAGTTAAACCATCATAGTAAATTCCTTTGGGTGTCTAAAACTATATGTGTGAAAAACGCCAGTTTTTATGTTTATGAACCTGACTTCATTTTTTTTTAGCATGTGTCTTGCAGTTTTCGTGTGTGAAAATGTTACATGTGTGTGCTGTTAGTGGGCTAATGGGGGTCACAATAAATATGGACCCATAACAAATCTTCCCATTTCCAGGAAAAATAAATATATTTTTCCACAATAAAAATAATCCACAAAAATACATGAGCACACTGTGCACAGTTCTCTGATCAAGCATTTGGATGTAAAGCCAAGGCACAAAATTAAAGAGGCCAGATTTGTGGGTGTGAAGTGCAGACACTGGCTGCTCACTCTTCCAAAAATAAAAAAAGAAAAGAAAAAAAGTTTCATAACAGCAAATGATTGTTGGGGCTTTTAATGGACAGGCGTGTTACATCATTGAAAAGTTCAGCTGAGGTTTCGGTCATTTAGGATTTTTAGGACCTGGTTAGGCTAGAAAAATAATTTATTTATGAAACAATTTTACATATAGTGGGACCAGGGCTCAGTAGGGTGATCTTTGGGTTTAGTCAAAGTTAAAAGACAAAAGATCAGGTGGAAGGTTAAGCTTTATTTATCTGGGGAGTCACATAGTTACTCACCAGGTAAATGACTTTGCTAACTTTGGACCTCTTGAGATTGAATCTCAGGAAATATGACAGACAAAATAAGAATAAATGTAAAAGACGTAGGCTGGAAGGGCAGAGGGCAATGCACTAAATCGCTTTGTCGACATTAGTTGGAATATTAACAAGACTGGATAGTCATAAATATGAAGAAGGGGTCTGAAATGGTAAAGTGTTATGTGAGAGTGATGAAGGAGTAAAGAAAAGGGAAACGATAAATTGGGGAAATGAAAAGAGGTCATAAAATGGTATAAGAATGATAACTATAGCGAGGGTTGTAAAGAAGAGTAATAATAATAATAATAATAAATTTTATTTGTAACGCACCTTATATTTCAAAGAAATCTCAAAGTGCTACAGGGACAAAAATAAATTGTAGAGCTTAAAACATACAATAATACATCTCACACCAAGTGGTGCCAAGATTAACATTAAAACTAAAAATTTAAAGTACCGGAAAAAAGAAAAAGAAAAAAAAAAAAAAAAAAAATCTAAAAGGCCTGTTTAAAAAGGTAAGTCTTAAGACCTGTTTTAAAGGCCTCCACACCTTGTGGGGCTCTCAGGGGCTCTGGGAGGGCATTCCAGAGCCGCGGAGCTACTGCCTGAAAGGCCCTGTCTCCCATAGTGGCAAGTTTGGTCATAGGTTGATGCAGACAGTAAAAGGAGGTGGAGGAACGAAGACTTCGAGAGGTGGCGTGCGGTGAGAGGAGTTCACTGAGATAAGCAGGGGCAGTTCCATGGATGCACTGATAGGTGAGCAAACAGAGTTTGTAATGTATTCTATATTTAATCGGTAGCCAATGAAGTGATTTGAGAACAGAAGTGATATGGTCATATTTGTGCCTCCTCATCAGGACCCGGGCAGCACAGTTCTGGATGTGCTGTAGCTTTTGCAGGTTTTTACCAGAGGTCCCAACGAGGAGGGCATTACAGTAATCCACCCTTGAGGAGATAAAGGCATGGATCAACCTCTCAGCATCCGGTTGGGAAAGGGAGGGGCGGAGTCTGGCGATATTTTTGAGATGAAGGGAAGAGACTTTGGAGAGGTGACGGATGTGGGTGTTGAAAGTGAAGTTAGAGTCAAGCCTAACTCCAAGGTTTGTGACGATGGAAGAAAAGGGGATGTTAAGGCCAAATATTGGGATACTGCTGAGATTTGAGGACTGAGTTTGATGAGGGGTGCCAAAAAGGATTGCATCCGTTTTATTACTGTTAAGTTGAAGAGAGTTGGCAGTTATCCAAGCCTTTATCTCCTCCAGGCAAAGCTGAAGTGAAGACGGGAGAGCTGTAGGAGAAGTGGAGTCCATTTTCATGTACAGTTGTGTATCATCAGCATAGCAGTGAAAGGAGATCTTGTGTTTATTGATTATATGACCAAGGGGGAGCATATAGATGGTAAAAAGGGTAGGCCCGAGGACTGATCCTTGTGGAACTCCACAAGTCACAGTATGAGTTGAAGATTTACACTGACCCAAGGAAACATATTCAGTTCTATTGGTAAGATATGATTGAAACCATTTAAGTGTTGTACCCGAAAGTCCAATTTCTGACTGTAGCCTGTTGAGAAGGATGGTGTGGTTCACTGTGTTGAATGCAGCCGACAGATCAAGGAGGAGGAGAGATGGTGAGCCCTGGTCCGCAGTCATGAGCAGGTCGTTCATTACGCGAACCAGTGCTGTCTCTGTACTGTGAGCTGAACGGAAACCAGACTGAAATTTTTCGTAGAAGTTATGGATGTGAATGTGTTGATGAAGTTGGGCTGCAACGACTTTTTCCAGAACTTTGGATATAAACGGTAAATTTGAAACAGGTCTGTAATGGGCAAGGATATTGGGGTCAAGTGAGGGTTTTTTCAGGTAAGGGTGGATGACTGCAGTTTTAAGAGCTGGGGGGACCTGACTGGCCCGCAAAGACTGATTAATGATGGTTGTGATTAATGGGCAAATGGCTGAAATGTTAGACTTAAGTAATGTTGTGGGGAGAGGATCTAGCACGCAGGTGGAGGTTTTCATGCTTTTTACGATTCTCTCCACCTCTGACTGGGTGACAACGGAAAAAGCTGAAAATGTGCTACTTTGCATGGGGAGAGTTATATCAGCTTGAGATGGAGCTATTACAGGGAGAGCAGACTGGATTGATGTCACCTTATTAATGAAAGAGTCCATGAATCTATTGCAGTGATCCATACTGGTATCAGCATGCGTGTATGTGGGAGGTTTGACCAGAGAGTTTATTTCAGAGAATAACTGTTTGGAATTACCACTGCTATTCAAGATTTTTAAGGAAAAGTAACGGGATCTTGCTGTAGTGAGTGCTCTAGAATATGTCTTTTGGTGTTCGCGATAGGCTTGTTTGTGAACCAACAAGCCACTGGCGATATACTGCCGTTCCAGGGCACGACCTGCAATTTTCATTGTACGGTGTTCAGATGTATACCATGGGGCTGATCTAGAGAAAGTGACTGTCCGAGTTTTGACCGGTGCATGGATATCGAGAATACTGCGAAGGCTGGAATTATAGTGATTGACATATTCACTGACAGAGGTAAATTTTGTAGTTAGTGAGATATCCTGAATATCCTGGTTGAAAAGGGTCAGATCTATTGCCTTTAAATTTCTGAATTGAATTTGGCGTTTTGTTTTCATGTATGTCTTTGTTAATGGCAAAGTCATAGAAATTAATAAAGATAATTGGAGGAAGAAATGTTAGAAAAAAGAGGATGAAGGTGATTGTGTGGAAGGAATCATAAAGAGGGATGAGAAGAATTAGTGGAAAGAAGGGATTATAAAGTGAAATGAAGAGGATAAGTGTGAAGAATATGACATCATAAAGAGGAGGATTGTAAAAACTTCATAGCAAAACATGGATGATCTGTAAAGAAGTGGACTGTGAAGTGGTGAGATAAGTGATCTTGTATAAAGTTGAAGAAAAGTATCTGATGAACTCATAATTAAAGGATTAGTTTGAAGAAGAATCTAGAGGAGGAATAATGAGAATAAGTGGAATAAAAAGTTTTGGGTAAAGTGGCTCTCACCACTGATAAATCAAAAAAATATTATAAACAAGATTAAAAACTGATGAGTTTTCAATTTAAGTAGTAAACTTCCATTAGTCCCAATTTCTCCAATGGCTAGATAGTTAGAAGTGTAAAAGAAAGAGATTTTAGGTATGAAACCTGCTGGAGAAGATGTCAGTTTGCAGGTTCTGAATCTGGATATGGTGCAGATCCAGTTTCAGTGTTATTTTATTGCTTCTATATTCCCTATAGTAGTTCAACAAAGACAGATACAGGAAAGCAATATGGACAGTCAGTGGAAAAAAAAACATGCTCATTTTATTACTTTAGATAAGTAGTTTTTATTAAAGTCATAGCACATTGAGCTACATGTTAAGTCCAAGGAAGGTTTGCAGCAAAGTTCAAACCTGCTTTGCTGAATATGACAAATCTAGAAGTGTGGAACCAGAAAGTAAAGTCTTCCAGCACAATCTGCAAAGTATGTATTTAGAATATGATACCCAATTCTTTAACAAGTTAGTTAAATTTAACTACATTAGGAGTTTGTTTTTAACATTTATGTCCATTAAAGTTAGACTTCATCCCAACTTATTTTTAGACTGTATTTTGTTTCTTTTGGGATTTACAAACTTTTTGAACCTCCTCTCTGTGTCCACTCAGGAAGTCCTGGTGGCCAAACTGGCCATCTTTTACACACACATTTGTTTCCTGCATTTGAATGCGTGTGTGTGCGTGTGTACACCACTTGACCTTCTGCACAGCCAGAGTGTGTGAGACAGGGAGAAAGAGATTTCGTGCATGTAGTGTGTATGTCTACGATAATGAGACTGGCATGAAGTGATTCAGCGTATGTTTTTCTGAAAGGCAGAACCAGCAAACAAACAGCTTTGCAGTAGGAAGCTTTTAAACAGCTGCTGAGGTTCACTGCAGTTCAGCTGCCTGATAATAACAGCAGGATGCAGCACATCCTGCTACTTTCAACCTGATTGCAGCAACCTGCCTTCTATATGCAACAGAACAAAAAAGAACGGAACGGAACGAACTAAAACATTTTCATTTAATTTTCCCTGTCACATAACGATGATACAGTGAAATTACTTGTACTTGATGAATAGAAAACACAATTTGAACCATTTCAACCTGAATCTCTGAGCGGTATTGTTATAATTGTAACATAGTTGTTGGGTACAATCATCAAAAATGCAAAAATAAGTTGTCTACATATATGCCAGACGTAATTTAACCAGCTGAAATACAAAGATATTGTATTGTATTTAGAAATGTTAATCATTGCCAGTCTCTCATAAACCTGCTAAAATCTGTCTACCTGAGCAATATGAACTGTTTTAAATTAATAACATTTATCTTTTTAATAACATTTATCCACAAAGTAACCTGTTTACTTCCTGCTTGACTTTGGGTTCTTTGCAAAAGCAACACACACCCCTGATTAACAAAAAACAAAACTTTCACAGGGAAGAATTGCCAAATATTTGAATTTTGTGCTGATAGAAAGCTACAAAGTTCTACATAGAGCTTCAACATGCAAAATAAAACAAGAGAAGCCAGACAAAACAAATAAATTAGTTAACTAAGTGAAAATGTCATTTAAACTCAAACAGGGTGTTTAGTTTAATCTCACAGCCTTGAAGAGTCACAATCTGCGAACTAAACTGGTGTTCATTTTGTGTACTGACACTGCTCAGAGAGTAAAGACCAAAAGGTTTTTTGTTTTTGGACAGTTCAGATTTGAGGTTCACTGAAGGGTATTTGCAAGAAAATGGTTGAAATACCAAAGAAAAGCAAAGACTTCAACGGCCTCCAATGCCAAATTAGCCCATTTTAACTTTCTAAAGGAACACCAAAAGTGGAACCTTGAAAGGTTGAAGAAAATTTCATTCTCAGAGGAGAAAAAAAACAAACAAAGAAACAATAATTATGCAGGGTCTGATGGCTCTCTCTATTGGCATGACAAGGCGATCATTGGACATGATTTCTACATTGCACAATGTGATCTGATTACTTTTTCCTTCAATAAAACAATGGCTACTCAGTTTATACAGGGATTTCAAGTACTGCAAATGTTACAACAGGCCCAATCACCTCAGGGACCTAAGTAAATGTATTGCCTCTCCAGGTGTTTTTGTCATTAATTATTTTATCAATTTAAAAGTGGTCCTGAAGTTTTTTTTGTTTTTTTCCCGTTTCCTTTAAATCTTGTGCAGTTGTCTTTTTTTCCATCCCTTTTCAATCTATGGTCAATATTTCTCCAAAATAACCAGATCACTGTAGCAAATTAAGCTCTATGAATTTCAAGTTTTGCATTTGATTGCAAACCTTCACATTCATAGTTTCCACTCTTATGTGTATAGACCACACACACACACACACACACACACGCACACACATGCACATACACACAAAAAATGTTCATTGTTCTTAGATAACTCCCTATACATATACATGTTTGCTCTTGAAACATGCCACAAATTGCTCGGAGGAAAATTTCAGACTCTGTTCACTGGCCGGAGATCAGTGAGGTTCCAGTAATTGCATTGTGTCTCCTGTTTCATTCAGAAGTTTCTGCTATGTGCTGCATGTGTGAGTTTCATAAGCATTCTTCTGTCATGGCTCATGAGGCTGGGAGGTGACGCTAATCTAGCCCAGCACCGTTGGGGGAAACTGCTACTTTTAACTGGCTTTCAGCCACACCAGAACAGTTGGCAAACTTTGCAGCTTTTCCATCCTCACTTTTTCAACTCCTTCCTTTGTAATTTCTCAGCACTGCTCCATCAAACAATAGAAAAAAAAAAGTGTTAAGATAATTTTAATCAAGCCTACAAAGCTGAGCTTTAAAAGTGGTTTAACTAGCACAACAAGAAGACCACTCATTCCTTAATTTATCTCAAATGCCACCGAAAATTGACTGCTTATTTGTTAATCTGCACATCAGCTCATTCTGGGGGGTAGACGAGGACTGAGCAACAACTGGAGCAGATAAACACCAAGCACCTTGGCAAGCTCTATAGCTAACAAGTTCACTGTCTTCACTGACTCACATGAACCTGATGGACATCCTGATCTTAGCCCACAGTTTGCTATGGTGTTGGTCCACTGTTAGCGGCTAAAGCTTTAGCTTGTCTGGAGCGGGTCTTCCACAAGGAGTCCGTTTGATTTTTCAGGATTATCTGGACTTTCGGGCGGAAGCTGGACCAGGTGGTTCTGGCCCTGTAACCGCAGACCACCTGCTTCTACCATGCTTTCTCCAGCATTTTCTGAGTCCAGCGGTCTTTCTTTGCACTTTTTGTGTTTAGATGCTTTATACACTGCCTAATAACAGCATTAATCGAAAGGCAAAAAGTGGACATCATCCTGCTCATTTTTAAGCACTGAACTTGATGAGCTGCTGATCTGTAGCTAGAAGGGAGGAAGACATTGAAAATGCACGTGACCACCCAGGATATGACGAATGGATATTTAACTGAACATTAGTGGTTGATGTATACATTTAAGCCTACATGCATTTTGGACAAAGATAAAGTCCAAAATAAATTCACTGTTGTGCACCAGCTTATTGTATTTAAAAGTCATGGCAGTTGGAGAGCATTCATTCTACAGGTGCTGTTCCTTTTCGACATAAATTTAATCAAACATACTTAGAAAATATTAAAGTCTCTGTTTACCTATTTTGTTTTAATCAGAGATTAAATGGCTTATAAAACCCCCTTTTATGGAACCATTTTTAGGGTTTGGATCAATAAAACGAAATCTTCTTCTGTTTGTGCTGTTTACTGGCTAATATACAACAAGCGAAAACAACTTTTAGTTACCTCTATAAAAATAGGCCCTTGTTCATGCAGCTCATTTTAAAGTGTTGAGGAGCTACCGATTCACCAGCCTGGCCTCACCTATGAGCTTTTGCATTTCCTTTCTACTATATCTGCATTGTTTTGTCACTTTGGTTTTATATTCAGGAAATTCAAACGGTGATGTCGAATGCTGTTGTTGTATGTTGTTCCATTCTGTCAGATTCAGCTTCTCAGAATCTCTCTTGGAAATATTTTTTGTTGAATCAGTCTCATTCCAGCTGTACTAAAAATATCGCCAACATCAAGAGCTGTCTTGTGGTTTTGGAGAAAGTGCCTTTGCTTTAAACATCAGCTAGAAAGTTTCCAATCAGATTGACAGCGTTCTGCCGGGGCGAGTGTTCAGATTTTCGTGAGGTTGACATTTGACGGAATGACTGCAGCTTGTTAATTTGGCCCCAGATTCAACCGCAATCTCTTATCAGGAGTCAGAATAATACAAATCCTGGATTTCCCTTCAAACTCTCTCCCAATGTCAAAAATAGCCAACCAGAGAGCCGAGAGTGTTGTTTAAAAAGCTTAATGAGACCTGAAGCTCATTCATAAACTGATGCAGAGAAAGAAAAAACAGTTTACCGCAAATGTATTTCCTTATCATTTCCATCACATTGTTGCAGTGTGAGTTGCATTTCTGTGGTCAAGTGTAATGAAAACAAAAAAGCAGAAAGGTATGAAACCTTTCTTTATGATGCGACCCTAAACACCCCTTAGAAATGACAGACCTAAATGTATGTCTGAGCAAAGTCCACCGTTTTTTTTTTATCTGTACAATTTATTCATATTTGGATCCAAATATGAACACTGCTTGAAAACCCTAGGATTGTGAGAATTTATTCTTTTAAACAGAGCAAATGTCCAGAATAGACATTTCCAGACATTTAGGAAAGAAGAGATTTAGTAATTTTTTGACCAATCATTTATAGGTATATACAGCTAAAAGAGGAAAGTTACAGATTTTTCAAATTATGTTTCCATTTAGAGATTCGCTTTTTCCCTTGAAAGACAGACAAAATACAAAACATAAGCTGCATTTACCTAAATGGTGTCTGACTTCTCACTTTGCAATGCATCTATAAACCATCTTTCTTTCCCTTAACCTTATCTGACAGAATCCTTACCCTCCCCAGCTCTTGCTGTTGGATCCTTTGGTCCCAAGTCAAAGGGAATACATTCATTCCAGGAGGTTTTGGATTTACTCTCCGCCCACTAAGATATTCCCAGAAAACATCCATAGGGAGACATCCTGTTGATGTGGACAAGAGTTCATCCTTCATCAACCCTGACCTGATCAGAGCTCATCACCTTAGGTTAACTAAGGCAGAGCCCAGTTAACCTATGAAGGAAGCTTATTTTACAGGGCTGTTTGGAGACGGGTTTGAGTACACCGGTATCCCTGTCTTCCTTCTCCACTGTAGTCTCTTTCGAAGGAGATGAAATTGAAGCCATCAGGAAAACAGCACTGAATTTCCACCTGGGTGGTTGCAAGGGGGTGAGGAGTGGATCAGGCCATGACAATGGATTTTTTTTTTCCACACTTGCCAGAAAGAAAAAAAGTATTTTACTGTAATTTTATTTGTGCTGCAAACAAAGTCGTGTAGAATTTATTACTTTTTTTGTAATATCCATTAATCCATTCAGCAGAGACTGTTTCTCTGTCTCTTCTGTGGAAATGTTCTTCCACAACATCCATCCTACCTTCACTGCACTTCTAGGTGAGGATGACGTTTTCAGGGTGATGTGCTAAATTGCCACTTTTTGCAGGTTAAAAAATACAATTTTGTCTCATCCGAGTAGAGAAACTTCTTCATTTTTCCTGTGTTCCCTACATGCCTGGAGGCAAAATGCCAACCGGATGTTGGCATTTTGTCTACCAATGCCATTTCAGTAATATCATTCCTTTGTGCTCATATGCTTCCACGTGCTAGTCTGCTGCATAATTGCCAAATAAAAGAAAGCATAGCTTGCGGTTGTCTTAAAAGACAGATTGTGTGAGTTTCCACACTGTTCAGTAATTTGAAACACACATTCTGTATGAATGAATCATTTGGGAATGAGTCATTAACATTTTTTAAATTGTCTATCTCTGTTCACTTTTACGTGTAATGTTGCACTCCAAGAACACCAATTTAAATGTACATAGCATGAGAAAGACAAATTAAAGGTCAGCGTTTCATTCCCTTTTCCTCTTCTTACTTCTGCAAAGCTTTGGAAAAACCTCGAGTTTATTTGAAGATCGAACAGCCGAGGAAAATGGCTTGAGAGTGTTTCCAACCATTTGGGGTTTTCATGGAATCTGCTGCCCTTTTGGTTATTTCACCACCTTAAAGATGTGTATATTCTTTTATTTTTCTTTCAGTTGTCATCAAGAAAAAGGGTCAGCACTTCATCCTTTCATGCAGGATCTCTGACTGCAAATATCCAAATAATGTTTACTACAGGATATTGCTTCTTCCCATGATGGAAATAGAATCTTAGGCATCCAGAAGATTATGCCCATCGTCCTTTGCCACAATAAGAACTTTAAAGTCATTTTTAGAAATTGCACACTGAAGAACTGTAAGATGAGAGGTAGAGTATGAGTCAAAGCGTGAGGCTGCTGGAAAACAGACAAAAGGAACTCTGTGAACCCAAAGACTTAGGAATTTCGGTCACGTTAAAACAGAAATAGGGGAATATATCTTCTTCTGAATTTTTCTATTTCTTTGTCTGACGACAAGGTAAAGAAATGTTGACATTTCTTTCAGTCAACAGAAATGTCAACATTTGTGTGACCTTAACTGTCACACAGTTAAGGTTCTGTGTGACAGCATGCCTCACATGGTTGTTGTAACATATACTTTTGACGTCTGACTTATTCTGAGATTCGCAGTTGTCGAGAGCAAAACAGCTTTAATTCTGGATAAAACTCCATTACACAGCTGAACAGAAATTAAAATGCTATAAGCTCAGCTTTTATAATTCCAAGTCAAAGATCTTGCAGGTGAAACACCATCATGGAAAATAGGAAGTCCGTTTACATGCATGGGAGATAAATACATTTTTGGTTGTTTTGTTCCCAGGATGATTCAAGAGAGAGCAATACATGGTGTCACAGGACGGGAGGTGGTAATCAAGCTGTTTATTATCACAGGTGTGGCAGAGAGTGTAATGCTGCTGAGGATGTAGGTCCAGCTGGAGAAACTAGCCGTGTTCAGCCTGAACTTTAAGGCCATTTGCATGATCAATTGGACATTTGATCGCTGCACCATGACAGCTTGATGGAAAAAGTTATGAAACTGATCCCCTGGTCTGCTGCAGAAATATTTATATCAGTTTGTACAATTCAATACTTTAATATTTCAATTAAGAAAACAGAAGTTTTGTTATTTTTTAAAATTATAAATGTAGATTAAGTTAATGAATGGGACAAAAATGAAAGAAATACAATGTGTCCTTGATGCATCTCACATACTGCCCATGTGCACTGATGGGCTGTTCCTTTGATCTGCAGCATATTCTACTTTTCGTTTTATAATGCTGTCTCTGCGAGTCTTCACCCTTAAAAGCGTGTTTAACAGTGTAAGACTGTCTTATGTGGTTGGGATTTCATGTTCATTCAGCATTTGCCTTAATTCCAAAGCAACTAAAAAACAGATCCGTAGGATAAGGAGTATTTATTGGCCACAAACAAGGGTTTCTTAAATTGTCACTTTTATGTTTCATTTCAGATGTGGTTACAGATTTATACCCTGCTTCACCATTTGTGCTCCAGTTAAGGTAATTTGCTGTATCGTTCATGTCCTCTCTGCGTCTTTCTTTTTTACGTCTTCCAAACTTGCTGACAAACCTTTTCATGGGAGCTTATGAGACAAGAACACATCAGACTTACAACAGACTGAATATTGATGATAAATTCAGGAGCTACATGTTACACACAGAAATAATCAAATCTTTTTAGTTTACCAAGCAATTAATCTAGAGTCTGCACTTAATTATGATTTCTAATAAGGTAACAGGACTCAGTAGTTCTGGTTTTAGTTTGGCTTTTTGTGATCTATCAATGAGGAGGACGTAAGGGTGCAATCAGCAGCCCTGGCATCAGCCTCTCCTCTCTGAGGCATTAAACGAGAGATCAATTTGTAACAACAATCAAACCAAACATTTCATGGCGTTCTTTTAAATATTACATGTTGTAAACAGACAGAACCAAAATTACCTGGAAACACCATAAGCGTAATACAATGTTTGTCTCGTGTGCCATTTTCACTTGGCTTTATTGGATCTAGCTGTTGTAAACTGCCTTTAAGAAGTTTGGTGCGACACTTTCTGCCCCAACGGCTTGGAGTGCGATTACAGTTTATATAGCTGGTTATAGCTCAGCTTTATGTGACGGATGTGAACATTTCCTACAAACTGCTTGTGGTCAGGTCATGGCACCAGTGTCAGCTCTGCCTTGTTAGAAGCAGAGAAATCAGTCAGTACAGGACCTTGGCAAAGCATGGCGTTAGGTGCACTCAGTACACTCTCCCAGACTGCACTGACGTCCCACCATGCGCTCATGCCCATAACTCAGCCGCGGCCAAACCAGCTCATTAGTGAAACAATCCTCACCCTGGTTTGTGTGTGTATGTCTGGACAAGCAAATGAGAGTGTAAAGGGTGAGATTTCACGTTGTTCTGGAAGAATTGTCATCACAAGCTCAGAATGCATTATATTGTTATAATATCTCTCTTATTCCAACTACCTGTAACATTTTCCGATTTGCTAATATTTTCCATGATATTTTCCCACATTCACTCAATCACTCCCAACACATTATCCAGTCTTTGCTTGCACAATATTTATTCATGGCATAAAGTATTCCAAATGAGTGCCCCCATAATGTGGTTGTCAATGTAAGAGCAGGTTTAAAGACAGGTTTATGAATGTGTCTTTATGCAAGCAACACCTCACCTGTTAAGGCTATAATGAGGAATGTTACCAGTTGAGAGAGCTCTCTGGCAGAGTACTATTCTTCACTTTCTGTCTAAAGTTGTGCTTAACATAGTGTTTATATACATAGATGTTGCGGCTCCAACATTGTGTGACAAAGTGCTCACTATTGGTCAAATGACTGAGGATGAGAAATGTGAAACATACATCGAAATATATAGTTAAGGTGTTGAGCGTCTTACATTCATACACATTGAACTTTCTCCCATATTGCCATGCTGCAACTCCAAATTTCTGAATGTATAGTACAAAAAATAATAACACAAAAGAGTGCATAACTATAAAGTCAAAGGAAAATGATACATGTTTTTTTTTTTTTTTTAATAATTTGCAAATAAAAATCTTTTTGGTGTGCATTTGTATCCACCCCCAAAAAAGCTACCAATCTTTCAGTTTATGTCTCTACCATAAACTGGCTCCCATTGCTGGAGCTAGATTTTGTTTCCCCATTCTTCTTTGCAAAGAAAGTCAAAATCCCTTACATTAGATAGTGAGCATCTATGGATATTTTTACTGTCAGTTTTCTCTGCTGAAGAAGAGCATCAGAGTATAACGTTCCCTCCATGGGGAGGATGTGTTCACATTGCTTGGCATTATTGGTTTTAAGTCATATGTAGTGCTTTGCCAAAAAGTTAACATTTTTGATATATTTTGAACAGAAATATATAGAAATAGATGCACATCATGCCTTTCTGGTTTTTATTTGAAAATAAAAGTTTGAAAAACCATTTATCTAGAACGTCACAATTTTGTACAGCTTTGTGTTTGTAATAGAAAAAAAAAAGTTATAGTAAATTAGTTTGTGGTTGGAACATAAATAATTGTGGGGAATGATAACCTCTTCAAGGCACTGTGCATATTAGTACAACAGCATGTTTTCAGAATTGATTCCTAGATCTTTAGAGCAATGATTCAGCTTCTTGATGTGTCTTAATTATTTCCTTATTCTTCTTTGGATGTGGGAGGTAGAACAGTCAAGCTTTTCCAGGACCTCGGTTATTAATCTTCTGCAATAAAGACCAAAGTGGAGGAAAATCAAGTCATAACAAGGGTACAGTTCACTTTTCTTGTCCTTTAAGGCATTTACTGCTATGACTTTGACCAAACTGTAAATCTTTCCCCCCCCCCAGAGGAAAGCAAAGGAGGGCCGCAGGGAAGAAAGTGAGCGGCGCTTGTTATGTTGCTTTTCTTGTTAGGCCACAGACATGTTATTGTGTGAAGTAATAGTTCACAAGGGTGCATTTTAATTGAATCCTTTCCTTCTGCTGCAGCTAAATAGCATTTTCAAAGATTATAAATGCTACGGTGTATAAATCAATTCAGCTTTCTCTTTCTCACACAGACTCTGCAGGGCTGGACTCAATTATTCAGCCTAGTGGGTCTGATTTTGATTGTTGAATAAGCAAATGAGACATGACATGGAAAAACATATCCCTTTTTATATGAACCTGTAACTCCTTTAAGTGTGAGCTTTGTCTGCCTCGCTAATGTGATGTATTTTTAGAGAAACTGATACAGCCTCTTGTTTCTTTTTTATTTGGTTTGATCACTCGCTCTCAGTCTCTCCTTCTTCATTGTTATGTATTTTTTGGCATGAACAGCAAATACTTCGCTCATGTAGTCACTAGACAAATAAAAGCCCACTAACAAAACAATAAAATGAAATCTGCTCATGGTTCAGCTTTGATTTGTTTCATTGATTTGCTAGGACAACCATTTCTTAACACATTTAAGTGGATTTACAGCTGCCTGAAAACCCAGTCATTAGAGGTGTATTCAAAGGAAATGTTTTAGAGGGTAAAAAATATACATCTTTGCTAGCCCAAATAATGGATTTGTGTTGTGCCACTTGATTTCAATTGGTCACAAGATTGTTTCAGTTTTTTCTGTTTTATTTTAAATCGACTAATTTTTAGACTGAAGCCAAATCAAACAGATTGAAATCTTGTTAGTAACTCACTCTGTACTGTGGAAGATGCTAGACTATGTGATTTGCTAACCTGGCAGAATCCTCACCCCAAAAAGCCCAAAGGATATGTCAATAAAACAATAAGTAGGCAGCGAGATGCCGATGTCAAAACTCCTTCTTTCAGAGAAGAACTCTCAAAAGTGGAAAAGATGAAGAGATGTTCAGATTTAGAATGATAATCAGAGGTTAGTCATTGCAGGAGACACGGCAAGATTTTCTCTGTTAGTTGGAGATATGGTTTAACATTTGCTACACTATTCTTTTAGTCTGAAAGATGTGATATAATGGCTGATAATCACAGTGTGAACTGACATCGAGCTGACATTGGTAGAAACTCCCTTTGTAAAAACTTGCTTTCTTTCTGGTCTTATGTACCTGATGAACACCTCACATAGCCACGCCAACTATTAACTAAGGCACATGTTGGAAATATCTGATATTTTCTGACCAGCAGTCCTTGAACCTCAGATTCAGCCTGGATAGCACTATGGTCACTGTTAGATTCAGGGGCAGGACTCCTCAGTAAGCACTGCTAGGAAGTTCAGAAAGCGATGGAAGCGTGCCAGCATCCTGAGAGAGCTGACATGGAAGAAAACCAAAGTCTGAAAAGAAGATTTCTGTTTCCTGGTTTCTGAAAGTATTGTGTTGTCCTCTCTTTCTCTCTGTCTCAGAGATGACGGATTTAAATCCTACATGTCCTGTGACACCTTTTCAAAAGTATTAATGTTTTACATCCTCTTGTTTTTGTTTCCAATGAACAGAGATGCTGGTGGATGGACTGATGCTGGGAGCTGGCCAGACAGAACAGAACTTGTGGTTTTCCGTTCGCATGAAGTGGAGTTGGTCCACATTCTGGTGGGTAAAAATAATGGAAGGCTGACCGGGACAGAGTGCAGGGAAGATGCAGAGGTGAGGGAAAGGAAGGAAGCAGGAAAAGGAAGAGACTAGAAGTATTCAAAGAAAGGTCTTTGAGGTGATAAAAAGCCAGACATGCACTGTGCCGTGATAGTATTTCACTCACGATACTGAGTGAAATAGGAGGTGCTGAAGAGATTGTCCTTATGGCATTATATTTAATATTTACAGTATGACCAATAAAGAAAAAGCTTTGATTGTTTCTGTATGTTTTATTTCATCCATCTTTTTCAGCAATCCATCAAAATCAAACAGGAGTGAATTGAACGTTCACATATGAAGGAGACAAAAGAGCGAGAACACAACATCAGTTTTAGGTAATTAATAAAGTTGTGATAAAGATAAAAGATCCCAAAATTGGATGTCAATTAAACATAGCTAGAAAAACAAAACAATAATAAAAATGCTCTCTCAACATCACTTTTGTCTTGCTTTCAAGCTTGTCCTGTCTTATTCATCACACAGTCATCCGATCTTTCATCTTTCAGATGCAGTTACCGAACACCACAGACAGTTTCGGCATCGAGGTGCAACCCTGGCAGAGTACAACCTATTGGGAGAGCAACTCTTGCTTTGGTAATACAAGGACAGGGCAGCCCTGGCTGCCTGTTGGCTCTCTGTTCTCCAAGGGAAAACTGTCACAAGGCTCTTTCAGAACACATGTGGACCGGTCAGCCAAACTAACATGAGCCAATCAGCAGCTCTGCAAGTAGATAGAACTGCTCCAACAGCCCAGTCTACAGGCTGAAAGAAAGTCAAACCAATCCTCATAAATCTGATATTGGACAGAACCTCTTTTTCCTAATAATCTTGAGTAATTCCAGTGACCTGTAACCTTTTGCTGTGTCTGTGGTTAAACACACCTAAAACATATAGGCTAATTAGCTCTAGACCCAAGCCCTAGAGCAAGCTAACCCAGGTGACTTCTAAAAAACTTGGACTCTACCACTGTGCAGGTGTTGTGCTCCCCACTCGCATACAACAGTAAAGAGGTGTAGTGCGTTTTATGTTGTGTTGGCATCAAGTTATTTAAATTCCATATGACAGAGTCATGTATAACTATAACTCTGACCTTCACTGATGGGTCACGTAATGATGTGCACCTGCACAGTTCAGTTCAGGTGCAACAGGTTGAAACCTCATCTGCCCTCATGGTCAGAACTCCTCTGGTCCTTTGTGGACCCAATCCTCCTCCTACAGAGTTAGGCCACACTCTGCATTGTTTCCATTCACCTATTCATGTACATTTACAAAAATAATTAAATGCCATGTTCTTAAGAGGTTCCAAAGTGGCCCTAAAGTTTTTATGCTGGAGCCTGCTGTCTGATCTCAGCTGGACTCTTATCAGAGCGACCACCAAGTTAGATCACTAACTGTTAAAGGAACAAATAGTGCTGACCCTTTTGCAACAGAGGCCACTGGATTCAAGAGCGAGTTGCAAAATGCTATGAACAGAAAATCCTTGTCAGATATTGTTTCAGGATGATGAGAAAGTAATTTTCTCTGTTTTTACTGAAATTTTTTTTTTCTTACATTTTCGACAGATTTAAGGAGTGATTACAAAGTCGAGTGTTTACAAACTGCTGTTATGTCTCTTCTTTCTAATGTCCAGATGTCACTGCCGAGGGAAGGTTTACCTGCAGAGCATTCTGGTGCAGTTTGAGAACTGGTTATGCTGCACATCTATGAGTCTCTCACAAATACCTGCAGTCATTGGGAAGGCATTAGGAAGTGATGTGTTCATTCTTTCCAAACAGAGATGATGCACTCATCTGGTATGGGCTGTTGCATTTGGTGGGCTGCCTCAGCCAAACCTTCAGAGGGGAGAAAGGGACGTTTCTGCTACTAGTTAGCATACATCTGTGGCTCCGGTGGACAAGAGCTGATGCTCACAAGCTGTAGACCCGGCAGATTAATGTTGAAAAATGAAAGGCAGCAGTCACTTACAGACAATGCAGCAAAAAAAACAAAAAAACCCCAAAAAGGTTGCCAAGGCAATCCTCCAGGCCGTCGATGGCCATGTGTTCTCCATTCATGCCACACATTAGTGAGCAGAAGTATCAGTGGTTGTGAAGTGCTTAGCCCAACAAACCTGTCTCCGGCCAGCATTCCTGCGCATGTGTAAATGTGTTCTCACTGACGGTGGTTTCATTCTCCAGCTCAACACATGGGAGAAGACAGCTACTTTACCCACAAATATTTGTCTGTCTCCACTAAGTGTCTTGTTTTGAGGAGGACGGTTTTCATTTTAGATTTGTTTTACTTCTCTCGCATCATCCAGCACCAACATCGCAGTGCGCTGCTCCCCGTCATCTTCTCATCTTCTCACCTTCTCGCGTGTCTTTGTTTGCACTCAAACATGCAGAACTCCTCGAAGCTGCACGCAGATGGACGGCTCGCAGATGTCACCCCACTTTCATTAAACACACTGACACATTTGACTCCTCCGCTGTGAATGCGTGCGTGAGCGTGTGTGTGTGTGACCACACAACCAGTTCAGTGGGAAAAACTGATCAAAACCAGATGCCCCTGCATGCACATAGACATACTATCTTATTCTGACTTTCCTGCTCTCACGTATGGAAACTCGTTCTTCCTCACATCTGTAATAATGTCCATCAATGCTTATTTCCATTTTTGTTTCTCCTGAGAGCACTTTGGTGAGCTCCAATTTAGGTTTTGTATCATTCCCAACTTTGAAACCTGCAAATGCTTCATCTGTCAGAAACTTCACTTTGATAGCGTGAGATTTCCTGGAGCACCTGCAACGAACATTTCAGGCTCTGTAAATCAGCGTGTGTGCTTTGTGCTACGGACGTTACTTTTTCTTTTTGCAGATGCTTCTTGTCTTGTGGTGTGCAGCAATGGAAAGTGCTGCACACAAACTGCCTGCTGGGAACTAGTTAGCCATAGACACTAATTACATTGCAGACGGCATGTTAAAAGCCCCAAAACTCTTGTTAAAACTGAATTAAAGCAACTGCTCTCTGCTTCTGAAGATAACAAGAACACTGGGGGAGGGAAACAAAAAACAAAAAAAAACACTTGCTGCACCCGAGATGTTTCAACCTAAAGTTTGTTTCCAGACGGAACTCCATTTTGATTGGCAAGAAACTTGTTTTATCTTTTATTATGAACAGACTCCTTACAGTTGAAATAAGTTCTCATGAAACAAAGCCACAGCCTTGCTCATGTTTCTTTAAATAAATCAAATTTGTTGGAAAAATTGAGAAGAAAAAGTTAAAATGGAAAAAGGCAAAGGGCAAAAGCTGTCAATGGTGTGACTGCAAAACAAGAACCCAAACAAGCTGCAACTACAACTTTAACCACACAGATTTTAGGTTTGGATTTCCGATTTTTCCTCCAGTACGGCTTGCCAGCGTTCATCCCCTCCTCGCTGGAACACATGGCCAGTGCCTCTTTGTACGACTAAAGTACTTGCATTTGTACATAGTTGAAACCAGATATTTACATTCTCTGTATAAAAGAACACATAACATTTAATTCCTCAGTGCCTAAGATTAAATCAGACAAAGGTTTCATGTTCTAGATTTAATATCACATCATGGTTTCTATGTGCTGAATCCCAGAATAATGATCGGATATGCTTTTTGATCATCTTTTTTTTATATCTTTCTTCAAATTCAGGCATTTACTTGTGTTTACTTAGTCTGGGGTAGAACTGTCTTTTGAACTGAATGACTCGGAATCCTTACATAATTATGCTTCTCACATCAGTTTGGTGGAATTCTGCCTGTTCTTCCTGACAGAACTGATATAACTGAGTTTGGTTTGTGTGCTGCCTTGTTCCCACATGCCTTCAGCTTTGCCCTTAAATTTTCTATGACACTGGAATTAGAGCTTTGTGACGACGACTCCAAAACATTGGCGGTCCATTTGGAATACATTTTTCTTAAATGCTCTTCTTGGTTTTCTCCACACATGGTGCTGTGCATTTAGCTCAGACATTTCCACTCTGGTTCTATTCTTATGCATCAAATTAGTTGAGGGTTTTTGTTGTTTTTCGATATCGCTTGACACATTTTAAGTTGAGTTACATTTTTACACTGTTCGAATGAGTTCTGTTATACTTCTATAGACAAAAGTAAATAAATGTAATTAATTTCTCACAAAATCACTACAACATAAACATGATCCATTAACATTTGATCCATAAACATGGTCCATTAACATTTGCAGCCTGTGATTTGTTCAAAATGATTTGCATTCTGTACTCAAATACATTCGTTCAAGTTGTATTTTTTTTTATTTTAACAGTTAGGCACATAGTTTTCCCCAGCAGGGACTTCCAGAGGACTTCCTCATGTCTTTGTCAGATGGATTCTTGTTTTACCTTTGGCTAAACTTAAGTGTTTTTGCATTTTGCATTGCATTACATTTTTAGACTCCAACTTTTTAAAATCAGGGGTGGATTGCTTTAGGGAGTGGATGATCTGGAGGAATGTTTTCAACATCCCAACACACATAAGAGTTGTGGGGGGGAAAAGCTCCAAACCCCATTCTGACCTATTAAATCTCATCACAATTTTGACTGCATCATTACCAATCTGCAAGCTGACTCAGAATAATCTGCAGCTAATTAATGGATGGTCATGAACTGCTTTTTTTTTTTTTCAAAGTGATTTCCCAAACACAAGCTTAAACTGCTGATAATGATAATGATGGCATTGTGGTTTGCTGATTCATGCAGCACTCGTCCTCTCTATAAACCCAACATGTAGGACTGAAATTAGGTGAAGAGGTCCTTGGTGTGCACTTTTTAGGATAGCACTGAGTATATTTGATATAACTGTGTAAACAATTGAGTTCAAGCCAGAGTATTATGAGTACTACATATTCCAGTTTTTTTAAGTAGCTTATGGTTGTAGGAGAGTTGTACCTGAAGGAGCAACACATAGAAATGGATAATTAATTGGAAGCAGCCAAGAGGGCCTTTGATTACGTTCACTGAATGACCTGCAGAGATCCATAAGTCAGGTACAATGATCTGTATACAGAACAACTGCTAGCCATGAACTTGACAAATTTGAAGAAAATTGAAGACAAATTCGAAGAAAAGACAGATATTGTAACTCCTGTTCATTTGCCACAAGCTCTGGAAAACACAGAAACATGTCAAAGTCAATGCTGTCAAAAAAAAGTCAAAAACTGATTTTCTTTGTTGACATTCACACAAAACACTGTGTGGAGAAATTGCATTGCACATCACCCTCAATTAATCTATCAGTAATGACACATAGCAGTGGCAGCATCATGCTATGGGGGTGGTTTTCTACAGCAGGGACAGGGCTGCTGGTGAGATGTATGAGAAGATGGGGGGAGCTAGATACGGAGAAATACAGGAAGAAAACCTATCAGAGGTGACAAAAGACTTGAGACTGTAGAAGACGTCCGCCCTCTGTCAGGTCTATGACCGCAGATTTACAGTCAGAGATGCAATTGAATGGCTCAAATCAGAGCATGTGCTTGTGTTTGGTCCAGACTTAAGCCTGTTTAGGAGTCCATTGAAAAACTTAAGAGGCTTCTGGGCTTCAGGTGTTTTAAAATCAAGAATGGTTATAAATATTATTCTGTATTGATGTTTAAAGCTGGTACAGATGAATTCCGAAAATAGGGCCTGAGTGAAAATGCATGCTACACTTTTCAGAAAGCAGAAGAAGATCCTGTATCACAATTCTAGACTACTTTGTCTTGACCTGACACAAAAATATAAGTTTTAAAATTTGTGGTTGTAGCATGATAAAATGGGGAAAAGTTCTGCTGTCAATAGATAATATGCCCATTATTGAAAATGATGAAATCTAGTCCAGAACTGTATTATAAGGTAACAGTCCTGAGGGAAACTTTAGCTGCTCAAATTCTGACTGCCAGCTAAGGTGGGTGGCACTGACTAACTCACTTTCACATAAAACAAAACAAACAACAACAGCAAAAAAAAAAAAATCAAACTCACTCGCTCATTTGTTACTTAGCAACAGCCTGTCGAGTAACTTGTACAGCAGCAGTTTCTGGTTTTGCCACTGTGCCTGATTACTGGCTAAAAATCAAAAATAGTGACATGAAATGAAGGGAGAAAATGAGAATAACAGCTTGAGATGAAATGATGCATAGAAAAAAGAAAGATCATGTCATCAGTTTGGTGTCAGTTATTTAAAACAAAAAGCTAATCAATAATTATTAATATCAACTGATACAAAATTCTTGTATTGTAATACATTTTTCTACAGTAACATCCAGCAATAGGCAATAAATAATGTTGCAAGAGAGTGCAAAAATGAAAAACCTGAGGCCGGGGAAAAAACTTTGTGTGTTTTAGGAAGACACTGAGACAAAGACACAGGGAGAGCATTAAAATAAACTCTGCTTATTTCAGCCACACTGTATTGGAAATAGGACAATTTGAGATTTGAATATTTATGTTTTTTTCTGATTTTCTAGGTCTGCCGTTGATATAATCCAGTTTGATTGTTCTGAATGAAACCACCTGACTCATTAAGGACAGAAAAATGTGTTTGTGGTGCAAAGTGTTGACTTGTTTGTGTGACACTCCAGCTCAACTGTGAAGCCACATTCCAGGGAGCGGCCTGGTTTTATTTTGAACGTTTATAAGCAATCTGATTGAGAACAGAAAGTAAACGGATGAGGGACATTGTGTCCTGCCATGCATGTTGCATTTGTCACAGTGTTATTTCATGCTTCTGCCTAGAATAATCTCAAGAAGGTCTTTGATGTCCCGATCCTGTATTTTCATAGACTGTTATGGCTGGTCTGCGGAAGCCACTCTGTGGGGAAAGTCTCTGGGTAAATACAGTGAATCACCACCACAATCAACAGGAAAAAGAAATTCCTTGAATCTGTTTCTAAAATTAATTGGGGAAACCAATTTTTGTGGTGACTTGAAAGAGATAAGACGGTTGAATCTATCAAGAGTTTGTTACTGTGTTTATAAGTGAGCTTTTGGTGCAGCTTTGAGTGTGTGTTGTCATGTGGGAAACTTTCTGAATCTGTATATCATAAGAAAGAGTTTTATTTTCTTTACATTTATCTTATTTAGTCACATTTTCACAAGTCAGGAGCAACTGGCCTCTTTTTATCAACCTGCAGTCTTTTCCCCTGAGAGTTACATGTGAACTGAGTAGTCAAATAGGCAAGCAGGCAAATTTGTTAAAATGGAGTTTAATCATTAAAAACTTTACCAGCAGGCAAACTTCTCACCTGCAATTCAAGTCTGACTTTTCAGTTTTAAAAGTATTTCAGATCAGACTGACTGGTAAACCACAGACATTGCAAAACCATGTTGTGGAAAAACTCAAACTGCAAAACAGATTTTGGTTTTATCCCAGTTGAGTCATCTGGAAGTGGAATTAAAGGGGAATTTCTCTCATTGTTTTCCATAAAGTTGACATTGGAACTGCAGCTATGATGTAAATATGTATTTTGCTTAAAATCTTCACATCTGAATCAATCACATAGTTGTGGTAACAACTGCGTGATTGTGATCGATACGTAACAGAATCAACCATGGGATGCGATCGGTAGAACCTCTGAGGACGGGTTCAAGCACCTTGTTTAATTTGTGCCATTAAGAATTGAGGAAGTTCTGATGGCAGTCCAACCCATATCTTGCAAATTATTTGTCTTTTAAATTACCTTTTGATAACATTACTGTTGAGCTGGTTCCACATACAGTGCTGTTAAAAACGTATTTGTCCATTTAAAGATTTCCCTTGATTTTCTATTTTCGTCACACTTAAATGTTTTCGTTTATCAAAAAGGTTTACCATACATAAATAAAACTTAAATACTTAAATACCAAGTGCAGTTTTTAAATATGTATTACTCAAAAAAGTTATCTTAATCAGTGAAAAAGCTTAAAAACGAAGAATTCGTTGGCTCACTTCACTGCAACATGCAGCCATCAGACTTTTGTTGTTACAAAGTATGAGTCTTTTATTTCTCTTTAAAGTAATTTTGGTCCATTTTTCTTTTCACAGAAGTATTTCGAACAAGAATGACTTGTTTAAGATTCAGGACTTTGACTTGGCTATAGCCAAAGAACTCTCTCATCGATTCGACTTTTCCCCAGTTAAATTTTTTTTTTAAATTATTGGCACTGAACTTACCTGATGCAATTGAGGTTAGCAGTGCTTTAGATGTTGTTCTGCGTTGTTTTGTGACTTCCTGGTTGAGACTTAGATGCAGTGTTGAAGTAATTTTGTAAAAAGGTTTTTTTTACCACTTCATGTTTTCTCTATTTGTGGATTTAGACTGCATGATGTATGTAGTTTTTGATACTGAAATTAGCTTAGTTATCTTTTTAAAAAGACAGTAAATTGAAAACAATCATGTTTTCTTCTCACCAATAGGATTACGTTCACAAGAGTTATGCAAATTAAAGTTAATCAAATAATTTCCTCTATGATACTTCCCAACACAACATTGACCAATTTCCAGATTTAATTTACAGGTAACAAATGATAAAAGGAGAAACAACATAGTTTCCTAGTCGCAAAACATACTTTTTTAATTGAAATTTTTTAGATGTTAACACGATTCATTAGCCGCAGCCCCAGTGTAGGAAAAACGACCTCTGCATGACCTGACGTCTGCATGCAAACAGCTCCATTTCTCACCCCAAACATAATTCCACCCAGCTGAATGCTGTCACTGGGAAACTTGGCTAAAAATAACTCCAGAGAGATAAATCGGTGTTGTGATTAAATCAAGATGAGTCTGGATGTTTGGGGACGTCTTCAGCTGTCCACTTTTAATCAATGAAATCACAACAAGCCGCAGTGTAAGTGTGTGGAATGGCTCCGGAGTGAACTTTCCGACCTCCATCTAACGTTATTTTCCATAACTCAGTCTCATTTGATCAGAATAATTTCAGCCCCTTTTCCCATGTTTCCTGTTTGGAGATCTGGCCTGCCTCGTTGACCACTACAATTACTCCAAGTGTGTTGTTGAGAATGTATTGGAAAAGCTTTGGGAGGGAAAGATGAAAGCATGACAGAGAAGCATAAATGGATGATTCTCTTGTTGCCTGGGACAATACAACAAACGCCTGGAAAAATATTATTTATCCTCAAGGACCATTTTTTCCCCCCTCATTCTCAAAAGGTGTTAAACTTTGGATTTCCTGGTAGGAGAGATGTTTGGAAAGTGGGCTTGGAGAAGGGGCTGTTTTTCCGTTCAGCTATCACACCTGATTTATGTGAGATTTTCCTGGAAGGTTTTGCCACTGCTGCCGTCTGAGTCTACCCACGCAGTAAGGCTGGACTCCAGGGTGGCCTGGCCCCCCTAATCACACACCGGACAAACACTGTGGAGTGATCAGAGGCTGTGGGAATGCATTTCTAGATAATGGCATAACTGCAACAGGAAATGGTTATGATAAAATAATAATAATACATTTGCAAAATACTGTAGCTGGAATGTTGATGATGAACTTAAGAGTTGGCTGCTGCCTGCCTCCACTCTGGCTATGAAGGTGGTGTCTGGGTCTTTGTAAAACCTTTGGTGCCAATGATCTCATTATGAAGATTTGAATGACTGCCTATTTTTTGCAAGAGATGTTAGGGAGACAATCATAAAAAGTGGAAATTTACTGGCCTGTGTTCAGCAGCAGAAGCTTTCAGATTTCTCTTTGTGTCGTTTGTTCTCACTTCTTCATGCCTCCTTACAATTTTTAAATATTTCTATTATGATCATTACTTCTACTGTCATATTTAGTATTTCGAGTTCTCTCTCTGCACACCAGTCTTCTTTCTTATGATCAGTCTAATCAATTTACAGCAGGTTTATTTGTTTTGTCAGGCAGTCACAGAGAGCTGCCATGGGCTTTGGCTAGAAGGCCTCGATCATTTCCAAGCCTGGTCCAAGCCTTTAAACTTAAAACTCCATTTAGGACGAATGATGTGATGAATGCTGCTTCCTCTTTTTCTCTTTACGGCATCGGGTGACTCTGCACTTGTATTTCTGATCTGCCTCTGAGAGTAGATTTTAGTTGGTGCTCTGTCGGGATTTTCTCACCGTTTGACATTAAATCAGACTAGATCCTCCTTTTCTTGGTTTTATTTCAGCCTCAACAACATGTTCACTATCTATTGATCTTGGATGTGTTGAATTTGAGATTCCTGATGAGTCAGATCAAGACCATAGCTGCGATATCCTTCTTTTACTGCAACTTAGTGCAAAACTCCTGGCTGCTTTCAGGATGGCAGGTATGAGAGAGGGGAGACACATCCAGTGTAAATATATGGATGTTTTTTCTGTCTGTACAATTTACAGAAAGAAAGAATGCTAAATGGGTTAAATCTCTTTGCTCTTACATTCTTGGGTCTGTATTCTTTGGTTTTATCTCGACCTTTGCATAGGTGGGTGTTCTGAAATACAATGCCAGATAGGATTGCCAAAAATATTTCTAATTTTTGCCATTTTAACACATGCATATGCTTTGATATAAAGCATTTATTTTAGGTCTGGCTGGATGTGTCCATCCTAGAAGGTGAACCGCTGATTAAGACACAAACACATTTTCTTCGAAGATTACTCTGTATGCACCTCTTGCTGAAGAAAAGTGGTCCCACAGCACGTTGCTGCCACCCGTTTGCAGTTTGCCTCCATATTGCTATCGCAAACTGGACTTCTTATTGCTTTCTTTTAACAAGAGCTTTTGTGAAGTTCTACTGAGACTAAACTAATAGGTTAAACACATGGGCTGAATTTTTTAGAGACATCAAAGAGTAACGGACTGAATCTGTTATCCATTTATTGCCCCAACTTTCTGTTCTATGTAGGGTTGTGAAGGGCGTAGCGCCGACCCGCAGCAGTCATTTGACAAGAGGCATGGCGTACCCCAAATAGGACGACGGTGTCATATTTTTAGATAACTTCCTGATTCACACCGAGATTCAGAAGCGTGGCTCTGAATGAAAACCTTTATCTAAACTCTGATTTGATGCTCTGAAGAGGAGTTTGATCCTGGCATCATGAGAGAGAGAGAGAAAAAAAACATTTTAAAGTTTTCTAGATAGGAATCAAAAGTTAACTGTGATGTGTATACTTATTAATAAGTATGAGAACATAAATGTATGAGTAATAGTAAGGTCCATTGTTGCAGTGCAGAGGCACAGTTTACTTTTGGGTGTTTTCTCTCTTGGTTTCCCAACAGCACTCGCCAACAAAGGAAGCAGTTACAGTGATTCAGAAGGTTAATTGTAGTCTTATAACAGTTGAGGAAATTAAAAGAAAAAAATCTAACTCAGATTACCAGACATCTGATTGGTGCGCCACAGCAGTGCATGCTGGGAAGCCCCGAGTATTCCATTGTCCCAACAGATGAGTCGATTCCTGAACACCATGACCTCATTCACTCCCTGGGAGGAGATCTGAGCTGAAAGGCAGGCTGCTGAAACTCACCTAACAGAGAACAATGTGCAATAGCTAATGAGATCGTAAATAAAATTGAAATCGATACCTTATTTGATACGATAGGTGTTCTAGTGTTCCAGATCTTCACACTGTCTTCCCTAGACAGTGTGAAGACTGACTGATGAGGCCAGCTCCCGGACAAAACGCAGGTCATTTCCAAGCTTTTAAAGTTCATCAATACTGCCAACATGGTCGCCCGCCAGTTAAAGAGTTGAATCCAATGAGGAGCTAAACAGACCGACCAGGAGCTTCTCTGCAGCACAGCTGTCTGAAAATCGAGGTAAGTGGTGTTTCCTGGCTGCAGAGCACAATTGCTTTTGGCTGTAGGGATTGGGTCATTGACCTGCTGTGCCATCTCCTAGAGGATGAATCTGATCAGGGGCTCTGTGACATCCCGGGACAAGCATAGCATGTGCTGCTCAGGGCACGTGTCTGTAAAATAAGCACCTTTTGCACAGACTTATGGCACATGGCATATGTCTGTGTGGTATGCGCGACAAAAGTCAGAACCGGTAAAACTGCAGATTACCAAGATTACAAACAGCCATGTAAAGTAATGTATGGCTCTGTTTTCCAACTTAAATTGAGATTCTGATTTCATTCAACAGAAAAGAATGTTTTTAAATGTCTCTATTTTGTCACATTTTCTATCACAATTAAGACTAGAGTTTGAGATCATTAATCACCCTCAATGGGACTGAGCAGCAAATGTGAGAGCAATGATCAAGTTTATTTGACATTTCAGCAATACATCAATTTGAAGGGCTTTAATTGAGGAAAACCTGAAACAACAAACAAGCAGGAAACATATATATATAACACAAAATATATATATATATATATATATATATATATATATATATATATATATATATATATATATATATATATATATATATATATATAGTCTTTTCTTAGAATTAAATACATTTTTGATTGATAATGGTCATTGTGGCATCTCAGCAAGCCTAAATCATTACCCATCCACCACCTTGTTTAGCAGGTGCAATGATATTCATTTCTCCTACTGCTGGAGTTGCTCTGGCCTTTTGATAATCTGGCATTAAACTTAATTTTCTTTCCAATTCACAATTATGCATGACTTTGTGTTGGTCTAATTGACGTTTTGTCGCTGTGCCATGAAAGAGCTTAAGAGATGCGAATACTTTTGCTAGAGACTGTTCAGAAGTTTGACATTCAGGTTTGATGGTAAGTTTCCACTGCAGACATGAAGGCGTTTTATCTTTATAAACTTTTACAAACTGGTTTATTTGTGGTATGGGGCCTTGACAGTTAACAGTAAGTTCAAGCAGCCTGTGAGCCACACATAAAGGTTAAAATGTAAGCGTGTAAAAAAAAGCATTTCTGTTTCAGATTCACACTGCAACTTCAGCCTGGCCGCCGCTCTCCACCCCACCTGCCGAGCTGTTTTCAATAAACGATGAAGATGTGAAAGAGTCGAGTTGTCCGAAGCAGCTCCGAGGTATCATAAACACGATTCCTGTTGACTCAGAGTTAACGACACGCAGCAGTAGTGGAAAATGCTGCCCTTGTTTTCCTGATCGAAATAGGAAATCAACCTGTGACCTTGAGCAGCGGAGGGAAAGAAAATAAAGACGAGCAGAAGACAAAGAACGCAAATAAACAAAGCCACAACTGTAGTAACAGTGACATGTGACCTCAGATGTTACAACATCGCCACACAGAGCTGTTCTCAACATTTAAAGGTGTTGTGGAAACCTTTTTAGCTCTTTTACAGGGTGGACTGACAAAATAAGATTGGCCTTTTGGTTTTTAAAGTCAAGAATAGCTTCAGCTCATCACACTTTGGGTGGATTTGTCTTTATTTGTCATACTAATATGGTGTAATAGAGATAATTAGTGGAAAGAAAAACAAAGACTGCAGATTTGATTTGGAAACGGTTCCAATATCCTGACTGAGTTCTTCATTTTGTTTGGAGAGCTCTTCTCTAACTGAGCTGAAGCTCTAAGAATGAAGGATTGTATTCTCTGAGCAGATTGTTTCAACCCAATAAGACAAACCTGTGGTTTGTGATGTTTGGCTGCTAGTAAAAGCAGAAACTGAGGTCCAACTCCTGGATTAATAATTATTTTTGTGCTAAACTTAGAAGTTTCATACATCAAACAAAGTGACCATCACTATTATCAATGTGCTGAGTTATGGCTGTTGGCAGGTTGAAGTTTTGAAAGGAAACATTGGCTCAAACATCATAAACATCGTTTGACTGAAAGTCGCTCCAGTTATGTAATGATTGTCTGTAAGAGAGCGTTGCACAAGCTCATTAAGAAAGTAATCTCACATAAATTTGAATATTCTATTTTATTACTGCTGCAGATTTATTGCAACGTTGCTTTAGCTTTGCCCAGTCAGTCATTTTTCTACAAGAGGAAAAACTTTCGAAATGGCTGCCAAACCTTCTAGGAACGAACATTCTAGGGAAAGTAACTCAGACCTTTAAAAATCTTTTTAAATGACCAATACTTGTATAGCGCTTCATCTAGTCCAGAGGACCCCAACCCTCTTTACACCACATTAAGTCATGCACCCATTCACACACATTCACACACCAACAGTGGTTAGCTACATTTTAGCCACAACTGCCCCTTGGGCAGACTGACAGAAGCACCACTGCCGTGCACCGGCACCACCATGCCCTCTGACCACCACCAGTGGGCATGGCGGGTGAAGTGTCCTGCCCAAAAAAACAGAGTTAGACAAATGAAGCGAAGGTTCAACCCACCGGTTAAAGACAGACTCCTCCCACTATTGCCACTGTTGCTGCGTAATAAAATAAAAAAAACCTTGCATCCTCATCTCCGAGTATGTCTTCATCACCTTGTTAAATGTTGAAGTTCATAATAGAAAATGTATAAAGTCTGACCAAGTTTGGAATTTTTGGGAGGGTTGAAGGAAAAGGTGTCTGCTCTCTAAAGAGAACTGAATCCCTACAACTAAAGGACTGTGCAGTCCTGTTCATTAGAATACAATATGCACTTTGACGAGACTCACTTGTCAGATGAAAAATACATTTGAGAATAACCTTTTTCATTATTTTTTCTTAGTTTTTCATCTGATATGTGACAAATTTCTAAGAAATGAATTGATGGTTTTTCATAGATTGCAAGGGAAAATCAGAGCTTGTTCTGTTTGCACTGTTAGAAATATTAATAAATATTAGTAAAGACTTTGAAGTGAATCCTAAGCTGCAGGGACTTTCAAGGAGTTCAGCAATAGAGTCCTTATGGAGCAGGAAATGTTCTGGCCAGAAAGAAATATGTGAACGTTGTTGCCACCTGGAAAAAAATAACACATTTCTCTGTTCCTGAACACTGTGTATAGGCACAGCTGCATCAAAATGAAGTAGAAGTCATGAAGAAGAGATGTTTAGTGATAAAACACCCCAACATGTTATACTAATTGTTAATTGTAAGGGTTATAGGAGGTCATGATAAGGGCTTCCCTTTATAAAAAGTATGACAGCATGACTTATGTTTGCAAGGTTTCATCTGACTGAACCACAAGACTTTGAGAACAACTTCCTTTGGATGGTTGTGACCAATGTGGGAATGTTTGGCCATAATGGACACCACATCAGTTCAACCTCGTACCAGCTGTCAAGCATAGTATTGAAGGACTGGAGATTTTGGTCTATTTTAGAGTCAGGACCTTTGTACCTTACATTCTTTAACTTGACCATGAGTATTTCTGTACAACAACATATTCTAGAATCAAAACAGGGTTCAGGAGGGGTCAAAACATGGCAGCAAATCTAAAAAAAGAACAGCTGTAAAACAAGGAAAGGCCAACAAATGATTGACATGAGGTTAAATGAGTGTATTTTTGTGAATGCAACAACTTCCTGGCAGTGTTTTTCTTTAGCAACATATAGCAATGTTTACAGTGGCCATGTGTTCCTTAAAAGGCAAAAAAAAAAACATGTATTCTTCTGACTAGATATGTTTAAAAATACTATTTTCTGATGAGAAATGTTAGAGTAAACTGAAGCAATTCATCTTGACAGAGCCAAACATATAAAAGAGTCTCATGATAGTTAACATGTAATACTCGTGTACATATTATTCAGATCCTTGTTATCAACTTTTATCTTTATGAGTCTGTAAATACAGCAAAGCTTTGATATTGGCCGAATTTCTTTGCAGACTTGATATATGGCTTCCTCCATGAGTTAAAACATAGTTTTATGCAGATAAATCACAGTAATCAACTGTTATTCATTAACTGACCGCTCTTGTTGCGATCACCTCATCTGTTTTGGAGACATATGAACTGCAGAGCGCCAACACGGAGAAGCAGAAAGTCTGTTACAAGCAGCCAGAGCTCTTATTAGATGAGTTTAATGGGGAGAACAGACTGTAAGAAGCTGGAAGACTTTAACTCCTGGTAGCTTTGACTTCACATGTTGTTTTGATATGCGACTGACAAGTTTCAGCTGATCAGTAAGCTAAGAGTACTTTCTAGCTACTCTCACTTTTTATAGTTAGATTATCAGTTTGTTGTCTCTTTATGACTCAATATTCTCAGAGTTTTTTTTAATATTTGCTCATGAAATTGAGCTAAATTCTCCATCATAACAGTGGGAATGGACTTGGACTTTGATGTGATTTTTTTTTTTTTTTTTTTTTTTTTTTTTTTTCTTTCACAGATTTATTAGAAGTGACTCAGATTTTCCTTCTTGTGTGAGATATCTGCAGGAGGGTGGTCTATGAGTTGTGTAATTCCAGTTGATTGGTGAAAACATTCCATGGCACCCACCCAGGTGTATCAATCCTACCATTCAAACATTTCATCAGAAGTCCTCTCAGCAAGAGCAAAACAAGATGTTCTGCACATCTCAGGTGACATCCCTCCACTGGTCCGGTCACATGAGTGGGACGATCCCTTCGGTGACGACAGATAAAACAATCAACAACCTTTTGGAGACTGCAGGCCAAGAGTGACCAGCAATACTGGGACCGGGCTCCGAGCTCAGCTGTGAGGGTCGCAACCTCTCCGGTCCGGGGAGTGGTGGGAGTCAGCGCCGGGGGCCCAATCCATTTCTCTGGCCCCCTCTCTTCATGGGCTGTTATCAAGCCTCAGGGTAGGCAACTGTATCAACACAATCTGAGGCTTCATGTGGCCAAGTTCAACCGGACCCCTCTGAGTGGTCACCAGTGCTCGTGGAGTAAATACGGGGAAGAACAGCAGAAGTTGAATAATTCTCGCACTCGGGGAGCAGCGTTTTAGGGTTGTGGATGGAGTTCATAAATGGTGGAAAGAATGCTTCAAATCCAGGCAGCATAGCCCTGCACATGTGGACACATGGGGGCTTTTGGCATTAGTTCAAATACAATTTAACAGAATTAAATTAACTTGATGTATTAAATATACAGATTAAAATGTGCTCATTTTGTTTTTTTCTCACTTTCAACACCTGCAACTAAAAAGCAAAACAAGTCGAGCTTAAAGTGAAGACAATTTTAAGATGACTCAGATCCGATTTGAAGCCAAAACCTAATGACATCACCATACAACACCTTTGTGTTGTGACTCATTTTGCACACTTCAAAGAAAGAGAGTAATGCCTAAGAAATGCAGGAGCTGAATCAAAGTGCTTCACGTAGATGTTGTCAAAAAGTTCTTAAAAATACATATTGTCAGTATTTTAGTTTGGGATCACTGTCCTGTTGATGACAGCTGTAGAACAAATTGTCTCACATTTTATTATAGTATACTTTGGTGTACAGAGAAGTTCATGGTGGATTCATTAATTGAGTACGGGGCCAAGTCACGGGACTGCAAAACAAGCTATAGGATGACCCCCTCCACCGCAGTGCTTGACAGCCAGTATGTGTTTGCTCTGGCATGGTTTCTTTGGTATTCTGCAAACATGCATTTTGTCCAAGTATCTTCTTTGCTTCCATTTATCAAAAGACATTGTTCTTGATGTCCTGTGGTACATTCAGAGCCAATTTTGCAAATCTAACTCACACATAGCGAAACGCTAAAACTCCTGCTTTAATTGGTGTCACCTGGCTGTTTTCTACTCTTCTAAATCATTTAATGGAGTAAAGTTCTTCTTCATTTTTTCACGCAGAGAACTTTGGCTTAAGCTGTGCTCATCTCATTGTTTTTAGTGCTACACATAGAGCAACACAGTGTTGCGTTTTCAAAAAACTCCAAATATTTCCATCTGATTTATAACCCCAAGAATGCTCCTTTGTTCAAGCATGTCTGTCTTTGAAAAATGGTCAGCAAGTCATAGTGTTTCTGTTGGAGCCCAGGTACCATGCTGGGGTTTGTTTAATGCCATCATAATGACATGACACACTTCTTGTGTACTGTGGCAACACACAGAAGAACATCCACCTCTGGTCACCTTCAATTGCACCTGAACTGTATTCACAATCACTGTCTATTGGAAGACTAATTTGTGCCAAAGGTTGAATATTTCCACACAGAGTTCATTTGTCATGATACCATCCACCCCACAACAAGGTGCTGTCTCCCATGTACTTTTAGTTAGGGTGATGGTTTTTCTTCAAATGTTCATTATAGCCAAACCCTTCTTGACTTTAAGTGCAAATTGTAATCTGTCTGTTTTTAACGCATTACCTTGTACTTTCCATCCATATGTATCTGGAATGGAATGATAGAGCAGGATTATCGCAGGTTCTCGGCTCAAACCCCGCTCCCTCCCTTCCTGAGGATGATCGAAGGGTTGCGTCAAGAACAGCATCCGGTATAAAAACCTCTGCCAAGTCTGTGCACACGCAGCTGTGAAGTGGGGGAGGCGGCCGTGTTGTAGCTACCCCTTGGAGGGAAGTTCCGAAAGGACAACAACATGTAAAATGGACCTGACAGGTGCATTACCCTTCAATGAATCTTCACCTTTATCACAGGTTTTCGGTGAATACCTCATTGGTGCTAATCCTGTTTTCTGTCTGAACTTATTATCTGTGGGATTTTTTAAAATAACTGAGCTGATAAAATGGGAACAATAGTATATTTCTGATACAATGCTAATAACAAGGTGCCAGAAGGTGTTCTAATATTGGTGGTTTACAAAGTTGCCCCTTGAGTTCAGAAGCCTTTTTCTGTATGTGATCAGTTTACCTCTGTAGTTTAGAGTCACCGGCGCTACTTCTCCAAAACAGTTGAAACAGAAATAGACCCTTTTAGGTTTAACTGATTTGCAATGGAGTCTAAGGCCTGTCGTGACCTCAGGATGTAAAACAAGACTTTCAGCTGAGGTTTTGGCCGATTCTGAGGTTACCGTGCAACCGTTTGCTAATGACCTGCACAGCTGTGAGTTCTGGAGAAAATGTGTTGAATAACAGAACCTCACAGGCCAAAAGACCCCAGAAACATTCTCGTCTAAGTATTTTATTTCTTATGACCTCAGACAAAGGCTTGTTTTGCTCTTTCAAGGCTTTTCTACATGCGATGGCTCAAATCCTCTGCTTATTTTATGACTTCCCATCGCCTGTCCTGGACATGACAGACACCTGGCCAGAGTTCAGATCTTTGTTTGGCAGCAGTTCACAGACATAACATTTACACACACTGGAATATTTCCAGCGTAACATGATTAAGACAAACACCCTGAATAAGAAACTCATGAAAACTGTGTATTCTGTTCATACTGACTTGGCAGAAGCTATACAAGCATTTGAGAAAATCAGTTTAGGGTGTTGCAGAAATACATGTGTGTCTTGGTTACTTACAGTAACCCATTTATGGAGAATTCAGGAACATTTTCATACTTTTTTCCAAATATGAATTTTTGAACCTTTTATCCACATGCTACAATCAAACATTTTCTCATAAATTTGTTCAGCTATTGAGGTGCTTGGGTGAGTTTTTGAGTCAAAGTGCAGGTTGGAAGTGGTTTTGTGGATGGAAAACCAACCTGTCAAAACTTCACAGAGGCTGCAGTACTACTAATGTTTCAGGTCAAACCTCAACTTTGTGCAAAAATAGACGCAACAACTTACCACAGAGAGGTTTGGGGGTAAATTCTGGAACATTTTACTGAAGAGTGGAAACATGACTGGTTGTTTAGGTAACCCACACAAACAGCTTTAACAAAATAGTGATTTACCTTCGCCGTCAAAGAAGATCCATACTTTGATGATGACAGCATATGGGAATTTTTTATGCATTTGTGTGATGCTGATGGCATTGAGAAAACACATGAGCAGCTCGGCACTGATCTTCAGATGAAGACCTTTATCAAAAATTTTATGCCATACGACTAATTAAATGTGACCACAGTCAGATTTCCGTGGGAACGGGATACAACCCCGAA
The DNA here is from genome assembly GCA_010277075.1 of Poeciliopsis retropinna. Taxonomy (NCBI): domain Eukaryota; kingdom Metazoa; phylum Chordata; class Actinopteri; order Cyprinodontiformes; family Poeciliidae; genus Poeciliopsis; species Poeciliopsis retropinna. Next base: position 3,712,378 of record VMRM01000023.1, read on the forward strand.
GTTACTCATATCTAGAAGAAGAACTTAGATGTCACACAGCAGTACACTGTTTACGGGAGTAATAATGGATGCCATCATCTCTGGGTTGATTTTAAAGTTGTTCAGTAATAGGAGTATTGTTACAAGGTCATAACAAGATGAAGGAAACTACGGCAATAAAAAGAAAGCACAACTAATAGCAATGGTCGTTAGTGGAAACGTTTGTGTGGATGAATAATTCGAACCATGAGAGGAGGGATTGTGGTGTGATGTGCTTTGCTGACAAATTTCTTTAATAATTTTTAGAATTATAATTTTCAGCCATTGTTTATGTTCATATTTACCACATCTAGCTTTCTTTGTTGCAGAATTACGATGCATGGCTCACATCAGCAACATAAAAGCTGGATAAAGTGAAACATGATTGCAGATGCTTTGAAAGCTATTTGACATAAAACCAATTTCGCACAAAATGTGAAAGTGGTACAAACCATATTTGTTGGGGTGGATGAAAAGATTGGAATCGGGCCATTGAGACAGACATAAAAAATTTGGCTATGGGTTGCTTAGGGGCAAAACTTATTTGGTCTCATTTGCGTGCTGTGTGAATGTAGCCCGAGACCCGTCAGTTTTTCTGCTCGTCATGATGCCATCAGAAGATTCAGAAGGCCTTACTATGGTCCAGAACTTGTGTCACCTCTCGGTGAACATAAATGTCTTGACCTGGTATCTATCTCCAGCAGTCGTGGAACGAGAGACAGGGTGATGACCCTGGACAAGTCATCAGTCCATCTTTATGCAGTGTATGCAAATGTCTGGTTCCTACTGTCTTTGCCTCAGCTGTCAAAATCAGATATTGTTGACTGAGAAATAGTCTACATTATCTCTGTTTTCTGTTATTCAAGTTCCATTTTGTACATGTGAGCTTATTTTCCGTGGAGCCATATTTGACATAATAAAACCAACCTCTGACCCAGACTGACCTAATTACACCAATATAGCTGCTGCTTTTTTAGCCTGATCTTCTGTGTGACTTGATAACTTCCTGAGTGAATTCTCTGAATGAAGACTTGAAAAAACTAAACGGAAGTTTTAGTTTCCAAAACAGCACATCTCCGACTTTCTGTTTTGGCGCCTTCGTGTTTCTTTTAGGTAGACTGTGTGAGCAAAGAGACTTTTCTTCATCAGTCTACAACTTCATGTTTCTTGTGGCTCACGTGCACGTCTTTTGTCGGTGACATGGATCTTTGATCTTCAACGAGGGGAAAAAAATCTTACCCCTGTTTAGGTCCAGCATTCTGAAAAAAACAGGAAAGCTAAAAGGACAACACAGGGTCAGGCTGAGATTTAGGGTAAAAACAGGCGTATTACTAAGTTGTTTGGTAAACAGTGAGATTCAGTCTGATGCCTCTTCCTATCCCGCTGACTGTTTGAGGGTAAATACCACCAGGTGGTTTTGCAGCATGGAGCGGCACTGTTGCAGTGAGCGTAACGCAAGCACTCCGATTGATCGATGGTCCTCACTGACTCTGTCATCCCTTCTCATTGTGCAGAAATCCAAACAGTCGAACACCCAGTGTTTTGGTGTTTTTACACCACCAGTCCCGAATTTGCAGATGTGTGAGCTGTGAGCGCCCGCTTGCATGCAAAATGACATAACATTGACGACACATGCTCTTACGTCCCGTTCCAGTGTTTAGGAGTGCTTTTCACTGAAGTAGATTACCCTAATTTTCCATGCTGCTCATCCTGTTGATGTATTACCCTCCTAATTCAACTTGTTTAATGTATTTAATCACTGACTTAAGTCTGATTCCACTTTGCATTTTTTAGGGCAACTTGTGCTTGAAATGCACTTTGAAGTTGAGCTGAGTTTTTTTTGGGTTTTTTTCCCCCTGAATGTACCTTTCAGAAGTGGAACACAAATTGCTCAAAAAATGAATTACTGAACGAGCATGTCGTTTAGGTCCAATCAGTGAAAGCAAATATGGAGTGTCATTTGTATTGTTTTTGGGTTAATATGTTCTTTTTTTTCCCTTCAAGGTTGACCCATGTAGCCTTGAGGACATTATGCTCCATCCCTACAGACATTACTTATGAGGAGAAATGTGTGTAAACATTGAAAAATCCTGTATGTTAGCAGAAATACATTTTCTCACTGAAGTCTCTCTATGAATTGGAACTTTATGACTGAAACATAAAATTTAATAGAGCCTCAATGGACAGCCACGCTTCACAAACAGGTTTGGGATAATTGGTTAGGTTTCCCATCAAAGACTGATTCATCTCGAGGTCACAGGGTTCAGCTCAACACCTGATTCTCATCACTCCTGCGCTGTTAACATCAACTTATCTCCGAATTTAAAACATTTGTGACTAGTTAGAAACAGCGTCAGTGACTGCTGCCACATTGATTAGATGAGAAAAGGTAGACATCTTATGATAACATGCGTACGAAAAGACGAGTAGAGTTAGATCCCGTTACGCTGATGTTTTCTTTGGTAATGAAGGGGATGGATAGCATCAGAAATGACTACATCAGGAGGACAGCCCATGTTAAACACTTTAAAGATAAAGTCAGAGAGGCCAGAATGAGAATGAATTCACAGGCTTGTGCGCTGGGTTGAGGCTGTGTAAGTGCTCTTTTTCTACCTCAGGGTGTGACCGGCAGGTGAAGCGTCCTGCTGGTGACCATGAGACATAATCAAGTGGTAGTTAAAGGACCTGATTTCCTGAGGCCGAATTTTACCACACGGTAAAATGATCTAAAGCATGTAGGATATCAATAATTTTGGAGATTCTAACTGACCTGAAACAAGAAAACTTTGATGCAATTTGATGTCAGCCCAAGAAAAATGGTCATTTGTTTTGTTGCACAGTGCAGTTTCTTCTGCCTCAAACTGTAAAATAGAAAGCAATATTCATACTATGGAGTTTCCATTCCCTAATTTATCACAGGGACCATTTTTCCTGTTTTGCCTTTGAATGCATGGAGAAAATCAGGGCGAGCAGTGGTGAACAGCACACAGATAGACTAAGCACAATTAGGGGCTTGCATTCCTTTCGTTTTTCTATAAATACCCTGTAAATTTCCGTTCTGCGATTCTCATTAAACCAGTGGAAAATCTGCCCACTTTGCGTGGAACTGAGGGCCCCTTGGTTTTTTTTTTTTTCTCTCCATGGCCTCCAACAGGGCACAAACTGGGTGGCAGCACTGGAGGGACAGACTACCCCATAGGAAAATATACATAGTAACCCCTTTTTAGCAACATTACAGACCACACAGTGAAAATAAAACAAGAACAAAATAGAAATAAATCAATCAAATACAAATACCTAAATCCCATGAAGACAATCATCTGATGGAACAAAGGTGCTTCTGCAGAAATTAGTCTCTGTGTTGATGGGTAAGTCAGCAACTTTTATCTCAACGAGAATTTCAAATCATTGACTGCAGCTACTAAATCTTTTAGTCATTCAGGTCTCTATTGATTTGGGATTTGACTTTAACATTCAGGTGTTGCAAATGGGGTCTTTTTTTTTCATCTTTCACCAACAAATCTTCACAGGACACTTTGTTTCCATAAAAAGAGTCACTTGGTGTCATATATCTTTGAAAATAAAAAAGCTGTTAAGATGTTGTTGGCATCATCTAAGGTGTTTTTTTAACTGTGAATTGTTGCTGGAGGTTTCAGTCCTAGCTTTTTCAGAAACATGAGAGTGGTGTGATAACAAGCTTCTGTAATCCTGGATTGCAGAGTCTACAATTTTCAAACAATACCTATCTGAGACCAGCAGAAAACACTGCCCAGTAGGTACTTTTACCATGCATTTACCATACACATTGACTGGCAATCATCATAAATACCATATTTCACTTAAACAATAAAATCGTTCTCACTGGCTAACAAACAATAGATGCCTTTGTTGTTCTCATTTCAGTATAAAGCTGAAAATCTGTCATAAAGTTGAGGGAGGAAGTTCAGATAACTGGATTGTCAGAATTCTGGTAAAACATTATGGTTTGTGTCATTTTTCAACCAAAAGGTATTCAGAGGCTGGAAGTATTTTTATGGGCCAGGCAACAGAGACGTCTGACTCGGGTCAGTCCGTCTCCTGAATCTGGAGACATATGGACACAATAACACATGCACACAACAAACAGCTGGTAGCACATCATCAAGCCATCAAGCTGGAGAGCAAAATGGAAGTTGTGGATATGAGACGGTAATAATGCGAAAAGGAAACGGATGAATCCACCCCGGTGATATGAGGTTTAGCGCATTTTTCTGACGTCAACGCTCAATGGCGCTGGTCCTCAGCAGGTCTTGTGGTTTCCGAGTTTGAGAGAGACGGTGCAGAGTCCACACGAAATCCCCATCTGAGAAAATCTCTTTCCCGCTTCCTCACTTCTGGCTGTCCTCTGTGTGGCTGCGCTGAACTTTCCTCAAACTTTATCCCATGAGAGGAGTTTTGTAACAGAACAGTTCCCCTCTTTTTGCATTGATGTGAACTGGTCGTTTCGGGATGATGGAGAAACTAAAACAGTGACAGGATCTCTACAATATTCTGTAAAAGAATCCGTAACACTGTTAAAGCTGAAGGAATTTTTTTTATATTGTTTTTGAACAATTAAAATCTGAAACGTTTACCATGTATTTTTATCCGACAACCATTTCTTGGATGCCTCTGGATAAATTAGGCAACTGTGGACTGGATTGTCTGATACTGAGATAAACTGGTTAAGATGTTATTTGACTGACTGGGGCTAATTCATGTCAGCAACCAAATATCACATGTGGGTTACCTCAATGCTACATTCTGGAACTGCATTTATTCAAAATATACCATCACAAGAGCTTAGATTATGGAGTACAATATGTATGCCACTGACATTTAACTACATGTTTTTCTGTTACCGTGTCATTGTTTTAAGCAGCTTCTCGTTTTAGCCAGATACTGCTCCTGAATTTATTTCTTAATCAAACATGTCAATAGATGCTAAAATTTCAGTTAATGCAAAGCTATTTAAAGAAACCGAGGGAACTGCAGCTGTACACGCTTCCTGTTGATCATTAGGCCTCAATTTTCCCAAATCTATTCTTTGCCTGGAGATTTCTGTGCAGTCACTGTGTTTGCATCATCTTCACTTCCATCTATCAAAGTTTCTTTGTCAGATGAAGCAGCATTCTTGAAGCATGACAGAACTGCTGACTCATTATCCAAAGTGCTGAAAACGTTTTTTTTTTTTTTTTTTTTCCTTTTCTCTTTTTACTTCCAAAAGGATCGCATAGATATGTGCAGGCGTTCAGACTTGAATCAAAGGTCTCTAGTGCTGCAAATGCTCCAAAATCGCAGCAGTGTAATTCCAGTCTTCCCAAATGTCAGCCTCAGGTGAAAAAAGAAAGTGACATAATGTGAGCGAGTGAGTTTGTTTTCTTTGGGTTCTGACGGGGAAACATGTGTGAGGTAGCAGAGAAGTCCAAGGATCTACTGATTTAAGAAGCATTCATCACACTGCAGCACAACTGGCTCACTGGCTCAGGTGTAACCCTAAAATCAACCCTAAAAGATTTAGGTTTAACCCCTTTACTGTCCTCATGAACACATTAACTTGCATGTAACTGTTTCCCGAGCTAAAGCTGAAAAAAATCACTTCAAAACTTTGAAAGAGCAAACATAAAACTTTGCATTTTGCATATTGTTGGAAAATCGTATTAAAATGCCACATAGATTCCAACATAAAGAGAAAAATGGAACTAGAAATTGCTAAACCATGCATTTAGTTTTGCAGCTGCATTTCAAAGCGTTAGATGCTTGTTTTTCCTTTACAGCCCACATTATTAACAGCCATTGTGAAGATGCCAGGAAGCCACTTGCCATTTTCACAAAATCCTGTCTTTAAATTTCATTGAAAAATTTTATTACGGTAGATTAATTCTGTCCTAATTGGTATGCTATGAAAGTTAGAACATTATCAAACTAAGGTGATCATACCTAAAAAGCTTTTCTGAACTCAGTCTGACTTGTCCTTGTTGTATCTGCCCCAATGGCCTCTGGAGACGTGAACCCTGCAAGGACAAGTGGGCTCAGTTTTCACAGAAAAACCAAAGTTGATGATCTTTCTGGTGATTAACCATTAGACTCTTTACATCCACATGTTCTCTTGCTGAGTAATAATAAAAAGTCCATTTTTTAAAAGTAATTTGTGTTGCTCATTCATCCAAATGAAACCCCTTGAAGATTTTGGTTGTAAAGTGACAACATGTAAAAGAAAAAGTTCAAGCAGTATGAATACTTCTGGATTGCACTGTTTATATTTAGTGTATTATCAACCTTTCTAATCGGTTTTTACACATTTTTCATCTTTTTGTCTCTTTGCACTGACAGATGTAGCTGTGACGGCGATGCAGATTGTTGCAGTTGTGTTTCCAGTCCAGCTGCTGAGTGCTGACACCAGACTGCCCGTCCAGACAGAGTCGGCTGGCGGCTGAAGCTGCTACCGCCTGTTTTTATGAGACTCTGCTGCTGTTCAGCTCCAGTCTGCTAGAATCATTTTGGTGTATTGTTACCAACAGTGTGCATGTGCTGTGCATGTCTCTACTGTTGCATTCAAGTAGCAAAAGAGGGGGGACTGTGGGGGGGTCTCAAAGGCCTTATAGATTACAGTTTTTAATGGGATGACATCTGGCTGACTCTGAGCACCCGCAAGACTCGGAAGTCGAATCATTTAAATCATATCTGAATGATTTCTTCATTAAGTATGGCACTGTGATTGATTTCTTTATTTTCCAGAGAGGTTGTTTGTGATCCGTTCAGTTGATGTGATCCGTGTTTGTGATCCCGGAGACATTCAAAATGAGAGGAAAATGTGACATCATGAGGCACACCATAACTCAGTTTGTGGTTGGACATGTTTTTCAGTAGTTACAGAAGCTGGAGTCGCGTGTGCCGGCCTCCTTTCTGAATCACCGGTGTTCGTTTTCTGTTTTACAATTTCTGTTTTGGTCGATGAATTTTGGTTTGTTTTGTGTTTTTTTTCCTTTTCTGTTTTGTTTCCGCTTGTGCCAGATTCTGTGGTTTTCTCATGACGAAAGTCCACGCCGCGCAGCCTTCTCCGGAACGGGGGCGAACACACTTGGCCACCGTGTCCTTGAGTTTCCACCGCATAACAACAATGTTTCAATTTGTCTAATCGCGGGTATTTAGGCTAAGTAAACTATCACTCTTCAGGATTTCATCTGCAGCCACAACCCAGTCATGCAGACCTCTTATTCAAACCATTTGTGTGCGGTCGAGAGTGGGAGTAGGGAGATGACAGGGGGATTGGATAACTCACGGAGAAAGTCTGGGATGCAGAGAGTGAGAGGTCGTGGCAAGAAGCTGGAAACCACACGCAGCTTGCGTGATTGTGGTTCACTCACAGCTTTTTCTCTGCTTTTCCTTCCTAGCGTCCTCTCCCAGATCAGTGAAGCACCTGCAGGTTTTGACTTTTTGACCTTAGAGCTATGCTGCAGACACTCTCATCTTCTCATGTGATTCTATCTGAGTGGACAGGTTTGACCTGCAAACAGCTGGATGGTTGGAGATAGCTTTGAGTTTTTTTTTTTCTTTTGGCTAAGCGTCAGGATCTTAATGTAACAGCTAAGGGTTAACAGTAAACCTTTAGGGTGTTGCAAGTTTCCAACTTGTGTGCATGTCAAAATTTGCAGACTCATTTTGATTCTTTCGCAGTTGTTTTCATCTCATTTTTAAAGTGCAAATACAAAATTTAACTGTGAACTGTTGAAGATATTTCTATAGTAAGATTGAAAATGAAACGTCCAATTGCAAAAAAACAGGAATGAAAAAAGGTGGGCAATTTTGTAGCACCAAAAAGTGATTTCAATTAAATCAAAACATACCTTTTAATTGATTGTAGTTACCACAAAGAGTTCATCAAGTTCAGTTGATTATTAAAATTGTCCCAGCAGATTGCATCAAGTTATTGACTTGCAGTATTCACTTTTCCTGGACAAGCATGTAGTGACTGCACGCGTTGTGTTGTTGACTTTATAGAAATCCTTCATGTATGCAGCGACAATGACGAGAAAAAACTCATCTTTAACAGGAAGAAACCTCTAGCAGAACGGGGCTCAGCACGAGAAATAATCTTCCACGACCAACTGGTAGATTGGTAAGACCCATGGATGGACAGACGGATGTGTTGTGTTTTCTTCTCAGAATTTTTTTTCATGTAGAAATGCAGATTTTGTAGGAACCTTAACAACCTTTTCATTGTCCTGGTGAAAATAAGCCCTGGATAGCTTTAATTCTCCATTTATTTACATCCTGTTGAAATAACCAGATGATGGTGCAGATTCTTTATTCTGATTAAAAACTCAATTCTACGACAAAATAATTTAGGAAGCAGAGTTTTTGTTTTGTCCTTTTTTTGTTGTTGTTTTTACAGCTTCCTGGATTTCATCGGTTTTAGGCTTCCATTTTTTTTTTTTTATTGTCCTTAACAATTTTAATTTGGCACATTTTTTTCATTATTGAAGCATAAAACATTATTGGGGTGTGGTCTCACGTTCAGTGTAAGAAAATGAGCTCCATCACCAGCAGTACCTTTTATTCCTGAGGTCATGGCACTGCTCACCGAGCCCAAATCCTCCACCTCGGTTTCCTGCATCGATTTAGGATCATAACCGGCCTCATAAAAGTTTGAGAGGGAACACAAGAGCCAAAACTCTGTCCCAGCCAGCAAGTTTTAATGGTACGAGTTCATAATGAAACACTCCTCTCCCAAAGCGCTGACGTTATCCAGTGGACACACACTCATTTTAAAAGCTATTTATAAAGTGTGGGGCCATCAGCGAAACAAGGCGGTGTGTGTGTGTGTGTGTGTGTGTGTGCGAGATCACAGGAGGTTTATCAGCATTTTTTTTTTTTACACTCGGATGTTTGGTCGTTTTAGCCACTCGGGCTCCAGATGTTTTGAGGTCAACACGTCTTGACCGCCTCCTTGGAAGTGTCGACACTTGTGGTTTGGAGTCGTGCTTGATGGGGGAATTGTGAAGTGCGAGCTGTCGCCTGTAGGAAAGACACATCAAACACTGTCACTGTTCATGTCCTCATGCTTTGGTGATTAGTTCTAACAGCTCCCTGCAAGTTAACCTTTCTTTTTCTTCTGCTGCACAGTGGTGACATTTCCACTTCCCTGGAGAAGCTGCAGGTAATGGTGCATTCAGTCTGTCCATGATCTTAATTCCTGGTCAGAGCCCATTGCCTCCACCTGCTGCTCCACGCACGCTAATGATTTCTTCAGATGAAGGTTCAAATACTCCCACATGTGGTCACTTCCAATCTGCAGCGTTTGCTTCACCCAGCAGGCTGCTTTCAGCATTCCTAAACTGCAAGCCAATCGGCACGCACCAATTATGTCATTTCCTTCCCTCGGGGCTCCTTCTGTTGGTAGTCACAGGAGGTAGCATGACTCAGGTTAGATCTTATTCCCCTGAGTGATTTACATCCTGCTACAGAGGAATCGCAAAAAGCCTTTGAATGGTGTAAAACCACACAGTGCTGAACGATGCCATCCACAAAATGTTGTAACAATTGCAAACTGGTGCAGGCTTTTATCAGGCTTCATTTGTTTGCATTTCTTTATCGCGAAAATTCCGTAACTTTACGCTGCAGGCCCAACACACGGACGAACCCAGTGACTCAGTGAACCTCAGACGGGCTGCTGATGCTGCTGCTGCAGGTCATGTTCGGGTTTTGAGGATGCTGATATGGGAATGAACTCTTTCGTACCATCACATGACATGCACTCAAACACCTGGAGTTTAAAGCCTCCCAGTGTGAGCTGCTGCTGCCACCTGCTGAACACCAGCTGATTAACAGGAACCATGGCTTAGATCAACACTTCTTTATGAATGAAACAGTTCCTGCTGAGCTTTCTACATGAACAAGGCAGATGTTTGGTGTGCAGCTTTCAGCTGTAATGTATAATTTACTCTTTCATTCCTCGCCGAGTGAGAGATGCGGTGATTTGATCAAACTATAACTTGCATCAAGAGTGCTGTTAAAACACAGAGTAAAACACAACATGTAGAATGAAAGGAGATAATGGATACTCTACTGGAAGAAACCAACTTTCCAGTTTCATGTTTTTCAGCAACTCTAGAGTTTTCCTGTAGATTCGAGTTACAGGAATCATGTAGATTCCTTAAAAAGGCTAAAATTACATTTAGTGTTATTTATTTTTGAAAAAATCTATTAAAATTCTACATAGAGAGAAATTGATGGATTAACTCATGAACCACCACGATTATTAACAGTCTTTACAGATTGTTAGTTTCAGCAGATTTACTTCAAAAATGGCATAATGGTTAGAGCTTCTTACATTTGTCCTAATAAATAAAACTAAGTTCTACTTTTTAACTATAATAAAACAGGTAAATATAGTCAGCAGTGTGGCTGATCTGCCACCAGCAGCTACACTTCAGCAGCTGGTTGTCTATTTCTGAAATGTTTCCATCCAAAAGACCCGCCATGACCTAATATCTTTACAGAAAACCAACACATACAGATGAGGACACAATAACCCAGGCAGCTGCACAAATAGAAACAACCTAAAATTGTGCAGTTGCTTTTTTTTTTTTTCTTTTAACACCAGAAGGAAGCGTCTGCCTCAACCCCTGTGTTTCCTAATCCATCCGACTAATTCAGACTCTGAGAGTCTGAATTAGTCGGATGGAACATCCTGGAAGTCCCATTAAAGAGTTGCTGTGATGTTAGTAAACTAAGACTCTTCTTGTGAGTATTTCCAGCTCTGCACAATGAGCTCATCACATTTCTTCGCTGAAGAATGATTCACTTTTTCACTGACAAATGTAAGAAGCAAGGGAATTGAACCTGGGTTCCTTGTAATGCTTCACTTCAGTTCAATTTATTAAAATAAAAGGTGTGCGTTAAATGAATCCTATCAGTTAACCTCCAGCACATCATTCATATTCCATCCAAAATCAAATGGCACGTAAAATATTTGATGTCGTTGTTTAATTTTATTGCCAGAGTGTTGCAGTTTGTTTCACTGAAACCGTTTTAGATCACTGATTAAAATGAATAATTAGTCTGCATTCTTCAGCTATGTGTTTCTGCTTTAACATTCATTGAGTTCCATTAACTTCCATAACATGAAAAGCCTTCAGGCAACTTTAAAACTAACCTGCAAATCTCCTTTTAATTAACTATGCAAACACAATTATTTACAATTCAAAAGGTGGACGATATCATTGAGAGTTTTTAAGCGTAAATAGCCTGCTTCAGATTATGTCACAACACCTCTGTTTAAATCCAGATATTGACTTACTGATTTTTGATGATCTGAAACATTTCAGTTTGATAAAAAAAAGACGAATTTAGAACATTTATTTTAGGGACAAATGTATTTTCAAAGTTCTTTACACTGCAAGGTTTTAGTCTGATAAATGTCCAAAAGGGGCATCAAGGTGACATCATGCAAACCTCCGTCAAACACCTTGAATTTGTATGCATTAATTAATTTTCAAATTGCACTCCACATAATTTGGGTCTGTGCCCTTTAATTGTTTTTTTTCTTATTTGTTTTTGTTCTCAACCCTAAAAATAATAACAACTCTAAATTTTGCAAAACTTCATTTCTATTTTAATTCTTTGAACTTGAATACTTGTGACATTCAGACCTGAAGGGAAAGAGAAAGTTCAAAATACCACATTTTTAAGAGTTACAACCTGTGATAACGTGGGTCATTAAGGACATATTGATTGTTTTTATCATGGATCACTTTTCTGGTGAGGTAGAAAGTCTTTGACTCAGAAAAATGTGAACTCTGAGAAATTTTCTTTCTTTTTTAAGTATGCTTGATTAGTGTGTTTCAGTTTATTTTAATAGAAATTGATTAAATATTTGTTTAAATAAAATAATGTGTTCTTAGTTTTGATTTTACTCCATCTTGCTTATTTTTGAGTATATTATTTCATGATTTTATACTAAAAAAATTTGTCTTTACCTTATTGTCAATACTTCCAAATAGCTGTAAACGAATTCGTGTCTCACAAAGTTTGGAACTATTGATGTCATTAATGTTTGTGCAGAGATGCAATCTGTCCACAAGAGGGCAGCATTACCTCATTTATTAATTCAGGCTGGAGCCGCAGATTTCTCAGTTTTCTTCAAAGCAAAACCTGCTCATTGCAGACAACTTCTTTGACTAAAGTAACTAAGTAACATTAATTTTAGTTGGTATAACATTATGTCTGTCTTCTCAGTATTATTTTAGACATGTTTGTATGTTCTAAGCACTTTTCTTTTAATATGTAAAACCCATTTTCTGTTTGTTTGAGAAGTGCCTGGTTGAACTTGACTTTTTCATTCGCCCGCAACTGTTCAAACATCTTCAGTTTGGGAACATCAGAAGATGGGAGCCTCTCTCTCTGCAGCACACGGCATATCATAGCTAAATCCACTCGGATCTGTGGTCTGGGTGCAGTGCGTAATGAGCTGTGCGCCTCCAGGAGCCGCGCGTCGACGCTGCTGTGCGCAAATCAAACCAACTGAACCAAAATAGTGGAGAAACATGAATCTGTCCTCCACGAACTCCTCCGCGTGGAAAGCGGAGTCCGTGCTGATTTCGGTGGGATTTTCCCTCATCTTTTTGCTCGGCATCGCGGGGAACTCTCTGGTTCTTGCGGTCCTTTGTCGCAACGGACAGATGAGCACCAAGACCACCAACATGTTCATCTTCAGTCTGGGGGTGGCCGACCTCTGCTTCATTGTTTTCTGCGTGCCGTTCCAAGCGACCATCTACACCCTGGACCAGTGGGTCTTCGGTCCGGTGCTTTGCAGAGCCGTGCACTTCATCATCTTCCTCACCATGTACGCCAGCATCTTCACGCTGACCGCCGTTTCCCTGGACAGGTGCGCAACTCGAATCACATTTTTCACATTCTCTCGTAAATGTTGGGTTTTAAGGAGTTAGTCGCAAAATACTGTTTTAGTTTCAGCACAAGTCAGATAATAAAATGTAATAAAATGAAACGTAATAACGTGCGTATTTCAGAAAACTTCAAAGTTAAGTGAAATACGTGGCGTTTAAGTACAATGCAATAAAAATGCGATCTTAAACTATCTACTGTTAACTTTCAAACGCCGTCACGCTCAGTTTTACTCCCGGTATTCAGCTCAGCACTTCCACAGCATCAGATAGACTCCGCTTCCTGCGTGAGAGATGGCATCAAAGAGGGACATGTTCAAAGTCTTCAGTCTGTCAGACTGTGGGATCTGACAGAGACAATGCAGACATCTGGGATGGAGAGACTGAACATCAGAGGACCTGGAAATAGTAAAACCAAATTGCAGAATGAAAAATGTGAAAGTTTTCCTCTGTTAATCAACAGTAAAAGTTTGTGTTTTCAGCTTGTCAGACATGAAAGTTCATTTCAAATAAATTTTGATGCTACTGCCTGTAGTCTGGCATTCTGAGGAGTCTTTTTTATTTTTATGTATTTTTTTTAATTTTATTATTATTTTTATTTTTATTTTTTTGCTTGACAAATTGACAAATTATGAAAAACAAACAAAATCCAAAGACAACAGTCAGTTCTGTTCTTTTGTGTGTACAGCTTTAAAACAATGTTATCCTTAAGAACAAACCATGATTTTAAAGGTCTGACATAAAGGAAATCTGGATGCAATGGCCAGGCTAGTAAATGTCTCTTTTTCTCTTACTGTTCATGTGATATTTCTGGTTGAAATAATGTATTTTAAGGCTTTCACTGCAACAGTAGCTTGAAACTATGTTTAAGTGTTATCTGCTTAATGACTGCTTCCATCATCAATATTGAATCCCCTTTAGTAATAATTTTCTAAATAAAATCTTTAAGCTTTTATTTTTGAAGAATATGGATTTATTTTCTAAACAGCAACAAAATGTTTTTTTTTTTTTTATTTCCATCTGATGTAGAAAATATTGAGGATTTTACTAGGAAGTGCATATTCAAACTTTATTTTGAAAGACCAACCTAATCCTTTTTTTTTAAATGAGATTTGGTCACTATAGCAATTGGGATTGTATTTTATTTTCAAGACTACCTGTAATTTTATTTTATTATTTTAGATATAGTTGAGACATTTATTTTCAATTGGTCCTACATAAATAAACTGACTGAACTGAATTATAGTTTAATTAAATTCCTTACTTGGTGTAATTGGCTCATTATGACTTTGAAAATGTCTCTTGTAATGATTCAACATAAGACTGAGTCTGTTCCTCTCAACCAGATGGCTAATTGTGAGATGCACTTCAGTTTAATAAGAAATGCTTAATATTGAGGATTGTGGTCATGTGTTAGCCAGAGACATTGTACGTCACACCTGATCTGGCGCCAGCAGCTCGGACTTGGTCACTTTTTATTGACTCAATAGTTGACTTTGAGGTTTCTGAGAACAACACAAACTTTTATCTCTCAACCAACTCAGTCATTCATCCATTTCAGAAGTTCTTTCTTCTGTTTCTGCAGGTATTTAGCCATATGTTACCCACTTCGCTCCCGGCAGATGAGGACTCCAAAGAACGCCCTCATCTCCATCTGCCTGGTTTGGTCTTTGGCTTTGGTTTTCTCCACACCATACCTTAGCTACTTCTCTCAGATGGACCTTGATGGCACCTTGCTGTGTATTCCTGCCTGGGAGCCCAGACGTCGCTTCATAATGGACCTGTGGACCTTCATCTTTGGATACCTCATCCCGGTCCTGGTGCTCAGCCTCACTTACGCTCGCACCATCCGCTACTTGTGGACCAGCGTAGATCCTGTCAAAGACAAGTCAGAGTCAAGGCGTTCCAAGCGGAAAGTCACCAAAATGATCCTGATTGTGGCTGCTCTATTCTGTCTCTGCTGGCTCCCTCATCACCTCATCATCCTCTGCATGTGGTTCGGACAATTCCCGCTCAACCACACAACGTACGCCCTGCGCATCCTCTCCCATTTGGTAGCCTACGCCAACTCTTGCCTCAATCCCATCGTCTACGCGCTTGTCTCCAAGCATTTCCGCAAAGGTTTCCAGAAGGTTTTCAGCTGCTCGAGGAAGAGGAGGGAGGAGAACAGGGTGCACGTCATTCAGGCAGTGAACACAGTCAGCAATATTGAGACGAGACCCTCAGAGGAAGAAGCAGCTTCCACTGCGACCTGACAGAAGAGAAACTCTGAGAAACGTCTCTTAAAAATGACAAATTCTGTAAATATTACTGTTTTTGCTGCTATTAATAATCGGTAAAAAGAAGTGAAAAAGGAACTTTGAAGAAAGATGCGGACTGTTTTTATTTATTATAGTTGTTGAAATTAAGGCATAACCTTAGGCGTTGAACCATCATAGAAGATGGTGAATACATTTACTGACTGCCTGGGATTTATTGTCCTGAGTACTCTTCAGAGTTTGAAACATTGAAGTTCAACATTGAAACAAAAACAGAATACAGGAACACAGCAGAACATAAAGTCAATTTGGTGCCAGTTCATCTTTCAGAGTTTCAAAATTTGAACAAAAGACCAAAATGTTGTTCCTACCCAAATGTAGTTTTATCCATTTGAACAATACCAGCCTCACGCAGGTGTAGATTCCCCACATGACATGACAGTCCATGCCATGTGGGATTGACTAAGAAGTTACTTAAGAAGGTAACTGGACTTCTTTCTTGCTTCTGTTTAATCTCTCATCCTTGTTCAGAACTGATGAAGCCTTTAGTTTCTGTTGTGATTTTTTCTTTTGGTTCTACACACACTGGCTGTGTCCACTTTCTAAACGGTATGGTGGAAAATTACCATGCCGATATTATTGTGCATAAATATTTGAAAAGACAAATGTGGTACATTCAGGCTCCTGGAAATTGTACAATCATTCTTTTAGAATGATTGTCTTTTGACACATTGTGTGTAAATATCTGGTTTCAACTATATATAACAGGGTCCATAAAATGTAGAGGATTTGTGAATGGAATGCCCATAGCTTTCTATGTATTGCTCCAATCTTGTGAAATATTAGGGACACTACTGGTAAATGAGGCTGTGTAGATGTGTTGATAAATTAAATGTTTGATTTTTCCAAACTTTTCAGGAAAAAGTGGAAGTCTTTTTACACATATTGAACAGTGATACAGGTTTTCAAGTTCTGAGCCCAATAACTATGACATACAGTTATAATACAGTCACATTTTCAGACCTCCGCGGTGCAGAACCAGAGGAGTCACCCCCTGCTGCCCAGTGGAGTGCAGATCTAATAGTAATTTATTCTGACAGTTTTCTGAGAGCCTAAAATATCAGAAAATACTGTGGTCAAAAGAAAACGGTGATTACTGTGAAACATTCCACTGTGACTTAAATATAGGAAACAAATTACATCTATCTCAGCATATTATGCATCATCAATGTGGGGAATAAAACAATATTACACATACACAGACATTCAGTGTTTCCTTCACCTGCACTTGGACTTTAAATATTTGTAATCTAGGCATTCACGCTGAGCCTCTCTGTGAGTCATGTGTTCAATTGGTCACTGCTACAAACAGGATACTCTGATGGTTGTGAGTTACTGATCGGTAAAAATAAATATGCAATAATTCTCTGATTGTGGTCAGAAATCCTGACATCCACTGCTGGTCCATTCTTCTGAACATTAGAGCAGCTCTAAGTACAAATATTCCCTCTATGGACCAGCTTTCACTACTGACTGACCAATAAAGTACGTATTGCATTTCATCTGTTATCTATACCTGGTAAAGCTTTTCTTGATCTATCTTGAGAGAATTTAGATGCGTTTGACATCAGGAGGGTCGGTGGTAGACGTAGGCGGCGTTGGAATGTAACCATAACTTTATGTAATTGGACAGATTTCCTTGTATGTTCATGTTCGGACATCTGCTGTGATCAGCCTGTTGCGAGCAGGGCTCTAAAGCTGTCTGATTGGTATTCCTGCTGTTATTAGTGTTTCTGCGTTGCTCCTAAAAACTGATAGAACAATAAAATGCTAGTATAGAACAATATTCGAAAGTTATGCAACAGGAAATCAGAAAAGAAAAAGATGCCTTATTCTTTAGCTGATCATCTGTTTTATGCCAGGTTTTCATTTTTCAGCTCTTTAGGAATCATTTTATTGACTCAAAAATTACATTTTCCACCAGGATTATTGTTCTGATTTTCTAACAATTAGAAGATCATGCCCAAAAAGGATTTGTTGTTTTTCATGTGGTGTTTTAACCATAAAGCCTTGACGAACGCTCTAAGTGTTCAGACTTAAACCTGAGTTTACCTGAGAAGAGAGTTTTGAACATAAAATTGTAAAGGAACATAGTTTATTACGTTCAGGTGGAACAACCGAAGAGGAGAAACCATAAACTGGACCGCTGTTATAGTGGGCTGCAGAGCATCAATGGATAAAATTAGAAACAAAACATGTTATGTGTAAATGTGTTGTTTATTTCAGACTTGTGGCCCTTAATTAATTCCTGTTTGGCGAAGAAGAGAATCAGAATAAGATTTATGTGTTTATTTAATGTCTAACTTTATCAGTTTTTATATTACATGTTATATTACATGTTTGGGTGAACTAATGAAGATAATACAGTTGTGCTGAATACAGCAGTGTTGTGTTTTATTTTGGTTTTTGTGTTAACCAGTTCACCTCCTGGTCTACGCAGCCAATAACTTTATCTTCTCTTATTAAAAATTGTAAACCTGGACCCATGTCTGTTTTAAGTCAAGCAGTTGTATCCACTGCTACCACTAACTGTACCACTAAAGACTGAGCATATTTCAAGTGAAAACTTGAAGAGTGATTTTAGGAACATCTAATCTACCCCTGAGTTCTTTGAATTTTCCATCCAAGCTCTCAGACTTTATTATTGTTTTTAAGTGAATTTAATATACATTTTCCTTTGCATGAAGAGATTACACGAAATAATCAGGACAGCTGTACCAGCTGCAGGTGTGTTTCTTTCATCTGCTGTTCTGTGGATGTTTTGATCCACAGTTTAAACTGCTTTTGCTGATTAAAAAGGCAGCCCTACAGCACTGTGAAAGTCCTGAGGATCATCAATGATTATGACAAACGTTACACAGGCCTCGCTGTTATTATTGATCAGCAGTGATTTTCAGACTCTCCCACTGAGGCCATTTTCCCCCCAGTCTCTTTCTTGTTGTTAAATTATGAACACTGACCTTAGCCAAGGTAAATGCGGTCTGCACCACTTTAGAGACTCCTGGATACATCTTCCACAGATGTTTTGGTGAGCCAGACACTGCTGGGAAGATTTGTCAGTTTCAGATGTTCTCTATTCATAAATAATGACTTTCATTTTTGTTCATTTGTGTCCAAAAGCCTTAGAAAAAGGTTTTCTAACTCTTTCCAGACATGTTGCTTTATGTAGATCTTTTAGCCCAGGAGCTACATTGTCAGACAGGTACTTAATTATACAGTTAATCAGTAATCAGACTTAATTAAAATGAATCAAATAAATTATTAATCAGAGTTTTTGTAGTCTGATTATGGGCTAGTTTCTCACATAGCTACAGGTTGGGTGTTTTTTCTCTCAATAAAATAAAATCATTGAACACTATTTTTTATTATTTTTTTTTACACTTTTCTTTTGCTCAAATTATATTTTTTTAAGAACAGCATTTGTTTTAGAAATAAGAAAACGAAGATGCATTTTCCATGCATCCTATTTCTTCTTAGGCTGTAGCCATTGTATTTCCAGCTGAAGATAACAGTGATGCTCGGACTAAATTATGTTGTTTAGAGAAAGACTTGATCTTTTGTTCCACCGTCTTCACCTTTTAATGAAACCCTGACAGGAAAGAACCAAGCAACCAGGATCGATCAGCAATGCACTGTCGCTATGGAAACCTGCCGATTCCGAGGTGGTCTAGTTGTCTTGGTGATAAGAAGCAACATCTTCACCCTTCGCTGTGACCCACAGGATGATTTCAATGCCACATAAAAACAACCCAGTAGACTTTACAGCTCCAGGGCTGCATTAGTGTCATCATCACCTGGAGGAGACATTCAGCAAACCGTTCGGCTCACTGCCGAACGAGGATCTTTAGGAGCTAAATGTGTTATGCTTCATTTTCTCATTTACTCTAAATTTGGCACTTTTCAACCCCTCTGTCCGTCAGTCTGTCAGCTTGAAATCTTACTCCGTCAGCTCTGTGACTAAAATAAATGTTCAGCGCATTTTTAAAGCAGAAGCTCACCATGACTTGGGGTACGACGTAAATGAGGACTGCAGATTTTGAAAATTGTAAGTAAACAGTTGTTTAGCTTTTTAGAAAAATGACAGAACAATTATCTTAAATGTTAAAGCTAATGACCGACTGTAGACTCTTTGAACATATGAAGAGACATGATTTGTGACTTATGGCACAAAAGCATGTTGGATATGGACCCGATCTGACTTGAATACCTGCTGTTGAATCAGTCGCCATGTGGTGCCCGAGCACCACTGGCAGTCACACAGCCCTCAGGATGCTCCTGCCACTGCCGTGCTTTGAAAGTGGAACAGCATGCTTGTGTTTAAAAGCCTATCTTTGAATTGTGCAAGCTTATAGTACATCTCTGCACAGAGGTCAAACACTTTTTCTTTTCTGGTCATAAAATAGTTAAGGTGAAGACATTTAGCTTGTCCATGTGGCCAGATTTAAATTTCAGTTAATAGAGCAGATATTTGGTCAGGTAATTCTAAAAAAAAAAAAAAAAAAGGCTTTTTTTTTTTTACTTAAAAACTCCTCTGTACTGAATGTTAAGAATGAGTTTTACAAATATGATTTAATTGTGTCATTCCAATTTAGACTGTGAAAAATGATCGTTTAAACAAACAAATCTTAAACTTCTACAAACTTATTCAGGCATGGTTTAGAGGAAAACATGCCAACGAGTGTGTAGGCGCCACACACAGCTGTGGAACTGAACACACGGTCTGAACGTCTTCCTGTACTCAGCCTCTTCATCTCATTAGGGAACGATCTCTCTGTGGGGATTCTCTAATTGTTGAATGTCCATTAAGTGGCAACATCTGGATGTTTTCCGTCATCCGTCTCCATATTCGTTTGTTTTAATTATCTGTAATGAGCATAATTAGACAAACTAATAAAGCAGGATGATTTAGTGTTTATTAATCAGAAACTTGACATTAGAGAGGCAAAGTTAGATAAATATATGGTAGAGAACATTCAAATGCAGAAAGGGAGGAGGTGGTGTGTGGAGGGCGTGTTTCTGGATGAGCGAGACGAGCTGGACATCAGGCTGACGTGTCGAAAAGCTTCTCGATCATCTCCTCCACCTCCTCTGGCCGATACTTGTGATACTTCTCAGGGTTCTTAGTGAAGGAGATGTTGGCACACCTGCAGGTGAAACATTTTCTGCCATAAGGAACCGATTCAGGGATCTTAACACTATGCCATGGCACACTGTTTGAAGTCCGTCATTCAGAAAACAGCAGCAAATCATTCATGAGTTGATGCAAGGTCAGGGAAATCACAGAAACGTAGAAGTTCCATATCAGACCATAATACTCAGCATCATTTTAGGAGAAAACTAAATGCAGTTCTTTAGCACAAACAACTAAAACCAACAGTATGAAGGTCCTGCAATGGCCCAGTCAAAGCGGAGACCTTTCTACCCGACTGAAATATTACGGTGGGGTCTGAAAAGATTTAGCCTGGCTGCTGTGCGTCGCTGTAGATGAGAGTGGGGGAAACAAACCCCTCCCTGATAAAGTCAGATAAAATGTGGCTACTGAGAGATAGTGGGGCTAAAGCTGGCTCTGCAAAGAGAGGACTAACAGGGTCTACTGTTTTCCTATACTCAGCTCTTCCATTTTGGAACATGGCAATTTAGTTTCTTTTAGTTTTCTGTATTCAAACAGATCACATCCCCAGATAAAGATTACCAGGGGAGATAAAATGGATGTATTCACCTCTGCACGAAGGCTCTGTAAGCATCTGAGACGATTTTCCTCTGGGACTGTCGGATGTAGTCTCTCTGCTCCTTATCTGGAATGGCCCAGCCTTTCTGGATCTTGCACAGCTCCTCCAAGCCATCATTGAACCCCTGAGAGAGACATACAGGCAACAACTGCAGTTAAAAAAACGGCTTTAATATGTTCACACCAAAGGTTTGTCTTTTCTTTGTGGCTCACCTTAAATTTATCTTTAATCACCTGCCGCTCTTTGTCTTTCAGCTAAAAGAGAAAAACAAGTTCAAACAACATAAAGCTTTGGTCAGGCAGAAAATAGCAGATTCATATTTCTGTTCTTGTGGTGCCTGAATGTGTAGTAGGACTTGTTGATTTAGAGAACAGAGACTATTGACTGTAGTAGGGACACTGTCGCATGAGGCCAGGATGGTGGTCCACCTTTAAATCATCAAACAGCATAAGGAACATATCAATGCTATCACAGTGTTTTGGTGTTTTTAGTTTGACATATTAAACTGAAATATTTGTTTTTAAGATAAGCAGAAATTTAAAGGTTGATTTTTCTTCTATCTACAATAAGAAAACCTAAAACCGACAGCAAAGATTTTTTATATGCTGTTTCTTGTATGACCTTGTTCAACTTGATTTGTTTTGTGGTGAGAAGATAACAGATTAAAAACACCTACAGTCACAATTTACAATTGTGACTGTAGGTGACAATTGAAGGAATGTAAAAGAAAATACTTTTTGCCTGTGATTTTATTTCTTTAAAATTTCAAAAACAAGTTAAGATTTATACTTAGCCACTTTTGACGACGAGAAACTCAATTTAAATTGAGTTTTTTCTTTTTAAAGCTAATCAAGTAAAAACTTGTTTTTTTTTTGTTGTCTTTTATTGAACAAGAAGAGCAAAAAGCAAATCAGGATTGTGGATGATGGCACTGTTTGCAACGAGGCTGTGGGTTATTTCCGTCCCATCACATCGATGTGCTGCATCAGTTGCCTCTGGAAACGGTGTTGAACTTTCAATACTACAGATCACACAAATGCTTTGAACTGTTCCAAGCGACAGATTATGAAGTCCTGACCTTGGCGCCTGGTTGGAAAATAGGCATGTTCTTGTCTGTCAGGTGCTCCAAAACCTTCAGCCAGCTGCAGCAGAAAGAAACAATTTAATCAGGAAGTTAAAAATGTATTAAACGTCCTCGAGTTTTCCATGAAACTATAACTTACCTGCGCTGATAAGTATCAATCTGCTGCTTGATCAGCTCTCTGTAAGAACTCTCTGCCTTCCTCTGAGTGACCGTGACCAGCTGGATCAGCTCGGACCTGCAGCCATCCAAGATGACATGGACAAACATTCACATCTCAGTGGTGAGATGAAGTGCAAAGTGTCTGACAAATGAGGCAGTGAAAGAAAGACAGGAAAGATGCTGACTTCTCCAGCGACTTGAGGATATAGTTGTAGTTGTTGTGCAGGAAAATGGCGCTGAGAGCCGAGTCCTCGTAAACCTTGGATTTACTGAGCAGGTTCAACTGCAGGTTTCCTAAAACTTTACCTGAAGAAAAACAGAGGATGATTATGAGTCAGCACAAGAAGAGCTGTCACGGTAAACAGGCGAAATTGTGTCCTTACAGATGTATGAACTCAGGAGCCTTTTGTTGAAGTCTGAGGTGGAGCTGCTCGCTGAACTCGTCTCTGGAAAAACAGCGGAAGTATTTAACCGGTGGTTTTAGAGCTAAATGATCCCACACAAATAAGAAAAGTAAGAGTAAAGACAGAAGACATCGAGCCTACACACACGGACAGTCTCCGGCTTACCTCGGGAGTCTAAAGGGATATTGTAAGTGTCCCCCAGAACTACAAAGGCCGAGGCAAGGCAAAACGAGAAGAGACAGAAAAAGAGGCAGGAGCAACAAGATTAGAAGAGATTTGTTAGAGCAGAAAAAGCAAACAGCCGTCAGCCAGGCAGTGAGGGTTTAAAGAGGAACATTTCCACCGTTTTATCTGAGATTTATGAGGCAGCCGCACAGAGTAGCACCAAAATAAGCAGAAACTGGGAAACCGGCCTGTTAACCAGACTGTTGAACTGGTTTCACGTTTAATCACAGAACAGGTGTTTGGAGAGTGATGTCACCCCTCTGGTTTCTGTTTGGTTAAGAACTCTTAATCTTTGAGAGTTTAGCTCCAAAACACGCTAAATAGGTCAGATGTATTAAGCTAATATGTTGAATGTTTGTGATGAGTTAAAACATCATAGTCAAAGAGGACAGACTTCTAGTTTATATTTAGTCAGATGCTACACTTAAACTGCCTTAGCTGAGGAACTCCAGAACAGCAGGCATTATTCACTGACAAACAACAAATAAATATTTTTACAAATAACTCAACGTTAGTATCCTAACATAATTTTGAATGGATTTGAAAAAAAATATTTTAATACCCTTTAAAAAAAGCATTGTATAAAATGTATACCATTGTTAAAATTTTAAAAAGTTGGAAAATGACAAAATATTTTATTTAATGTAAAGTGCTTTGAGTGGTCAATATAACTAGGAAAGCATGTGTGAAACCTAATGTGAGACAGAGTTAAAAAGATGGAAATTAATTAAAAGCAACAAAATATACATAAATCTATAAAAAAATTATTTTCAAGGAAATTGTGTGAAGGAAAAAAACTAAATAAAATGTTTTTAAAATAAATTTAAATTAACCAATTGCTTAATTAGTTAAGCAATTGGCAGTTAAGCAATGAACAATTTTGCTTTCCTACATCTCCTAGTTAGATGTAGGAATTTAAAGAATGCTTAACATCCTATTAACTTAGGATTTAAGAATTTCAAATTAAGGGTAATATAAATAAATATATAATCAATTTAATATTTCATTTAAAATAAACAAGGTTGGAAGAAGTATTGCAGACAGATGCAACTATAACTTCTTTTTAATCTCACTGACTACATTTACAGGCTGTCGTTCAGAGTGATTTATGAAAAACAGACTCATAGATGAAACACATCAGTATCCAAACACTGTCCGGCAGAGGGATCAGTTGGTTCAGCAAAGCAGAAAGATGAAAGGCAGTTAGTTGTTAGTGTCGGGATAGTGACGGTACCTTGGGAGGCCAACATGGCTCCGGCCGTCTCATGAAAGTCGAGCAGCTGCTGCAGAAACAGGATGGCCTGCAGAGGAGAAGAGAACAGCTTTATGAACCAGTGATGAAATGTTTGTCAGAAAACTCGCATCCGCAGTCACATCATTATGGAAGATTACTGTAATTTCAGGACAATAAGTGGTTAATTGTTTCTACACGCTTTGAAGACTGCAGCTGAAACAATGATGCTGCTAATGTAAGGATGTTAACAGGCTAACGAGCTACATGCCCAGGGCGAAGTTGCCTCAAAACAAAAGTACAAGTGAGAATGACAATGAAAGGAAATGTGTGACTAAGTCATTTTTAAGTTGCTTAATTCCAACACTGAGAAGGCTTCACTGGTCTTAGAGCACAGGATGAAGATAAAGATGAAGATAGTGATTTATGACTTTTCCTGGGTTTTTTTAGCAGCTGTGTTAAAGGCACTGTTAGGAAAATATATTTATCGTACATATTTCATTAAAAGTTTAAAAAGATCTTCCTGTAAAATGCCTTGTGTTAAAATGCGGACACCTACGGCTTATAAATATACCATTTCAATTTCTTTTTAAATTTAGTGATGCGACTTATATTCAGGTCCACCAAACAGTCCAGAAATTACACTACAATGATTTCTGTGCAACAACAATTTAATGAATCTCATTCCGACACCAGTGTCTAATCAGGACAGCTTGTTGCTAAAATTTTTAAATTTGAACAAAATTCTGTTAAGAGCTTCTGGCTCAGTTAGAACGAACAGGTCAGACATGCAACATTTCGATCTGTACTGGAAAAACAAAAAAATCACTACTCACGTTACTGGTCAGTTCGTGGACTGTTCCATCTTTGGGCATGTTGTACTCTTTATCAGGATCATTCTGTTGTTAGGAAACAAGAAAGGGGAGCGAGTAAAGATTGGTTGATCACTCAATCAATCAGGGGCTTCTGATTAAATGAAAAGAATCTGACTGTCATGCCTTAATGCTGTCTGCGAACTCTTCCAGAGCTTTGGCTCCGATTGTCTCCATGGAGGTGATGAGAGTGGGCAGCTTGTTCTTGGTGCTTGCAGCCGTACCCTGTACACACAGGGGCATACAATTATTCTAACTCAAGAAACACTTTATTTTTCTCCAGGGTCGGAACAACGGGGCTAAAACGGCTCCGACCTGCAGCGTTGAGTCAAACTCAGACTTGTTCATCTTCAGGTGTCTGAGGATGGGGAAAATGGTCAGGACGGCTGAGTAGTCGTGGCGCATGATGGCCCGGCGAGCCGCAGACACGATGTTGTCTCCCTCCAGCATGAGGTTGTCCAGCGCCTCCTGTGTACAGGTGAGAGAAAAACCCGAGGGATGTTACAGACTCCCATCAACAGAAAAAGGTATTGCAATCCAATGCAGTGAAAACCCACCTTTTCACAGTTAAGTATTTGTGAATTCAGAAATTTACAGATTTTTCTGTGGAACGTCGCTAGAATTATTTATGCAAAACTTGCCTGTTAGCGATTTTCTCACATAGAAAAAAAATATTTGAAAGATAATGCAGCTTGGAAAGCTGAAATACAGAGGCACAAGGCTATTTGATACACTATTGTTTCTATTAGTTTTCCTTTGCACTGATTGGCTGACCCCCAAGAGTTGTAGTGCGAAGACGGTTTCCTCTGTGTGTCTTAAAGCAAACTGAGGCATATTTTGCGTTTGAACTATTAAAACAAGCAGCTGTCAGTGTTTTTAGAGGGGGTCTTAAGTATACACAGATTTCAGCAATTCGCAGTGGTTGTGGTCCTTAAATAGAGCGAATACAACTGTAAATAAATTATTGACAAAATAGGTATTTATATGTCATAGTGTAAATACAATTGTAGTAAGCCTATTAACTAAATAATATTTAATTCAAAATGATAAATATAAACTAATTTACAATTATATGATTTTTTTTCATTTTTCCTGTTCTGCAGTCACTAATATGTTTTCCTGCTTCTTAGTTTCATTTCAGGGTTCTGATTTAACTCGGAAGAAAACTTTGCCACTTTTAAGAAACCAAACCTGCAATAAAAAGATCAAATCTCAGCATCTCTGACCTGAATCAGGGAGTCGAAGGTCTTCTTCTGGTGATGCTCAGGGATGATTTCTGTCAGAAGTGCATACTCACTCTGAGCCAGCTTAACGAAGGCACTGATACAGTGGATGTACGAGTCGATCTCGATGTCCAGGACATCGTCTTTCCCTGAGAGGTGAAAAACAACAGTTCTAGTAAAATGTATGGTTTACGATACTGAGCATTTTAGCTGCCCCTTTTTACTTCATGTTTTTCTCCCATACATTAAAAATTCTGACTTTTGCAGGTCTTTGACAAATTCTTGGACTTTGGCTGCTTTTCTTTCATTTTAAGTCTGTGACATTTCACCATTTTTAGAAAAACAAAAGTTTTTGTTATAGGAAGTTGTTACCATACCTTACTCTTACCAATAAATTATTCATCTATCTAACCACATATATATCGGTCACTATTATTTTAGCTGGGTGATTTTAACTCTAGAAAAATAATCGACTAGAAAAATTATGACAAAGAGCCATAAAACAAACAAACAAAAAAAAGAAAACAAACAAACAACAACAAAAAAAACACATTGAAACTTTAAAATGCCCTCAGAAAAAAACGTAGCAGTTGTAATGGGGTAACATAATGATGTTTATGATAGCATATGAACACTCACTTTGGTAGTAGTTTTATTACCACACAAAATAACCATACTCTTACATTACATGTATTACTTTAACCCATATTTTTACAATTTGGTAATTGTTATGATATTGCTTTTATTTTGGATTTGCTTACAATTTATGTTATCATAAATATTATTATACCAACAGTCATAAGTATATCATTAAAACTGAATCTGGCAATATAAAGTGGATTAATTTGAACTTGACTTGATTCTATATAATTAGATAGGTAAGTGTAATTCTTATGGCTGCACCATTGTACATGATGCAACATTTGTCTTTTAAACAAGCTCTGAAATATTTGTGCATTTCTTTCTACTTCTGTTTTTCCCATCATGGAATACTATACCCTGTAATACCAACTGATGCACTAAAAAGAAAAGCTGGAGAAT
Source organism: Poeciliopsis retropinna (assembly GCA_010277075.1). NCBI lineage: Eukaryota > Metazoa > Chordata > Actinopteri > Cyprinodontiformes > Poeciliidae > Poeciliopsis > Poeciliopsis retropinna. The sequence goes on from VMRM01000023.1 coordinate 3,739,605, forward strand.
TGTCGCTGCACAATGGAGCATGTCTGCCTTTTTGGAAGAAAAATATAAAGACATGAGGGATTGATCAGGATTTACACAATTACATGAAGCAGTCTGTGTTGAGGTGTAGTGAGAATAAGTGTTGCATCTGCAGGCTGAAACAATGCTCCATGTTCAAATCAAAAACAAAACAATGATATTTAATCCGAGGTCCGCCTGTTTTTCTTTTTCTTCTCTCGCTTTTTCTCATAACTCACCTGTGGTGGCCCCGTGCTTCTCGTTCAGGGCATCAGAGTGGAGTTTGACCCGCAGGTCATTATCGTAACCTGGTGGGTGGGGGACGGGACAGCAGGAAGACTGGTCAAAACCACCTGGGCTCTGACCAGACTGAGGGGGAAAGGGGAGACAAACCTGACCCTGGATCAGCTGTTCCGACCACCACCAAGCACCAGCACAGGGACCAGAAAAGAAGCAGGGGAGACCCACTGAAGGCTAGGGTGGGGGGAAGAGGGGCCCACAGGTTCATGTTGTCTAAATTAATGAGTGTGTTAAGCTACAAGACAGAAACAGGCTTCAAGTTTCACAACAGCTTTAGATTGGTCTCACCTTTTAAAAACCACATCCTGCCACACATTTCCACTGCAAGTTATCGCTCCTCTGGAAAAACTGCACTGTCTCACATTAAAGTAAAATATATTTTCATACGATCGCTTCAGTTTGTTTCATCTCTTTATGCCACAGTCGTTTGGGATTATTTTAGCACTGCACAATAATTTATACCTCTTACAACAATATTTTAATTAGACTGAAATTTTAATTAAAGATGGGGCCACATGTAGATAAGATGAACATCTGTCTAAATCGGGAAAAGGTGAATTTCTATGAATATAAGAATTAAATAGTTTTAGGGGAATTGACCTGTGTTGTTGTGGCCTCTTACCAAACTTTAAACCTCATATCACCATCATTGGTTCAAGAACTACAAATAATTTATAATAAGGCAGTGTGAAGTTACAGTAAGGCTTTCTCTGGCAGCTGCTCCAGCTTCAACAAAAAGGATTTGTCTATCCATTTCCAACTCAAAGGTGCTCTGACAGGAGGGGCTTTAGTGATCAATCTAGACTTCCTGCCACAAAAAGTCATAAATTTTTCATAGCAGGAGGAAATGGTGACTGCATGACAAAGGAGTTGCTGTTAATAGATTTTTTTCTTTAAATAATCAAGTTATAGAGTCTAACAGATCTCAACAAAAAGCTGCCATTTTAGACAGACTAGCTACAAGTCAAAAACGAGCAAACAGGAAAACACAAAATAAATGATAGCATTAAATCTTTTATGGTGAAAAAGTAAACCATTCATATTCCCCTATGACTGATACTGGCAGCCTGGTTAGGAAACAGAGAAATTCAGTAAAAACAAATATGTGATGGAGCAAATGAAGAGTGCAGCAAAGTATGACTGCATTCTTAATAAAGGAGAATATTAACATCTGCAGCAATCTAGGAACATCCAAACAGATTGTGAAGGTCATTGAGACCACAAGACATTCATTCATTAAAATTTCCGGAAAATATTTTCACATTCAAGTCTGTGCTAACCTGATAAGCTTCTTAACAGTGGAAACATGTTTCTGGGTGGAACCTGATTATTCTTCAATCCATCAGAGCTATTGTGACAGGCCTGTTTCTCTGTGACTGAAACAGCTGCAGGAGGAAAACAGAGCGAAGAGAAGACCGAGGTGCTTTACCTTCCAAAGGAGTGAGGTTAGAACCCCCCTTTTTCCCATCCAGCCCATGCTGTGAGTACTGTTTCAGAAGGTTCTGGGCCTTGCGAATGGTCCCTGGTCCCATAGACAGACAGAAAAAGTCCAGAGGAGTGGGGCGGGGGAGGCAGCGAGGTCCAGACAGCCAAGAAACACGAGAAGGGAGAAGAAGAAAAGATAGGAGAGCTAGGAAGTGAGTGTTGAAAAGCAGACAGCACATCCCTCCACCACAAGACAGCCAGCAGAGGTATCTATGGAGGGGTGGGAGCAGCCCACCACCACACCTACACAACAAGACAACCAGGTGAAAGACAAACTAAAGCACTGACAGGACAGCTGTGCTGAAACACACAGTGCCAGGGTCATGGAAGAGAATACACAGGTTAGGTACACAGCCTTCATAATTAATACAGTCAGCATCATCATTATTACTGATAAAAACAGTCTAAACATACACAGATTAAACATGTTCAATGGGTTTTAGAATTAAACGTGATGTGTTGGCTTAAGTTAGTGAGCGTGTGGCACATTTACAAAACAAACCGTACAAAGCTGGGATGGTTAGAACATCAGCAGAATCACACATGCAACGAACACAGAGACAAGGTCGCAGCGCCGCAGCCATGTCCAACAACATGCCAACTTCAACCTCAGCTCAGTCTACATCACCGGCGACAGAACACACACTACGGGTCTCCGCGTAGACCAACACTCTTGCTTGTACGGAAAAGCTCTGAACCAGTGTTTAAGGTTTTAATGTTGACCGGCCACTGTAGAACCATCAGGGAGGTAAGAAAACAGCAGCACTTTAACAATAGGAACATGGTGGACATGTTTTTTTGTTGTTGTTTTTTTCTTTATTGTTTGGTGGTTCCTGTCAATCAATGTTCATATTCAGAACCAAAAAAAGCAGAAATAAATACTTTATGATTTGTGGCCAGATTGGAATATAAGGCAAAGTGGGAAAAATGCAGATAAACATGAAAAAACATAAAAGAAATGCACAACTAATTTACCTTATTTAATTAGAAATAAGGTAATCGAGAAAAGATTTAAAGAGGAAGTATTATGTATTTTTATGGCAAATAGTGTATTTTAAAGCATAATAAAATAACTGTTACCTCCAGTCATATATATATATATATATATATCCAAAACTCCGCCTTCAGGACCTCATCACAGCATCGCTTTTAGCAACATTCTTACCAGAACTGCACTGAGAACTAAGTAGACTCAAACTTTTGATGCCTCCCCTATAAATGTGCTGCTCTAATGTTTAATACGTTCATGTAAGTCAACCAAGAAAAGAGCTAATAGTGGACATATTTCTACAGCAAGTTTAAGTAATGTAACATAAATTTCATCGCCACAGACATTCAGTTACGATGGCTGCTGCGGATGAGATTTCAACCAAGTCTTCTTCCCATTACTTGTGATTCATTTATGGGGTTACATTGAAAAGATAAGCACAATTAATCCAAAGCTGTAATGAACCGAGAATTGTGGCTTCAAAAGTATCTTGCTCATGGTCTACAACTCATTACTTCCACCTTTAGGCAGTTTTGCAAACAGCAGCACACTTCAATGACATTTCGAATGCTGAGAAATCAAAACTCATCTCTACCTCATTACAGAAACATAATGAACAGTGAAAGCTGAGAAAACTTAATCTAACAAATGTTTAAACAGGTAAAAGAAAGGTTACCAATTCATACATATGGATGAATTTGTCCTTGTTCCGAAATGGTTAATAAATGTTTTATTTAGTTTTCATGTCTTTTTGTTCTCCTAGCATTAATTAGAAGGACAAACCGGTTATCAGTCACACTACGCAGTGAATGAATCCCCTACAAAGCCTGTTTTTTTCCCAATTATCTGCACACATTGTGTGACAAATCAGTTAAGCTTTTTGTCAGCTGCAAGCTGCTCTAGTCACAAACCACCATATCACTGAGTCTACACAGCCTTCAGTTTCAGGGCATCAGCAGAGATTATTTAATGTATGTTCTGTTTTCTTTTCTGCAAAAGTATTTCAGTCTGAACACAGAACACCAAGGATCTGACGAAGGTGTATGAGCTGAGATGAGGTTTATGAGGTCGTCTGTGAGGTACAGCAACAATCCGCAGCACAGCACGTATTATTTTTAATCAGTTCCACCTTTAGAGCGGCTGACTCACGCCATTACTGCCGCTTCGTGCTGAACCTCGCCGTGAAACTGAAGGTCGACACACTGAAACTAACCGACTACATCTGATCACACACTGAACCTCGAAACATAAACCCTGACAGAGTCTCTCCTCCTGCTCCGACACGAGGCACCAAACGGACACAAGCAAGCACGACACACGGAAGCATTGTGTTTACCTGGGATGTAGACTGTCATCACAACACAGGGATTATGGAGGAGGAAAGGATGAAGAATGGTTAGAGCATTTAAAGAAAAAAAAAAAAAAAAATCACACCATGAGGTGAGGAATGATTTAAAAGGGATGGAGAATAATGTGGCTGGATGGTGACCAGTCAAGACTGAATGCAAACGTCATTATTCACAGATTCGCTCGTGTTTGTTACATTAATCTGTAAGACAGAAGCTGTGGTTGCAAAATGAAGAGGAAGGTTAACAGATTATGTTTGAAGCAGGTCCGTCTGCCGCTGACCTGGTCTCTTGGGAGCCTTTTTGGTGGGCGTGTCCTTGCGTTTGGTTTGGACTGCCGGTGAGTACAGGATACCAGAGGAGGCGCTGTTTTTGCGGAAATGTTCCTTCAGGCCTTTGATGGAGCGATCCAGCTGGCTGGACCGGATCTGGAAGTAGACGTTCATGAAATCTGCAGAAGAACATTTTCAAGATTACACCATGACTTTAAAAAAATGATAAAAAATCTCTCACAATCTTTACTTACATTTATGAGATTAAGAAATTAAGCAAACAACTCTAATTGGTTCATCTCCAATTCAAAATTATAACCTCTGATAAGGAACCTGCAGCACATTTCTTTCTCTATGGGTCATGTTTGTGTCAAAGCTTACACAAATGTGTTTGGATGTGTTATGTAATCAGCAGGTCAGGCTGATGATTCCTACATTAAAGGTTGCTTTTTTTCCACCACAAAACAATTACCAGTGATCAGGAACAAATCAAATGAACCTTTTGGACAAAGATAAGTCTTTCAAAACTAAATTTTTAATGTTTTGTGTCGGATGGTGAAAATGCCCATCCTTACCATATATGGAAGATGATATAGCAAAATAAAACAGACGATATTACCATCCAAAAGTAAAACTTTTTTTCCCACTTTGTTTGTTTTTGATGAAATCCTTGTGCTACCAACCTTTGTGTGAAGATTAAACAGCAGCTTGAATATAAACTAACTGATCAGTATCTGTCACGTCTCCTGCGCCTGAAGCAACACTCCACCACTCCCTGTGTCTACTCCAGATTCAGGTCACAGAGCTGCTACAAATCCTTGTAAATAAATATGCTACAAGTATACCCGCAATTATAAATAATCTGTGATGTTATCCTTAGTTGGAAACATTATATAGGAATGGATGGAGAGATTAGGTTTAACAGTTTGTGTTCAAACCTGTCTAGCTAACTTAATGTTATCTATTAACTTCATTAACACTCTTATTTTAAAAAAAAGACAAAACTGAAGGACAATAAATGCTCTCATCCAGTTCTTGATAAATTTGTAGTCATAAAAGACAGAGTGATAAAATGATCAATTATAAATAATACTGAAGTTTCTAACCATAACGGTACCATTTAAAATCAATTCTTCCCTAAAGACCTAGAAATCACTTATCTCACATAACAACCATAATTACTATAAATTGCAAACCATACCAACAGCCAGGAGGCAGCTTATCATTTGGCTGCTCAGTCAGCTCAATCTTTCCAGTTTTGTGGCTCATAAAACTCTTCATGCGTACAGGCAAAAGCATTCACATCCTCCTAATCGCTCCTGGCCTGTCTCCCAAATAAATTCATAAAGTATCCAGATTAGTTCTGCTAACTGCTTGACTTTTAGCAGAAAAACATTATGCTGCTTCAGACCCAGCTGAGCTCTCTTGTTAATCCTACACTGCCCCCTGATGGCAACTTTAGGTGGGCTACTTCTGTTTTCCCTGCAACATATTTTTTCATTTATCTTCAGATGCCAGCTGTTTCACTGACTTCCAAATCTTATTTTTAGAAGAAGTTCATAGTAATGAGGTAACTCCTGCTGAGAATACATACAACAGCAAGGCTTGTTGGATAAAGTCTTCTCACTAAATTGAATTCAACCCTTAACCTTCAATAACTTTACCTTCCAATCATGTGGATTGTAACAAATCTGTATGAGCACAAACCAGGAAGACACTTTTGTATGTTATGACACATATTTTGATGGATGTTGTAATGAAACACAGAAGCTAAATATAGTTTGATCCCGACCCGCCTCCCTGCTGATCATCAGTCAAGAAAATTAAACTTCTCTGCATCTCTTGAACAAGAAGCACATTAGAAAGGCCCAAAATGGCTCTAATTTATTTGCATTAGAGCTCCACATTCAATGAGAGATGTTTATTTATAAGGTCTCATACAATGCAGAAAACATTATGTAATCTTAGCTGTATTATGTTAGAATGAGAGAACAGCTGAATAAATCTTCTAAAGGATTAAATCTAATTTAAGAAGAAGTTGGGAGACCCGTGGTGGAAGTGATATAAAAACAGCAGACAGACTAAGACAAACCGCTGTACCCTGGTTGCGTCCGTATTCCACCAGCCAGCCAGAAATACAGATGATGTCCTGCAACACGGCTTCAGGGAGGTGTTCCAGGACCACCTCCTCCTGCAGCTCTATGTCTTCGTCCACACTAATGGCGTCCAAGATCAGAATGGGGGGAACGGGTTTACTGTAGCGGGTCAAGAGGCTCCGGAACTCCGCCTCCAGCAGCTCTTTCCCTTTCTCAAAGCGAGCTTTCTGAAGAGATAAAAAAAAAAAGACTAATGAGGACAATTTAAAAGGAAATGGACACAGAGGTCAGAGGTCTTAACATTTTTTCCCACATTATTATTATTTTTTAAAATTACCTTTCTAAACTAAATTTTACGCAGTTTACGATCAATTTTGATACATTTTCAAAGAAATAACATTTTCCCCCATGCACCCTATATATATCTAGAGTGGGGAAGATCTAATATGGAAGCTGAAAAAAATAGATGAATGGAGGAACAGATGGATGAATGGAGAGATAATATGATATAAATAACTTATTCAATAGTTACCATTTTGGCAAAAAGGATAAAACATAAAATAAAAAAAAAAATGTAATGTTTTACAATAGCAGTTCATTTAATCATACTAATCCATTCTTGAAAAACCCTTCAGCCAAATCAAATCTTCTCAGACTTTTGAAGATTGTGTGGGATTTGTGTGATGGGTATGATTCAGACTGTTGAACTGATAAAAAATAAATAAATAAGAAAAATAACAATGACAGATTTCAGAAGATAGTTACCACTGTGTTAAGTTCCGGGCTGTCGGGGTTGTTGTCCTGAAAGTATTCCACAGCTTTCTGGATCCTTGCAATGCAGGCGAGATATTCATCCAGTCTGCCTGAAGGTCTGAGAAAAAGCAAGTGCATGATATCCCAGTAACTGCTTACAGCAGAATTTAAAAGGTGGAGCTAATCCTTACCCCTCTCTGATTATCCTGTCGGTATCTTTGGCCACGTGGTAGTAGCTGATGACATGGTCCAAGCAGGACAGAGTTTTGTCCACATTCTCCTGCAGCCTCTGCAGGTTCTCTGTCTGCTTGTGGACCGGGATGATGGAGTTCTCCAGCTGCATCAGCCGACTCTCAAACGAAGACAGGATGGAAACCTTACAAAACGAGAACAACAGAATGGGTCAAAAACAGGCCTTCAACTGAAGTTTATGTGGATAAATAAATGGAGCCGACACACAGCACGCGTAGAGGAACCCATGGTTACAGATGTGCAAAACGGCCATGAAATGTCTTATTTTATTGCAGTAGCCTGATTTCAAACTTTGGACCACTGAGAAACAATCCAGTCACCTTTCTTCTTAATTTAGGTAAAATAATTCTGGTTTACCTCCAGTTCAGGATTGGCTAAACACATGGCATGAGATAGTTGTTGCCCATATCCTGGGTGTGTGACCATATCACACCAATATTTTACTTTTTCTATATTCTGTGCATTTATTAGCCACTGCTGACTTGTTCAACAGTTTGGTTAGCTTCAGTTGTTTTTAAAGTGCTCTATGAATGAACTTTAACTTGACTTAACTTGTAAATCTCTCCCATATATTGAAAACAAACAAGAGCTATGCTTAATCTCTTAAGGCTGCTTGGCAACCGTTTTCTTTCACTGGTTTGTCTTCAACACAACTTTTCATTAATATGTTTGGATAGATCTCTCTGTAAAGATGTTTTATTTAAATTGTTTCTTCGTTTAAATCTCTATATTTAAGGAAATCAAATTCTAACACACCAAACTCTGAGACTGAAAATAAAATAATAATCCTTCATGTAATAGCAAAAGCAAGATCAGGGCATTATTGTTAATAATATTAGTAGTAGTGCTGAGAATTAGCAGTCTGTTGTGTTTTGGACAACAGTAAACAGATTTCCTCACCATGCCTTTGGTCAGCTGATCGCTCTTCTCCAGGTTCTCCCGGATGAATGACAGCGTCTCCTGTTCCTGTAAAATTCCCACAGTAAATAATCCCGTCGTCACACATTATCGGACACCAGTTTTATTTTACATTCTGCGTGTATGTAAACATCCAGCTTGTTAGCTAAACCGTGAATTTAGCATAGATCTCCTCTTCCTGTCCAGCCAAACTGACCTGCTTCAGTTTCTCCTCGATCTCTCGCTTCCTGGCGGACGCATCCTCCGTAGGAATCATCCTTGATGTAATTCCCATCAAAGGACGGTCTCCAGGGGAAGAAAAACGAATTCCCTGGACTGCTTAAATCATAAAAATAAACCAAATCTGCTGTTTCTAGGAGCTAAAGGAAGCTACTATAAGCTAGGTTGGTTAGCCGTTCTAGAAAATTTGCTTCAGAGTTTCAGAATAAAATAATAAATGAACTTAAAAGAAGCGTATTGCGTACGATTCTGGAGCACATTAACTAAAATAGAAATAATTTTAAAAAAGAGTTATCAATTTGGACTTGAACATGTTTTCTATTCATTACTGCCATGACTGGTCAAAAGAGACATACATGTAGACGTTTTCTAAGACCGCAGTAAAGTTATACGCCTCTTCAAAGTCAGCCCATACACAATATTCACATGCGCGACTGAACAAGACAATTTCTCCCCCTAAGTTGCCGTGCTTAGTGTTGAAAAACTTTCAGCAGTATTATTTATCTAAGTTAGCACAGCAACTTACGAAAAAATAAATAAAAACATACTGTTTTGATGTTCATTCCTTAATGTGACATTCTTTACACATTTTAAGAATTTGTTAGTTTCCTGCAACTATGATGAGTCGAGCTTTTATTTTGAAAAGTGAACTTAATGACCTCCTGTCGAGATGTGTTCCGTCTTTTTCGTAGCCCAGACTTGGGAAATGTTATCTAAAATTTCGATTTTGCGCCAGAGGGCGTTGTTTTATTAAATATTAAAGCCATTATACCAACAGCAGAAAACTAAGTCAAGGTTTCACAACGTAAATCAAACCAGGAGGAATCATATACATTTTAATGCAAACAATGAGTATTTCCTTATGGAAAACGTTAAACTAAAAACACAAAAATTAAAGTACACCCTCACTGAAAATACACAGAACCTAATAAAAATGATGTGATCTCCATTAGGTTGATTATTTAAATCTAACCTTAAGTGTAGAAAAAACACCCTGTGGTTTATATGGCAATGGATTGTGAAGAAAAACATTAATCTTTGAAACATTCAGCTTTGATGCTTCCATGAGGTAAGATGTAGCAGAAAGGTGTTACTGTTGACCTTTTAAAGAACCACGCTGGATCATCAAAATGATGATCAAACACACAGCAAAAATAAATAATAACTGAAAAAGAAAAAAGACCAGATGTTACAGTGGCCCAGTCAAAGGTCAGATCTCAACATAAATGAGATGCTGTGGTGAAACCTTAAAAGTGCCGGATCCTAAAAAAGAAGCAAAGTTGGAAACCTTGTATCATACATATTCAATTTAAATTTAGGGTTTAGAACATTCAATGACAGTCTTTTTTTTAATTCTTTCCTGACATGCACATACCTGAACTAAAAGCATATTTACTTTCATTTCTGGATAATAAATTAGCGTAACTAAAAATAGGAAACTAGTCAGAAAAAAAAAAAAACATCCCAAATGCATTTGCACAGAAAATATTCCACATAGTTTGTTTTACTTACATATTTACAAGGAATACTTTCCACAGCCTGTTGTGCAAGAAAACTTCTTTACAAAACATCTGAAAAGCTGCTTAAAGTTGCATTAAATTATTGAAAAAAGAAACAAAAACACAAACTAAAGATATATTTATGAGACTACAACACAAACTAGTCAGGTTAACATTGCTGACTTTTGTCACTCATGTCTGAGGTGTTAGTAAAGAGTGCTTATTGTGCAGGTTCAGTTACTGAAAAATACCCTCTGAATAAAACATGAAAGTAACTCAAAGGATTTGAATATTAAATTAAAAACAAAACCAATGTCTTTAGTCCATGTTGGAAAGATTCCTGTCTCTACTTATTCTACGATATTAGGAAAATTGGAGATGTGCAAAACTCTACGATTCCTCTTCTTTAGACAGCGTCTGTGGATGACAAAAATATCAGTGTTACTTTAGAGAAACAGGGAAAGAAAATCTTCAATCATTTGATCTGAAGTCCCCTCACCTGTTTCAGGAACTGTCGGCCAAAATAATTAGTGGCCATGTTCTTTAGGCTGGTCTTTGCTCCCACTTTACACCGCACATATCCATACAGATTAGCTCCTTGCAGCACCAAACCCATGATCACTACAGGCTAAAGAAGAATACAGTACTGTCACTAATGGTTTTAACAGTGTTAATATCCACATTATTTCTTCCTTTGAGAATAAAAAGTGCATCAAAATATTGCAACTTGTACTTTTATACAGAGATCATTTTATAAGGTGTAGGTCTGAGGTTTACATTCACTCATAATGGACATGAAAGTCATCGATTCAAGGACTCCAGTCCTTGAGGGTCTGGTGTCCTGCAATTTTTAGATGCAGAACATCTAAAAGTCCTGCATCTCAAAGTCCTGCATCGATGACCCCTCCACCAATTTCCTTTCATCCCAGGGAGACAGTTTGGGTAAAATTGTTGAAAACTTGGACACAGTTTGGTGTTTCAACAGGATAAAGAACTCAAAACACATATCCAAACTGGTTTTGGGAGGCCTTTATTAAACCTCCTGAAAACATCTCTAAAACCCTGACCTGAAGCTTATTGAAAAGGTATGCACCACTATTAAATGGCACAAAACCAAGTATTTTTAGGGTGAATTTAAATTAGCTCTACCAATTGTGATTAAAAAGAGTGGTGGTCAAATATCAAGCCAGAATTCATTGAGTAATAATCAAAACATGATGTGGTTGAGATGCAACTTGCTAAAGGATATTTATCCAAATATTACTAGGTCTGTACAAAACCCCCCCACTAATTGCACTTGTGTGTTATATAATCATTCCATTTCAAAAATAATGGCTTCAATGAATCCTAAAGGCCAAAAATTACTATGACATTCATACATGATGGGCGGATGTGAACTTTGAACGGATCTGTATCTACTCCATGAAGCAACTTACCATCCATTTAATCTTAAATGAAAATAGTGTGCTAAAGGCAAAGATTCCCCAGATGATCGGGCAAACTATCAGTCCAAGCCAGAAAATTCGGGACTCTGAATCCGACGCTTGCTGCTTCCCAGTACCCTGAAGGAAACAGGATATTCTCACAGTTACACCATCTGTGAATACCATAAGGGTCACTGACAGTGAACAGATGCATTTATCAAACTCATGTATCCCCAGATGTCAGCATCATGAGAGGTTAAAGGCCTGAAAGTGAATTGGGTAAAACAGAAGAAAGAAGAGAAACCTCATACCTTCCGTGACTCAAACACCCAGCGGCTTTGCCCATCATCATCCACCTGATTCCACCAGCGCAGACCAACCATCAACCTGCCTGTGATGTTCTGGAAACCAACATTTCACACAGACATTTTAACACAGTGAAAGAGAAAACATACTATTCTGTTGGTGTGTCTCCACTGCTATATTAAATTTGAAGCTGAAGTTCTTGGCGTTCCTTTAGTCTTTCTTAGAAATCTAACTCTCTAAAAATGGAGACAACTATCAATCACAAAGCCTTTCTTTGTGATTGATAGTTTATCATTCTTAATCCTTGTTTTCAGTTCTACAATCACGAGCAAAGGAATTCCTTAATCACAGCTGATGATGTAGGTTGAAGTAGGACAAACTCAGGTGAGATATAAAAACTTCATTCTCTTTTGATACTACAGATAAAAAGCATGCTTGGCTACAGCAGTGGAATACAGCCCTCAGTACAACAGTGCAAATCCTACAACTCTGTCAAAAAATCTGCTGAAAATAAGACCCATAATATAGAAGATACTTAGAAACCTTAATCCATTTTAGGCATGTCCTGCTTTCTATTTTGCCAAGGATAAAATACATACTAATACATATATACATACTAAACAAGTTTAACATGCTATTTAATTTCTCTTTATGAACAATAAAGCACTTTTGAATTGAACTGCAGCTGTCACATTAGTGGACAGCTGAACCAACTATTTTGGTTCAGCTTAGCATAGATATCAACCAAATTATTTATATTTTTTGGTTATTTAACAAATGCTCATTTTCTCAAATTTGATAAAAGAAAATGAGATTTACCACCAAGCTAATTATTCAAAGCCTCTCAGCAAAGTGAAGCAAAAAAAATAAGCGTTTTTGACATCTAGACCATACAGAGGGCAGCTTTTACCCTCATTGATCACAGACACAGAATACTTTAACTACTTTAAAGTATAACCTTAGGGAGTAAAATAATGCCCACCTTCACAGTCCAGAAGTCACAGGAGAGCAGAAGGATGATCGTGACCATGGAGGCGATGAAACTGCCGCTGACGAGCTCACAGAACAGGTAGACGAACGTAGCACTGACTCTGAAGAAGAGGTGGAAGAAGGACGCCACAGGATGCCTGCCACAGATTTATAGCACAATTAGAGCATCATTTAAAATCTAGTCACTCCACGTATTACTACTGCCAGTTACAGAAGGAGATGTTCTGGAAAAAAAAAAATAAATAATCAGATAATAGTCTAGACAAGACATGGCTAAAAACTATTTTATTTCTAAGCTCAATAAAGTGACCATGTGGGTAAAATTATTGATAACCTAACAACAAAGATGCAGAAGTGGAATTCAGCAAGCCAGAGGGAAAACTCAAAGCAATACAGCCTAAAAAAATGTAGGGTAATACTTTTGTAGATATAAAAAATGACAGAAGCAGAAGATGGAATTCATGAGTGATCTGTTAAGAAATCAGCTGAAAGAAAAGTCACATTAGAAACATCATTAGACATTAAGGAAAAGCAGTCATCGACTGTGGATTAAATTTGTGCAAAACCTTTTCCTCAACAGAGGCCAGAACAGACGCGTTTCAATCATTTTTGATGATGGTTAATACAGAAAAATATCCATGATCCATCCTGAAAAGCTGAGCTGCTGTATAAGAAATTAATACCAACTGATGTAACAGCTTATCGAAAAAACTGTTAGTGACTCAAAGAGTCAAGATGTAAATGACACAAAAAAATGTTCTCCTATTTTTCTTATTTTCTTCTTGATACGGAAAAAATCAAATCAAATCTCTAACAACTATTTTATTACACTTCATAAGCTGTGTGTAAGTAAACCAGAATGATCACCTGTTTGATAAATTACCATAAGTAGGGTGGGATACATTTTTATTCTTCTACTCCATTTGAAACAACAGCTCAGTAGAAATAAAACTGTCAGTTATATATTCTTTTTGTCTCCATAAAATGGTAAACATCTGACTCATTTGCCTTAATGCTGTACAAATTGAAATAAAAACACTGTGATAATATTTGCTAGGTACACTCAAAAACGCACACAGAAAGTTAATCCCATCAGGACTCTGTAAACTTACTTGATATTCTTTTTTGACCTTTTCCCTGCATCCTCCTCGGCATCAAACAGAGACACGTCTTCATCGTTGGTATCCTGAGGGATCAATAAGGAAGAGGCTTTATCCTCAGAGACACAGAGTTAATTCTAAATAAAACTCAGACGTGTCCATATGGACTGATCAGAGGTTACAAGAGTCTGAGTGAAAGCCCTGTTGGAGCTGTACCTTTAACACAGTGTTAGGTTGAACTTTCTGCTGCTTGTAACAGCAACTAAAATTTTGGCCTTGTGTTAAAAACAGGATCAGAAATCAACAGTAATATTTATAATCTTACTAAATGAGGTTTTTTTTTCTCTAAATAAATCTGCATACCCACATACAGTATACAGCTAGAGCAAATAACTTCGATCCATAAAATCTGAAAAACAAAACGGATCAAAACTACTTTAGATACAAAGAAACTGGAGGGATCCCAAGACTTTTGCAAAAAACGGCTTCGATATTGTAAATTAGGTTTACAGTTAACAAAGCCCTTTAATAAAAACACGATGTGCCAGTTTCATAACGCAACTTTCTGCTTTTTTAAGCGAATGTTAGCAGTTTTGGAGGTTTTAAAAGCATTTTTTATGCTCCCGTTAACCGCAATTTAAAATAGAGAACAAATACACTTTAGTATGCAAGTCGAGTACATTATAAAGCATACAAACGAAAAGAGCACAATTGATGAACTTAATACAAAATACAATAAAATGTTGATTTCAGACAAATGTTCTCGGAACTTAACATGTAGCTGGTAGGTTTAGCATGCTAACACTATTAGCGAGTTAGCTGTTCGCCTTCACTGGAAATAAGAAAAAGAAAACAACTTTCATCAACAGTTTTCTTCACAACATCAAAGAGCCAGCATAAACTGTGTGATATGTCTAAATTTAAATAAAATAAGTGAGTATTTTCCACTTACTCCTGTTAGCATGATGAAGTTTAGCTCACTCTTCCTGGTTACATACTCTGTGACACGTCACATTTTGTGACGCGTTAGTCACGTGACTGACGCCATTACGTCAGTATGGTAGCGATACTGTAATATACGGGCGAAACCCCCTTGTGGAATGTGTTCTGCATATAAAGTCAAAATCGGGTAAATTATTTGCTAATAATTAATTAACAGTTAGTAATAAATAGTGTTTCTCTTTCTGACTGATGATCTCCCTCCCCTCCCAACTGTACAACACAAAATCAATTTCAACAGGACTCAATGTGATTAGTAATAGCTTTTAATAAGCTACTAAATTAATTCAATTTTACAGTAGATGCAAGCTATAAAAAAAGCAACATACTGCATGAAAGGCATATGCAATCTGTTCACAGTAATCAAAACAAAACACACCAACTTGGGATTATATGAAAAACTTTATAATGGAGCAGCCCACAGTGCTTTGTACAGAAAACCCTTTTACCTGCCTTCTCTTATGAACTATTTCAATTACGGTTTCTGTCCACTTCTCTGCAGCAAGATTGAAATTGATGCTAGAACTTTGAAAATATTCTATATGTAAAAAAAATTGTATACATACCATTTTTAAAAAAGAAAAAATATTTATTTTAGCCATGTATCAGCTTTAACATCAATCTGACATTCATTTGTGATGTTACAGGTGCATCTGTAGCTGCACTGCAGTTGGTCGGCATGCTTTGGATGATGCAGCTATAGAAATTTGGAGAGGTAGAGAAATACTGGGAATAAAGATCAGAGACAGCATGGAGCAAGGCAGAGTATATGCGAGAAAGAGAGAAACAAGTGGAACACTGAAGCTACAAGGAGTATTTGTACTGAAGATGAATGAGTTTGAATGAATAAGAAGAAAGTGAGGGCAAAGCAGTGTGGATAGAGACCAGTGTTAAGAATGATTTGTGACAGAAGAACTAAAAGGAAGGTTTACAACTTGGCAATGATAACCACTGTGATATATTGTATCAAAGAGGCAAAGCTGAGATGGTTCAGATCAGTGTTTGTCATGTTAGTGGAACATGATGTGAAGCAAAGTTTGTTTATAGATATAAACAAGTTAAGCTGAAAAAACTGATCTCTGTAAACAAAGACTTACTTTACTACAAACTGATAAATACATTTTTATTTCCATGCAAACAATAACAGAAAAGGTTCCAGTAACAGTAGTCCCAAAGCCACAGCTAAGCAAACAGGTTGAACTTGTCAAAAAATGTCCACATTTCCCTTTTACAGATGTAATCATGTAACACTTCAGTTTTTAAGCTTTTATTGTTTAGGATTGTGAAACAAAGGGTCCATCTTCTGGTGAAGTAGGGGGAGAGGGGCTTTTCAGCGGTAACGGTTCCCCAGGAGCCACCAGAACTACAATATTCTCTTTCTTGGGCAGGAAGAAAGCCGGATAAAGTGGCTCTAGAAACTGGGCCTGATACTGGTGAAGAAGTGTCATGGTATCGTCCACTCCATAGAAAGAAAGAAGGCCTTGGGAATAGTCAACGTAAACACCAATTCGAGTGAACCTCTCCACGTTCAGTGGTGTCTCCTCATCGCTATGCCACGCTGAGTAGGTTCGCCCGTTCCACTGGAGACACCAAGAGAATTTGTTTCCTGTAATGCAGCTGCTGCTCTCATCCCCCTTCCGGTCAATGCTCTTGTATGTGATCCCGATATGCGTGCCTTCACCACTAACATCGGCCTCAAAGTAGTGGCGACCTACATAGAAGCTTTCAGCAGCCAGGACCTGCCGATGGTTCTCAAAGCGTTCTGGAACATCGGGATAAGGATGCTGCCAGGGCGTGGTGTTGGTCACCTTTTTGTTCTCCTCAGTCAGGCGGAGGAACTTGTGGGCCGTGTTAGCATCGAAACTTACTTGAGCGGCATCTAGAAAGAAACATTTAACAAGTTTCTTTGTTAAATGAAAATAATTGAGGAAAAGGTGCTGACAGAACAGAGCTTAAACTCTTGGGTAAATTCATGGACTATTTGTGTGTAGAAAATATGTGCAAGACAGAATTTACAAGTCCTACTGGTTCTCAAAGTGGACACAAATGGAGATCTGCCCTCCCAAAATATTCAACCAAACTACACCACCACTAATAGTTATAAAAGTTTGAATGACAGTTTAAAAGGTACAACTAGCTAACCACAGTCTGTTCTTTACTTAGAATTTATAATCTCATTCATGCTGCATATAAATGTAAGCAGAAAGTCTATTTTGAGAGATCAAGCGCAGGATATTTTGTGCTTTAAAATGGTATTAAAGATAAAAAGGTTCTTAAATATCTGTCCATTCATTTTTCATTGTACTTGCATGGTCAGTAAAATGCAAGACATTATGTACATTCTGCAAAGATTGCCAGATCAATCTACCGAAGATGTACACACTTACACCAAAGGACAATTGGGAGTAGTCAATTCTAAATTGAATGTTATTGGACAGAGGGGACAGAGCTGGATTTTGGAGAAAGTAAATTTCTTAATGCTAATGTGGTGTATGTAATTGCAACTACGTACTCTGACTAAATGTCACTTACACTGGAGAAAGTCAGCACGTGTCTGTGGGTCAGGTTTGGATACGTCATGCTTGGCTGCAGCATTCGTTTGAACTGTTATCTTTATTCCTATTTCATCTGAAACAGAACAACCAAAAACAGTCAATTGAGCAAATATTCAAAGCCTCCCTGCTCCTGAAGATGATCTTATTTAAATAACACGCAAAAACCAGTGACCGAGTTTTCATGCATCTTGAACTCAAGCCTGTGCCAAAGCATTCCTTAGCTAGAAATTCTTTGCTTGTGTGAACATGCTCAAGCAACCAAAGAAACATTTGATTGGACTGTGATTTTTCTGGTGTTAACTTTACGTTTACTCACCACTGTTGCATTTTTCCTTGACCTTCTGAATGTATGTAGAGGCTAGCATGTCACAAAGATTGCTTGTGGACTCCTGGATCACCTGACTGAAGGAGTCCAAACGATCCTCCAGGCCAACATAGATACCAGATAGAGAATTATCAGTGGCATCTTTCTTCCATTCAGCATATTCCTGAGAAACAAAGAGCATTTCAGAAATGAAAAGGGCCATCAGATGTTGAGGACTTCTGTCTTCAAGGTTTCAACCGTTAAGATTAATAACTAAAGCAGGAATTCGAAGACTAGAATGACAAATTTTGAATAAATATCCCCCAAAATTTGAAATGATTCTTGTTGACAGTTTAAAGCAATCATCAAAATCTTTCAAGGTATGCATGGTCAAATTTTTGTAAGGTTTAAGATTTATTTCTGTTCATCTCAAGCACATTGCCCAAACATACAGGAAAACTTGTCTGTCTTGGTGGTGTGCCGTATGTATAAATATATGGCACTGAAGTTCAATACAATTTGCTTATTCCACCTTGCCGTCCTTTTTTGTCATTTAAAATGCTGCCATCTAACTTCCTGTAGCATCTAGCTGTGCTAGAGTGCCAACTATATCATTTCTGTTAAGAGAAACTATAACCAGGGATTCAGCTGTATTTTTTCTACAAGTGACGTCTTCTGCAATAGTGACAACATTTTTATTAGCATCTGAGTTCTACAGTGTGATGTTCCTTGCTGCTGTTTATGCAAAAAAAAAAAGGTTAAATTAAATGTCCTTCTGGTACCTTGCTTAGAGTGTGTTGTGGTTCATGAAGAAATTACTTCTCAGTTCATTTTAATTGATATTGCTAATTAATAATTGTTATTTGAGTAACTGTACACAATTCAATCAATTGGCTGTGGCTACATGCTAATTCAGGGAAAGTAATTGCTGAAGTCTGAAATTAACGCAGTGGGTTTTTTAGATGGAAAACTCAAATTAGAATGACGAACTGATGGCACAAAATGGGAACAAAAGTAGTTGGTTTTGAATCTGTCTACATGATTGGATTTACAATGTTTTTCTGTAGGCCTATATGAATCGGATTTATTAGTATTATTTTTATTTTTGTAAAGGTGCTTGACCTCACCTGCAGGAAATCGACATCATTTTTATTTTTGGACAGCTTCTCCGTTTGGGCTTGAGCTTTTTTCAGCTCTGTGCACCTCTGCTCCAGGTGAACCTGGATGCCATCAGCTTGCTTCAGTGCCTGGCTCTCCTCAGCCTCCAGGATCTCCGTCACCTCCTTCTTGGCCTTCTCCACCATCGCCTGAAGCCCTTGGAACTGGGTCTCGATCACAGATCGTACCTTTGTCACTGATTGCTGTGAAATATAACGTCCCGAGAGTGCAGTGAAGCAACACAGTGATGTGACATACCTATCCAACCTCAAAGACAAATATTTGTTTCCTCACTACTGTATGGCTACTACAGCATTACTGTGACCTCACAGAGAAACCTGTTTTTCCAGGGTGGTTTCAAAACTTTTACACTAAAAATAGCTGCTTCCCCCATGTATTTAGCAAACTATTGTGACACATTTTCTTCAAACAGCCCGTGAATCATTTTACAGATTAGTCACCTCTTATGTTTACCTCTATAGAAACTCTGTTGTCTTGGAGTTTGTTGATGGCGTTATCACCTGCCGTAACCATCTTCACCATCTGTGTTTGTTTCTCTCTCAGCTCTTTCTATGATCGTAAGAAGGAAAACAGAGATCTGAACAAGTCTCATTGAAATCATGTCACAAGCAAACATACTGATAATATGCAGACATAAACATGTAGACATTTCATTCTGGTTTTCTCCTTTTTGTTGCGGTGTAACTTCATGTAACATCTCTTTAATACACATTTCTTTCAAAACTTTCATTCATTGCCAATATAGCAAGACAGGTCAAAATTCCTCAGGCAGGTCCAGATAACTCAGAGGAGATCATGTTACTCCGAGATTCATCTCCAATAAGATTCAGACCCCGAGGGAAACATTAATTTCAGTTTCCTTTTCTTGAGTTGGCATGTCCTTATAGGTCAAAGACATATTAAACGAGTACAGAAATTTATTGCCTGAGGAATTTGTTCATAAAAAGGGGTCCAACTCAGGAATGGCATGGCAGTGACACTGCAGGCAGAAGTCTGAAAGGGTTTTGATGCTTTTATTAAATTCGTTTTTAGTCCTGATTTGAGAAACACAGAAGTTCCAAATAGCAGACAGTTAATATTACATTTAGTTCTGTAAACTTAGGTTAAAAGGTAAAAAAATGTCTCTAATATTATAGGGACATCAATTCACACATTTGTATTCTATAGGTCATCTTTCAAATATTTATATTTTTGGGAAAAGATAAGTGAAAATCCATCACTTCCAACATTACTACTTATTGTCATTGCATAATTCCAGCCCCGCTTCTATCGTCATCCTCAGGTGGCGGTGCGGTGAAGGGGAGTTCAAGGCCAACCCTAGAGCCTGCTCCTAATACGAGGTACCCAAAAATCTTCAGAATGGAGATGTCACAGAAATCACCTACCCCAGAACACAAAGCTTCTCACCTTAACCTATTTTGCTTATACATGAATGTCATCAAAGGTCCATATGTAAGATCTTATTTTTAAATATCATATGGCCAGAGGTGAGGGTAGACTAGTATATCGAAGCTTTACCTTTCGGCTGGTTATTTAGCGGACTTTACCAGGCCAACTTTACTCTGGAAAGCAATTATAGACTTTAAAATGAGAGGTCCAGAGAAAACTCAGAACTCAACTCAAACTCAAATTCTTGGATTTCTTCTGGCTGTGCACAAGAAAACAGCAGGGAGCCTCTTTCGTGTGACTCTACCTCCTACTCAGAAAGACTTCAAGGTATGGGAGGTGAGGCTGTGCAGATTTCAGGCATCTTACTCTGGTAGCAATCCATGCAGAATATTGAGAATAAAAACTCTCTTTTTTCTTATCTACTGATAACTGTATCATCACTTGTTTCTCAAACAGAAAATGTAATTGTTCTCCCTTCCTTTACAGCTAATAAACAGCTTGAGGTTTTGCAACACTGCCATGTGAGAATAAAAAGTGTCTCTCTAGGAGTCTAACTTAAGTTGAGGGTCAGACCTAGATATATCTTATGGCCTTAATAACAGACACTGAGATACAACTACTATTGTGATTAGAACAAGTGTTCCCTTATGAATAAGGAAGTTTAAATCCTACTTCTTCTTTTCTGTGAAATGTTAGAAAGAATTTTTCAGTTTCTGTATTTAAACTTTTCATTTTTATTTCTCAAACTACAATGAAAAATCTAACACACTAAAATACAACAAAAAATTTTAGTTTTTTTTTTTTTTTTTTTTTTTTTAACAATTGGAATGAGTCCATTTAAACTGTCATGGTTTATTGAGAATAGATTTTTAAAGTTATGTAAAATTTCAACTTAATTTAGTAACAAATCCTGGAGATTTAAAAATAGTTACTTGCCTCTATCTGTCTCCGAGCCTCCTCCACAGGGGCTGTCTTGTGACCTCGGTGCTCCTCTTTTAAACAGTCTTGACAGATGCAGCAGGAATCAGCACAGCAGAAAAGCTCCAAGGGCCACTTGTGACTCTCACAGGTACGCCTCTCAATATCCCTGAGCGGCTCCACCAACCTGTGGTTCTGAAACTTTGGGTTCTCCAGGTGAGGCCGGAGGTGGGCCTCGCAGTAGGACACCATACAGGTGAGACAGGACTTCAAGGCTCTGCAGGGGGTTTCGATGCAGGAGTCACACACCACATCATCGGGACCCAATGGTTCCTCTGGTTCTGGCCCCTGGTCTGACTGTGGCTCTGGCTTTGTCTCACTCTCTACCGGGCCTTTGGAACCCTCGGACTCCATCAGCTCTCCTTGTACTTTGACTTCCTCTACAGTCTTTGGGTCTTGACTTTGTTCTTCTTTGGTTTTCTCAGGAGAAGCAGCAGCTGTTCCATTTTGCTTAGGTCCATTGTCACGAGTTGATTTGACAGCAGGACTCTGAAGGCACTTTGGACATCCTTTGGTTTTGTCTCCTTGACAGGAAACACAGACGGAGTGACCACAAGCTGTGGGCTTACATTCGCTCACTTCACCTGAGCAGACCGCGTACAGGTTCTGCTGTTTGGGAGCAGGTGCTGGTTCCACCGCTGCTGGTTCTGCCATGGCTCTGCCTGCTTCTCTCCCAACCCTCTGAAAATAACAGGCTGAGCCACTTTTATCAGCTTTCAGTTCCCGGTTCAAACTGAAGAGCGTGAAAACCACACCTTCATTCAGGGCTCATAGTTTCAGTCTAAAAGAAACCTCCCACTAAAAACTCACATGCAAACTTACACCCACAGCCCCCCCCTTCTTCAGTGGGTGGAGATCACAAACCAGCAACGGAAGCTCCAGAACATCTGAGAGCTTCTTTTAGTTTTGAAATGGTACATAAAATAAAAACCTTAGAGTTTTATCAAAGACTATGGTCAAATTGACTTGAGACTTATGACATTGTTCAACTAAGAAATGCGACTGTCATGATGTGCAATGTTTCACTGGGCCTGCTGAGGAATTTACCGCCTTCAACAGACTCAAATGTCTGCTGCTTAAGAGCAGATGCAAATACTGAGTCTCTTAGGAATTTGAGTTGATCTGTGCTGCCACCAAGTGTCCAGCAGTGGTGTAGGAAGAAATTTTCCATAATCAATTACTGATCTAAATCCATAGTCTCATAATGAACAAGTTCATGTTAATTTGTGAACTTTAATCCAGAGGAAGTAAATGTGATTGATAGATGACATCACTGTGTTTGTGTACTGCTTTGTGCTCACTTATGTAATTGTTGTTCAACTCCAGTCTCCAAAGGTCGGTGTCCTGCGGGTGTGAAATGTGCTCAGCTGACTCAAATCACTGAATCAGCTCTTGAAAGACACCTTTGTCTTTTACTGTGAATTAAACCGAACTGATTCCCTTTTGAAGTGCTTTTGTACGTCGTCCTATTTTCACAAATTGTCTGAAACAGTATGGTGGAAAATGTTGCTATAAGGTGTGACTTTAATAATTTGATTGTCATCTTATGCTATGTTTTTATTCTATTCCTGAAAGTTTTTATATATAGTTCAGACTATATAGATACACCAAAACCTGACCTCTGACAACTTCTGACAATTTCAGCCTTTAATTTGATAAGCAAAAGAAGATTAAGTTATAAGTAACAAAATGTCCTAAAGTTGTACTCTTGTCCTTTTTTCTTGTCTGTTGCCTAAAAGCTGAGATCTGGACTTAGTCCATTGTTGGGTGCTCCTGCCGTATGTATGTAGGACCTCACACAGAGGTACAAGTCCATATAGGCTTTCAGTTTTGGATAAGAGTAAAGGAACCCAACAGCTTGGCAGTGTGGCAAACCCTCAGCAAGAAGCCGCAGTTACATGATAGCATGGCTTTATTATGTTATTATGTAACAGCAAGAAAAATAAATGTTTTTTTTTTTTCTAAAGAAATATTCATACAGTGATGTTTAATCATATTTTTATTTAATCTCACTTCAGTAAAATATTCTTTACGCCATGCTTCTACCAGTCAGTATTGCTCTGGGAAAGCTTGTTTTCAGCTGTGAGATGTATGAGGGGTTTCTTGCACGTATCAGCCAGTTTCAAGTCAGTTCACCGCGTCTCAATGAGATCAGGATTCAGGCCCAGAATAAGGAAGACTTTTGACTTGAGGTTTTCTTGAGACATTTTATAAGATCTTGTGGTCTGCTCCAAGAGTTAGCTTGCTTATTTCATTTTTGCTTTTTATGTTCAACTAAGTTTTATTCAGTGAGAAGTGAAAAGAAGTGAACAAGGAAACAGACATAAATGAAGCTTTTAGTTTATTGCATTTAAATCCAAAGATAAAAGACCTAATTACAGATGACCAAACAAAGAAACTTAAGAAAGTCATGGAAACAGTGCAAAAAAAACAAACAAAAAAAACGCCACACAGCATAACTGACATAAAGAAACTAAATAATGGCAGTGCTATGCACCATGTCAGACATCTGCAGAATTTGATTAAAACTTTTAAGTTTTAGCATATGACTGGTTAAAAGCCTGAGTTTAAGGCTTAATCCTCTAAGGTTCCATGAGCTCACATTCCAGGATTTTTTGCAGAAGGTTTGTGCTTTAAAGATTTAAAGGATAAAGATAGATGAGATTAACTGGTTTCAACAGAATGTGTGGTGGCTAAAAAATAGATGCAGCCACTATTTCTGGAGGTGGAGTCTGTTACCCGATAACGTAAGAATTTTGAATGAAATAAATCAAATGACTTGCCAATAATGTAATAAAAATTTGGTTTATATAACATAACATTTGTTCAATGTTGTAAGAAAATATAAATGACATGACAATAAAAGAATCTTTGATATGTAACAGGGAGGAAGCCAGAACGTAAACCATTACTTTCAGGTTGTAAGACAACTAACTACTCAATCTACTGAGCCACAGTTAGCCATCATCAAGGATACACATTTTGCAGTGATCCTCACCTAAAATAATCACCTGATGATTACCTTTAGTACAATATTTTGAATTAGAATATTATTTATTTGCAAATATTTTTTATTTATGAAAGAATGTTAAATTATTTGCAAAAAAGTATATTTGTTTGTTAGATTCCGGATGGACCCACGCAGTTATTGCATTTTTTCCTTATGGTTCACCATGATACCATAACAACGTATTATACAGAATGCTACATTATGGGCTCCAAAATAATATTACATCATTGGCCACTTTTTTGCCAAACTTCTACTTAAAATTAGCTAAATGTTCTATTGGAGTTATTATGCCTTTGACCATTATAGCACTGATACATGCCTTTAAACAAGGCAAAAAAAAAAAAAAAAAATTTGATAATCTGCATTGTGAAAAGATTTGTGCTTTTGGACACAGAAACCTATCTTGTTTACACCATGCCAACTCTTTATGCAGCAGTCTTCCATCATTGCTTTGTAACTAAAGTTTCACCACCTTTAGCAGCTTTGTCAAAGTGGAAACGTGATTTCCTAACTTTAGCTGAGGTAGTAGACAGTACATGTTCGAGGTAAGTCAGGATGATAATGAACAGAACGTTTATAGGACAGAAACCAAGTTAAAACATAAGTGTTAGAGCAATGCTCCTAATTAGAGGAAATGTTTTGGGTTAAATCTTGGTGTCTTTGATTAAATCAATAGCTAAACTGTAACTCTTAAAGTCTATTAGTGTTTTAAAAACCTCTCATAATTTAAGCTTTCTACAGTACATATTCTTTTAATACCTTTCTTGTGTTTTAAAGGCAGTTTTAATCAGCACAACATAAGCTGAAACATGTCATAAGTCCTAAGTAAAGATGACATCATCCTCCCTTAGTCATTGCACTCCCACCAGCTCTGTGATGGGTGGAGCGAACACCATCAACTCCTGGTATTTGGTAAAGAACAGGTGAAGACGGGACAGGTAGGTGTCCTCCTGGTAAGGAAGCTTCTTATCAGTCAGGTACTTGGACACAACAGGCTTCACCTGAACAGAATGAAGCAAGACAGGGGTTATGCACAATCACAGGACCATAAAACTCCTCAGTATGCCAAACGTTTCTACAGTCATATGTGAGGCCATCTGTGAGACAGCTGAAGCTTGCCCCAAATTGGATCATTAACAGGACAATGATCCCCAACAGTAGAAATGGTGAGGAAAAAAACTGCAGTGAGGCAGTAATGGTAACTCCACCTTTAAACACATGTTGTCTGACAGAAAGGGGAAGAGGTGGTGTTCTACATGGCAGCTGATCAGAGAGTGTCCAAACGTCCAGTCAAGCATAGGGTTGCGGGGCAGGTTCAGAACTCCGTGGGTCATCTGGTAAATCCTCTTTGGCCGTTTTGTTGGAGAGAACATTGGTAGACCAATGTGCTGCAACAAGACATGTTTTTTATTACATTTCAGGTTAATATGATACAACCACTTTGTATTTTGAGCTGCTTCTGATCAATGGAGAAGGTGTTTTGACCTGATGACTGTCTAGTTAGGTGTTTGCTTAAAATTATATTCTTATTTTTACCCCTTAATCACTACATGTTACCAGGTAATTTTTTTAAATGGTTACAAAATTCCTGACTTTTAGCAATTTTAGAAGATTTTGTATTTTTAGCCTTTAACCCTCATGCAATTATAGCACAATGCTCAAGATGTGCCTTAAAGATGTCATGGTCAAAAAGTGTGGAAGTGGGAGCATGGGGGGATTGGAAGGGGGCCTGTCCCATCAGACAGCGAATTCCTAAAACCACAGAAAAAATTCCTCGTAAAAGCACACAGGACTGTGCACTGGGTAAAAAGCTAGTGATTTAGAATGGACCTAATCTCTTAAGTCTGTAAAAGGGTTAAACTTTCCTATGCATGGAATGTCTGGCTGCTTCATTCCATTACAAATAGGAGGTAAACATTAGGTTAAGCGTTGAAACAAATTGGAATTACCTACAAATGGTGCCAGACTTAAGGATATAAACCCCAACCAAAAAAGACATTTTTTAATTGTGCAGAACTACAAGGAACACAAAGTCAATGTCTCAATGTCTTCTGCTTACTGGAAAAATTAATCATGTAAAGGCCCTGTTTAAAAATTACACACAGTCATGACGTCTATAATTTTATCTTAATTTTAGGATTTCACTTTTAAAGAGTGGAACGATTTTATAAACATCTTCTGTGGTTTATAAAACAAACAACTGGGTGCATAAGTTTGAATTTATTGTGCAATTTCTCTAATCCACAGGGTCCACAAATGGGACAGAAAATTCCTGTAGTTCTTTAACTTGCATCTGAAACTGTGGTTTATCCTTTCAGGTGTGTCACTGTTTAAATTTACTCAAAAGACGGACGAGTAAATTGATCCTGGAGCTGTGGAGATCGTGCAAATAAATTCCATGAATTCCGGCATATTGCTGTTGCTGGTTTTACAATTTTGCTTACTGACCAAAAAATATTAAATTTACAGAATACATTCAGTACAATCACAGTATAATGAACCCACTAAAATCAGAGGTCAACCTTAGCCGAACAGCTTTGAACCCAGCGAGGTGGGAGGTGAGGTGAAACCAGCCAACAACAGCATCCACAGACCCAGGAGACGCTGGAGAGAGAGGGTCTCCAGTCTGACCTCTGAGTTAGAACAAACATCTGAAACCTGGGTTCTCTAATCCACCTTCACACCCTTTGTTCTGAAAAATGTACAATGACCTGGATCTTTTCTTGGAAAATCCTGCCTGGATTGTTCTTGTTATCCTTTTAGTTCTCTGACTGCAACACAATGCTGGTGTCTGTTAGTTTCCCACAGAGCCTGTAATAAAAAGCTCCCTGGTGAACGTTTGGCATGAAATGAAAAGAAGCTGGTTTGTGAGTGGAGTATTTTTTTCCAAATGGCTCACTTCAGTCAAAAACTAACAAAAAATAAATAAATAAATAAATAGTTTGAAACAAAAATGTCCATAAACATGTAGACAGAACATGTAAAAAAAACAAAAAACAACTGTTGACAAATATTGTTTTATAATGTAGTTTATTTAAATATGATTTTACCCTAAAATATAATTACTCTTGTGTAGTTTTGATGTATTTCCAATGTAACTGTTCATTTTTATTCATTTTTGAGTTATCCTTTATTACCTTAAAGAAAAAATTAAATGGTTAACTTACTGGTCAGTTGTTAAATCTGTGGTTTTTCTTCTTGTTATCTCCCAAAGATCTGAATTAGGGTCTAATTTTTTGGTCCAATTTATACTTGTAATATAGATCAGAATTTGAAAGGTGTCTGTCTCTATTTTTATACTGATTTCACACATTTAACATCATGCAAAAACTGTTGCCCAATTGATCTTCTGTTGTTTGCATTTTATGTTATTCAGTAAAATGTGTTCCTTCTCAAACTGCTAAATCCTGAAAACATTTACTAGTGGTATAATATTTTCATACAAACCTTCTTTTAAGTCCCTCTTTAAGAAATATATTTAAAAAAAGGCAACATAAGAGCTATGATTCTAGAAATTAATTATATTTTTTTATTCAGCAGTGAAAGGACAACTTAGCAGTTGCCTTCTTACTGTAATTTATATCAACACTCCTCACTGTGATTTATAAATCAATAACTTGGTTGCTATCTCTGTAGCAAATCCCTAAATGTTAATCTAACAATGCACCTGCACTCTCCAATTGGACTTTTTTTAACTGTTCTTCTAATATGTACACAGAAAAAACATTTTTTACTGACTCTTTCACTGAATACAAACTACAGCTGGATTTGAAGTTTTCCAACTCAATTCAGCAAAAGGACACTTAAAATGTGTATGTGGTTTCCGATTTTATTGGTTTGACACCTTTGCTTATTTGGTCATTTCAGTCAATTTGTTTTATGCATTGTATGGATTTTTATTTGTTTTACAAATGTTTTCTCGTATGTTGGTTTTGAACCCAGTCTTTGTTAAAAGAAGGCAATTTGTCTCCATACGATTTGCATGTATGCAAATGCAGGCACTGTGTTGTCACCTGGAAAATGTTGACATGGATGTACGGAATGGAGAACATGGCTCTGCACACCAGCATGCATAACAAGGCTCCGGACATCGACCTGAACCCGGACACGTTTATGAGGAGCCAATACTGTGAATACAGGCCCAGTGCAATCATCAGGACCGTCCGGACCACCGTGCCTAAAGAATTTCCTTTAAGATGAGCTGAAAACAAATATATCACTCACATCAAATCAACACTGATGAGAGAGACATGTAGGACACCAAAGAGTTAGAAAACTATCTCAACTTTATGCTGGTAGTCATTTTAGAAACTCTACAAATGAAACTACAGTGAAAAAAAAAAAAAAAAAACAACAACAAAAAACTTCCTAACCAAGAGCAACGAGTGGAGTGATGACCGGCACAGACAGAGGGGCCATGAACAAGTAGATAATGCGAGGCAGAAAGGGAATCTTCCAGACGCTGGAGTCGCCGAGTCCAATGATGTTGGTGTGGGCGTGATGCATCTTAATGTGGCCATGTATGCCTGCTTGGGCTGAGAATGAGCCGCAGATCTGAGCAAAAATTAATAAAATAAAAAACAACATTAAAACTACACATATATCTCAGCCAATGCACATGTTCAGGCAGAGATTGGATACAGGCTATGAATCTATTATATTTTTTGTTTACATTTTGAGGCATCTGGTCAAAGGTTAAAAGGGAGAGAAGGCAATGATACAAATGTTTTGCTTATGTAAATACCAGCATATTCAATGAATATCCATGTTTAATTAGGCAAGGTCAGTGAACTGAGTTTCAGGATGCTTGGGTTATTTGAGGTTACTGAATAGTTTAAGTAAAAACATGTTCTCCTTTGCAGCACAGAAAGATAACATGTTTAAATCTCAAATGGAACTTATCTTGCTTCTTCTGTGGCTGTGAGGGTTTTTGCAAAGTTTTTGCTATGCACTGGAGTAATGAGTGCATCTAGGATAGTGTGATGGAAGTTCAGTTCAATTACCTCTTACAACACTGAAGATATTTACATGCATTGGTAAAAGTTCAGTTAGAATAACTAAAATTAATTATAGTTGCTGATCGCCAGGATAATGAGAGATATAGTGAGATAAACTGAATAAAGAACAATCATTGTAGACAGTTACTGATATTCCAGTTTGTGGTTTGAAGGAAAATTATCAGAAAGCTTTTGATTTCTATGCCAACTTTAAAGCAATTTTTAAATGCTAAATTTCAGGTGGAAAGCTTTTCAGATTTCTGGAACTGACCAATCCCTCTCAACCCTCTCAAAGGTGGTGGTCTTTGAGAGGATTTTATGGAAGCATGTCTCTGTTGGGAAGAACATGATCGTGGAAAAAACATAGACAAAGACATAAATAAGGCTCTTCACACAAACTATTGACTTATAGTGGATATTATTTTACACTCACTTCTTTAGCTTTAGCTTTGCCAAAGAAGTAAGGGTAAGAATAGCCAGCACAAAAAGTTATTTTTGTTTTAAATTTTGATATGGCAGCAGACTGTTTTATTTTTGACATACCTCGATGAAGAAGATGGCCCAGAACTTTGCCCAGGTGTGCGACTCACAGAGCGCCCCGTGACTGGCCAGATGTGTTCCTTTGACGGTGATGACAGCATGAGCCAACCCCATCAACAGCATCCCCAAGGAAAACCATAGCAACTGAGAAGAGCCTAGCAGCAGGAAGGCTGGAAGACAGATGACAGGAGATAAATGTGTCTATGGAATTGTTGTTACATTAACTTAAAACTATTGACTCCCTTTTTCTTAACAATGCTTTAAACTGGTTTTTAATATATATATAATAAATTCCCTTCTCACCCACCGCGGGTGGTTCTTATCCTCTGAGCTCGGGTCCTCTACCAGAGGCCTGGGAGCTTGAGGGTTCTGCGCAGTATCTTTGCTGTGCCTGGAACTTCACATTTCTGGACTGAGATGTCTGATGTTGTTCCTGGGATCTGTTGTAGCCACTGCTCCTGTTTGGGGGTGACTGCCCCGAGGGCCCCGATGACCACAGGCACCACTGTGGTCTTCACCTTCCAGGCCCTCTCCAGTTCCTCCCTGAGGCCCTGGTATTTCTCCAGTTTCTCGTGCTCCTTTTTCCTGATGTTGCAGTCACTCTGTATTGCTACATCCACCACAATGGCTTTCCTCTGTTGTTTATCCACTACAACAATGTCCGGTTGGTTCGACCTTACCATTTTGTCTGTCTGGATCTGGAAGTCCCACAGGATCTTAGCTCGGCCATTCTCCACCACCTTTGGGGGTGTTCCCCACTTTGATCTCGGGGCTTCCAGTCCATATTCTGCACATATGTTTCTGTACACTATGCCTGCCACTTGGTTATGTCGTTCCATGTACTCTTTCCCCGCCAGTATCTTACACCCTGTTATGTGCTGGACTGTCTCAGGGGCCTCCTTGCACAACCTACACCTTGGGTCTTGTCTGGTGTGGTAGATCTGGGCCTCTATTGCTCTGGTGTTTATGGCCTGTTCCTGGGCGGCCAGGATGAGGGCCTCTGTGCTGTCCTTGAGTCCAGCTTTTTCCAGCCATTGGTAGGACTTTCTGATATCAGCCACTTCAGTTATTTGCCGGTGGTACATCCCATGTAGGGGTTTGTCCTCCCATGATGGTACCTCCAGCACCTCAACTTCTGTTCCCCATTGTCTGAGACATTCCCTGAGCACATTGTCTGATGAGGCTTTGTCCCTGATGTATCTATGGATCTTGGATGTTTCGTCCTGGACAGTGGTTCTCACACTCACTAGTCCTCTGCCTCCTTCCTTGTGGCTCGTGTACAGTCTCAGGGTGCTGGGCTTGGGGTGGAACCCTCCATGCATTGTTAGTAATTTTCGTGTCTTAACATCTGTGGCCTGTATCTCCTCCTTTGGCCAGCTAATTATTCCTGCAGGGTATCTGATTACTGGCAAGGCGTAGCTGTTTATTGCCTGGATCTTGTTCTTGCCATTGAGCTGGCTTCTCAGGACTTGCCTTATTCGTTGGAGGTGTTTGGCTGTGGCTGTTTTCCTTGTGACCTCATCGAGGTTGCCATTTGCTTGTGGTATTCCCAGGTACTTGTAACTGTCCTCTATGTCTGCTATTGTTCCTTCTGGGAGTGAGACCCCTTCCGTGCGAATGACCTTCCCTCTCTTTGTGACCATCCGACCACACTTCTCTAGTCCGAGTGACATCCCAATGTCTGTGCTGTAGATCCTGGTGGTGTGGATCAGTGAGTCGATGTCTCGCTCACTCTTGGCGTACAGCTTGATGTCATCCATGTAGAGGAGGTGACTGATGTTGGCTCCATTCTTTAGTCGGTATCCGTAGCCAGTCTTGTTGATGATTTGGCTGAGGGGGTTCAGGCCTATGCAGAACAGCAGCGGGGACAGAGCATCTCCTTGGTATATGCCACATTTGATGGACACTTGTGCAAGTGTTTTGCAGTTGGCTTCAAGGGTGGTTTTCCACAGCCCCATCGAGTTTGCAATGAAGGCTCTCAGGGTCCTGTTGATGTTGTACATCTCTAAGCATTCAATGATCCAAGTGTGCGGCATTGAGTCATAGGCTTTCTTGTAATCTATCCAAGCCGTGCACAGGTTGGTGTGTCAGGTTTTGCAGTCTCGGGCAACTGTGTGGTCTACAAGGAGTTGGTGTTTGGCTCCTCTGCTATTTACGCCAATGCCCTTCTGTGCCTTGCTCATGTATTTATCCATGTGTCTGCTTATCTTAGCCGCTATGATGCCTGACATGAGCTTCCAGGCTGTGGAGAGACAGGTTATTGGTCTGTTGGTTCCTCTCTGAGGAACTGGAGAGGGCCTGGAAGGTGAAGACCACAGTGGTGCCTGTGGTCATCGGGGCCCTCGGGGCAGTCACCCCCAAACTGGAGCAGTGGCTACAACAGATTCCAGGAACAACATCAGACATCTCAGTCCAGAAATGTGCAGTTCTAGGCACAGCAAAGATACTGCGCAGAACCCTCAAGCTCCCAGGCCTTTGGTAGAGGACCCGAGCTCAGAGGATAAGAACCACCCGCGGTGGGTGAGAAGGGAATTTATTATTTTATTTATATATATATATATATATTTATCCTTGCTATGCCACATTAGTTTTATAGTTTCTGTACTAAAAGGCTGATAGATAGTCTAATTACCTAAAAAAAGAAGGATGAAAGAAAACAAAATGATGGTCAGTTCTGGTAGTTTTCTAACAAGCCTAAGAGCTCAACCTCAGACACAAGAGGTGTCTGCAGTTAGAATGTCAAATGCTAAAGTTTGTGATAGGACGATTAGAAAAAACTTGAACAAGTGTGGCTTGTTCAGAAGGGCTGAAGGAGAAAGCCTCTTCTTTCCTAAGAGAACATGGCAGCATGGTTTAGGTTTGCAAATATGCATCTGAATGGACCAAACTGAGATCTGGCCTAAACTGGGCCATCAACAGGACAATGATCCCAAACACCACAAGAAATCCTCAACAGAAAGGCTGAAACAGAAATGAAGCCAGGTGCATCAAGAGTCCAGTCCAAGTACAGAACTGACTGAAAAGCTGTGTGAATGCTGGAAAGAAACAAATGTCTAAAAACTGACAAACTCAACTACCTAAAGTTGGATATAGAAATCGGTCCAGACTGATTAAACTTTAAAATTAAAATATGTTGTTTTTAGCTTCATAAATTAACATATAGTGGCTTCCAAAAGTATTCATATCCTTTGAACTTTTCCATATTTTACAATCACAAACATAAATATATTTTATTGGACGTAATGTGAAAGACCAAATACAAAGTGGTATATAACTGACAAGTAGAAAAAAAGATTTACAAGATTCAAAACAGTTTTTTTACAAATAAAAAACTGAAAAGTGCAGTGTGTACCTTTCAGTTTCTCCCAGTGTAACCAATTGCCCTCAGAAGTTGCATGATAAGTGCTAAATAGAGTCAGTCTGTGTGTAATCTAATCTCTGTACAAATACAGCTGCTCTGTGACAGCTTGAGAGATTGGTTAAGAGAATATTGGGGAGCAAACGGCTTCATGAAATCCAAGGAACGGAGCAGACAGGTCAGGAATAACGTTGTGGGAAAGTTTAAAGCAGCCTTAGGTTATAAAAAAGATTTACCAAGCTTTAAACATCTCACTGTACAGGTACCTGTCTTGGTAGGTACCTGTCTTAAAGGCTGAACAAGGAGAGCACCGATCAGATGGAGCCAAGAGGCCCATGGTGACTCTGGATGAAAAGCAAAGAAGCTCTGTTTAAACTACGGAAAGTTGCCTTCGCCACATCTAGATGCCTAAATTAATTTAATTGTTGCTAAGTGATTGGCAAATAACATTAGCAAGAAATTAATCAGATGTATCAAATGGATCTGTGTGCATATATGGTAAGAGATTTGACAATACAATCTGGATGTTATTTTATTCACTTTTATTGTCAAATACCTGGTAGTTTTTTACATATGCTTTAAGCCAACTCTGATATATGATAACCTCAACTATGGCAATATTCCTAAACCTTAGTGTTGCTGTGTCAAAGCAGGACTGTGAGCATAAATCTTAATAGCAGCCTGCCAAAAAGACACAATCATTTCCAATTGCTTTATTGAAATCACTGCAGATATAACATCATTCAGTGTAGAGATAATATTGTTCAATAAGCAGAAAAAAGTTCCAACAAGATCATCCTCAAATAATAGATAAAAACTTAACACAAAGTAAAAGATCAACTGAAAGATGATGAATCACAAAGGTCCTCCAGTGGGTCTGTGCTGTCAGATTCTGTTAAGCTGCTCCAGCTAGCTTTTTTAACTTCTTAATCTTCCCCTTTTGTTCTCCACTTGCCCTATACCCTCATTTTGTTGTATAATAACTACAGAAGCCAGAAAAAAAGAGAAAAAATTCTGCTAAAGTCTAATCGAAAGCTTTAAATAAGTTATAGAAACCTTGCAGAACAAATAATCAAGTTTCCGTTTAAGGATATTTTTTTCCTTCCTTAGTGATAAAAGCTAAAGAAGTGGTGGGCAGTTAGGAGCATCTCCAGCTTGAGGTAAATTAGCAGGCAGATCTGGTAAAATGAAACCTTATTCGTCACCAGAGACAGAAGAGCTGCTCGTATCTGACACCTTCTCATCACATACAACATTCCTTTCATCACTTCACATGTAGATTAAAGGCAATCCTTTAATATAAATGTAAATT
Organism: Poeciliopsis retropinna; assembly: GCA_010277075.1. Classification (NCBI taxonomy): domain Eukaryota; kingdom Metazoa; phylum Chordata; class Actinopteri; order Cyprinodontiformes; family Poeciliidae; genus Poeciliopsis; species Poeciliopsis retropinna. Next base: position 3,774,171 of record VMRM01000023.1, read on the forward strand.
TACACATGCCCATTATGTAGGACGATTTAGCAGTTCATTATGCCCAAGAAGTTAAAAAAATATTAATGGTTTGTTGTTTTTTTTTTTATTTCATTTGATCTAAAATCCAGACTGCAGTGTATGCTCTTGATCATGTATACACATTCACATGGGATTGTTAAACTTCATTAACGTCTCTGGCCCCTACAAATTCTAAATCTATAAACCTGTGTTAATCAGCTTGGTTTCAGATTTCAGACCCCACTGTTTCAGATTAAAGTAAAATGATGCACAATTTACAAATTATTTTACAAATGAGAAAATCTTTTAGTGTATTCATTTCAGTTTATTTAGTTCGTGTCAAATTGCAGCAAGTCATCTTGTTGGGTGGATGATGGTCGATTTAACTCCGACCATCATCCATTTAACTCCTACCAGCTTCCTCACAGCATGATTCTGCCATCATCATCTTTCGCTGTGGAAATGCTGTGTTTGGGGGTTGTACAGTGATCATTTCCTGGTTTCATATGACTGGATCACCTGCTCCCATAGATGACCATTGGTAAATATGTCCTGTTAACAGATTTCTTCCACCTAAACTACATGGATCACCGTTGATCCTCCAGAGTCACCTGTCTGCTGTGTACCTTGATCATACTAGTTTTGTTTATTCATAAATGTTCTCCAACAACCCTCTGATAGCTTACCAGATCAGCTGGATTTATATTGAAATTTATGTTGACCATACAATTGTAATGAAACATATTAACGCTTATATAGTTCTATGTCATTTATCAACATTTTAACACAATGAGCCATTTTAGTTTTCAATGTTTTAAATGTTTCAATATCTCAGATCGCTATCTTCTTATGTTTACAGATGTGTCAAGTTATTCCTTACCAGGTATCAGGCACAGGAATGCTGCAGCCAGGATGCTGCAGTCCACTCCCCTCTTCTCCCACCAGCTGCTCTCTTTCATCACCTTCTGCACCAGCCTGGTCAGCTCCATCATCAGAGACTCTTTCCCCACATCCTCTTCTCCTCCTCCATTTGTCACCTCCGAAAGGGCTCCGCTTTTCATTTTTAGCACACCACCCCATCCTTGGTCATTCTGGATTTCTGGAATTTCTCGGCACTCATCCTGTACGCTCTGCATGCTGAAGACCGGCTCAGGACAGAATCACCGTCTCCCCCTGAGAGCAGCCAGAGCCAAACGCTGCAGCACTGAACGCAGGATCCACTGAGGAAAGTCAACACTGACAAACTCCCTGTTGGTGAGGATCATTGTCAGAGAAGCCCGACCCCCTTCCTGGAGCCGTTTTGGATCCTCCCGTCCCACCTCTTTTTTTTATGTCATTCCTCCTCCTCGCCTTGACTTTGAATCTGAGGCGCTGGCTGAAGATTTAACAGGATGGATTCAGATTCAGAAATCCTGCAGAAAAAAAAAAAATGCATCTATTTCAGTTCCCCCTCTCTGGTGTCTCATGCATTCTGCATGACGCTCTCCCCTTCGTTGTTCCTCTGCCTTTGTGTGCTCTCCTCTTCCCCCTCCCCTCTGCTGCTGTAACCTTGGCAAACATCCTGGGAAACACAAAGGCTGAGCAACAGCGTCCACTTCTGTTTTTTCAAAGTAGGAAGATAGCTTTTTCTTTTAGAAGTTCATTCACATTAATCTGCATCCCTCTGGAATCTGTATGATTGGACAAATAGGATCTGACTAGGAAAGGGGAAAAAATAGGTAGAAATTAGAATTGTCTTTGTATTTTTCTAAATTGAATTGTTCTTTTCAGGCTGGGTTCAACAACAATACAAAAATGTTGGGGAAGTGTTACAAAACTGTGAGGTTCAAGAAAAGGGGAAGAGGTGCCAAAAAAAAAAAAAATCAAAAAATCAAAACAAAACCTAAAATGACAAAATAGCTAAGTGCAACAAAGAAGAGAGAGAAAAGAACATAAAATATCAGAACAGCTTGCTAATGCTAATGTAGGCAAAAAACGAAGAGTGGAAAATGGCTTCTAAGAAAAGTTAAAAACAAAAAATTCTACCCCAAAGAGAGGAGGTATGTTCTGAGAACCACAATTACATAAATCTAACAAAATTTAAGATTAATTGAATCTTAACAGCCTTAATGCATTCATGCCAACGTATAAGTAAAGCAAGGTCACAATGAACTCTTTTACTTTATTTTAATAAAAGATATAATGTTTGTGTGAACATTTTCAGGCAGTTATTACAAAAAAATAAAAATGATCATACATGCAGGGTCATGCCCTCTGGTGCAGATACATCCAGAGCTGAAAGGTGATGCGACATGCAGCAACCTGAAACTGTAGCTTTATCTTACGCAAACTTACGTAACTTAGTCCTGACACCACATCGTCTTACTGTTACCACCGTGTCTGCAGCAGTCTCAGATTAGTTTCGATCACAAACATACAGTATGGTCAATAATGTACATGTGCCAAACAAAAATATTTTGTTTTAAAGTACAGTATTTGAATTTTGATTTTTCTTTAATGGAGCAATAGAGATGTACAGTAACAATAAAGCAGAATTTATCGGAGGCGAATCAATAGAAACTTACCTGTTTGTGGAAAAATGTTAAAACCAAAATCTGTATCTTACTGTAAAGTTTGTAAGTAGTTTTGTTTAGTCTGTTAATATTTGTGTGTTTGTAGACTCATAATATGGAAACAGATTTATAATTATGTAAATATACATAATAGCATGTCACAAAATACAAATTAACTATGTTCTTGACAATTCTTAGGTAGGAGAACCTACAGCATGAAATTGAGTGCAGTTACACATGGTAGCCACAAGATGGTGGCAATGATCTTTTGGAGATAAACAAACCCACAGCAGCGACTGAACCGTTAAAGGGCCATAATCGAGTTTGTAGACATGCTTTACCTTTGATGATTTTGAATTGGAACCTAAACATATCATTTCCTGATGACTAGTGATTAAAATGATCAAAGCCAATACGTGTTCTGTTTTTCCCCATGATGACATGCAAAATGAGCCAAAGTCTGTCATGAATATATCTGCTGGGAATGAAGATGCAAGGTGATACTTCCTCTATAAAACAGATAAAGTCTCAAAGCGCAGAGTCCTCAATAGCTTCTGGTTCTTCAAGAACATCAAGACGCCTCTTGCAGGCATCTAGCATCTTTTTTCTAGGGCCTAATGGGATATGAATGCTACTGAGGTCCTGATCTGAACATAGCAACAGTGCTTCCAAGTCAATCTTCTCCCGACTGAGGATTGGCAAGAATTCACTCAGGCCCTGAGAGGCAAGAAAGGTTTCCAGAGGATTATTCTCTGGCTCCATATCCTCATCCAACCCGATGTCAATCTCTTCCCAAGGTAATTCTTGCAGGTTTCTCTCCTGTAGGCTAAACGCACTGCCGATACTGTCTTCATCAAAGCTAGGAGAGCGCTGAGGCAGGCGTCCACGCAGACGGACATTAGGTACTCGACCAACAGGTTCACTTCCTACAACACTTCCTTCATCTCGTTCTCCAATCCCGAACATGCCTCCTGTCATATAGTTCCTTCTAAACACCATGGTGCCAAGCCCAGGCCGTGTGAAAAGGGAGTCCCGCCCAGAGTCTGCACTGATTTCTGAATAGGCAGCTTCATAGAGGCCTGGATCACTCATGGCACGAGAAACTGTGTCAACATCGTCATCATTTTCCCGGGAGAACATGTCCCGGATGTTGAGACGGGCCCGCTCTTTGGGATTGGCGTAGGTGCCTTGTTTGAGGAACATGACGTCGCTACCAAGCTGCAAGCCAGTGAGCGAGCGGATACTCTTTCTCCCATCTTCATAGATTTTGAACGATCCATCTCCCTGTTTCTTCTTTTCCAGTTTCTTCTGAATCTTGGCCTTGCCCTTGGCTGTTGAATGCAGCGTAGCCTGGAAATAAAACCAGCTTTCTTAAATCTTAAAATTTAAGATCTTAAAACAAACACAAACATAGCCACATTTTTCAAAATAACTTCCGTTTTGAAAGACTTTGATAAAAAGTCTACCAATAGAAAGCACTGTTGATAAAGACCTCAAAGACTCCACTTCACAACCTCTTATGTTTATTTTTACACTTCAATCTGACAATGGAAGAATACAGAAAGTATGTCTGGCCATTAGATGGCAGAAGCTTTTGTTTATGCTCCGGTTATCTACTACCACAATAGACCAGGTGAGGACCCATCCCATCTATATTCTGATCCATTCTGCCATCACAAGATATCATCTATCCATTTTATGTCTTCTGCTTATCCAAGGACAAGATTCCTCTCATTCTTTCTAAAAAAATCCCCCCCAGTGAGTTTTTAGCCTGCTCCGAGACGTGCTCAGAAAACCTCCGATACGAGATATCCAGTTGACATCCTGACCACACATCTAAACACCTTTGAAGCAGAGGAGTAACCATTCTACTATAAGCTTGCTTCTATTGTTGGAGATCCTTACTGTGTCTTTAAGGCTGAGTCTACACAAGAGCAGAGCAGAGTAGGGCATAGATTACATTTCATTTTACCATCCTCCGCACCAAGTACTTCCCTAAATCCACAATACTCAGTCTGGACAACCATACTACAATGATTTTCTCATCAACTCTACAAGGGTAAGTAAGTATCTGTTCCTCTGTTCAATGTCCAGAGCAAAACTTACACTGCTGCTTTTGATCGAGGATCGATGTTTGACAATCATTTGGAGTCTCCTTTCCAACACTCTAGGTCAGCTTTCTGCCCCTTTTCCTTACCCCTCTGGCTCGAAACTTAGCACTTTCTTAACTACTTAATCAACAACTAACCTTACCAGGAGAGTTTAGAGTGAAATGTTAACGATGAAACTAACCAGTCAAAAACAACCAGTTTCTATGCTTAAACAAAACCTTGGGTTTGTGGGCTAAGTCTTCATCAAGTTTTTAACATCAGTGTCATGTAGTAACAATGCATTGTACATAGTTTTAAAAAATGGTTGTAATCTCAATTTTTCTCATAAAAACCATTATTAGCATATATAGCACATATAATTTCATACTTGTTTACATCTGACTCATAACCACCTGTGAATATGGCATGTTGGAGGTGACTGTGTTGAACTTGCGGCTTAGCGTGCTGCTGCTGGTGTAGCTGGAGAAGCTAATAGCATCCAGGTTGTCCAGAGCCACTGACTCCTTCAAGAACTTCCTCTCCATGCGCTCACGGTGCCTCATTTGGAGCTTCTCACAGTCTTTGATGCGACGCTCCGCAGCCCGAAATGCTCGGTCCTTCAGCTTACTGACCAGCTTTGGGTTGAGGGTGATCTGCTTGGAGGCGGTGGAGTCCAGATATCGAACACACTCCATGTGGCCTTTGGCGGCTGCCATGTCCAGAGGTGTGTGATAGTCATTGTCCAGACACCAAAGGTTGGCACCGAAAGCTACCAGGAAGGAGAGCGAACTGAGGTGGCCGTTGCCAGCTGCCAGGTGGAGTGGCGTGTTCCCCCAGATGTCACATTTGTCTGGATCACCTCTAAGAAACAGGAGAGGAGATGTCGAAATAAATTTATTGAACTGATCCTAATGCTAATCTTAAAGGTTTTCTTTTCGGCTGTAGACACTGGGAGATTTCTTGTAGAAAAAGAACGATCTACTTTAATTGTGAGTACGAGTTAATTTAGTCATGTAGGGGAAGATTTTGTCTTCAAATTAATTAGACATCAACAAATGATCAATAAGAGGATCAGAATAGGCTAAAATAAACTAACCCTTGTTCTTTGATTAACTTCATTTTAAAGGTAGAATAGAATCAGCCTTTATCGTCTTACAAGAGTAAATTCTAATTTTAAAATAATTATAGGTAGTTGGGTAAACTGATTTTCATAAAATCCAGTTTTTTCTCCTTTCTCCTGATATTAATGAATTATAAGTAGAAGCCCCAATATGCAGTTTATTGCCCCCGGGTGTTACTGTATCATTATCGAGAACATAAACAGGAGCATTCAGCTGCAGCAGCGACAAACTTTCTTTCTTTTTTTCCCTCCTCTTACACGTCCAATTCATGATCAATAATTGAAGCTCTGCAGGTTAAACATGACAGAGGTGACGTTGCATTATTCATCCCACACACCCAAAGTCTTTTTTTCACACATGAATACTCTGTGTGTCACAACAGGGCCACCGGCCTCATCAGCATCACCTCTGACTTTATTTTCAGCCTGTGACCCTGATGGACCTTATTAAAGTTCTCCGTTCTGCTGTCAGTTTAAAAGCTGTAATGCAGATCCAGTTGCGGCGGTGGGAAATGTATCACTGTAGTAACAAGCAACAGGAATCACACCTACGTAGCTCAGACAGTAATCTGATCACATGTAGCTCCAGTTTAGAGGTGAGAAAGCAGAGACATACGACAAAAAACAAATCTGGTTTCTTGAAACATGAAAATATGTGGCTGCTGTCAAGACCAATTGTTCTGAGGAAGCTCTGACTGAGAGACTTTATTCGTAATTCATTTAAAATCATTAAATTCAATTCGAGTTGTTTTTGGCACTCATTTTTCTTCTAATCCCAAGAAGTGTATGGGATATAAAATGCAACAGAATAGTTTTGGTGATTGCTTGTTATTATTCTAAGTGTAATTTAATGTAATTAAAATGATTTAACCTCTAAAACCTAAACACCATTGCCATATTCAGAGTGAGAATATAACGTATGTTACCATGGAGTGTGACCGTCTATAATTGTAAACAGAGGACGATTGTTTTCTTGACAAAAAAACACTTTGCTAACCGGAATAAATGTAGCTGTTTATTCACAACACGAGAACTGGGTGAGCTTCCCAGATTTCCTCAAAGATCCTCCAATGCAGAAAAAGATATTTGGCTAATATCCTGCCATGACAATGACTGTGGTGGAGTCGGTGTTGTTTGTTGGCAAATAGTTTCTCAGGTAAGAAAATATGTTGCTGTACAATTGTGCTTAATTTTTATGTACCAATGCAAAATCACAGATTGTGAACATCAAAATTTAAACCAGTGTTGGACCTTCGGCCACAATAGACTAATTGCAGGAGCTGGTATTACTATTGATTCATCAATGCGCTTTGGTTTGAGCAGCAGGAAGAGGGATTGTTTCAGGAAGTTAATTCTGCATGTCATTTGGAGATCATATGCCCATGACCAGGATAAATATGCTTTCTTTCATGTGTCAATCATGAGGGAAACAGCAGGGAGGACATTACATAAGCTGAATAATCTGAATTCTTGTACTGCTTTTTCATTATTAATATTTAGAACTATTAAAACAGAGCAAGCCTTATTACCATCTGCTTTTTTAAGGGATAGCTTTCCTTTATTTCTTGACACTAGGCTAGATAAAACTACCCTAAAAGCATCCTGAAATGTCCCCTTTCTTAAAGGTAATGGTAGTGAAGCTAAATGTAGCTCAGGGGTCCAGCATTTTCAAAACATAGCTTTTCCCTGCTGGTGTGGTCAATCATAGAAAACACTGGGGCTCATTAACAATTAATATTGCTAATTATGGTGCTTTGGACTTAAAATAGATGCTTTAAAACAGCAAAACATTAGATTCTTTATGTTAATCTAAGTCACCTTTCTGGTATTCTAAATGATCAAATTATCCATCACTGCAGTGACCGATAAATATTTTGACTTAAGACATGTATTCTTGAGCTACAAGAATATAAACAATATAAACTTGAAAATATAAACAATATGACACTTCCCCGTTGAATTATATGACTTTCAGTGTGCACAGGCTACTACGTAAATGTAAATTAAAACACAAGAGATGAAGCTGAAGGGCTGCACAGTGGCGCAGTTGGTAGCTCTGTTGCTTTGTAGCGAGATAGTTTCCCGGCCCGGGGTCTTTCTGCATGGAGTTTGCACGTTCTCCCGGTGAATGTGTGAGTTCTCTCTGGGTTCTCTGGTCTATAATATAAAATCCCAACAACATAAAGTAAACACTGAGATTTAATTGCAAGACGACAAAAGGTGGAAAAGTTAATGGCATACAAATATTTTTCCAGGGCCCTACACAATTAGCAGTGTTAAAGTTTTTCCATAAATAAATTCAAATTGTTTCTTTTTTAATACATATGTGTCTACATTCTTTGTAAATATGTTGTTTCTTGGCTTAAAGTAGATTCTACTGGGCACAAATAAATAAATGAAAATTTGGAGACATGATTGAATAGACATTCTAACTGAAGTATAAAAATAAAGAAGATTCTTTGCAAATACTGAAATGTTGGCCACTGTAGAAAAAAAAAGCAACTACACAAATCTTCCAGGAATTCCTGTGTTATTGACACATTCATTGCAACAATGTGTGTATGTCTTTCTTCTGGTCTGTTTCTATGAATCAATCTCTGTGACCTTTCCAAGAGTCGGCTGTCCTCGGCATCACCGCATGCCCTATAAACCTGCAGTCAGCTGCACGATAAAGGGCATCCAGACTGTTTCATTCTTCTTCAACAGATACCAAGGAGCCACTTTGATCAGCATCCTGCTTTGATTGTAGCTTGAAAACCTCAGCAGATGTTGATCCTAAAACCTTTCATTGCATCTCAACATAGACATTCAGCCAAACGCAATGGATTTTCATCCTTACATCATTTTTTATCTGCTTGAGTGAAATTATTACTGATGGCTTCTGGATATGATTTAGTGCTAGCCTGCAGACCAGGCTGGCCTGTTCTAAAATTGATCAGAACTGAACATGAAGCTGTCACAGTGTGCATTCAGTTGTTTAACCTGACCTTTCTGTGTGATGGGGCTGTAAAACCTTCTATATGTCCCTACACTGATTAAACTGCAAAGGAAGGAAGTAACATTCATTCTAATTATTTTATTTCTTATCAATTTTGTTATTTCAATAATAATAATAATTCCATTTTAAACTAGACTTTGATTTGGTTAAATATAGTTATTTCACGTTTCAAATTCTATAACATTTATTTATAAACAAACAAAAAACATTTTTTTACGGACTCACCCTCTGCCAACGATGAGCCGCAGAGCCTCCAGGTTGCCGTGGTAGGCGGCCCATAAGGTCGGCGTCATCCCATCTTCGTCCGGGGCGTTCAGCTCCTTCCGAGTGGCTTCCTTCAGAATGTCCAGGTAGCCGTCCCGGGCCGCCCGGTGGTACCGGTCATTCATGGCGGCCTTGGCTCAATTTCAGCTCCAGTCCATAACCTTTAGTCCCTTTGAAGAGCTGACTTCTTGGTTCTATCCGGGACGCTGTTGATCCTACGGCCTGCAGAGCCCAATGCCGGGCAGCTGGTTGCTTAGAGACGCCTGCCTGCTGTAAGTCAGGAATGGGCGGAGTTGTCTCCACTTAAAGACGCGCCCCGCTTCACGTATGAGCCAAACCTGGAGCATCCTTCAGTTTTGAAGTTAAATTTAAGCATCCTCTTTAATGCCATTGTTTTCACATAGATGTTTTTTTTAAGTTCCAACCCCCACAACTGTTAAGTGTTGTTGACGTGTACAAAGATAAAACAACACTACATTTTATTTTAGGCCAGTGAGATTCTTTAAAAAATGGTTGAAAGTGATTCAGTCGCAAGCAGTCATATTCACTACGTTCTCAAATATTTTACTTTATATCCCTTGCTTATCAGAGATCGCCTTGTTGGGGTCACCAGGAGGTCACTGTCCTCACAACAAGCCATTAGTTACACGTCAGCGAACAACTACTAAAAGGTATCTACAAAAACCTTGTTTTTTATAAGCTGGAGGAAAAAAATACATTATTAGCTAATGCACTCTCTTTGCTACATTCAAAATGTTTTCGTAACTGAGGACATAAAGAAAAAACGCGTCACTCCTCTTAAATTCACACTCAAAGATGCACACTGCTCTGCATTTTATCAGTCAAAGAAAACAAACGCTTTACAAACACATAAATACTTACAAAGACGAAAGTTTTCCAAGGTACGCACAAAGCGTATAAACGTTTACTGCCTCCCCAACTGCCTAAACTCTTGTTGCCAAGGTTACTGAAGAAAAATACGCCAGATATTGTTTGCTCCTAAGAGCGCTCACTCGGTCATGTTTCTACAAAAATACGAGTAGCACAGATCAAATTTCAAACCCATATATATATATATATATATATATATATATATATATATATATATATATATATATATATATACCGAATAGTCACACAATTACGAACTTATTGTCACTATAAACTAATTTATAGTATATTTGACTGAATGCCTTCACAGTTACACATCCAGTAGGTACAGAAATTATTTTCCATTTTAGTTTGACTGACTGTAGCAAATCGATTCAGAAAGTTGACAGCTCTAAAAGTTATGCATTTTATCCATTCTTCAAAATTTTTACTATTTCCAAAGGTTTAGCCAGGTCCAACCACTCTGAGCCAATATTTTTTTCCCCCTTTCATATACAAATATTTATATTTGATTTATTTTTTAAAGCTGCAGATTGCTTGTATTACTACGATTATCTACAGTTCCTTTTATATTTTTAAGAAATAAAATACAAAACATACATATTTTTTGACCATTTGAGTTAGACTTTATCTACCTGCAGCATAAATCTTTGCTACAGCTGTTTTACTGTGTGTACTAAATCGTCTGCAGTGCATTCCAATTGGCTCTGAAATCAAGTATTTAAATGAGTGAATAACACTTTTAGGTGTGTAGAGGGAAAATATTTCTAAGTACTTTGATGAATGAAGAACATTATATTCAACCAATGATTTCATGTTGGATTTATTGTATAATGAAGAACTTTCAGGGCATGTTTAGAGAATCTTTATTTTTTTGAGTAAGTTCGTCAAAGATCGTCTGGCAGAAGCTTGTTATTGAGATGAACTCCAGCAGCTCCTCTAAATCCTCTGAATCTCAAAAAGCCTTATGTCCGTATCGTACCAGATTGGAGGATCCACATTCCTTCAAAGAAAAGAAGGAAGAGTGAAAAAAAACTGTTTCAGCAGCCAAACTGAAATCCACTGTGAATCTACATCCGGTATGTTTACCGTAGGTAGATGACTCCCCACATGTAGGTCCGGAACCACATGGCAGTGCCAGAGTTGGCCTGGTACTTCCTGATCAGGATAGGGTGTGGGATTGGGAGGAGGCCCACCAGCGTGCCGTGCTGTAGGAACCTCAAGATCTCTGACTCATCCGTTAAACCCCTGAAGATAAAACAAAACCTCCTCATTTGGTCCAGCTCTAAACAATCAGAACATCTCAGATGTAAGAATCCAATTCCCAAAATATTAACTTTTTGCTTATTTGTAACTTACAGCAATCTTTTGTAAATCAACTATTAAATCCATCTGGCTTCTAATTAAAACTTTTCTCCTACTTGTCGATGCAGATCTTCTCCACTTGAGGGACCAAGACTTGCAGAAGACGCATGATGGTTTGCAGCGGAAGTCGAGATTTCCATGACAACATCTAACAGGAACAGGTAAATAAAGCATAAAATCTCATGGCAAAAACCAGCAGAATAAGCAGCAGAAAAAAACATTTAAAAAACCCCTTCCCTCACCCAGTCTGAATTAGCAGTCCAGGTGGCAGTAGAAGAGACGCTCGACATTCGACTTCTTGACGTCTGTGACCTTGTGAAGACCTGATGACAGGATGAAACTGTGAGAAAGCAGAAAAATAAACAGAGTACGAGCAGCGAGGTATCTGCTGTACCTCATGGTCTCTTTCTGAGTTGGACTCTGTGTCGCTGGCTCCATTGTTGGCACCATGGTGAGGTGGTGTTGCCGGAGAGCTTGAACGAGGCAAGGCAACCATTGTTCCATCTTCGCTTACCTGAGATTTCTCCGTAATCTTATCAATTCCTGAAACAACATGAGCCGTTACTTCCTGCTGAGAGAAAAACAAGGATGCCTGTCAGGAAATCTGTGGCCTGACTTGAAAATGGAAGTTCTCCATCAAATCTGACTAGTATTTTGAAGAATTTTGCAAAGAAGAAGGTACAAACATTTCAGTAGATATGTAAAGTTTGTAGAAGACATACACCAATGGCTTTGAAGATGTGATTGCAGAGTTTCTAAGTAACCTCAGGGATTATAAATACAAATGCAAGCCACACTTTTCAGACAAACACAAAAAAACTTTAAAACCCATGTCTCACTAATCTTCCAACGTTCACTTTAATTTGTTGCTTCTAGTGCTCTAACTTACCTCTTTCTGGTCATATTACTTTAAAATTTGTCCATTTTTTCAAAATTTTTTTCAGACTCAAGTTGGCTTGGTCACATTTTAATTTACACTTTTATGGTTGGTTTATAATTTTGTTCTTTTCAGATTACAGGCCCCAGCATAGCAGTTTTAAGCTTTCCATTATAAATTTCTTTGTCTTTAGATAAATTTCTGTCACTGGCGCTTTTCTTAGTTTTTTGGGTTTTTTAACCATTTTATTTCACCTTCTCATTTGTCAAAGTTGAAAAAAAAAAGTATTTTAGAACTTATTAACTTAATATATATTTATTCTTGGCAGTTTCTTCCCCACCTGGAGTGGCCTCTAAGGTGGCTTTGAGTGTCCCGGGCTCAGCAGGTGCAGCAGGTCTGGAACCCTCCATGGACTCGCCCTCTGTGGAGTTTAGGCGTGACATCCCAGACTTCTTCTTTTTCTGCAAAGTTTTCTGAATGGATGCCTCATCCGTGGGAAGGTTGGCTAGCTGGTGAAAGACGTTCCTCTTACGAATGATGGCATACACTAGGTTGAAGTTACCTGTGGGGAAGGTTTCAGACGTCAGAAGGGTTTCCTCAAATGCAGCTCCACTCACAAGATCCCATTGTTGTTCGAACCATCAAACTGATACTGGATGATGTTGTTGAAGATCTCCAGCAGGAAGAAGACCAGGTTGTGGTTCTGAGGTGCAGATAGGAGGTACCAGGGCATGGAGAAGGCCTCTAGCAGGTGGAGCAACTTGTTGGCAGCCACCATTGACAGGCTCTTTAGATAGGGTGAGACTACAGACATAGAAAATGTGCTTACATCAACTCTCCACTAAGGGGCAGCATTGTCTACGGGCATACTTACTGTTTACAATTATGGTGAGCAGGCAATCAAACAAAGGATGGAGACGCTGGTGTCCACAGGTAATTATTTTGTGAAAAATCTAAACAAGAAGGGACATAAATATGACTCTTGGTACGACCGACAGCATATTATATTCTAAATCTGAAATTTTTTTTTTTTAAAATAAAAAATTTGTAGAGTCTGCCAGTTTGTGTGCCGCTTCAGTAAGCTTTTCAGAATTGAAAAGAAAACCAACCTTTTAAGCATTTTCTTATATTTTCTGTTTTAATGTTGTGAAATATTTGTAAAGCACAGGTTTTAAGCTTTAGCAGATTGATAATCTCTTAGTCAAGTAAAGTAGGTCTCTCACCACTATGAGCAGGTCAGCGTGGGTTCCTGTGAAAACAGGAATGTCCATGGGGACCCGGAGCGTGTACGGTTTATTCAGTCGAACACCAAAGTTTCTCTCTCCGCTCAGCAGCAGCAGGATGAACACGCCAATGTGCATGAGGCCCACCCGAGCTGCACACGCACACAAACATGAAGAGCTTTTAGAAGTTTACCCTTGCCTGTGTACAGACAAGTATTTTGTGTTGTTTTTTTTTCTCAGATGTCACAGAAAGTGACTCACACTGATCTGCTCTGGCATCGTTCAGGTAGAACAGGATGGGAACCAGCATCTCCAAGACGTCGCTGCTCTTTAGGACGAAGAACAGGAATTTCTGCAACATGCAGAAACAGTCATGTTAGTGGGTTAAAGACAAGTGCTCTGTTAGGTTATAGTAAGACATAATAAGTTGCACTACGAAAAGAGAAAAGAACACAATTTAAAAATGCAAGAAGCCTCGCACTTTGTTAAAATCGCAGAACTTCCAGAACAGAATTAGCAGCTCCTGGTGGAAATGGATCTTCTTGGTGGATCGTGGAAGGTATGTCTGGATCAGAGGGTTGTTGAGCAGCTGAGCAAAACCTCGGAGGACGAAACTCAAATCCTGTTGAACCAATACAGAAATATGCTAAAACTTCCAATCAGATATTTTGTATTTGTGGATGGAATTGAAGGTTTACAGTTTGGTACCTCCTCCCTGTGGATCCTCGAGAGGTAATTCACAAAGAGGTTGTCAGGTCCAGGTGGCTGTATATTAAAACAAAAGTATGTTAAAAAATTTTAATTCTTCATTTCAACATATATACTTATATACATGATTTTCTGTTTGACTTATGTTAAAGGTTTCAAGAGATTGACCATGAACTTGCAGAAATAGGTAAGATCAGGAACTAAAATTAAATTAGCACAGAATTTTTTATTTTATTTTAATTTTTTTAGCTGTGTTGATACTTTTTTAGTGACCCTTATACATGTTTCTTTCACATTGTTTGTTGTATAGGTTAGGGTGTAACTTTTTTCCAGCAAAATGGCAACAATAACATTTATCCATGATACCTCCAATTCCTCAGATGGATTGGATGAGGAGGAGTCCAGCGCCTGGAGGGCAGCACTCACAGTCGACCCAGACTCATGCTCCAGGGTGACAATCAGGACCTGCAGTGCCTGCTCCACTAGTTGCTCTCGGTAGTCTGAGAACAGCAGATGGTTGTACGGGATACCGTATCCCACTGGGTCGTAGGAACAGACCACGTTCAACAGGGATGTGAAGAGCGGCAAGGCATGTCTGAAGCAATGGCACACAGATAATCCTGGTTTTTATAACAGACCATCTATAAACTGAAGAGGGTTAGAGATGGAAACTGTAAAAAATACAAGACCAAGATAAGTTGTGTTTGGATACAGGCGAAAAACGGTGAAAGTTCTGAAGTGGAAATCTCAGCCTCTGGACCTTAACATTATTGAGCCAGTTTGGGGATATCTTAAATGTGCAGTTCATGCAAGAAGAGCTAAGAATATAAAGGAACTGAAGGACATTTTCTAAGAGTAATTGAAAGTTCTTTGCATTTTTACACTTTAAAATGCTTACTGTTTTCACTGCACCTGAAAAAATAATCCACTAGGGTAAAATAACAAAAGCAATCAGTCTTCTTATGGACTGCAGTCAAATAAAATAAATGGTAAATGCTCAAAAAGCACAGATTTAGACATAAACTATCAGAATGTGGCTTTTTTTGAGCCATGCCAACCTGTTTTCTGCAGAACAGAAGAAGGAGACCCAGGGGTTAAGCACTTGGCTGTCAGCCAAAGGAGAAAGATACATGGCTTCAGAGAAGCAAGTCAGAAGCAGCTTCAGCAGCTCTGTCCTGCAAACACACAATGAATCTACCATCAAAACAACAGCAGTCAAAAAAATCACAAAGTGGGAAAAAAAGCAATATTAATTAAATAACACGTTTTTAAACTCAATAAATCGCTGTGGTGGTGAGCAATGTAGCAGATTTATACGGAAGCAATCAGTTTAATGGTAAAGGACTGTTAATATTCTCTAAACTGATTTCTTACAAATTGCCCTCACCTTACTTATTAGTTTATACTGACTGTGTGGCTTCATCTTACCCAAATTATTACAAAGCAAAGTTTTAGTGCCTTATTTCTCCCTGGATTAAAGTAAAATATGTCCATCACCTTTATAGGAAAGCAGCTAAACAGATAAAACCCAGCTTGCAGTCTCACCTGTTCAGGTCATGGATGTAATTCAGCGGAGGCGACTGAGCAAAGCCCACCCCGGCCTCCCAGATGTACTCACAGCTGTCTATGGATTGCATTTCCTCTGAGGCATCCTACAGCAAAACAAGAGTTGAAATAAAATACTATACTATATACTTTGAAATATATACTGAATTAATATGTGAAAGATGATTCTCTAACAAAGATAGAGTGTTACTTGTGACGTCAGAAAAGACAGAGAAAAGAAAATCCGTCACTGGGATTTGAAACATATTATTTGGCAAAAGTGCTGTAATGATAAATAATTGTGGTATCATATTTCTGTCATACTCAGTCATAATGTTAAACTGTGGTACAAACCAGCACAGAGCACAACATGAAATATTCCTTATTGTTAAAGGCAAAAAAATAAAGGAGGTCTAAAAAGGTTTTGGATTTGGACACTTAGACCATGTTAATCAGCAAGCAGAATGAGCCGAGTCCTGTGCTGACATTATCTGGCTTTGACACCTCGGCAGAGATAACTGCAGCTTTAAGAATAGAAGTGATGAGGTGTTTCTGGAAGTTGTCTGACTAAAGGGCACACAGCCGGATGCTGTATTAAACTTCTCCAGTGGCATAACCGAAACACGCTGTCCAATAAGTGAAACCTAAAAAAACAAATATTAACGGATTCAAAGCTAATTTTAATTGGCTTAAACGTAAATAAAGCTGCTAGTAGTAAAGCTCTGATAATACTTGTCAAAACAGCAGATTTGGAAAGGAAAATCTGAAAATGTTCATAGTTAAATGAATATATCTAAACATTATGAATTAAATAGTTCAAATGTGTTTTTTTTTAATAGGTCATAGAAAGCAAAATCAAACTAACATTTAGAAGAAAATATTTTACTATTTTACATAACGTGGGATGGAGTAGTCATTTATTAAATCCTACCCCATCACAATATGGATGGGGTCTATTAGATATGGATCTATTAACTTTAGATATAGTTCTATAGGTCTATAAGTAATAGAATAGTGTGACTTTTTGTTAACTGCTGTACAGAAGAAAATGTAAAGTAGAATATTTCAACACATATAAAAAATGAGGAAAATAAATTTAACATTTAATTTCTAACTACCAGTGACCCTCAAAATTTCATTATGATTAAAAAAATAATAATAATTCTTAGACATTCAATTTATAAAAATTCTATTATACCAACTCCCACATCCAACAGGCCAAAATTGGACAAATATCAGTGCAGAGTCATGGATACAAAGTGGACTACAAAAGAGAGACAAGGGGCCTAAAAAAAATCTGTGTATAAAAAGAAAAACATAAAATAAAAAATAAATACTAAATTAAAAATAAGTTAATTAATATCAAAAACAAACAAAAAAAGCAACAACCTGACACATGACCTGGGAGATGCACCATCCATCAATTTAATTGATTCAGTTCATTTAGATGTTCAGAATGGCAACACTTAAGCTAATATACCAGTAAAGGTATATTATATGTAATAATCTCTAACAATTTTCCTTCTTAGAGTTAAATTCTCATTTATTTTCAGGTAAAATATGAACTCAACCCTTCACCAGCTCAAACCAGAATTTTTGATATGGTAGGTGTTATTTCTTCCCCACTTTCTTCTATGTTGAATCCATAAACAAAATATGTTCTACTCCAATTGCATATCAGTTTACTTCCAATTGCATATCAGATCTCTCAAGGATTCAAGCCAAATGTTCTGACATTTGGCTTGAATCCTTGAGAAATCTTGACCAAAACCACTTTTTAAAAAATTAGAGGAGGGTTTGAACACTGGAAGGGAAATAAGACAACAAATACAATTTAAGTAGTATTTTTTTTGTCCAGAAAAAAAAAAAAAAAAAAGAAAAAAAGTCTGACCTCCAGGTGAACAAACACTGACAGAAAAGTGAAAACTTTATTTGTTCCCCCCAGAATAGCTTTTTTCCAGGTTTCTTCATGCTTGATTGGTCACAGAGACAGGTGGGAATAAACACTGACCACTTCCTCTGATGGCAGCACAGATCACCTCCCCAGTTTCTAAAATGTTTGCAGAGCTCAGTTCAGACGTGTCCACCCATCTCAAATACGGCCACTCCTGCCTCCCCCTGCGCCATGGAGTCACTCATTAACTCCAGCAAACCGCCTGAGAGGGTTGCATGAAGGAGATAACGGCACAGACTTGTAACACTATTAGGTTCAGAAAACAAGACTTGAAACCTTTCATTAGAAGAAATGCTGGCTAGCTCTGTTTTCCTACCTTTTATAGTACGTTTTATAGGAATGATGTCCTTTAATTAATTACCAAAGAGTTCAGGACAACACATCTGAGATTACTTTATTTCTGTGTGTGCAAGTTAAATGTTAAATTTGTTCATCACACCATTTTGGAGAAATAGACGTAGCAGCCTTAGTTGGACACAGCACTGGTAACACATTTAATGTTGCCAAGGACTTAAAAGAATGTTCAACTCTGCATTAATCTGTAATGACCAGCTATAAATGTTCTTCTTTCAACTCACTGACCGGGTTGTTCTTCTTGTGACTCTGGATGGTAAAATCTGGACAGAAGAGCAGGTCAGCAATGGTGAGCAGCAAGGATTCAGCCAGCGGCCGAGCTTCGTTCTCGTCAACGTCTTCGTCCAAACTCTGCAATATGAATGCATCATTTGAAAACAAATCTCACAGGTTTTACAAAGACATAGACCAAGAAATGTGCTGGTGACTGAACGAATTTCATCTTTTTTTCCTCTGACTGGTCAGAAACTAAGAAAAAAAAAACATACGTTTTTCTGATCAGTGAATGCGCTATACTCCAGACAAAAATCACTCTTTGGTGTGGTTGTGTTTCCAGAATGAAGATGACTCAGTTGTATTAGACAAAAAAGCTTGCAACATCCTCTGAACTCTCAGTTACCATGTGCTACGTACTGAGAATCCTCAGAATCGTTTTGAAATCCAATATGGCTGCCATAAATGTTGGTGACAGCTGCAGAGATGAACAGCTGCTTGCCTTTCTGATGATCCCAAGCACATTGCTATCACATTTAAACACAAACTACAGATGAATGCATTTTGGTTTTTATTGCTAATATCAGTAAACCTCATCATCGAGTACAGCAACAAGCAAATCCTAGAAGTCAATCCAATGACAACTAATTAGAAAAAAGAATAAGGAATATTTGTAACAAAAACTAATTATTCTATGTGGTTTACTGACCAATTAAAGAATCTTTTATTCTGACTCATCTTTTGCTCCTTGTATTTACAAATCTCCATCCCAAGACGTAGTTTCATACTCACCAGGCAAACATTTCATTTAAGGTTTAATTTGTTGTTTCTTGGCAATAAAGGCTTTTTCTGCATAACTGAATTCATTACAAAGAGCCCATCAGCCTTTTCCACCTGCAGCAGTCCTCTTTCTCCTCAGTCCCATACTTTCATTAACAGACATTCAATCCCTCCTTAACTCAACCACTGGCGGGTAGACGGTGAGAGATACAATATGGGCAGTGTTTGCACCATGGTCCCCTGTCGACCAGGTAACCAGAGACTCAGCAGCAGGTGGGCTGAGAGGAGAAGAGAGAGTCCAGAGCTTTGGATGGAGACCTTTGCATCCACATCGGCAATGGTTTTATTTTGCACTGCAGGATCTGCTCTGAAAATCAAAGAGCAGCAACTTTTCTAGCCAGAGCAGATTATTGTGACTGAAGCAATCAAAGGGCTACAAATTGTGCGATGGAACGATAGCTAATAGGTTCAACACTCCTGTCTGCAGACAGAACAGATTTCTCCGGCAGCAGCTTCCACAGATTGCATACTAGGAATTACGTAGGTGCGTACTAGGAATATGCACCTACGTAACTTGAAAATATCTCTGCAATTTCAATAAAAGGCGTATTTAAGGTTGTTAAAGCTAAAATATTCAGAAAATGTTAATAAGCTCTTCATTCAACTTGATTATAACTGATAAACCTTTAAAGAGTCCAAAGAAAGGTAAACTGTCAGAGTGTCAGCTCTCTCTCAGGCTCTCGTACCCCGGATTTCTTTGTGCCAGGAATGGTGGACCAGAAGAAGCCCCGCCAGTCAGCATCCTCAAAAATGTACGGCAGGATCCGGGTGAGAAGGCGGGTGCAGTTCAGGACGATCTGACGCTCCTTCTCCGAGGGGCAGCCAGAGTGGGCACACTGAACCAGCCTCTCCACTGCCTGGGAACAAACCATGTAAAAAAAACTATAAAGTCCTCTCCTGGAAGAGTTAAATTAAGTCATTTTATTAAAAAAGATGGCCAAACATTACTGACTGTAACAGAAAAACAGAAACTATTTTTTTATTATTATTATTTTTTTTATAAAGGACATATTTTTACCTAATATATGATAAATAATCATGGGTTCTTCAAAACAAGGTTTGAAGAAAAAAAATGCAAATAGATTGTTATCTGTATTTTTCTAATTTTATTCATAACTTGTTTTGTTGATTAACGAGTGGCTTCTCTTCCTCACATCTATTTTTTTTTTTTTTTTTTTTTTTGCTCTTTTAGACTGACCTATTGTACTCTGAGTGTGGGAATAACAAACACCTGCATTCCTTTGTTTCTGACTGTATCCAGGATGAACAAAACAAGCAGTCAAGTAAAACACGGGAATCCTTGCTGTCTGTTGGAACTAACTTGAAAACCAGCTCTCCGTGTTTTAGGGGCTAATTAATTTATTACAAAACTCAATGCGTTCATTTGTCATTTTATTGGAGATTTATATCGAGTAAACAGTGTTTAGATGTAGACGTCATCCTTCAGCCTCAGCCAGGGGTCAAATACTTCAGTGGGAAGATCTGATTAGAGGTTGGATGATTAACAAGGGAGAGTTGGCCGCAGTTGCAGACGTGATCATACAAAAGGGGCATCATATTCACAACAAACCAATTAAGCTATTGGTTTTAACCCTTTTGATACTGTTGCTCTGTTAAATAGCATAAGAAACAACATGCTTTGTAATTAAAAATACAGTATTTGCATTTTAGTGGTGCAGACTCCTAAATTAGAGTGCTTGTCCGATAGCATGCATGTCTCATCTTCCATAGTTACTGGCGTCCCCTAATTTAAATGTTAAGAAAGCCTTAAAATGAATTATTATAAAGACGTGGTAACCATAAGGTTGTCAGTTTTTGCAGCAGTGCTCCAGCAGTAAGTTTTAGAGATTTTTCTACCTCCTGTAAGTTTTTCACTTTGTATGTTGAGAATATGAAGTTTTGCTCTCATTAAACCTTGTTGGTCACAGTTGGAGGCGTTTTAAACATTTGAAATTATAATTTTACAAAGTAAAAAATTCAGTATTAAGTATTTTCAGGAAGTAATTTTTTGACTTCTGAAGAGTAACAGTGAAAGGACGACTTATGTTTCCCATTTTGAAGAAAAAAACCAATTCCATTAAATGTTTGAGAAACAGAAATTCACTCAAATTTAACCAGGTGATATTACTAAACATGATCTAAATAAGACACTCGTTCTGAGGAGGACAGGTTACCTTGTAGCACAGGGTTGCTAGGTTGGATGGAGACTCTTCTCTGACAGCTCGGATTTCTGCTGCGGGCACCAGAGCAAAAACATCCTGGACGGCGATGGAGCACTCGGCCCAGAATTGATCCCAGAACACATCGTCTGAGGCTTCGACAGGCTGCAGTCGAGGAAACATTGTAAAGTCTCTGTGTACCCAAGTTTTCATTTTCACAAAAATGTTCACCACAAATCCTGCAGGCATGTTATTTGCAAAACTGGTACCATTAAATAAAAACACACCTGTAAACCCAGTTAGATTGAAATAATTTTCACTCAACTATGACATTTGTTTCTGACAAAACATTCAAAAAGTCCTGCTTTTCTTAGAATAAAAGAATAAAAGCTAAATAAAAAAAGAATAAAAGCTATTCTTAGAATTCATGACCAAGCATGTTTTCACTGGTACTTTAATTATTTAATTTAAGAGAGATTCACGATTTTGTTATTGAAGAGTAAGAGGTGCAGGTTGAAACACACCAATTGTAAATAGGATAAACCGCCATACTTTTTTATGTGTTTGACGGGGTTAATTTCTAGGTGAAATGTTTTGGAAACTTGCAAAAACCAGATGATAAATAAACTTTAACAGATAACAGCAATTGGGATAATCTCAAATGATATTTCCATGAAGTAATGACCAAAACGTTTATTTTTATTTTTCTCAGGTTTACATTCTACCATAAAATACGGAATGATCAAGGTACAATTTCTGTAAACCTTAACTAATCCGGTCTCCAGGCAAACACGTTTTCAAATATTAAAGTAGCATTAAACAAACAATTGATGTAAAACTGGCAGAATGATGGTTTTTCTTCCGACAAACAGTGCAAATAATAAAATCATAATAGCGCCTTGTCTTAACTTCCTGTCCTTATTTCAAATCTAAAAAAGTGTAGTTTCTAAGGGTTTGCTTTCACTCCACTTATGATAATCCGACCTGCACCTGACGCTACCATCTGGAACACCAACTTTCATCATCGCAAACAAACATCGTTCAGAATTCCGTTTTTATCCTTCCACGTTCAAGAGCTTTTAGTACGAAGAAAACAGAAACAGACCTGAGTTTTGGTCGTAAGCTGGATCACCGCTTTCCTAAAGTGAAGCTTCGTGTCAGCGTTTCCCATTTTTTTTTTTCAGTTTCCAACAGCCGCGTCCTCCTACCTGCGGATTCTGCTGATAATTTCTCCTCATCTGAACTCAGAGCGCAGCGCGACTGGTGCGTTCAAGACAATTCGGATAATTTCACCTCCAGAAACGTGTCCAGTTTTTAGACTTTGTTACTACTACTACTACTACTACTACTACTACTACTACTACTACTATAATAATAATAATAATAATAATAATAATAATAATAATAATAATAAGAAGAAGAATTATAAACAAACAAGTAGTTGCTTAGTAAAAAAATAAGGAGGGATATGGGGGGTTTTGTTGGACCCATCAGGCTGAACCCCCCCCAAACTTAATTACAACAAAATGTTTTACAGGTCCGTGTAAAATTGTAAAAGGGAAGACGAGAAATTACACTGGAACAAAGGCTAACTTAAGCTAAATATTCTAACTTTGCAAATAAAAAATTTTTAGGATACCATTTTGACAGCAAAAATTGTATCTTACTGATAACATGATAAATAATAACAATAAAAACGTAATATATATTTTAAAAAAGACAAAAAACAAAAGATTTGTAGCCAGAAAAGGGACATCATTTTTGTGCTGAGAGAATCCTTCTTTCTGATAAATAAAAAACCATAAATAATTAAAGATTTTAATTGAAGTAAAAACTATCATACAAATCGATCAGCCGTGTCCTCAAAAGAAATCTAAAATACAACTATTTTAATTATAAATAGTAGACGAAATAAAAACATAATTAAAAATGAAAATAATGAATAATAAATAATACAAATAATACAGTGAATGTAAAGCGGATAGGAAATGCCTGAGATAAATAACAAAAATGTGTGACACTTATATCAAAAGTAATGATATTTCTTCTAAATAAATTCACTGAATTGCTAATAAACCGCTGTTGTTTTAATGACAAACCTAAATCAAACTCATTATTTTGTTGGGATAATTCTGATTGACCCTGAAAGCAGCACATGCTGAACAGGATCCAAAATGAGCAAACTTCCGGGACCCTTCATGCATATATTTATCTTCCCGTGTTACCATGTGACTCTCCTGGTAAACTCGCCACAGATAAGATTCACGTCATCATGATCTATATAATCACTGTTTGCACAGATCTATATAAATGCAACAGTATAGAGAGGTTTTCTCCCTCTCCTTATCAGTTCAACTGCAGGTGAATACATTTGTGAAGTGGCCGCTAGATGGCACCATAAGGTCAGCAAGCAATACAGTTAGTGGAGGTAATAAGCAATGAAAAAAAAAACACTGTTGAAGAAAGGCTTTACCGCAGCATGATGCTCCAGCTATCATGTTTTGTCATGAGATTGGTGTTGTGTAACCCACCACAAAGAGCAAGTTGATTGCCGACCAAAAGGCTTAATTTTAGTCACTTCTTATCAGATGATATTCTTCCACATGTTCTCCGGGTCAGGGAAGATGTCCTGCCCCAAGTGGAGCGGGAGATCGACAGACGGATGGATGGATGGATGGATGGATGGATGGATGGATGGATGGATGGATATAAATGCACATACATACATACACACTCACATGCATGATACACACAGCACAATAAAATACAGACGCCAATGTTAACTAGCTTGATTAGCTAGCTAGTTTCAAGAAACGTGCTCTTTCTATCCCTTCTTCCACCTCTCCCCCCGCTGTTCTTGTCATTTGTTTTAAAAATGTTCTACAAATCATCACAAATGTTCTACAATTTATTCTAAAAATGCTTTAAAAAGTAAAAATTTAAATATTTCAAACATGAAATAATTCTTGTGTGAAATAAAACACAGCAGAAAGTATCATACTAAACATAAATAAAAACACATTGATTTAAACACTGGTCCACAAAGACCCACTCATTGAAAGCTGTATAGTCAATATGTCATGCATCAGAAGGTTAATGGCCTCACACATTCACTTCTTTCACATTGACTACACTAACACTGCTTAGTGAAGCAGCACTAGTTTAGTAAGATATCTTCATCAATCCCTCTCTGACTGTAATCTGTGTCAGTGGACGGATAGTGCACACCCATGCAGAAGACCAAAACTATTTATTTCTAATGTAGTCATTAGAAGTGTACAGAATAGTCACAGTTATCCCACATATTGTTTATACATTACGTAGAAATCTACGTTCAGTAGACTTAATGATACCTAAATGAAGAAAATCATACTTTGTGGTTTTATATTTACCAACCTATTTTCATATAACCCATAATTTGTTCATTAGTCATTAAACAGGTGCTGGATTGTTTCGTTCATATTATAGTTATTAATATCTATTTTGAGAAGAGACTATGTGGGTGAACTCTGGTGACTCATTCAAAACCCTTGCAAACTGTGATTTCTTCGCCAGAAAATCGAATGGGCCACCCAGCTGTTTAAGAGCTGTCAGCCAATCAGAGTTCAGTCTCTTTCAGGCATAAAACAGAGAAAACTGAAGCTCCACACGAAACCTTCAGCAAGAGCACACATGCAGAGTCTGTCTGTATTTCACCCACTGCACTCAAGAACCATGATAAACACAAGGAGTCCAGGTGTTTTTTTAAGCTTGCTGATAGCTCTTTCTTTAGCTGAAGTGGTAAGGTCATTTTTAACTTATCTGAAGTCAAATTTTACATATTTTTTCTGCATTGACTGATTAAAAATATTTTCAGGGCCTGTCAAAGCATGAAAGAAGAAGAAACATTGCTGCTTTCCTGCTTTCCTCTCACAGTTCCAGTAAGTAGATCCTTTATTAAGATTTCTTGATTTTGCTCCCTGAGCATTAAATGTGTCATTTCATCTTGTAGACGGGATCTGTCTCAACGGTGGATGGTCTGTCCCTTCATTGGTCACTGGTGGACACTTGTTTTGTAAGTGCCCTGATGGTTTTTCTGGGAGCCACTGTGAAACAGGTGAGAAGCTGATTGTTCAAGCTAAACTTCAGTGATGCCAGTTCACATTCTAATCACTTGTGTCTGTAGTTGTAGCGAAAGGTGACAGCTGCTATGAAGGGATCGGGTTATACTACAAAGGGACTGTTTCAAAAACAGTCAGCAGAAAAACATGCAAGCTCTGGGATTCACTGACCAGGAAGCGTTATCTGTCCTCAGACCTTCACTCTGGAAGACACAACTACTGCAGGTGGTCTATGTTTAGAATGTTAAACATTTGTTGCTATTCTCACACCAAGAGCAAAATGATTAATATCTTACAAGGAAATTGTGTGCCACAGTTTTTTGTAATCCAATTAGTCATACTTCTAAGACAAAGGGGGAACGTCATGATTCACTGAGTCACTTTTGGTAAAATATAGGTCAAACACAGCAGCTTAACCGAACGTGTGTTGTTACATACTTGCAGTATTTAATGGTGTAGTTCAGTTCACATGTTTAGCACTAATTAATAATAAATGTCATGTCAAGAAGACACCTCACAAAACAGAGTCAGGTCATATTCAGAAATATACTGTTTGATTGAATAAAATGAATGCGATCCAATGAGACAGATTTAAATTCAGTTATAGACATTCCAGTTCGGTCCTAATACAATGCAAATCAATTGTGTTTGTAATGCCGGGTGGTAAAAAGGGTTATCTATCTTTGGAAGTTAGGTCAGTTGCAGTCAAACAATATGAATTTGCAGCAATCCCTTCTCTCGAGCGAGTATCAGGTGAGAGTGGATGTTTGGATTAGGCTTTATGGATCAATGTATTTGTATATATCAACATATTCCTGATTAATACATCTGCGTACCATCACTACAATAATGGAGCACAATTTTATCAAGTGGAGGCATGTATAATTTGCAGTGCTCCACATACCTCACTAGGATTAGTGTTAACATGAATAAACTGGAATTTGTCAGACAAAATTGATCTAAACCAGCCAAGTGCCTTAATCCAGGAGCCATAAGAACAATGTTAGTGAATGTAAAGTAGGTCAAAATCAGAATGGTTGTAAACCAATACCTGCTCTTAGTTACTTTTAATAATTTAAATTCTATTTTCCATAGATGTTTTGTAGATTTTGCATCAGAATAACAACACACTTTTGTATGCAAGTTCCAGCTTTTGCATTTGTGTCAACTAAGTTGTATGTTAGTCTTTAACCATTTTTTAATCAAGATTTAGTGG
This sequence comes from Poeciliopsis retropinna, assembly GCA_010277075.1. Lineage (NCBI taxonomy): Eukaryota > Metazoa > Chordata > Actinopteri > Cyprinodontiformes > Poeciliidae > Poeciliopsis > Poeciliopsis retropinna. The sequence goes on from VMRM01000023.1 coordinate 3,800,640, forward strand.
TATTCATTACTCAGTTTCAGCCTGGTTTAATTTTATTTTGTAAATATGTTATTGTCATTACTTTAGTAACTCAAATGATCAACTCATGAGTCTTTCGAAAGTCTAACTTTCTATATATTGCCAATTTTATGGCATTTACTGGTTTATTTTATGAAATAGTTTACTCACATAATAACTGCTTTAACAAATCTGTCACATTTTACTGTGATTATATTGAAGTGCTAATTACTTTCTGAACTTCCATGAGAGGGAGGCCAAACTCCACTTTACTTGACATATTCAATAAGAACTTAGGAACTTCCTGAGAAGATCTGGGCATCCAAATACTCACGGAGGATGCCAAAGATATTTATTGTTTGTTGGTTCTTGACACTGTTTTTCCTTTCAGAAATATTCAATACAGACTACGCCCATGGTGTTACGTTCAACGAAAACACCAGGTGGTCTGGGAATATTGTGATATCCCACAATGCGACGTTGAATCCTGTAAGTATGTTCTTCCTAAAATGAGAATATTTTTTATTCAGATGTATCAGATTTGATGCAGGTCTTGAATCTCTTAGACAAGTTCAGATCTTTTTTTTTTCTAAGAAAGATTTGGAAAATATCTTAATAAATTAGGGATGTTTCAGGTATACAAGGTGCATGCTCCAAGGGTTTGAATGTTTTTTTTTCAATCTTACAGTCACACCTGCATCTACAACTTCACCCACCATGCCACAAGCATGTAAGCTCCTAATGCACATGTTTTTTTTGTTTGTTTTATTTTGTTTTTTTCTGGTCATGTATGTGTTTTCAACAACAGTTTTCAATTTTTCTTCCATTCCAGCTGCAGAGCTGACATGTGGCCAGCGGACTATACAAAAGCAGACAAAGATTGTGGGTGGAAAGGTTTCTACTGTGGAATCTCACCCATGGATTGCTGCTATATTCTGGCATAACAAATTGAATCAGAACATTTTCCGCTGTGGGGGAAGTCTGATATCTGCCTGCTGGGTCATCACAGCTGCCCACTGCTTCCCTGAAGGGTAGGAAATTGCATCAGTTACTATAAACAGAGCTGGTGCCAAGAAATGACAGATTTTTCCTGTTTTAGCTCTCAAACGAGACATCGACACTTCTCTGTCACACTGGGAAAAAATGCTATCAACGAGAGTGACTCAACAGTGGAGCAAACCTTCAGAGTGGAGCAAATCTTCATCCATGAACAATTCAACCACATTGAGCAAAACTATAACAATGACATTGGTACGAATGGATCTATTTGCTACCAAAACCTCCTAAAGAAAAATAGCCAACAGCAGAAATACTGACGTGCCTAAAGAAAGCTTACCATCTTAAATAAAACAAACTGTCTTTTTTGTGCTGATTTCTCTCAGCTTTGCTGAAGTTGGTGGCAATACATGGAAAGTGTGCTGAAGAGACCAACTCGGTAAAGACTGTCTGCCTCCCACCGCCTCTGCAGAGCCTCCCAACAGGGACCACCTGCAAGATTGCTGGATATGGGAAGGAGAAATCTGGTGAAGAAAGTTTGATATACCTTGTTCTTGTATGTGTAAAGACTAACTATTGCGAGGCTGTCAGAACAGCCATGGAAAAACAGTCTTTGCTTTTTCTAATAGGTCAAACTAATTTTGCTTACCTAAATAAAAAGAACCACGGACAACGTTAACTAGTTTTCAATCAAAGTCTCTTTTGCAAAAGGAGAAACCTAGAGATCTGCTCCGCCGAACAGTGCACCATGTTTCTGAAACTCTGCAGAAAAGTTGTCTTTTATTACACAAAGGAAGAGTGAGGGGGCTAAGTAAAAGAAGGGGGCTGGGACTTGATATCAAGCAGAACACATTTTATTTTTTTAAGGTGATTAATTGTAATTTTCTCCAAATACAAAGTTATTTGAAAAAATACATCAGTAGAATTGTAAAAATCATATCTTGCATTTGCAGCTGATGGCCAGTAGTTGATAGTGTAACTTATGATGCGTTAGTGTCCACTTCAGTGGTTTGTGTGCATTTATAACATAAAGAGCCACAAGAAGCACAAGGAAATGGCTTTAAGATAGCTGTCAACTGTAGTGACAGCTATCTTAGCATGAAAAAGTTAATGTAATTACCAAACTATTTTAACTCCATAATTCTGAAGAAACCCTATAACACAAGTGGACAACATTTAACACAGCTGCCAAACATCTCTGGGGAAGGAGTCCCAAAAAAATTCACATCACGAATGTCACCCAGCAATTCTTAGGAAACATTCTTAAACCCAACATCACCAGCTCTGGCTGTCATGCAACAGCATATATTAAGAAGAAAAGAATAAAGGTATTGATTCTTTCAATTTAAGGTCTAATTAAATTTGATCTCAAATTTAAGGTAAAATTTAATTAGATTTAAACCAGACCTCAACCTGATTTTAAATTATTGAAATTACTGAAACCTTCCGAAAGCTAACCAAGATTTTTGGATAGCTTTGAATAGTCATAGCATGAGGAACATTAAAACAAACAAAAAAACAATTGCATCCTTGAATGAACTTAATCTTTCTTCAGATCGTGTTGGTAGTCATGGAAATGCTATTTTTTGCATGGCTGCAAGTTAAAACAAAGACACAAGATTGATGTACTATTGTAAAATTATACAGTTTTTATTGTGCAATGTCTTATATGTTCCTTTTCTTTGCAGGGTTATGGTATAGTTCTCAGTACCTCAGGGAGGCTCAGGTAAACCTCCTGGCTGATGATGTGTGTCGACAGGAGGATTATTATGGAAATATGGTCAACAACAACATGTTTTGTGCTGCACGTCCCGACTGGAGCCAGGATGCCTGTGAGGTATTTGAGCATGTCCATACCTGAGAATTTCCCCCACACATGATGTTTGTTCCCATTAAAGCTCTCTGCTTCTGTTTGACAGGGTGACTCAGGAGGACCACTGGTCTGCGAAGTCAGCAACACGCTCTTCCTCTTTGGAATTATTAGCTGGGGAGATGGATGTGCAAAGGAAAATAAACCTGGTGTTTACACCAGAGTTACCAATTATAACAAATGGATAGGAGAAAAGACAAATCTGTCTACCATCACTACTGGAACCATGTTCCCTAAGAAATGATTTAGAGCTCAGGTCACAAGTTGTTTGGAGAATAACAAGGAAGTTGTTACTGACAGGCAAAAATGACAACTGTTAGGGATTTCTGAGCTGTAAAACAACTTATGCTGAACTATCTCTACGTTTCTGTTTATATTGTTCAGTTTTTATCATTCCATCTAATCAGCACATGTATGACTCAGTTCACTGAGTTCTGAGTGTTGCTTTTCTCTGTCTTTGGATACATTTCATATAAAATAGAAACAAAGCAAGAGCAAATTATCTCCTGATATGTAAGAAGCTACAAACAAACCTGTGATAAAATGTGTTGGTGTTAACTTCTAAACCTCTGCTGAGGAATACAAGTTGTGGATTTTTTCTTATTTGTGTCTGTAATTTTGCTTCATGGTATGATCTTTTTTTAAACAAATATGGTTTTTACAACGGCAAACGGATAATTTGCCGTTGTCTATGTCTGTAAATGAACCAGTGTGCTGATTCATTTACAGATGAATTGAAATTATTGGAAGTTGAACTGAAATTAATTGAGTTACTGCTTCTGTCTTCTTAAAAACAGAATGAAAGCAAAACATTTTCTTTAGTGTCTTCATCAAGAAATTAGTGTTTGTTACTGTGATGATTCGTTACACAACTTTGCCACCCTGTGGTCAAAACGAAGCACAGCAGGTAATCAAAGAGTGATAGTGGCTTCACATTAAAACAGTCGTCAGGGCATAGAGAGACAGCTGAATGTTGAGAGGCAAGAGAGGGGATTTTAAAACTTTAAAACTGAACCAAGTACAATACAATTTTTTTAATGAAATGTCCATATTTGGACAAGAAGAACCCTTTTAATTAATGATTCCTTCTTTCTGAGCCTTTTATTAATGTGTTATTTCCAATGTGTACAATGCTTAGTTCAAAACACTAATAACTATATTCATAAGTAATATCTATTAATACAGGGGTAGACTATTTATTCAATAAAATATGAGAAAATAAGAAAAATACATCAAATCATCCTTCAGATTTTTTTGCAACGATATGGAATCCATCTGTGATAAATTTATCACCTTAGACATCCTCAAACCTAAATAAACAAACTTCTCTGTTTTTTTTAAATTTTTATTGGAGAATCAAAAGGCGCAAAACTCTCAAATATGTGGGTAAACAAATAACACTCAGAGACGAGTCCTTTACTGCCAGCCACGACGGGTCGGGAGATTTATTAATACTTCTATCAAGGATGCATCAATACAAAAACATCGTTCCAAAAGTCTTTCCCCAAAAATCTCCCCGTTTCTTATCAACAAACACTCTTATACTTTTTCATTTGCACTGGTGTTTACGGAGGACGTTTTGACCAATCTAGATATCTATTTGACGTTTTGACCAATCTAGATATCTATTTTAGTTTGCGTCAAGATTCTTGGCTGCCCATTGACTGAGTGTGTCTTGGAGTTTCTCTGGAACACTAATGACCTCTTGATCTGAGCATCTGCTCTACATCAGAATTGCCGAATAAGCCAATTAATCACAATTGTTGCTCTTATCTATCTTAACAGATAAGGGAACCTTACTTCCCAACCTGTATTTTGGTCCAACTTTGTGCTTTCCACGCAAGGGAGTCTTACTCCTTATTGGCGCCATCAATCTTTCTGCAAAAATAACTCCATAAAACCGGGGTGTCAAACTCCAGTCCTCAAGGGCCAGTGTCCTGCAACTTTTAGATGTGCCTCTGCTGCACCACACCTGAATAGAATAATTAGGTCATTAGCAAGGCTCTGGAGAACTTATCTACACAAGGAGGAGGTAATTGAGCCATTTCATTCTAGTGTTTTGTACCTGTGGCACATCAAAAAACTGCAGGACACTGCCTTTGAGGACTGGAGTCTGACACCTATGCCATAGAAAGTATTTTTGCGCTAACACTTTCTCACTCACGATGAACTGTGCCTTCTGTGCGATAAAGTCCAGTTCTCTGGGCAACTAGACTACATATAGCTGACCACAGTTAAATACACAGAGATTTTTCAAAGACATCTCCTGCAGAATGCTCAAGAAATCAAATTAAATAGATTGATAGAAAGTTTTCTGTCTCAGAAGGCCAACACATTGTGCAGGGTTTCCCTCATAGCGTCATAAGCCTGGAGGGCCACCAGGCTTTACTTGCCCCCCCCATCGGGCTAAGCATAATTTGTTTATTTATTAAATAATTTTCTCTACACCGTTCTCTTGGTTGGCAAAATAGAATGATTAGTATGTAATCACATAGGGAGGTGTATTTTTATTGGCTCTTTACCAGTCTACACACCAACGACTTCAGCAAATAAAGTGACACTTAAATTAGGATGAAACAACTGAAGTACAAAAAAATGTGGATTTATGTTTCCTTTTGTTAAGACTTTATAGGTGATTTTTAGGTATTGTTAATAATGTGTTCCAATAGCATATATTTACTTTGTCATATTCTCAAATTTTCTGTCATTTTTAAAAATGTACAACTCAAAAACACAGTAGGCTGCTGGATGACGGCCCTAGCATCTCGACCGCCGAACACAGCAAGTTATCTGGGGTAAACTGTGTTGTGTGATATTTCAGCTTAATGCACTCTAGTGCAAGATGATGGTAACAGTCAAGGGTCACGACTCCCTTTGAACAGAACCGGAACCAGAACCAACATGAGCATCCGTCAGCACAAGCAGTGGGATAAAACTTTGTACCTTCTTTGAATTGACAAGAACAAAAATAGCACCACAAGATGGTGCTAAAGTTGCAACAAAATACATACAAAATGCCAGGATGTAATAAAGTTTGAGCAGACGCCCACAATAAGAAACAACTTTAATCCAGTTGTTGGAAAAAAAAAAAAAAAACTAATATTGTAGTTGTTTTGAGTCAAATTAAAAATTTCATGGCAAATATTTAAGCTACATCAGAAGTATAATTTTTTCAGAATTGTATTTTATGTCTGTTATATGCAAATTATCCACAAGTTTAGTTGCTACACTTTATGTCTGTCACCAGGTTAAGTTTAGTTCTACTGTGTGTCTGTAGCTGTGAATTTCTGCTTGTAGTTTTTTTTGTCCCTATGTTTTTGTCTTTTTGACCAGTTTAAATCTCTTGCCCTCATTTCTGCCTAAATAAAGTATTTTATCTGATACATCTCTTCTCTTAAAGGTTTGTTTTATGTCATGGCTTTACTCCACGCTGTGACATTTACAAATTTTGCGTCTTTTTATCTTGCTTTTATCTGCAGGTTTTCTGTTAGCTTTTTTGCATCCCTTTGTGTCTTCTCCCTTTTAAAAGTATCTCATATTTTTTTGTCTCTTTGTGCATGCATTATTCCTGTTTTTGTATTTTTGAACATTTTTATGGAGATTTGTGGTTTGTCTGGTTTTGTATTTTTCCATATTTATTTTGCATCAGTTGTAATGCTTGTTTCTTCTGATGTTTTGGGTATTGAACACGCTCTATATTTCTAGTGCTTACACAGGAGCCGAGATGTTTCCATGAGCTCAGAACAAGTTAGAATGACAGATGAGCTCATGACTCCTTGCTGATTTCTAGATTTTGCAAGCAGGGAGAGGCTGCTGCACCCACCCAACATAATCAGTTCATACATTCAACATTTAAAAAAAACTGTAGTAGTTTTCATGATTCATAATTTACGTTTACATTATGATTCATTTGTGGTTAAACAAAGTCAATCCGAGGGAGAAAGAACACACTGAAAACCAACATTCATCACTGGTTGTTTGACAGTTAACTAGACAAACTCGTCTGAATGACTACAGTCTGACTTTGTCACTGGATACTTTGGGTGGGCCCAGACTAGTTTGTTCAGTTGCTCCCATCCTGTGGGACAAATATATATATATTTTTTTTACCTTTGTTTCCTTTAAATGGTAGAATTGTTGTTTATAACAATTTGTTGTTTTCTTTTCACTGTTATTTTTTTTTTAACGACAAATATTCTCTTTTAAAATTTTACTCCATCTGCATGCAAAATAATACAACAGCATTTTGTACACTTTATTGACCTAACTGTAAATGCTTTAACCCTAATGTTTTGTTGCAAGGTGTCCTACAAGACCCCAATGATTAAAATGTATTCGTGTCCTTAACTCTTACAGAAGTAACATTGGGAGTGACATTCCTGATGCTGCAGTGAAAGACTACAGAAACACACCTTGCTGCAGATGAGGTGTGTCTAAGTGGGTGTGACTTCAAGCTCATCTCCAAACCAAACTTGAATTTCTTTTCAGAGGACTCTCTGCCATCCCACGAGTGCCATATTACCTGAAGTAAGTGCTTTTATTTTGAAATACTTATTCCATTTTTAAAAAAAAATCATATTTATCAAACACTAATTATGCTCCTGTGGTAATATCTGGTGGAGTTTTTGTGGCTCTAACTTTCCGTAATGTATGGTGTCCTGGCTGCTCTCCGTTTCAGCTTCTCATCTGAATTTTTTCCGTGTAGTCGTTCCTGAGCAGCCACCACCATGCCTGAGACTGCAGAGTCCCACTCCGTGACCCTCACCACTAACCGTAACTGCACCATGGAGATCACCAACGTCAGTGCTGTTTACTGTCTCGTCAATCCAAAGTAAGAACCTCTGAAAGACTGCCAGTAGTTTCCTCCATGATCTGCATATGAAATACAATCAAACATTTGTTCATGGCTCGTTAGTTAATCTGGAGGTCTCATTTCTTGAGTTTTTCAGCTGTTTTTTTTTTTTTCTTTCTGCAAGTTATTTTGCGTATCTTTTTTTGTTTCAACTGTCTGTTGATTTTCAGATCTGGGGTGTTTTCTCAATTTTTCATACATTTATGCATGTTTACTTATTTTTCTTTTATATATTTTTGATTAAAAAGTGAATTTGTGATTGTGTTTTGGGTTTTTTTTTATATTATGAGAATTTAGTATTTACCTTTCATTTTTCATTTACATCCTTTGCTGGATTTCATTTTCAGATTTTGCCGTCTTTGTTATAATCTTACCAAGTTTAACTCCAATTTCTCTTTGAGGTGTGAGGGGCCACATTTCCAACTTAAAGAGCTACAACTGTTTTTTTTTTTATTACTCTTGATGAAATGGCTCATGACTTCTTTTCTATTCCTTTCAGGGTTCACATGGAGAGTGGCTTCCCATTCAACCCCCCACAGCCCACTGTGCGCACCAACAAGACAGAGGTGTGCTCCTTCATCAAGGACGACAACACAGCGTCCGGAGCCGTGGGCGTCCTGACCTACGAAGTGTTTAACATGCGTGACCATTCCTGCAGCGAGCTGATGGCCATCATGTTCTCTGTGCCATTCGACTACAACATCTACAAGAACTGGCTTGGCGTGGGCATCTTCGAGCACACACGCGCCTGCGATGACAAGCTGTTTGACACGATGTACAAAAGCAACGATTTCACCAACTTTTTGCGCCAACAGGCTAATGGCTCCGGAGTGGTTTTCCAGGGCAAGGATCTGGATGTGAGGGCCTGCATGTCTGATAATGGAAAGGCGATCATCAAAGTAGAGCTGTATGACAAGATGGGCAGATGAACTGTTTGCAATGCTGTCAAAATAAACAGCTTACATCATTTGAAAGCATTATAGTTGACATTCCTGATTGTTGATTCCTGTCATTATGAGTGCTTTAAAAAAATAAAAGTAAAAAATAATCTAATCCACTTCTTGTCTACTTTGCTTTGTTGACAGTCCTTTCTTCTTTGACAAAAAAATTGCTAAACCAATGCAAACTAATACATTAAAATCAGAAGCAGTGTGCAACACAGTCGTTTGACATGAAGACTGCAATGCATTATAAGATGATCACCATGGAAACAAAAAATAAAATAACAAAGTAAGACACAAAAGAAAAGGGTGTGGTTTTCTAATCTGAGATGGAGTCACTGTGAGGCAAACTCAACAGTCTCACACCTTGCCAAGAAAATACAGTTAAAACAGGAAAAATCACATTCAGCTGCACCTATTTTCTGTGTGTGTCGTTAGAAATACCTGATTGATGAAAACTGAGACAGGGCGGAACACAGTTGGGAATCTGCTGTGGGTGGAGACACTGTGGGTTGTCTCCCATTCCCCAGTAAGATTTACCTGAACACTAGAGTCTGGGATTCAAATACGGCATCACACAAGCGAGCAACACACCAGTGGCACAGACAGGTAAGCCCTTTTTCCTTCTTGTACTTACAGAGAAGTTGTTTTTCTGGTCAGTGCATTGATTATTAGTAGCTGCATGTCTATTTGATCTGCAGTTAAACACTTGGAAACAAAACAATGAGTGAATCAGCAGAAGCTTTGACTGCCAACCTCAAGAGCAGAAGAAATGTCACCATTGAGATCACCAACCTTAGCAACCATTACTGCCTCATTAACCCCAAGTAAGTGCAAAATAAGTAGAGTTAGCTGCCTAAAGTAAAAAAAAACAAACAAAAAGAAAACAACAAAAAACCTGACTTTTTTTTAATGACTTTTGTTTTTGCAAAGGGTTTTCTTAGACCATGGCAGCATCCAGAGCCCTCCCCAGCCCACTGTGCGCCCACTGAAGACAGAAGTCTGCAACTTCTCCAAAGACAGCGGAAAAGCGACAGGTGCTGTAGGCGTGCTGACCTATGAGCTGTTTGGCCGATCAATGAACAGTGCCAAAGAGATTATAGCAATAATGTTCTCTGTGCCATACGACTACAACATGTACAAAAACTGGGTGGCTGTGGGAATTTACAATGTGGGCAAAGAATGCAATGAGAGCCTCTTCAAAGAGATGTACTACGAGAAGCAGGCAGGCTTTGTCCGACAGGAGTCCAATGGCAGTGGGATCTCCTTTGAGGGCAGCAGCGTGGACATCAAGGCCACCATGTCGCCCATGGGCAGGGCCATACTGAAGGTGGAGATCTGGGACAAGCTTTTTGCCCAAATGGCACAGCGTCCTCACTGATTGTATTAAAAAAAAGTTCATGTTAGACATGGTCAGCTCTGTGTAAACCTGTGCTAATATTATACCTGTTCACGCAATAAAAGCATAATTACTCAAAGCATCAGTTGTATTTCTTGTTGCCAAAGGGAGAAAGAAACAAACAAAAACAAAAAAACAAAAGTTTAACAGGTTCATTCCTGTCAACATAGTTCTCTCCAGCATATTTAAAAATATATAAACGAGCAAATAAAAAATACTTTCAATGTGGAAGTAGATTTTCTCCAGTCGTGTTATTTTATTATAAAAATAAAGGCCTTTTAATAAGACAGTCTGAACAGTCTACTTGAAGGGAAATAATAATGTGCCATCAATCTGAATGTTATGCTGTTGAAGCTGCAACCAGACATGCCGACAAACAGTTGCATAATAATTAAAAAAAAACAACAAAAAAAAACGTGTGAAGTTTTGGGGCTAACACAAACAAAAAAAACTTTGGTTTTGGTTTGGAGTATACAGTTTAAAAAATGGATGACTGTTCAAGGTCAGAATTTGTCATTTTAACACCAAATGCTTAAAAACAAAAACAAAAAAACCCATCATCCATTACCTCTTCAAAAGTTTGCTACCTGGTTGTGACTAAATTACTCCTTTGTATTTCAAGAACAATAAAAAGTAGTCAATTTCTCCAAACAGAATACTTCTGCTTTATAATTTCCTGTAAATAACACCTCAGTACTACCATACTGAACTTTGAGTGCCGCATGTTTATTCTGAGTGCAGCATTTGTGCCTCTCTTCCAATTAAAAAATAAAAAGTAAAACTCTTAATGTAGAAAAAAGGCCCATGGATAATGAAGTACACATTTTTTATTTAAACAGAAAGTTTATTCATTGAACTATTCATTTTATTAGTAAGGTGAACTACAAAATTCTCTAAAGAAAAAAAATCTATGCGTTAGAATGCCATCACACATACAGCTCCGCGACTCCATCTAGTGGTAAGTTCGCAGACGTCGTTTATAAGGTAGCAATTTCCCGTAAGAAAACAAAATGCAGCAAATTAAACACCTGAGAAGGAGCTGGGATGGTTGGAACAGGTACTGGAGGACTTTGTGGTGTCATTACCGGTGGAACCACAGTATCACAGACAGCTGATGGAGTTTCTGATACTCAGTTAACAGTGAGTTTAAGTTCCAAGACAGAAAATGCCTCATATTAAAATTATGAGGCATATCAGTTTTAGGTCTTCAGTTAAATAAAATTCAGATCAGAACAATAATTTTTACTATCATGTAATCTGACTAGCCACACTGTTCATTAAAAACACTGATGACTCTATTGAATCTGTCCTTCAGGTACATCTCAAGCAAGTCTAGAGACATTTGTTTCACATCATATCCCCTGTACTCTTTCTTAGCCGTCTTGTCTATTGGAACAATCTCCTCTGTGCTATTGGGGTCATTGCGTCCAATAGCAGCGAAGGTCGGAAAGGCGTCTTTCAGTCTGTCAGGAATACTCTGGTTGTAACGTGGGCAGCAGTATGCGGACCAGAGGTATTCTGGCACTGCCACCCGATTCTTCACCCAGTGCTCTTCTTTCTGGTAGGGCATGATGCCTGTCACTATGTAGGCTTCTCCAAGGCAGTAGGTTGCCAAGGTCGTGTTGACGGTAAGCTCTAGGATTTCCCAGGGTCCATCATTAGACCGTCTCTTCTGAGGAACCACATTGGTGAGGGTGAATGTGGCAGACCGGCACTGGGAGGTCTGGTGATGAAGGCTGGGGTTTAGGTGGCCACGAGAGTAGGTGGAGTTGATGTAGTCCAGGTCCACTGCTTGGCTCTCTACGATGTTCATGTCAACTGGTCCTGGCAAGAAGGGGACCATGTTGCCAGTTGCTGAAGGGTAGGCTAACTGTTCATGAACCAAAAGGTGAAACAATGCTTCAGAAAAATTACATGAATAAGACATATTTGAATGTGTAATTCAAATGAAAGTGAACCTGGACTTTCTTTATCTGCTTTACTCTCTGAGGATCCATTTCTGGGGTCTGATGAACATGCTTCTACTTTTCTTCTGTCTTTGCTTTGTATCATATGACTATGTCACACTTTCTGCAGCCCCATGCAGTTTAACAGAAAAAAAATAGTACAGGCTTATTTGCATAAACTGGCTGACCGTGAAAACACGCATATCACTTCTCCTTTTCCAGATGTATGTCCTATATTTCTTTAGATTTTGAAAAATACTAAAAATTATTAGCTAAGTTAATTAAAATTGAACCTTTAGAAACTAAAGAGAGATTTTTTTTTAGGTTTTTCAGATACAAGTTTTAAACTAGTAAACCAGGAGGCACCCGTTTCTCCTGTAACATCTTTGATACTTAGAGGCACCACTTCTTGTATAGCATACAACTTCTCATCCTATCAAAATCAGAGAAATGAAAATGTGAATTTAAACTTACTTACCTGTGGCTCATATTTCCAGGAAGCTTTGGGTCTTTTCCCAGTTGGTACAGAGTACAAATAAGCTGAAAACCACGCTGAACGGCGAGGTCGACTGTATAACGTGGCAAACTGGTACATGTTGTTGTAACGTTGGCAGATTGGGGTCCCAGCCAGGCCTTTGGGGGGCCAGGATTTGTAGAAAAATTGCAAGCAGGGGGTGAAGTCCCCAACATCAGCTACAGAGGCAGAGACGAAGGCCAGAAGAAACAGAGATGTGCACAAACCTCTCATTTTCATCTTCTTTCACACAGAGTTAGGAATCAACTAAGAGCATGTTCCTGTTTTACAAACACATGACCTCTGAATGAAAGCAGAAGCAAGTTTCAAAATGACTTTCTCCAAATGCCTTTTTATTTGAACAGCTGTGAAATTTATTTGTGTAAATGTCACTTTCCACAATAATAACATTTTATTAGTTAAAAAAGGAAAAAAAAAGAAATATAGAGACTCCCAGAAGGTGCCTTAAAGGGGCAGTATTTTGTAAAATCAACTTCTTTGGAGCTTTAAATCACGTTATAATGTTATTCTGTCATCATAAATATACCTGCAGTGTTGCCTTGTTTCTTCCTTCACACCTTAAGAAATTCTTCAATCTGGTCCGAGGGCGACTTTGAGGTGCAGCTCCTCCACCCAACTCCTCCACTCAGCCCGTTCAGAGTAGTCAACGGCAATTAATCTGACGCCAACTGCACACCTGCTGATTTCATATGAGCTACTTCTCAGCACAACGCTCTTAAAAAACGTTGCTAAAAGGTCAATAGAGGGGCAACGTTATGATGACTTCCTGAAGGCAGAGTTTCAGGAGAAGCAGGAGTTTTTAAAGAGACAGAGGCCCAATTTTAAGACAATAGATTACGAAGTCAAATATATATGGCATTTCAGTTTTGGTCCTCCATGCATAGTTAGCTGATTGTGCTATAAAATAGCACTATGTGCCTGCACTGAAATGCTTTGTGAAAAGAGCACAGAGAGCACCTGACATTGTACACGGACAAGTCAAATATGATAAATCAGTTTGGCACCCAGAGTGATTGGATGTAGGTGTAAGTTGATCGGGAGATGTGGATTTAAACATATCTTACTAGTAAACATACCTATGACTACCCGTCGCCATGGAAATCCACCACTATCTAGCTCTGTTGCTGTCCTGGTGACTCTAGTGACCGTCTGTGACTTGGACGATCTATTCCTTTAAGACTGTTATTCCGTATGGTGAGTAAAAGTTCCCTACTTTTACTCACCATCCTAATTACTTTGCAACTCCAAGAGTCACATTTGTTCATCTAACACACCACAAAGCCTTTCTCCATCTATTCAGATGAAAACACTCATCCCTAATTGGTTCACAGTGCCCTCTGGTGTCCTGAAATCAACCTATCACTGTTTTTTGTTTTTCTCCACATTCAATATAATTTTCCTAGTATTAAAAGGTAAGATATATAAAGCAGGTTTTGAAATATTCTATCATCGGTTGGAACAAAATGTATAATTACTGGTTTTACTGTGACAAAATGAATATGGTGGCTATTATTTCCTGTATTTTCTAAATAAATAGTCGTTTCCTAAAAGGAAAAAAGGAATTTCTTTCTCATATGGTAAAGAAGTACGTTAGCATCTGTTAATAATTAAGAGTTCCATAATGTAAGCAACTTCCAGAAATATTCTGGGAACATTTTGTTCCCAACTGAAGAATAATTCCCTTTTCTGCAAAAGGGAATTTTTCAATAAGAAAAACCATAGCATTTGTATTTTTTGTTAGCCCTTGATACTTGGAGGGCATACTTGGCAGGATGTTTTCTTTTCCTCGAATTCAAACTCACACAGATGAACTTGAAGTCCTCTCCTCACGGACCCCTCCCACATTTCTTATGTAACACAATAATCAGGATTTAAATTCTGCACAACACAGGCTCTAAGACCTTTTTGTCCTGAGAGAACAAAACGTTCATTTCCTCTGCTGTATTAGAGCTGCAAGGTAGGTTACAACACTTTCTTTGCAACATGTTAACTTAACTCCTACAACATATGAGATTCAGGGTAGAGTTTTCTCTTTCTAACTTCCTAAAGATCAGACCTGCAAACAGAAAAACTATGATCTCGGGGAATAATTGTTTTAAATGTAATAGTTTCATGTCAAATTTCTTGAGGACACATTTTGAGATTAGAGACTAAACTAACACCAAGCATTAGTGAGAACATGTGTTCCACTGGACTTTGATTTATTGAGCAACTACTGTGTGTTTGTGCCATATAACACCTCAAAGCTATGTCTGTTTTGTGTAAAAATCCTGATGTTGAAACTCACACTGAAATAAAATTAGAGCTGCAACTTTCTTGGTGCAAGTATGTCAGAAGGTTTTGAAAAACTGCAGCTGAGCTTTGCGAGAAGGATTCAAGGTTAAGGAAAATCATGCGTTCCTATTCTACTAAAATGTTTCTCATGCACAGGAAGAAAAACATTCTAATAATGTCCAGATGTCCATTGATCTTTCTCAGTTCTACAGTAATTGTTCATTTAATTTAATATACACTGTTAGTTTTGACTGATTTGTACAGTGCTTTTAAAAAGTATTCACACCACTTGAAATTTTCCATAAAAGCTTTAATGTATTTCAGTGGGATTACGGTCTAAAAAGTTGGTTTCCATTTGTATGCAGCCTGCTAAACTGATATTTTTTTTTGTCTTATTGTCTTTGGGAGAATATTTCTATCACCTTTGCACACCTGGCCAATCAGTGACCGACAGTCTTCTGATGCCACCTTTTCAGCCCGACTCTGCATGAATGGAATCCCCAGAAAAGGCTGCTAACGTGTAGACATTACTAATGGAAAACCCTTCTAACCCATGGAGAGCCGAGTCGAGCTGCACTGACTAGGCGCTAGTGGAAAAGGGCCACATGATGCTGTTTGTTCTCTACACACATCTGAAGCATTTATTGAACGGCCGAATTATTACCGACGTTAAATTACACACAGATGTAATTGCATGCAATTGTATGTACTCTAGAAAATAGAACTAGAGACACGTACTTGCCACATTTTCTTCATCTTGGGAAAAAATGAAAAATGATTCATTCTTTTTGTTCAACTTCAGTTACGCAATACTTTGTGTTGATCTATCACATTTTATACAAATATAAATACATTTGTGACTACAGAATAATTGATAAACACAAAGACATTTTTGCTGTAACAGTTTGAGGGTGGTCAGTCAAACACCCTTAACACTTTCAAGTAGCATAAACAGAAGAAATGTCTTCTTTTGTCTCTGTTGCTAAATGATTAATGTTTAAAACTGTACATTCACTGTGGTATGCTTTCTCTAAATTCTTATATGTGACTGTCTTCTTCAGGGCTTTTCAATGGGGAGTCTTCAAGGAGTGTCACTCTTTGTGGTGCTGAGTGTGCTCCTCCTCACTGGTACCAGTGTCCAGGCAGGGAAGATTATGGTGTTCCCAGTGGACGGCAGCCACTGGGTCAACATGAACCTGCTGATCCAAAACCTTCATGCTAAGGGCCATGAGGTCACTGTTGTTCGAACAGCCACTAGTTGGTACGTCAAAGAATCTGCGCCACATTATCGCACCATTACTGTCACACTGCCAGAAGCCATCGTCATTGAAAAGGAGGACTTCTTTGTGAACTTTCTCATGAAAATACTGGAAATAAAGAAGGAAGGATCATTATCCGGTTTTGTTAAGTTTTACTGGGAGATGCTGAATGCACTGTCGGACATTCACAAACAGGCCAGCTTATTGGGAGTGGAAATATTTGAGAACAAGACTCTTATGCAGAGTATTCGGGATACTCAGTTTGATGTGGTCCTGATTGATCCAGGTTTACCTGTTGGAGTTCTGGTGGCCCATGAACTAAAGCTGCCAACAGTTTATAATGTGAGATGGATCACTAGTGGAGAAGGCCATTTCATTGTGGCTCCTTCTCCAACTTCATATGTTCCAACTTCTGCACACCCTGTGACTGACAAGATGACGTTTATCGAAAGAGTCAAAAATACATTGTTTTATTTTCTAAACACATGCATTGACAAGTTTGTTGTGTGCCCTCACTATGATAGACTGGTGTACAAGTACTTTGGTCCAGACGTGAAGTTCTATCACCTTCTTCAAGGTGCAGACATCTGGCTCATGAGGGTAGACTTTGTCTTTGAATTCCCCAGGCCTACCATGCCAAACATTGCCTACATTGGTGGATTTCAGTGCAGGCCCTCCAAGCCTTTATCCAAAGAGCTGGAAGAGTTTGTTCAGAGTTCAGGAGAGCATGGTGTCCTCCTGATGTCTCTGGGTACACTGGTTAAAGGTCTACCAACAGACATCACCTCAGAAGTAGCTGCTGCTTTTGCCCAGCTTCCTCAGAAAGTCATATGGAGGCATGTTGGTGAGCGACCCAGCAACTTGGGCAACAATACCCTTCTGGTGAAGTGGATGCCACAGAACGACCTGTTGGGTCATCCAAAGACTAAAGCCTTTGTGGCCCACGGCGGCACTAACGGTGTGTACGAGTCCATCTACCATGGAGTGCCCATCATCGGCATCCCCCTTCTGTTCGACCAGTCTGAAAACATCCTGAGACTTGAAGCACGAGGAGCAGCGAGGGTGGTGGATGCAACACAGCTCACGCGACAGAACTTCCTGGAAGCAGTGCAAGATGTCATTAACAATCCCTCCTACAGAAAGAACATGAAGCGCCTGTCCACTCTCCATCGGGATAAGCCAATGCATCCTTTGGATACTGCAGTGTACTGGATAGAGTTTGTCATGAGGCACAAAGGGGCCGCACATTTACGAACAGAGTCTTATAAGATGCCTTGGTATTCTTATTATTCCGTGGATGTTTTTGTCTTCTTGTTGGCAATTTTGCTGATGCTGACAGCTTCTGTGGTAGGTTTCATACGATTCCTCTGCTTGCAGCTGAGGAAAAAAAAATCTAAGCAAGAGTAAGTCAGATCTCTGAAACAGAAGACTGTTTATTTAACATGACTTGGACCAGTGATGTAACTAGCGTAAGAATACACATTTGCATTTCCAGGTTTTACATATAAAAATTATCTAGTCTTAGGCAAATTCTAAAATGATTGAATCAGTTCTCAAATATGCAAAAACTCATAATAGATCCAAGGATGTCATCATTTATTCTTTTTATTGTAAGGGGAGAAGCAGTATCAATATCATGGAAATGAAATGCACTTCTGTAGTAGGTTATCATCTTATTGGCAGCCTATAAACATGGCATTTTGCTGCTCTAGAGCATCTGGGTGAGTGCTAACATAGGCAATTGTAGAAGCAATTGTTTATGCCCAATAATGAAAGCTGTAGGGCAATTTCCAGACTACTAGACAGAATAATTATTCAAAAGTTGGCAGAACTCGCACAAATCTCCAGTGGGGTTTGATCTGCCAGCAATTAGTGGGATATCTCCTATACCCCACACAAATAAAAACCGGCAACTATGTGAACAGGGTCCCTCCCATTTATTTATTCATTTAACTTTTTTCACTTCCTGTCAGCTCTTCCCAATTTTGTCTACTCTTAGTGCCGGTTCCCCACTGCTCTGTTGTTGTGCCGATGTAACTGCTGTTTGATATCGCTTGAACAAACTGTGGTGTTATGAAAATTTTAATCAAATGTTCATTCGCTGTCAGAGCTCAGTGAATTTGTCTAACATTCACCGTTCAGGAAATTTGGAAAGCCCTCAAAACCTCTTGAAGGCTTTGTTTAGCATATTAAATGCTGGATTTCATGAGAGGACAATAAGAAAAATGTTGAAGAACTATGTCTTGTTTGAATTGGTTGAAAGAGAAACCCTTTTCTCCTAGAAGAGAACATCGTCACACAAGTTGCACCTATTTGAACTGCAACACTTCTGGACCAGCGTTAGACAAACACTAGCAGCATTTAATCTGTTGTGTTCTTTTCTTTTTTTGTACACTGAACCTGAACGAACTTGAACGACCAGGTCAGTTATCTCCTGAATTTTAAACACCTAAAAATGACAGTGTGTCATTGCAGAATCAATGACACTAGTCCTCTATTAGTCCCATGTTGGCTGGATTATTAATGTTTTCATTTATGCAACTCTTCAACAGTATGCTTAGCTTAAAATCCTGTGTCCCAAGGATTTATTCCAAACGGCTTCAGAAGTGCCCCCAAAACACACCAGTGACCCTGCGTGAACTTCACTGTAAAGCTAAAGTTTTCCCTGTATTAAAATGTCATGTACTGTCCTGCTGATGCAGATCCATAATAATCCACGAACAAATGCGACTTCATTCTGTTAGAAACATTTGTTTTACAATCAATGACAGTATTATTGTTCAGTCACAGCTGCCTTGAAGATTTAAGTGATTTAGTTTAATAATCAAATTGTGAGCAAGCTGGCAATATTGAATATATTCTTTAAATAAAAACTGTGCAATTCTTTATAGTGTAATTGTGTAACTGTTTTACGGCACACTCACCATCAACGATACGTAGCTGACATGTAAGCACTGACATAAAGCAGAAACAAATCTGATTTGCTGTCTGTGTCTTTATCCATTTAATTACTAATGTTTTTAGTGTTAGTGTAACTTCAGGTATCATAAAGTTAAATCATGTTAATGTTAAAGTAAACTGTAACATATATAGTGTTAATAAGAGCATTGGTTTCTCTGCCTTTAATTTTGAAGTAAGTTTTATGAACTTTATCCAGAAGGTGGCAGTGTCCCATTTCAAAACTGAGTTCTTTAGATGTGCTCCTGCTCCATCACACCTCGTTTACCTGACTGAATTACCTCCTCAACATATTATTATATTTTTTTGAAAACCCATCAAAACACATTTTCAAGATAAGACTGTAGACAGACCAAATTAGGTTGTTCTGGGAATGCTGAAAGATGGGCTAGGTGCTGTTACTGCTGTTGTTTCATATCATCTACAAAAACAAACAAACAACAACAACAACAACAAAAAAAAAAACAATTGAAAAAAGATTCTTATGTTGGTCAGCGATGTATCCCTGATGACTCAGTAAACTTTTAGCACCAGACATCCAAAACTTTGATGGGCAGTGAAGCTCAGAGAAGCAAGGGTGTGAAAACGGAAACTGTGGTTGGTTGAACCGGACCTGCTTTAATATGATGAAGGTTTTTATTTATCAGGTTCAGAGTGTGCTCGCTTGATCAGTTTCATCTTTTGTGACCAGCAGGAATTTGACACAATTTTCACATTGCACATCAACAAAAAGCAAAATAAAATAAATGTTTTATTTTCAAAACGCTATTCTGCCATGCAAATTTTTGTTTGTTTGTTTGTTTTACTTTACACAACAACAAAAAAGACATTTAAGAAAATTGTTTGGTATTTTGATTTTGTGTTATGCATAAAAAGAAAAAAAACTCTTCCAAAAAAGGCAAGAACTGTGACATGGAAACTGCTTGTCTCTTTTTGCTTCTACGTTTTTCATTTCAACTAAAAAATTTAGCCGATGCAGCAAAAAATGCTTAGGCTTTAATCAGAACTTTTAGGTAAGTAAAAAATACATGTGTAAAACACTCATTTGTCTAAATGGAGTTATCACATTTGCAATAGACTGAACTTATTTCAGGGAACAAAACAATCTAAATTACAAGACTTTCCAGTTGATTATGACAATATCTACAAAAAAGTGTGGCATGCATTTGCATTTCGGCTTCCAAGTCAAAACTTTGTAGAAACATCCTTTGCAACAACTGCAGCTTTTTTGAGGCACTCCTCTATTAGATTTGTAAACTAATAAAGTTGATACAGAAATCTTTCACCCATTTTTTTATTACAAAACAGCAAGACCTCCATCAGATTTAAGCCTGAACTTTGATGTGGTCTCTCTAGCTAATGATTAAGACTTCATCATTAAGCTTTTATCTGCATTCAGTTGTACCCCTGGCTATGTGTTCAGGAGCTCTACCCTGCCGAAAAATGAACTTCATCTCTGGTTGTCTTTTTCTATTTATATCAACTAGCTATCCTGCCAAATTTTGTGTGTCTGCTGAAATAACGCATTCCCAAACCGTAAGGCTGCCACTTTCTTTCAAGTCCCTATACATGACTTTGAGAACAATTAGTTGCACTGGATTTTATTCAGATATTATAGTAAACAGGGTTTAATATTAATGCTTGCCACACTTTTCAAATTATCATTTGTAAAGAATTAAAAACAATATGTATCATTTACCCTTGACATTATATAAACAGCAAAAAATATATATAAAACAGTCCAAAAAATGTATATGTTTGCAAGGCACTGTTATACTTATTTATTATTCATTAAAGCACAAAACAAGAGAGAGGGCCCTGAAACACAGACATCATTTTCCCTGAGAGCCCAAATTGGAGAACATTTTCAAGAGGACAAATCATTAAACATGAGTTTTTGATGAGTTTTCAGTTTTACAGCATTTGTATTTTTGCGTTTGCTCATGTAACTCCTCCGGCTTAAGATTATATGCTTCAGGTTGTTTCCTGACCTTCAAATTCACAGAGCTGTCTAAACCAACCTAAATATAAACACTGTCTGACAACAACTGCAGGATTTCCACTGATTATTACTGTTCTTATTTTAACACTTAATTATTTTTTGTTGCTATGGTGCTTTCTTTCAGATATCATTTATGTTTGTTACACCAATCGTCCATGAGCATCGACATTTCAATTTGGCTGTATGTCCAGCATGCAAAGCACATTGACAAAAAAGCTGAATTAGACTTTGACTCTTTTATTTTCTCTCTAGGGTGGGGAAGATTGTGCCTTTCCAAATTATTTAGAATAAAATGCACAGGAACATCAGGTTCCAGTTTTAAAAGCTACCCAGAAAAACAAAAATAAAACATTAAAAAAAAAAAATTAGAAACTGAAAATTACTCGGAGAACTCTTACTCTTATCTGCTATTGAATGATTAGGCATGGTAAGTTATGGATATTTTCTCCATTACTGGAATTTATTTTTACAACTTTAGTTTTTGTCAACATAAATTCAGACATGTCGATAATGCTTAAATTGACTTGTATGTGTAGCTTTAAAACGGCGTAGCACGGACTCAAATGAGTGAGCTCCCTCTAGTGGTATGTATAGAAAATATCAGTCTTCTCTAAGTAAAAGTTTGACAAAGGTTTACTTTTATTTGTGTAAAATGTAACATCTTTCATCATGATTTTCAGAAAGTATTTGTTTATGAGAATTTGTTTTGTTTTATGTTGATTTTATTGCTTAGTGTGTGGTCTTGATACTTCAATTGGACTGTTTTATAAATAATAGTTATGTGCTGCGTTAATCATTGTGCTTGAAAAGCAAAAAAGATTCTGAGACGTTACTTCATATTAAAAAAAAGAAAGAAAAAAACAGAGAAAAATCCTGTTTTAGATAAAACCAGGAGAGCTAGTAAAGTTTTTTTTTTCTTTTCATCCATCTGCTCCTGTTAAAGACATTTTACACAGCTCACTTTTTTGCAGAAATGAATCCATGTATGAATCAAAGAATCTTCTGCTTAAAGCTTTGGTGGCCAAAATGTTCAAAGCTAAGTATTTTATTTTATTTTTATTTTTATTTTTTGTATGGGCCAGTCAGTTCCTAACTTTTCCAAAGTACCAGACAAACCAGGACCGGGATAAAGCTCACTTCGATGATGGTGAGCGCCACCACCAGGCTGGTAGGGGCATCTTTAAGCAGCTCTTCTTTCTTCGTGCAGTTCTGGAAGTAGGTGGAGTGGATGTAGAGAAAGAAGTCTTGGACATCAGGATTTGGAAAAACGCAGTCAGTTAACGCAGTCACAAACTCCACACATAGTGTCAAATTGCTGTAGATTCTGCAACAGATAAAAAGAAATTATTGTGTTAGACAGGTATTTTATTAACAATAAGGGAAGCAAATAGAAATTATCTATGTCCGAGAAAAAAAAACAACAAAAAAAAACAGGTTTGTTGCTTTCCAACAGTTGTTGCATGTTTACATACAAAAAAGTAGAACAGAAGAACATATGACAGTTATACACCAAAATATTCAAAAAGACAAACCGAAATTTAAAGAAAAGACGAGGCACAAATAGAAATGGCAAAGCTCCCCAAAAAACAAAAAAGTTTTTGCTGTAGAAAACATGTGAATTTGTTTTCCAATTTATTTCTATAAACTGGAAAGGCCGTCAGCATGTAGTAAGTTATTTACTCTTTGGGTACAGCACCTTCCTTCCACAGATTAAAAATGGACTGTTAAGAGAATTGGCTCCTCTAAATTACCCCTAGGCCTGAGTGTATGAATGGTCTGTGCAGGCAGGGACAATGGATAGATACTGTGTCTGTTTTGGAACAGCACTTAATCAAAAGTGCTTTTAATATTAATCCTCGTAGATGCTTTTCTGACTATTTGGACTGATTTAGCTTTCTGCTGAGACACTTATTTTGTATTATCTCAACAACTGAAACTTTACAGCTAACCCCTGAAGCTCTGTAATATTGTGGCACAGCAAACATAACTAAAACTGCTGTGGTTAAACCCTTTACTGATGGTGCAAAAATAGAGCAGAAGATTGGGAAAGAAGATTGGGTGAACAAAGGAGGAAACTATTTGTTCAGCAGGAAGAGGAGGAACTTCCTTAGACTCATTCTAATGATGGATATTTCCCAGTAGAACTGAACCAACAAACCAAAGCTCCATGAACACCCACAGCAATACTATCAGTCCACTTTATGAGTGCCCAGTCCTTCCACAATGTCTGGGTAAAAATTCCAACAAATTTAAATTATGGTTGAATTGCATAGTTGTTAGCTCTTTCCACAGAACAACTGTGAATTAATTAAGAAGGATTTTACAATGCACAATGTTGTAAAATCCCTCTCAATTAATTCATGTGTATTAACACTCAAACACAATGTTTTGGGTTTGACTTTCAACATGTAACTACTCTACATTTTGCAGTTTCAATAAATTTGAATATATTTGTGAATTTAAAAAAAGGTATAAATACTAGAAATATGTAGCAAAACCACAATGTGTGTTGTTTTTTTTTTGCAAATAATGAGCATGCCTGTTTGCAGCTATCTTTCTTGCTTCAGTTTATTGCAGCTTTGAACAGTGAAGTGTTTTTCTGTTCTGTTTTTTTTTTGTAGTTGTCATTGTTGCTTTTGAAGGGGCAACAATGCAGCAGGATGCTGCTAACGAGTTATAAAGGATGATTGGCAGCTTGAATTGGAGCAGAAACTGGTATGGCTGAATACTGAGATAGGGGTGAATAGGATTGCATGGAATGTGGTGTGCTTAAAGTATAAAGATGCTGAAATTAGATGAACATCAACTTCAAGAGTATGCTCTATATCTTTGTTATTTTATAATAGTCCCTTTGGGGTCATCTTTAAATTCTGTGATTTACACATGTTTTTTTGTGCAATCAGTTGAAAGGTCCAGACACAAAATGCGCGGGGGATTGAAGTCAATTTACCAATGTTGCTATCCTGATCCTCCTCGGACCAATACAATTGTCACTTGCTAGGAGTAACATGAGATTTCAGATTAACTGTGACGTATTACAAAGCACAACAAACAGCAGCTGCTGCAGCAAGCCTGCTGGCGCACACCAGGTGAAGAAACACTATCCTCCCAGGCTGTACGTCCGAGCTGAGAAATATGTTGATCAGCAGAATTAGGTGCAGACCTAAAGCACACGAGGCACATGATCTCAGTGCCTCGTGTAGGAGGTTTGTGTTTGTTGTGGTTGTGAAATATGATCCAAAACCATATAGAGTATATTCACAGATCTGACATAGTCAAATTGACTATGCCAGATTCAGAAACTGCAGATACACAGATATATACACATTTAGAATAGTCACTATTACATGTCTTCTTCCTTTTGCGTGGGCAGACATTTCAAGAATTTCTGTTGTGTATATGAGGAAGGGGTAAATTCAAACATACAAACAACAAAACCATTTTTATGCAACCAAGGCTTAAACAGTTTAAAGCTAATGCACGCTGAGCCATCTTTATTTTACATGCGTAAAGGAAAATTATGTGGGTAGGGCACCAAGACTGGCTTTGGCCCCAGGGGCCCACATCCTTCTAAATCCAGTCCTGTGTCATGCCCTCTAACTGCAAATCAAACATCTTACATTCCCATCAACAATTTCACCAAACTAGGATGGGCTTAACTTTTTTTTAATTTTTTTTATTTAAAAAAATAATTTTTCAACATATAAATCATTCCAATAGTAGCTAAAATTATTCTTGAACGTAATTTTACATCTGTTCTACTTTTTCACTTTCTGTTAAAATGCTACTTGTAAATTATTTTATTGTCTGTAATATGTTCACAGTTCAATATAAGTCTGATAAAAATGAACTAATGCAGGCTACATGTATTAAGTAGTCCATATTTGTTTTAATGAAGTGTTATTCTTCTAAAGTTTAAAGTCTTGAACAAAAACAGGACATTGTGCATTTGTGAGTAGCCTGTTGATGACAAAACATTACAGAGGTGTTTACAGATTCTGTTATTAATGTCTATTAAAGTGTATATGCATAATCCCTGTTTTATTTTTGTTTGTAATGTAACTGCCAATTGTGTATTCACCTAGAAAAATTACATAAAATAAACTGAGTTTTAAAGCCAATTTTAACAACAAAATGTTACAAATTTGTTGTTAAAAAAAAAAAACAAAAACAATGTTTTTGTTTTTTTCTTGCTTTTGTTTTTGTCACCATGGCATGGACCGGAATAGGTGTCATTGAAAGAAATATCTATGAAAGGACTCAAAACTCTTTTGACATACCTGATAATGTGTTTCAGGACACACCAGTCATCTTTGTGGATATCATGCATTTCTGCATGAAAAAGTTTACCACAGTACTGGTGACTGAACTGTATCAGCTCACCCCGGTGGCAGTGTCTGTGTGGGATTTCGTTCTGGAAATTTTCTGCAGGAAAACACAAGCGTATTACAGACATACTCTTGCCAATCAAATAGTCATAGGTTAATTTAAAGTGCTAGTCAGAGTCAAACTACACCAAAGGATGAACATTTGCTGGATGAATTGGAAGATATCCTGCATTTCTTTGAAAGGTCAAGGTTGGTGACCTTTGATTGCTTATATTTTAATTTATTAAAATGAGATTGTCCTTAACAGTCCTCCACTCACCATTATCCTCTGTGATAATTAAAGATGTGTTGTTCTTTTCCAGTTCATTCCTCAATGTCTTTCAGCTCGTCTTTGTACAAACCCATTCCTTCATTTGTCGTACCTGAAAGAAATCATTTTGCTTTACCGAGCAGTAATAATTTGTCTTGCTAAAATAATTTGCTTTGTTGGACAGATTCTTTTTTCTGGGCTTTCTTTGGCTTATCTTTAAAATGTATCTCCTTTAGGCTGATCACAGTTATTTTCCTTGCTATTGCACAGAGATTTTTCTTCATCTAACTTTACTGAAGGCAAACATTCAGAAAAATACTCTTTTTACTGTGACTTTTTTGTGAATTAAACCCACAAACTGGAGATGGAGAAGTTTCATTTTTATAATAATCAGCACATTTTGTCAACTTACCTGATAAAGCAAAAATGCTCAAGAGCTCTGAGTAATAAAGAAAACGGGGAGTTTCAATAGCAGTGTCTGAACAAATTGGATTTCCTAATGCATTTTTTGTAATTATTATAATTTTTTTTTTTTTTTTGCTGTTAAATCTTTTTTAAGCTCTGTCCAATAAAAATCTGACACAATATAATATTTTAAATAAATTCTAAGGAATAATTCTTATCCAAGTTGGGCTATTCACATAAAAAAAAAAATGGCTGCCATTTTTTTAAATGTATTAAAAAGTTAATTATCAACAATAATAAAAAATCTGATAACTCAGGCTGAACTCCAATATTCATTTGTAGATAATGTTGCAATCTGTGCTCTTGAAATCTTTGAGTCAAAATTGAATTGCCCCGATTCAGATACATTTTCCACAGTTCATTAGAAACAGAACGTCTTAATGTTTACCAGCACATTAAACCAACTTACTTTATTTTATACAGGATCAACTGAATTGATTTACAATTATTAGAGTCATTCGCTGCTTTGATTATATAAAGCAGCTAATGACCCAATATATATATATATTGCTTCAAAGATGAAAAAAATAGAAACGTCATCAGCTGTTCTCAGATGGAAACAGCAGTTAATCAATATAATTAATAGCATGTTGAAGTAGTTTTGAGCAATTCAAACCAAAGCGTAGAAGGAGCCTTACTGTTTCCATGTGTGAAAACACTGAACGTTTGGTTATGCAGCTCATCGGTAATGGTAACTTGTTGTGACACGGCAACACCTGCAAACACACAAGGTAAGTACTAAACATCATCCATATTAATATTTTTGCCTTTTATCAGTGCCTACCCCAAAGGGAGAAAAAAAGCAACTAACTCCTGTTATAAGAAGCTAAACAAACGAGCAAAAAATCAGATTATGCAATTGCTAAATCATACGCTTACAGAGAATGACGGCAGGTAAGAGAAGGTAGGAGATCATGGTGGCCAGAGATGATCAGAGCAGCAGGACTCTCTGAGGTTGATCTGTGACCTAAGGAGACTCTGAGGCTAAATGCCTCAGTCCTTTGGTATGTTTGAGAAAACAGCCCAGCCCCCTTTATCTTGGCTCTGCTCGCTGCTGATGTACACAAGCATGCCATGGCCTTGTTTTTGGAAAAATACCAATAAACAGACAATATTAAAGGATAAATAAAAGATGTTGACATTGGTAGCAAATAGAACCAAAACAACATGACGAGTTACCCAAAAACCTGAACGGTTTCTCTGAATTACAGCTGCAAATATGGCAACTAAAATAGTTAAGCAACCATAAAGCTATGACAACACTTACTAATTTATTAAACTTGTAGTTTCTTTTTGTGTTCCCAACTCATAAACCAAATAAATGCTTGCTTAACATCAACACCCACAAACTGGAGATGGAGAAGTTTCATTTTTATAATAAAAATGAAACTTTTTTCATTTTTATGAAAATAAAAATGAAACTTTTTTCATATGTACACATATGAAAAACAAGCACTAAAATATTCAATTCTTATCAGTTGCTGAAATCTTCCTGCAGTTTGAGAAGTGTCCATTGAAGTCTCCGCCTCCTAAAATTCAAACATCTACTTATGACCGAAAGGTTTAATATTTAGGGGGGGGGGGCACTTTCTCTTTGCTATGCCAGAAAATTTTAATCAATAAGTGCAATTTCCTAGAGCATATGACTGGATGATTTATAACAGAACCTTTATAGTTGTGTTTAGCAAACAAGACAGAGCACTGCTTTGTTTATACACCAGTACATCAAAGAATTCTGATATACACAAGTGATGTTGCTGCTATCTTGATGTTTCCGTAAATTATAGCTCAGACTGCAATTTCCTGTCGCTTTTAAAATTCTTACGAAGGTTCTCCTCTGGAGTTTCCTTCTGTATTTCACTGCAGCGTGAAGAAGACGAGACTCAAACCTGCAGCTGGTTTAGCGCAAAAATCTAGCACAAAACAGTTTTTGTGTGGACATCTGCAGCGGAACGTGCATGAGGGAGTTTTATCAGTGCATGCTCATTTTGTGGATTTGCAAAAAATGACAATCTCATTGAAAGTTATAATTTTGTTAATCATACGTTTTCCTCACACTGCCACTTCTGCCAGAAGTACGACAACTTCCTGTGTTTTGCGGTTTTTAATGTGCAGCACGGTTTGTATTGTAAAGGCCTCTGTCTGCCCATGAGACAGGAAGCTGCTCTCTGCCACTCAATGGTTCACAGCTTGCTGACAGATGTTTACGGACACAAAGAGTGTTGACACCAGTATCCGAGTTACAATCTGTTGTTTACTATTAGCTGCATTTGTTCTCACAAAACGGGGTACTGATGCACAAACAAAGGATGAGAATTTGTTCACACTAAGGTGGTTTGTGAACCTCTAGAAAATAAATGCCTGCATAAAACAGAAATTATTTTTTTTATTTAATTTTTTAATTAATTATGTTTTCTTATGTTTGTGCATCAAACAGCTTGCTTTTGAATGTGTAAAAATGTAAGCTTGTATAATGCAAGTAATAATGCTGTTTTTATTTGCAGCCATTGCCTTTTTGCTCAAAAAAATATCTTTTAAAATTTATTTTAGAGTAATTTGTTTCGACGTTTTGATGGAGAATGTAAATGTCCTAAAAACTGAAATGACAAATAAAAACAAAATTCTCTTTGCAGAAAATGTAAAGGCTGCATCATAATGGAAAACATATAACCATTATATTCATTTTAATTAACACCTGAATCTAATTCTAAAACGTCCCCTTATTTGGGTCCTCAAACACAACAACAGCAGCAGCATGCCCTCATCTCGTGGTGTTTTTATAATTAATTTCTATCAGATTGATAATAAAGCCTCTGTCAGGGAACTTGCAGGACTTTGTGTTTTTAATGGTCAGTCACTAAGAAAATTGTAAACTGGTGGAATTAAAATTAGCTGGAATTATTGTTCCCTCAGAATATTAAATGCTTCGTTTTGGTTTTTGAAAAGCAGCATTGTTAGTTGTCATGCTCTGACAACTTTTCGCTGATCGTTTAGTTTTGGTTAAGTGTGCGTTATGGGCGCTTAGTCCCATTTACCGTATTTTCCAGACTATAAGTCGCTCCGGAGTATAAGTCGCATCAGCCATAAAATGTATAATAAAGCAGAAAAATACATATATAAGTCGCACCGGAATAAAGGTCGCATTTTGGGGGGAAATTTATTTGATAAAATCCAACACCAAGAACAGACATGTCATCTTGAAAGGCAATTTAAAATAGAATAGAGGCAACAGCAGGCTGAATAATTGTACGGTATGCTAACGCTACATGACAAACAACAAACTGAGAATGTGTGTGGTATGTTAGCATAACATATTAAGAATTATTCAGATAACTATAGCATAAATAACATGCCAACAAGTTTACCAAACCATCCGTGTCGCTCCAAATCACGAAATCTTCATCTTCGATGTCGCTTGTAAACAACTCGGCTAACTCCGGACGTAGCTTCTACCACACACATTATCAACACAGGCCCAGAGCGCCCTCTTGCGGTTTAGTGTGAAAATAACATGTGATATGATATAACAATGTAATAATTTCACACATAAGTCGCTCCGGAGTATAAATCGCACCCCCAGCCAAACTATGAAAAAAACTGCGACTTATAGTCCGGAAAATACGGTACAAGCTTTACCTGTAATTCTGAAAACCTTAGTGGCCATTTGACCAAAGGGATTTTCCTTTCTCTTGAATGGCAGCAAAAGACTTTGAATAAAGTATGGTAATACAGTTCCTAACGACCTTTTTGTGATCATGTATGGTACTTGTAGGCAGGTACGGTCTTTGTACTGTAAGTTCTATATGTCTTACATGTAATACATAACTTGAAGATCTGCTGACGTGAGAGTACAGTTCTCAAGTCAAAAGATGCTCTTTTTCTTGTGATTTATTTTGAGCTGTAAGAGTGCATGCTATAGATGAAAATCATGAGTGCTGAAGTGTTACTGGAAATCCCAGAGGAGTCATCAAACATATTTGCCACAGATTACAATCGGCTAATTTGAACTAGGTCAGTGCTGATTGGGGAGTGGCAGGTCAAATAACTTGCTGAGAAATCTTTTGTTTCTTTTTTTTTTTTTTTTTCTTAAATGCAGCAAAACTCTTAATTCCCACCGTTTTCAGGCTAAAAATGCAAGAACCGACACAACTCACTTTGTACTTTTTACTTGTTTAGGGAAAAGAAGTTTATAGTTTGACATGCTTTGCTATAGAAGTTGACAAACTTATTGTCTCCTTGTTTTCTGTTTCGGACCAACTGCCTTTAGCAAAGAAGCTGCAGCAAATATTTCCTTTATTTTTATTAACCAACCTTTGAGCTAGAGCTCCAGGGAAGACTAGAAATGGGTATCAGCCAAGACAAATGTGTTCAGGGTGTGTCTTGTAACTCCAGTGTCCTGTGATGGTGGTGAACAGTTTCCAATTTATTTTTTTGGGTTCTGTTGGCAGACAGTGGAAAGTTTCGTAAAAATGTATGATGATTTATTTTTTTGTGTCTATTTTGTGTCAATCTAATTGCATTGACTATTTTTATCTGTATAAATTAGATTTGTGTCAATAATGACACTTAATGACATTCATGACTTAATGAGTATAAGCAATTACATTCGTTGTGCTGTATTGCGAAGCAGAACAGAACTGAAATAAGATTAAACCTATTTAGCATCTCTAATATTGACATTGAATATTTCATCTGTCTGTCTTTGAGGTTAACAGGGTTTCCCAGACAGTATCTGCTGTTGCACACAGTCATTCGTTTTCCCTAAGATACATTTTAAAGAATGTGAAAGAAATTGGAAGTCGCTGAGCTTCGAGTTGTTCACAGCTTTAACTTTCATTAATCCCCCCCTACACCAAATAGTGAAGTTTGCTTTTTGCGTACAAGTTTCATAATCTTATCAGACACTGAGATTAATTCAGAAGATGTTGTTTTTTTTCAGCTATACATAGCTCGAAAACCACCCTGAAAACAACAACAACAAAAAAAAACTATTACATTCTATGAAATAGTCAGATTGACTCATAATGCCCAATTCGAAGTGGAGAAACAACTGTCTGCAATCTGCCAACACATCAAATAAACCACCACTCCTCTGCAAATGTATAGACACACTGACACACAAACCTGTCGTGACTAAGTTGTTATCGTTTGAAAGGAGTGTCAAAAAAAAAACAACACATGTTTCGTGGTGAACACAGAGCTGTTATTACTGGGTGAAAGGTCTGTGTAGAGCTGGAATATAAAAACTGGACGCATGAACTACAACAAGTAACATTCATTTATTTATTTTTTATTTGAAAGAGAAAATGACATTAACATTTTCTTTAAATTTTAGACAGGTCTTTGTTTTTAGCTTGGCAAAATAAGTTAAGTTGCAGTTTGGATTATTACAATGGAAGAATGCTTCTGAATGGCAGATTCCTTGCTCAAAATAAGTACCTCAGACTGAGGTGAAACTAAATGTTTATAAATCAACCCTCTAGTGGTGAAAATGAGCAGCTGCGAAGCAGAAATTTGCATATTTGTATGAAACTCTTTTAGTTTCCTTTGTTCCTGACCAGAGGCCTTCTCCCCTCACAGTTTCACAACTCCTGCTTTTCCTGTTTCACAACTGCACTGACTAAGTTTACTTACTGTTGCTTTTGACTAAAGAGTGCAGAATAACAATAAAGCTTCCAAGAACATTTGTTTTTTCACTACAGATGACATCCTTAAAAAGAGAAAAATGTCACTTCATTAAAAAGACCAATTAGAGTAGAGTTAAAGTATCTTTGTCTATAAAAGCAGGAAAATATTTTTTTTTCTTTATTATTTAAATACAGAATTCAATTTAATTTAAATAATTAATAAGATCTGTAGCCTTTTTGGATCATGATGTAGCCTTTATTATGGTTTTATTTTGTGTAAATAAAATGATATTTAAATCAGTTTACACATTATTTGGGAAGTCGAACAGATGTGCAATATAACTTCAGGGACAACCTGAAATTATATTACATGGTGGTAAAGATATGTCTTGCATTTTTTTCAAATTTAAAAACGACCTTTTGTTTGCTATTGCTTGATGTGCTTGTACACACAGCAGTAGCTTGTACACAGCTACTGCTGTGTGTACAAGCTGTACACAGCAGTAGCTGTGTACAAGCTACTGCTGTATATATATATATATATATATATATAATAAACAAAGTCTGCAAAGTAGAACTATAATTCAAGAAATTTAAAAATACCAATATTTTTGAAATGTGAAGCTTAATCAGAAATTTTGGAGAACTGTCTCTTTATGAAAATATAACAGACTTTCAGTTTTAGTCAGTTTCAGTAATGCATTAAGAGGCACGACAAAAGAAGATTCAGTTGTTGTTTACTGAATGGCAGTGTAAAATACAATTTCTCCTTGTAGCTAAAATGCTGCATCAACAAAAGTGTTCTTGTAATCCAGAAAAGAAAATAATTTTACTGTACAAGGACGTTTGTTTTCGCGTTCCACTTGCGTTCCAATTCGGATGTTTCACGCCACCTGAGAGTGATTTCTGCACACAAACAAGACAATCGAGGAAGTTACTGACTTAAGCAAAAAAATAAGAAAAGATTTTGCAGATTGAACAATTTAAACACTATTTGCTTGTGACTTGAGTTCTCATTTGAAATTGTGAAAAATAAAACAGAAATCAAGACCCAGAACCAGGTAAATGGAACATTTGAGCATTATGACAAAAACAGGATGATAATAATATCAACAATTTCTTTTCTAAAATGTTTTATTTCTTGGTAATATTTAATGTGAGGTAATTTGAGATAAGGGCTATGAGTCTGATGTTATCTGGCATTCATCAGCAATTGCTGCAGATGCACCAAGGAGATTTTTTACTGGCAGATACAGATTTCCAGATTTCTTTGAGGTGTAACATGCTGACACAGATTATACTTCCTCTTGACCGTAAAGCATCCAACGTCATCTTTTGCACCATTTTTTAGTTCAACAAGCTCAATGTGCAAATAAAATAAACATTGATTATATGAAAGAAAAACCAAAAAATTTGCTGCATTCTTCCTGATCAAGGGAGTAAGCCCACTGATAAACATTTCATTTTTCGGCATTCAACTCGTTTAAAATATCGACTGGGACATCACTTATTAATCATCTCAATAAAATGCAATGTCTTTTAAAATCAGTCCACATTTGCTCTGCCACAGAGGTAATCCTTTTTTTTTTTCAACATTTTAGTCCAGCTGCGATCATTGTTCACTCAAATTCAAACCATTAAAAGTCTCGCAAATTACTAAAGATTTTTGCCATGAAAAATGATGTGTATTGTGACACAAGAAAAACCTTTTCTTACAAATAGCATCACATTCGGACCATGCTTAGTTTTCAATTTCAATAGTAAAACATGCTTTCTTTGCAATTTTAAAAACATATGTTGGTAGGAATACACTGTGGATAAATGCTTTTTTTTCTTTTTAGCTCTCATCCTCAAACTGCTTATATGTTAGTCAATGCAGCCATCAGGACACCTGTGTTCTCATGACAGCTAAAAGAACCTAATTCTGCAAAACACAGGAACAGGTATTTTTCAGATATATGGAAGACCAGTTCACATTGTTGAAATCTTAAAGTGATATATATCTCTATGTCATTTACAAGTCTTGATATTTGTTTTTATTGGGTGTTGATGACAGTTGAGCTCACAGGTTGAAGTGTAGGTCACCAGTTTCACACCAGTTTGCATTAACCACACACACAAACAAGTATAAAATCAGATGTCAACCACAATGTGGATCAAGGATCGTCAACATCTGAGCACAGCTGTCAACGTGCCAAGGTTCCCATGAGCAAAAGCGCAGCAAACTGGCGCACTGTGCATTTTTCTCATGGTCTGGAAACAAGCCAATGTGGTCTGGTGTTTGCTTGCGATCGTCTCTGCAGCGCCGAGACGCCTGATTTGCACCAAAACACTGGCTGTAAATGTACTGTAGCTTTTTGATCGGATGCAAAAACCTGACGACAACCCAACAATGCAAAGAGAGGACTTTCGGTCTGTGAATGATTGATTTTGGATAAATTTTAAGCAAGTGAATTTTTGTATCACTTTGTTATTTACTGTCCAGCTTGTTTAACATTTGGTAACATGTTTAAAATTTTCTGGTTTTGATTTCACAACACATATGCTAATTTCAATAATTCTCTACATACATGTAGAAGTGAAAATGTCTGAGTCATAAAAGCTTTTCATCCAATAAAAACAAGCAAAATATTACTTCTTGCTCTGTTCTTGCAGTGTTTTAAAAATGTGTCCCTCTGTCTTGACCATCTCAATATTTTAGGCTGCCATTGCATTTATTTGACCAGATAATTAAGTACTATTTTAAAAAGAAACATCAAGTGGTTTGGAAACTTGCATGCGATAGAGCTCAGCAGACTGAGTGGAAGTATGTTGTATTGGATGCTTCCAATACAACGCTTTGCAGCAGGGATTCATTTTACAGCGATAATATGAGTTGAGGCAAAATGCAAGAGGGATTTTATCTGTAAAAACTTAACTTTTCATACTCACATTTTGGAATATGTGTTACTTTGTGTTAGTCTCACTCTAAACTCTTATAAATACATCTTAATGTGTAAAGTGTCTCATACTGAGACTTCAGTTTTTAACTTTCAGTTCTTGATAGTCTTGTGTCCACCTTGTGACTTTTGAGTGCCTGACTAAAGATGTGCACATACAGTCCAGATTTGTGTTTGCGTGGGCTCTGTGTGTTGACAGTGACGAGGCGTCCAGTCAGATGATGGTGCCACTGTTTTCCCAGAGAAGATAATTAATCTCTTACGGACAGCAAGGAGACCAAAAATTCACTCACATTTTTGTGAGAAATCACTTCATCCTTTTCTGGTTCTTCGGTTCATTTTTCCTTTTTTGGTAAATTGTGTAAAACATTAGTAGAGAATTTCACGCTAACAGGCTATCGTGAAGACTTCTCATCTAGTTACGGAAGGCAGTTGTTCAGCTTAATGCTATGAATAGGAGTGTGAACTTGAGGTCCAAGCAGCTTGTGTACAGAGGACACAGAAAGGCATGAGAAGCCTTTAAAGGTGAAAGAGGTCGACTCCCAAACGATCATAACTGAAGGGAGAGAGAGGTTATGAACCAGGTCATGTCCAAGTTGGCAGTTACACCCAGTGTGGTGGCACCTTTTGTCCTCCCGCTGAACTTATTGCATGAACTTTAGTAAATCATCTTTATGCTGAGTTTTCTCAAGCTCGGTGTCACAGAGTGGACTGCAGTTACTTTATGCTGTTTTACCACTCAGAAACCAATAATGATTTGCCATTAGATGTTAGTTGTTGCACTGGGAAGCAATCTGCAAGTTCACAACAAAAGATTATGGACAGAAAACACTTGCAAAATGTCCTATTTTAAAATAATAAAATGGGTCAGATCTGGCAAATACACAAATCTGAAATGCAAAATAGACAATTTGCTTCTGCAAACACATGACTAAAATAAAAATTTTAATTTGATTAAAACACAAAATTTTTTGCAGTTTTAAAAAAACAGAATCTCACTGCGTTGATAAGTTAATAAGAAAGGGATGACTGAAAAACAACCGTATGGCCACAACAGAAGTAAAGTCGAGGTCAGCAAAGCCGACTGACTGAGTTTTCACTTTTATTCTGATATTGCTGGCTAAAGATACATTTACAAGAAAGTTTGACTTGATATTACAAATATCATAACTTCCAACATTATTTTGCACACCAACATGCTTGTGAAACAACTCTTCTTTCAGTATAAAACTGTGAAATTGCAACACACAATCAGTCTGAGGGGTGTGACATAGATGTAAACTGCTGCCAAAAAAGAAGGCAGAACTTCTGCATGTTGGCATCGTCGAAGCAGGGGTATACGGAGGTCAACAAACATAGAGCTGGTTTTATTGGCTCGTGGTAGCTGAGGTTAAGCCCACAGTCTTGTTTTTAAGAGTGCAAGCTCCTCAGAGCTCTTGGTGCAGGAACAGGAAAACAACCTGGGACATGCTCAACACCTCAAACATCTCAGGTACGTTCAGGTTTGGAAAGTGCTTTAAATTTTTAATGTAGATTGAAAATTATTGCTTTTAAACATGGAAATATTTGTAGCGACCAAACCAAAATGTCGGATTTAGTAAAGTAATATCTTTCTACCAAGATATTGGAAAGCAGTTATCTATATTTGCATATGTAATCTAAATGGTCTTTGATGTAATATTGTAAAATAGATCCCAGAATATACCCCCAGAGACCCGAAGATGAATTAAATTTACTGTTATTTTTTTTATTGGGGCTCAAGATCACAATCTTAGCTCACACACGACTCATTCATGTGATTCGTTTTGGGGTTTTTTTATGTTCCCATTTCTTTTCACATTAAAAATGCAATGTGCGTGCAATTCAGAAGGAAGTCTGAGATATTGATATTTTTCTTGAAAAGCAAAAAACCCACAAATCAAAGAAGTTGTGGTGGCATTCCTGAACAGAATCATAACACACTCGTTGCACACGGTCGCAAAAAAATGACTGAAATAATAACTGCTGCCCACTCAAACTTGGCAGCATCCCTTAGTCAGTCGGAGACAATCTCACTTTCAGCCTTATTTAAAATGTGCTGGTTTTCCTGATATTGCTATGCTTTGTTGAATATTTTATAGTGAAGTGTGTAACATCAGGCCGCTAAATAAAGAATGGCCTTTATTGTGAGGACAATCAATAATACGTCCTCACAAATGACAATCATTTGTTAAAAATTGAAAATGATTCCAAATCCAGACTATACATTTCTAAAGCCACAGTTATCATGTGTAAAACATGTTATACCATTAGTATTATTTTTTTCTTTAACTTTGTATTTTCAAAAATTAAAGAAAATAATTTTATTGCTTTTTAAATGAAATAAGATTGCACACAATTCTAGATTTGTTCAATTTAATTAAGATAAAAGTTAAGAAGTTAGATTTGATTTTCTGATTATATTGGAAAGCTGGAAGAGATGAACAATATTTCATCCGTCAAATATGTGGTCTATTGAATACAGACCTGATTCAACTAGTTATCCTAAACCATTAAAGCATCAACTTTTTAAATGTAGATTTAAATATTTTAATTATAAAACTTAGTTAGTACTTCTGAGCACATATAGAAAAAGAAATCCCACTTGACTTGTCTTTGGAGTAGATTTAGTACCAACTGAGAAATACACTAAAATCTGGAAAACATCAAAAGCAAAGTGAAGAAGCTGATGAGTCAGAGTGGAAGAGGAAGGAGAGGAAGGAGACATTTTGCAACATAAAGTGTTATCACTTAAATAAATGAACAAAAATATCAAATTTTTGTTTTTTTTTGTGGTAAATTTCAGTTTCTCAAGAATGACAAATTGAGATTTGTCAGACAACATCCTTTCATGTATGTTATCGGTGTATTAAAAGTTGGAGTGTAGATTGGAAGGAAAACCCCTGACATGCTGTATTTCTGTTTTACCTGAGTATTCAGACTGCGTATTTTAGAATAACTTGTGAAATAAATTTATTAAAAGATTCATTTCAGAATCTTTTAAAATTACATAAAGTTAATTACATAAAGTTACTACTTTGAATTGCAGATGTGAAAAAAATACAATAAGTTTGCATTTGATGGTTTTGGAAGACATATAATTCAGATTAATTTTCTCCTTTTTACCCTTTTTATTAGTCTTCTAACCTGTACACAAATTTTATTTTATTCCTTTTTTAAATTTACAACACACTACTGTTTTCCACTCATTTCCGATTTTCAGAAGCAGAACTTGTGCAGAATTAATTTCAATGTAACATTTAACTTATATCTGATAATATGAGAAACTTAAGGAATTATTTCTAGCAGATAATACATTCCAATTACCAGACACAAATCGATCGAGAATGAAATGTTCCGCTTACCTTTTCAGAAAACCTCCAAAACACAGACTTGATCTCTTAGTAATGAAATTTATTCTTAAAAGTAAAGAGGACAATTTAACACTGTTTGCTGCCTCATTGCTAGCAGAGTGGCATAGTGAAACATGAAATGAAAAAAAAGTGATTATGGAAACTGCCTATAAAGGCTCTTAGCACGCGACACTGACTGATATGTCAACCGTCGAGCTACCCACGATATCCCCTGTGCCAACGACCTGATGCCAGTGTCACGCAATGTGCTTCAGTATGACTAAAGTGTCACTGCTGCTTACTCAAACTGAAGAGCAGAGCTGCAGCGCCTTGACTTTTAGTATGCTTGTACCAGTTTGTATTTCCTGATCTCTTGACATAGTGGGCAGAACTCTTCTCAAAATGAATCCAGGCTTCATGTAAATTGGAACTTGTCGTGCGACAGATCAATAATACGTCCTCACGCAAACTAGCTGTGGCTTGGCATTTTGCACAAATTTGAAATGACTCACAATATCCACCACTGGCTGATCAAAAAGCTAATAGTTTAAGGTGCAGGAGGTTCTGGGATTCAGCTTAGCTTTACCACTTACAGACAAAATTTTGAAATAGTTCCAGTTAATCGGATAATCGAAGTTCTACTATTAAATAGATGAAAGAACAATTATAGGATAAACAACTCTGTTTAGACGATATGTTTCTTTTCCTTTGAGTTTTCAGTTAAGGATGTGATTGTGTTTTAGTCACTAAACTTCGCTGCATGATAAATTTACACGTTTTCTTTCTGTTTTCCTACAGCAACAATGGAGTTCCCCCATTATGATAATCTCAGCTACGATGATTATTTAGATTTATTGAAAAATTCCAGCAATAACGAAACTGACTATGATGACAACAACTTTTGTGATGCCACTGAAAATGAGACGTACGTCATCGAAATGTTCCAGACATGCGCTTTTTGCCTGATTTTTTTCGTGGGAGTTTTGGGAAATTGTCTGGTGATCGCCACCTTTGCTCTCTACCGACGCCTCCGGCTCCGTTCCATGACTGATGCGTTTCTCTTCCACCTAGCGCTGGCTGATCTCCTCCTGCTCCTCATGCTCCCTTTGCAGGCATCCTACACTCACTGGGGTTGGATTTTCCCTGCTGCCCTCTGCAAAGTGATGCGTGCATCCTATGCCATCAATACGTACAGCGGACTGCTGCTGCTCGGCTGCATCAGCGTTGACCGCTACATGGTTGTGGCACGAGCCCAACAGATGCTACGACTGCGCAGCCACATACTGATGGTAGGGAAAGTTGCTGCTGTAGTTGTCTGGATCGTTGCCATTCTCTTGAGCTTGCCTGAAATCCTCTACTCTGGGGTGTCTCAGTTTCATAACGAGACATACTGTGTCATGCAACAGAGTGGGCATGTCAAGATGGCCACCAATGGAGCCATCATTGCTGTCTTCTGTGTGTCTCTTTTCACCATGGTGATAAGTTACACTTCCATAGGTGTGATTCTGTGGGAAGGCCACGTGCATCGTCGTGGGAAGCAGTGGCACCGGCAGCGCACACTGAAGCTCATGGTTGCCCTGGTGCTGGTTTTCCTGATCTTCCAGCTTCCGTACACAGTGGTTTTATCTCGGAAAATAGCGGGGGAGTTGTGCATTCTGATGGGGGAGTACATCACCTGCACTCTGGCATACACACGCTGTTGCCTCAACCCCATCCTGTACGCACTGGTTGGTGTACGTTTTCGCAAAGACATACAGCAGCTCATGCATGACTCTGGCTGTCCGTGTGGATTGCAGGTGAAGCTGCACAGTATCCACTCCACATCCATCTCTGCCACTTCTCCTGCTCTCACTGTGCTCTCAGTTGTCTCCCCAACATCACCTGGTCGCAATTGCTCCAGTAGTGATGGATTAACCTCTCTCAAGTTTCAGTTTTCAACAAGCGAATAATCTTGAAAGTAGAGCATAAGTGTCTTTGCTTCAAATATGTCACTTAGTATAATGAACAGACATTAAAAATCAGTTTAAAAGTCATTAGATACTCTCCTCAATTTCTGTACAGGTTTCCAGCAGCACGGCTTTAAACATCTGCAGCTGATTCAGAAAGCTGACGCTTCACAATAAAGCAGATCTTATCAGTTTAGATCTTTAAACTTCAGTCTCATGTGTCAAGGAGCTTCTTATATAAACTACAGTTCTTTAAAATGCTGAATATTACTGAAATATTAAACTGTACAAATCTTTCCACTCAGCATAAACAGATGTTAATTGTTGTTGGTCAAAGCTAAAAAAAAAAAAAAAGGAGGCGCAGCATTTAATTTTTATGCACAAATTTTATGCAGCTTAAATATTAATACCCAACGATTAGAAAATAACTTTTCGCTTTATTGTAAAGAAATTCACCGCACCCTTGTGATTTGTTAAGCATGTAAATATTTTTAATTTTTATTTTGGTTTGCTTTCAACTTTTGTAACTTATTACATTATACATCATTTATTATTGCTGTACAAAGCTTGTTCTGTTTTCTATGAAGAACCATTAAATGCCTTATTGTTGAAATTCAAATAAACCAGTGATATATTGCCTCTTCTTTGTGGCCTGTTTTTTTTTTTTTTTTTTTTTTTTTATCGTTCTCTCGGGAGGATAGTAAATGTTCACCTGAAAACAAAAATTCTGACTTTTCAGCAAATTCATTGTAATCTTGGCCACTTTGACTTGGTGCAGTAAAAGTCGTATATTGTGGTTCAAAGTCAGACTCTGTCTAAATTTACAGCATTTGTCTTAATATGCAAGCTAATCAACTTTCTCATAATTTGATTACTTTTTAAATTCTGGAATGATTACAGTCATCTATCTTTTTGTTAACATTCTGATTTTATACATAAAACAGCTTTTACATAAATGGTTGCTATTTTTTCTGAATTACCATTAACTTACTATTTCCTTGTATTTTTCAACAGATTTCAATAGTAAATGGATTACAATGGTATAGGATGAAACTAGTTTTGTTTCACTTGGAATAAACACATTCCAAGTGTTTATTCTGAAAAGCCACATTCATAGAGACCTTTCTAGAATTGTAGATTCTAGAAAGAGTTATGATGGTCCAGGACAGTGATGAATAGACTGAATTTATACAGCTCTGTTCAAGTCATTCCAACCACCCAAATTGTTTAATACTATACCCACAATCACTCATTCACCCTCACCAGTATATACACAATGACGATGCACAATTCAGTAAGAAATCTGGAAGCAAATTGATAACTACGCACTAAACCACCGCCACTCTTAGTTCATCCCCTTGTTAATTTGTATCTCCATTTCATTAAAGCGTTTTGCAGTTTTGTCCCCTGCTTCTACTTCTATTTTGCATCAGTAAGTAATTTTGCCGTCATGTACTTCAACTTTTGCAAATCAGTTTGTTATGTAGTATTTTTATGGCTCAAATAAATAATCCTAAATATTCTCTCTGCAAAACATTTGTCATGAAATGTCCCACGGAGGAGGGTACCTTTTTTATCCTTTTCGAAAAAGCTGAAGAACAAATCAACCAAAACTTAAAAACGGCACAAATGAATTGGGTTGAGATCTAGTCATCCCGAAATACAAAATGGGAAAGTCAAAAAGTTTTATTTAAATAGCTAAATTTAAATAAATTCTGATCAATTTCTGATGAAAAATTTGATGGACAGAAATGACCCAAATGGCTTTTCATAGCAGAATAAATTATACAATTTGTCTTTTATCTTTTAAACAGAAAATAAGTGAGACGATGTTTAATGTTAATGCAAATAAAAAAAGACAAGTTCTGCATACTTCTAGATGAGTCACCTTTTGTGGCATAGGCAGTAGTTGTGGAACTAGTTGGTAAGACTGACCTCTTCTGCAGTTTCTGACTGTGGTTGAGCTGAAAACGTCTGACTGAAAGTGCTGTTGTCTCATCTGTATGTCGTGCAAAGATTCTTTTGATGTTGAGTATTACTGGCCGTGCTAAATGCTTAAATGGAAAGCATCTGCGACTCCGTTTTATTAATGTAGTGTGAACAAATTCAGTAACATAGCAAACGTTATCTCAGTGCATTTTAAAGCATTTATTTACACCCACAAGTGCACCCCCCACCCACACACACACACACACACACACCCACACACACACATATATATATACTGCTCAAAAAAATAAAGGGAACACTTAAACAACACAATATAACTCCAAGTAAATCAAACTTCTGTGAAATCAAACTGTCCATCTAGGATGTGTTATATATATATATATATATATATATATATATATATAAATCAGATTTCTTATATTAGTTGGAGCATGTTATTAGAAATATTAAGTGCCTTATTCAGATAAGCACAGTGCTGTTCCTACCACTAGTCGACTTAGCGTTGGTTGAGTGTATTTTTTATCCAGCCAATAAGTTTATTAGAAATGTTGTTAAACTAAGGTGCATTGGTCAAGCTTGTGCGCACAAACATGGAACTTGACTGGTTTTTATCTAGTCACAGCTCACAGACATTGAGGATGACTATGTAAACTTTTAGAGGAAATAAATTACAGAACAAAAGGAATATTACATATGTGCATGTGTATTCACAGTAATGTTTTATATAAAGAAAGAAAAGCAGGTCATGGTGGAGCAATATTTGCTGCTACATTAATCAAAATGCTATAAATACTAATTATAGAAGAGTGCTTCTAATGCATTTATTTTAGACTTATAAACAAAACGGGGCATCGATTTAAAGGGCTTCTCTTTAAATTTATGGTAATTGAACATTGGTCTGATGTAGCTGGCTCATTTAGGTGCAGTTCTACTGTGTCAACAGTTTTGTTTGTTTTTGTGTATATTTGGCTGTCTTCTCATGGTTGATTATCTGCATGGTTGCGTTATTGGTCGCGGGGAGTTTGTCTTGGCAAGTTTTTGCTGATACATTTGCAAGATTTGGTGTAAGTATTTATTTATTTATTTATTTTTCAAAATGAGCTGCCAAACCTCAAATTTGTTTCCCAAAGGCCTTAAAAGTAACTTGTTTGCTTATGTGGGGGGGAAGCTGCAAAATTAGTTTTGTCCTGTTTTGGAGAAAGGGTTTAGATCATAGCTCACCATTTGCAGCTACTTTAAAGGTTGTAACATTGTTGTAGAACCAAAGCGCAAATTCTAAATATTGTCATAAACATTGTGTATCAGACTAAGTCCAAACTGTAATATAGTACTTTTAGCACATTTTGCTCAATACTGTCTGCGGACAGTTTGTGGTACTCTCTTATAGCCATATGGTGACAAAGAGCAGCACAATACCTTATTTAAATTACATCTTCTCCATTTTGAGGAGGGGACAAACTGAAATAAGCCTCAGATATCTTTATACCTCAGGGCTTAGTAATTAAAAATATACACTACTAACTAACTTTTAAAAAGTAAAAGAAATTATTATAAATTGTTAAGTTACATTTCTTTTGTAGGATACAAAAAATATATGGTATAATAACCAATAATATATTGATTATCACACCATAATCAATATATAATATTGTGTTGAAAAGAGAACCTCTAAACCTCTTTTTGTTTTAAGATCTAGCTTTTTCTCTTTTTAGTGTGTGTTAAAAAGTACAGCAATAACATTTCAGCATTGAAATCTTATCATAACAATGGTTTGTTGATGATGTATATTTTTAAATAACAAAGGTACATTCTGTAGTTGCATGGGCAATTCCTAAATTAAAAAAAATATTTCAGAATAGTATTGGAGCTCCCTCCTCCTGAGGTGTTGTTTGTCCAAGAGGCACTGCTGATGTTTGTCATCTTTCCAGTGTAAGTTACAACAATAATAGACACATCTAAGAAGTGAAACAGATTTGTGATACTGAAAACTGAACCTGAAATTAGCCTGCAAAGACATTGTAATAGTGTAGTGGTGTTTTTGTTGGTGAAAGCTTAAACATCTGTAGTTCTCCACCACATTGACCCTGTTCTTTTCCCACATTGAAATAATATAGGACTAGTTTCTATACTTCTAAATATGTTTGCCACATCTAAAACGCTTCAATTTTTGCTGCAAAGTTCAATTTATGATTTGCATTAAAACACGTCACCTGAAATATTAAATAAAATTAAAATGAATCATGATAATACTCTCCTCAATAATTCT
The DNA here is from genome assembly GCA_010277075.1 of Poeciliopsis retropinna. Lineage (NCBI taxonomy): Eukaryota > Metazoa > Chordata > Actinopteri > Cyprinodontiformes > Poeciliidae > Poeciliopsis > Poeciliopsis retropinna. The sequence goes on from VMRM01000023.1 coordinate 3,844,871, forward strand.
TATATATTAAATTGTGAAAAATCTGAACTGTTTATTAGAGCAACTGAAGCAGCAGCTACCTTGCTGGAGTTTAAAAACTTGTCACTTTTGAAATATTTTTACCTCAAAGCTATGTGGTTTTAGACTACAGTGAGTCACGCAACACAAAAACAGAGACAACAGCTAAGTTTGATCATGGTAGTTCACCAGCCACTAGCCGTGCTCGCAGCCGGGAGATGACAAGAGAAAATGTCACGTTAAAATGTTGCAACCATGACCACAAGCAATTTTGAAATTATGAAAAGCACCAGTAGGTTTTTATGTGTTTAATTCAAGGAACTGAATTTCTGCTTTAACAATGTTTTTTTGAGATCTTACATGACAGACTTTAAACATGGTTGAACTTTGCAGAATTATCCATGTTTCTATATAAAATGAAGCATGCAGTATTTTTCAAGTTTTTTTTTGTTGTTGAAATTGCAGCTAAGGAAATGCAAATATCAACACAGTAAAACATTTTGATTTGTTTTCTTGAAGCTTTTTTTGACTAACCCATCATCTGTGCAGCAGACTGAAATTTGAGTAGTTTCTGAATGTTTAATTTTTGAAACAGCTTTCTGTTCTTTCACCACTTGAGGCCATCTGGTGTATTGTACATGTTTCCTTTTCTAAGGAAACTATTCAGTAACGTACAGCTTGTGGTTTTTGACTGTTTTGATCTGGATGTCATCTACTCACCAGCACAAAAACTTTTTTTTTTGATTTGTTACATATTTATTTACTTTTCAAAGCATAACTTTGTCTCACTATAAGTAATTAGATGCATTAATGATTTGCCTTGACAAATAATACAGGAGTAGCCAGATCAACTTGAAAACACAAATTTACAGTTTGTTGAAATTTACAAAATAGCGATAAAACTTCCTAAATGTATCCTTCAGTCCAATGTGGACAAAAGTTTCTTTCCATATTTATATTCAATGTCAGTTTTGAAGAGAATATCTCAAACAATGATTTTGCAAAGTCAATTTCAAGTGTTTGTCTTTAAAGTGGTTTAATCTTTGTAGCAGATTAATTTATATTAAAAGGGATTTGTAAAAGAGAAGCTGAAATTACAATTTTCTTGAAACCTTGGTTTATATATATTTTCACTAAATTGGGCTGAATGTGCAGAAAATTATCAGAATCATGAGAATAAACCTTGTCATAAAGAATAGCTGTTTTTTTTTCTCATGTCCTTTATGATTAACATTTGGATGTATTTTTTAAAATTTTTAAGATGAAGCCAAAAATATAGTTTTATTTTCTCACTCATATTAGTGTTTAAACTATATAAAGCATCAAACTCTCATTCAAGACAATCAAGTGTTGTGTTCATAAATGTTTTAATTTTTAAAAGTACATAAAATGCGTCTCGTACTTCCTGTCACTCACATGCATTGTGTTTGTTACGAAAAGGTAAAGTGGCATGACCTAGATAAAGTTCCTGAAAAGTCTCCACATTAACTTTTTAAAACCTCAAACCAAAATTTTGTGCAAAACATTTGCTTGCCCGTAACAGACCCAGCTCATAATTCTAAAAGAAGGTGACAAAATGTGACTGAATGAACAGTAACACTGACAAACCCACACTCTGCTTCTCCCGTCATCACAGCTTGTTAAATCTCCCTGGTCGTCTATGAAACCACGCCAGCTTTTGACACATTCAGCTTTAAGTTAGTGCTGCAGAGCCACCACTTACACTTGATTACATACCTATTTGTTTACTGGTAAAGTTTTTGAAGCGACAATAGCTTATTTTCTCTTTTCAGACATGCTTTGATATGAGGAGCGAATGGTTTTACAATTGGCATCTTTCTTCAGACACGTCCGTGTCTCGTGAGGAACCTCTTTATCTTGGTTCCTGTGTGATCACTGCTAAGATTTTCTGATTGCATCTCTGGACATACATTCAGCACATTAGTATGACTCATTTTACAGAATGCAACTTCTTTATCGCCAAATGCAATACATAGTTGCTAAAAACAGCACCTGCTTTTATCAGCTTTTAAATACCTTCTGAAAACAATATACATTGAAAAGTCTATGTAACTTGGCATTTGAGGGGGAAGCACAGCTGTATAAGTATTTTCTTTTAGAAAACAGAAAAGCAGTGAAAACATTAATGATAAAAAATCCTGTTTAAGTGCTACAAGGTCAATACAATTGTTCCACAGATTAAGAAAAGTAAATAAATTACAAGGTAGAAAAATATATAGATTTTTTTCAAAGTTAATAGTCCTGGTACATTGTTTTATTCTTTGTGATATATTGATATTATTTTCTGTCAGAAGCAAAGGTGTTTATTACATGATATTCAGTTTTAATCATTGAATCATTTTGGACTTAACTGCAAGGACCTGACACCGTTCACAAGAGTCATCAACAAATGATACTTGTTAGCAGTCAGGCAGGTTCCTTGTTTTAAAACCTTATTTACACGCACATACATTCTTCTTTTAGTTGCTAGGATCTTTATGTGTGCATTATGATGTGGCCATACTGTGAATCTTTGGATCTGATTGATATTAAAATGAGCAGTTTCTGCTTCTTGTCATTGTGACTGTGTTGACAGGAAGAAATGTCCCAGTAAACTGAGTGTAACTCATGATGTCAGCTTCACCTCTTGCTTGTAAGAGAGCAGGTAACATTTAAATTGCCTGTTTGTTTTTTTTTATACATGACAAAGCCACAATTCTTCAGTAATATTAAAGCATGACCACTAGATGTCAGTGTGGTCCTTGGTACTTTCCACTTTCTCACTACATAATCTGTCTTGAAACAGGGTTGGTTCACAAAATAATTACTAATGGTAAGTAATGGAATTATTTATATCTTGTCCTGGAAACATCAGGTCAGTATAACAGGTTCGTGTCAAATGTTTCTTTGACTTTTGACTTAAATTTCTTCTTGTCAATCATTTTCTGCATTTGGAACTTGTCTTTTTTTTTTTTTTTTTTTTACAGTGCAGGTTAGCTGTTTGTTAAAATACAGAACATTCTAATCTTTCAGATTTAATGCTGGGATCTGTCTTTAAAGCAGACTTATTTGTAATACTTTAAATATACATGTTTCAGAAAAGCAGTTTATTTTTGATGAAACGTCTTTCTGCAGAAACTATCATGAGATGCTATTATCTAGTAGTTGTTTCTAAAATATGTAAATGAACGAAGAGAAGAGGCTTATATGTTGTGCTACGGGTTATGATTTCTAGCTGTACATGTGGATTTTAATTCTGAGCTGCTCCAATGTATTCTTAGCTCAGAAGGCCTTTCTTTCTGAACTTCATTCAGTTTCATTGCTAATACTTTGACACTTTCACAGGATTGAGTGAAGCTCAAAACAATTGCATCAGAAAAGTAAAAATGAAAAGCATTCTGTACTTTATGAAAACTTGTTTTAAAATAATTTAATGTCGACTGTAGCTCACTGAATGCTTGGCTTTAAAAAGGCTTTAGTGAGGTTTACAATACGCTTATGGATAGTCACTAATATCTTACTGCCTTCTATGTGCATGACTATGATTCCTCAATGACTAAATGACTGAATGACTTTTGCCTTCAGTACTACGTCAGAACTGAAAGTGTTTCGTAGCCCGTTTTGACATGATCAGCCTGACCTGGTGACACAAGGGCAGACTGATCCACGTATTATCACTTATCAACACAGACTACACTTTACCTTAGTGTATTTTAACTTTACCTTAGTAAAGTCTCCAGTTGCTGTTTTTAGGTGACAGAAATGTTGTCTCCTGTCTGTCTTTTACAGCTGGAGCCCATTCACCTGAAGGGTCAATATGTGCGTTCTGACATGATATCCCACATATATTGGTTGTAACAAGTTGTGAAATGATGCCACTAGGTTTTATCCATAGTTGTGTTTGAAAATTAAAGTAGGTCAACCGCCTCTAAAACACTTAGTGCAGCTCATCTGGCACAAAGAAACATTCCACACTTTATTGGTGAACTAATAAAATGTTTAGGTGTGTGAATGGCAAGGTTGGTCATTCTGATCCCTAAACCTTACTCAGAATGTTAAAGAGTCTAAGCTGTTATTCCTGATATCTGCCACAGCTGAATGCAAAGAGGGACTTTGTTCAAGAACTTCAGCTAACTCACCTTGCTTATTTAATTACAGTGTACTTGTTCTTTAGTGCATGGATTAAAAATACAGACTTTATAAAATGCTTTGTTGAAGTATCATTGCCAGCCGCATGTCGCTGACCAGGTGTGGTCAAACTGCCATGTATCTATGTGGCACTCGTAAATTACTTAAAGCATCCTCCACCTTCCCGTAAGTCTCTGGCTTTCTGCAACTGAAATACGTCATCGGTGTTTCTTGGCTTGTGCAATCAAAAACACTTGGAGACGATCTGGAAGTGTGCGATCCTCTTTACCACACGAATAGACGGAATGCAGGTCGTTCTCTGCTCTTTTTATGACAGAATATTTAAGAAGGCTTTGATCACAAAGACATGGTTTTGTGAGTTGTCAACCACTGATTGTTAAGCAGCCACCCAAGCAGCATAACAGAAAAGAGCCTCTTACTCTGTTTGGATTAGGATTGTTTTTATGGGTTCACTATAGCAGTCAAGTATAGTAGAACAGTAGTTTGTATTTGAAGTCAACTGTTTTTCAACTAACAACGGTACAAATGACATTGTCAGGGATGGCAATTTCTTATTTCCCTGTACACTGAAAATAATAAAGTCAGCAGATAAAAATATAATTTTTCTAGTTCATCTTTTAAGATCTAATTGGATGTTTAAGATTCCACCTTGATTCTAGAGGAAAAAAACAAAAATAAACACTTTGACTGGCATTAGACATTGATAATTTGAAGGGTGGAACTTTTCAAACCCAAAGCAGAAGGGTTGGGCCGCTAAATTTAGTTTACAACTAAAGAATTATGCTCATGAAGGTCTTTCAACTTCAATATATTTTCTTTGGGGCTTCACAGAAATGAGCAGTTTTGCATCATTCAAAGATAAACAAAACATTTTAATGAGCAATTTTTTTTCAGCTTCCTGTTGCTCTGTATCCTCTGTGTGTTCAAGAAGCTGCAAATCCCTCCTAAGCTTTGATGAAATCTTTTGTCTTGTAACTGGGGCAAACTACTTTTATAATCTCCTACAGTATTACAAGAGTATATATTTAGAAACAGTCAGAAAACCTGTTTGATCTGTGATGAAAGTGAATATGGTTACATTTGAATTAATAAGCTTCACAGTGCATTTTCATTGTTATTTTTAGCTTATGTATGTGACCTCAGCTAGCAGAGGTTAAGGTGAAGGAGACTTCTTTTTTTTTTTTTTTAACCAACACGGTCATTAGACTGTGGCTAATGCACTTTATAAATGGTTAATTGAATTTGCTGACAAATCATTAGACACTCAACTGAACTTTCCTTTTGCTTTATGATTTCTAGTTGTTTCTTTTTCAGCCTATTTTAGACGTTAGTACTCCCATTTCATGTAGGCTATGTCCACTTCTCAGTACTCGATAGCTCTTCTCTAATGGCTTTTATGCATCTTCTGTTAAAAAACATTGTTACTGGCACAAAGACCTTTGTAATTTTACCGTCATGTTTCTGGAAAGTATTTAAAAGGAGGGGGAAATAATTATGAATTCAAAGTCATAGTTTAAATATATTCAGGGTTTGGATCATTTTAAAATGCCATTACATTTCAACTGTAGCTGTTAAACTGTGAAATTGTTATCCAAGTAACTTGTTCAAATATTTTGAAAAATGATCAAATCATTGTTTGGTTTTAATGCAGCATATGGTGTAATTTTAAGTTTGACTAATGACTTAGCAGTCGGTAATGTTATGCTGTTTAGTGAGTAAATGTCAGGATTTAGTTTCAATTCGAAACTTTCGCTGGTAATTATTTACTATATGTTTTGATAACTGGCTCTATAAATCATAACATTAAATAATTATCAGTCTAGATCTGGGGTCCTCAAATCCAGGCCTTTAAGGGCCGGTGTTCCGCAACGTTTAGATGCGCCTCTGCTTCAACACACCTGAGTTAAACAATTGGCTCATTAACATGACTCTAGAAAACTTGAATGCATACTGTGGAGGTGAATCATCCATTTGATTCAGGTGAGTTGGACCAGTGAAACACCTAAAAGTTGCAGGACTTCGGTTCCCAAGGCCTTGTATTTGAGGAATCCTGGTCTACATCATGGCTTTTTTTCTTCACATATCGTCTTTAATAACACTGAGCGGCACATTGAGCAGAATATCATTAAAAATCTCTATGTTAAATGTTGTAAACTATAATAAATATCAGTTTCCTTGTTCCCGCTCCTCCTGTTGTCACTTGGCATGTTTTAAACATCAGGTGTGGCCCTAACTTGAAGGCATTAGGACCCAGGATGCTCTGTCCTCTTAGTTAAAGTCACTGCTACCTTCAGTTTGTGTCCTTCTGTCCCTGCATGGGATAGAATGAGCAACTGGCTGCTGGTTCTTTCTCAAGCTCTCTGTTTTTCACTTTTTTTCTGTGGATATGGCTCTCAAAAATATAAAGATTTCTAGCATTCAGGAACAGATGGATGAGACGTGCACATTACCTGCTGGAAGAGCTAATGATGTTTACCTGCAACCACTGCAGCAGCTTTAAAAGCATTTCTCCAAGTTTACTTTTCAAATTTCTTGGACTGAATTTTTCTAACTTCAGGCTCATCGTAGAAGCTACAGGAAGTATGGACTCTACCTTCTAATCCACAGTTTTTCTTTCACTTGCTCAGCTGTCACTCTGTCACTGTCATGATATCCCATTCCCTCTTTCTAGGGTTTCATAATGCTTTGGGATCTCTGCGAGGTCTCGCTCTCATTCAGAAGCTCAGCTGAATTTCATCCCTCTGTTTAAAGAATAAAGGGCAATGAAAGCAGCTTCAGGATGAGATAGTAGTGCATGTTTGTGGAGAGGATGGGAGCTCAGTCATACAGAACTTGGAAATAAACTGAGCCTTAGCTGTGAGTTGTGCAACTTTTGTTTTTGTTAGAGTTTTATGTTTGAATATATTGATCACAATCATGGGAAATGCAGCTGGAAGTGCTGATATTTCCCAGGGAAGGGATCTTAAGGAGACCACAATAACCAGCCCGGAGTGCGCTGGGCCCCAGAAGCAAACGGCGGGACTGAAGCTTCCGATGCCGCCTGAGAACGAGTTGGAGGAACGCTTCAACGCTGCACTGGTGAGTGCTGAGAAGCACTACTTTGTGTAGCGTGTCAACAGTGGAAGGAAACAAAATATGTGGACTATGTTTGCAATGTGGATATCAGAACAATCTTATCATTGTGCCTGCTACATGACGCAGCCAAGGAAAGATACATAAGAGCACATTTGTTCTGGGATGGTTGCAGCTTTAATCTCACTGCTGGTCTGTGTTGTTGGTTGATGAATATAAGTACACTCTGTGTAGTCAATACATTTTCTTGGGTTTGACACCTAATAAAACTTAGGTTACTTTCCTTCCACAGCTTTCAAACAGCTCTAAATATTTAATTTATAAGAATTAAATCCAAAATAGGTTGTTGAAATGTGAAGGAAATATTTATCCCCTCTAAATCAGTTACCAATCCCCTCATCAGGATTCTCCCACCAACATGCACAACAATTGGAAAGTGTCTGATTACCCCATTAATCCATGGTGATCTAGAACTCCCTTTCCTGTGGACAGTAATTCTGGGCTTCCAGAAATTTCCAGTGAACTTTAAGCATTGGTGGTTCCTGGGCTTTTCTTAACCATCCCAATTAATTTACTTTAATCTAAAAATGACAGTTTAGAACTTTTTGATACCTCAGCAAACACATGTGAATAATCTCTGCTTATTTGCAGTTGTTTGAACTAAAAAAACTAATCTGCAATTCCTGGTCAGTCAATAAGTGCTGCCAAAAACTCCAAGGGTTTTTGGTAATGGAAACTGCCAGCTGTTGCTTATAATCACCAAAAAGAAGCTCACATGTCTTGACCTGTCAAAATAAAATACACTCGACAGTTCTGCACCACTTAATATTTTAGGTCAATATATTTTATTTTGACTAAAGGTTTTATTGTAGTCATGTTTTAATATTTTTCTCAGGCTGATTTTTAAACAAAAGTCCTTAGCGGTATTTTGGCACAATCAATCAAACATTATGACCAAACAAATTGTAGATTGCTTTGTGCCGCAGATAATGTGGGTTTGTAGTCTGGAAGTTGAACAGTTGCTGTTTTATAACTTCAGCTGTAACAAAGACAAAGGGGTTGAAAGATTGTTCTTGTTTTTAATTTGCCTGGATCTCCATGCACCTCACAGCTTTTGTTTGATCAACCTGCAAGGTTGGCATTGGTGTAGAAATTCTGGCCTCGAGGGCCAGTGACCCACAGCTTTTAGATGCGTCCCTTGTCTAACCCACTGAATGTCTGAACAGTATGCAGTCAGGTTTTCCATCCATCCATTATCTGAACATGTTTATCCTTGTGGGGTACAAGGGGAGCTGGTGCCTATCTCCAGCAGTTATTGGGCAAGAGGCAAGATACGCCCTGGACAGATCGCTGGTCCATCTCAGTTGTAGAACACCAGCTGACAAGGACTGGAGTTGCAGACCTCTTCTCTATAGGAAAAAATGGGGAATCATTGACACTCTTTGGAGGTCTTTGGGAAATTGCATTTTATTCCCCACAGCCATAGCTGGAAAGCTTTTCACAGCCAATGAAGTCCATTTGTTGACCCACTTTTCCAGAATTGTTTGGCTTTTGCTTGCTGATCCGGAAATGCAAGGCTCACATTAGTCTAACACAGTTTTGTCAAAGGTTATAATGTCTCATTCTTAGATGGCAAACAATGATTGACAGTGTTCTCTATTACTGACCTGCTGGTCATCATTACCAAGTCTTGGGATGGTAAACAGGCTGGACTCATGCCTACGTATACGTATTATAGTGATGGTAAAAACAATACAAAAGGAACAGGCTGAGTTCCAAAGAAGCTTACATGGAAGCTAGGTTCAGAATGCAGCCAGATGACTCATTCGGTTATTATCCACATTCCTCTTCCTCTTGTCATTCTTGTCTCAGAAGGTGGTGCTGATCTTGACATGACATACATATTCTTTAAGCTTACATGCTGTCAGCTGATCTGCCAACCAGTACATTAATATTAACTTCTTTCTTCAAATAAGATGAATCAGTGAATGTTAGCTAAACCTGCTTTCTGTATAACAGGACCATATGTAATATATCCTCTGCAGATGTCCTATTTTTTTTTCCTTGTCACTCAAACTTTGGAGATCTCCAAGTCTGTTTATGTTCAAAATGCATAAGAAACTTTTCAAGTGGCCTATTTTCTTAGAGTCCAAACAAAAATGGTTTATTCCTACAGAAAGAATTATGATGGATAGAAATAGAAAAGCAACAAAAGATCAGATGGCCTGAAAATCAAATCACGTTTATGAGTTTGACACCTACCTTCAAGATGGTAGGTGGTAGGTGAGCAGTAACTGCTCAAAATAAAACCAGGTAAGACCTGGTTTCTATTTTTGGTATCCAGTATTGTGTATCTATTGAGACTAAAAGATAAAGACTTTTGTCTGACTAGGTTTTGACACCATCTGGAAAACTGAGCAAAAAAGTGTAGATTTTGATTTCAGTGTTTTCTAGGTCAGAAGACCTAGAGAGTGTATATAAGAAGAGTAGGAAACTTCTCTTTTATACATCTAGGATTTATTTGAAATCTTTTTTGTATGTTCGTCCATTGTCCATACCCACTGTAAGATTGCGAGGGGGCTGGTGCTTAACTCCAGCAGTCAGTCATCAGGCGAGAGGCTGGGTACACCCTGGACATTTATGTCCTTACCTTGCAAAAATGAGAAGATTTCCACATTGAAAATGTGTTCGATTTCTGAGTCTTCTTGGTGAAAAACCAAGAAGACATTTGTAGGAGATTTAAAATTCCTAAAAGTCTTACATTTAACCATCTCAATTTTAGGTCTTCAAAACTCCTAAATATGTTTAGATTCCTGTCCTTCGTCTTAAATTTCATTTTGTTATTTCAAACCTGCTTCCATGCCACGGACAATATCCACATATATACATTTGCATGTTTTGCCAACCAAATGAAGCAGTCAATTTCTTTGTGTGCTGTATTTGTTTATTTTTCTAGTTGTGAGGTTTTGTCTGGTTCTGCTGCCCGTAGAAAATAAACTGTACACAACAAAGATGGAGACAGAGTGAATTTAGAGGCTTCAGAGTTGAACAGCTTTTCTTCTCTGTGAATTTGTTTATAGGTTTTATGCAAAACACTAACAGGGAATACAGTGGTGGGTAAAGTAAATGCTTTCAGCATCTTTTCATGCTACTTTAATGTGTAGCATTCATTACACATTAATGCTACACATTAAAGTGCTATGGTCATACAGAAGACTGCTTGATTTTCTTTCTGTAGTGATTTAAGATCCGTGAAGCTTTTCTCTTAGTTTTATCACACTTTATCATACTCAAACCCGATTTGGGCAACAGTAGTTTGTCTGTATAAAAGTCATATCTTCAGTTAAATTGTGAGTAGTCTATATGTAAGGAAACAAAGCAGCATAAAGTGTATTGGAAACACTTTGTAAAGCAGAGATAATGAACTGTAAGCATGTGTGGAATCTGACTTTTATTAAAGTGGGGAAAATATTCCTACTTGTTTAACCAAGTTTATGTTTTTACTGTGATTTATACTTTGGTGTCTGCCACTCTGTAAACCTTGAGGGTTTTCCCAGTGTGCTGCTGCCGCTGCATGAATCCTCCTCCGCACAAAAGCTGCAGCACTTCTCTAAAAAATTAACTGATTTTCATTCACGGTGGAGTAAGAAATATCAAACCACCTTGCACAGACACACACACACACACACACACACACACCCACACACACACACACACCCCCACACACACACACACACACACACACATGTTTGCGTGGCTATCTTTGTGGAGACTTTCCATTGACTTCCATTCATTTCTACAGCGTAAACCTTGCCCTTACCCTTATCCTAACCCTAACCATTACATACCTAACCCTAACCAAAACTCAATTCACACCTTAGCCCTAAATCCGACCCCTGACCCAAAAACGGCGTTTCCCCTTGTGGGGACCAGGCTTCAGTCCCCACAAGGAGCAGTGGGTCCCCACAACGTAGCATGTGTCAAGAAAATGGTCCCCACACACCTAAGGATAATGTAACTAGACAAGTTTATCAAACATTCATCTTTTAGACTGTGGGAGGAAGTTGGAGTACCCAGAGAATCCTCACATGCACAAGGAGAACATGTGAGCTCCATGCAGAAAGACCCCAGGATGGAATTCACACCCAGGACCTTCTTACTGCAAAGCAGTGCTGCCAGCTCTAATTTTTTTTATAGTATTTTGCAAATACAATTTTGCAATACTTTGTGGTAATCGCGAAAAAGTTCAAGGGGTATGTATGCTTTTTCAAAGGACTACGTCATCATCTATTTTTCATCAACTTTTCAGGAACATCTGCTTGTAACCAGCATTTATTGATCCTTCAGCTTCATTCATCTGATCCCTTTCATCATTGATCTCCTGTCCTTGTTTTTCACAGAAACACGTGTTTTCATTTGCTCGCCACGTGTTTCTGACAGCTCTGCCTCGGTGCTTCTGGATGTTAAAAGTTAATCCTTCAGGCCTTCAGTAATGATCCTAGTGTTGTCACTGCCTAAGGAGGGTTTAAGTTAAGCAAAATTAATTCCCCATTTGACCCCAGTTAACAGGCTTTGGGTACAATTGGAGCAGGTGACACATTTGTATGCTGAGCTGATATTAGTAAAGGATGGCCTAATCTGGATTCTATTTAAAAAGAAAAGTCTTGTACTTTCTGTCATCCACATAAACATTTCCCCTCACCTAAATAAGCAGCAGTTCCTTTCTGCTTTGGTTCTGACCAAAGTGATGTGTTTGTGTGTTTCCAATCAAACTTATTTCTAGACCCTCTAAAAACTGGGTGAAAAGTTTGTAATCTGATGCTTGATACTGTGTGTAAGATGGCCAACTCCGTCGTCATTGTCGTGTTGTGGCAACACACAGCTAATAACAAATGAGGTCATCACATAACAACAGAGACATCTGACTGCAAACTAGACAACAGAGATGCTTTTGAACATACCTGCAAGAATATCATCTTGCAGGTATGTTCATACAGGACTATAATGCAACTAATCAGATAATACTTTTGCATTTGTGAACTTAATCTTTTCTGTGTTTAAAAACATTATATTCAAACGCTCTTCTTCCTCCAGAATGTCAGGTGCAGTTCTGTGTGATAACTTTCTTTTTGAAAGTCTAGAGTTTGTCAGGTTTTGTTGAAGGGTTGATTAATACATTATTTTTAATTTGGATAAAGATACTGAAAAAAAAAAAAAAGTGAAGCTACAAGCAATATTAGGCAAAATTTATGGATTTCCAAAACAAATCCAAACCTTTTAAACTGAATTTGCTTCATAAATGTTTAAGTTTCCATTTAATATATCAAGTAACTGACTTGAAGAATGTGTTGAAATGGTGATGCATGGAATAAATAATAATAAAAAAGAACTTTACAACTAGCAGAAATTATTTAACTTATTTTCAAATGCCCAAATCTGTGGGGTGTGGATATTCAGTTTATTTTAAGCTTACATATAATTGTTTAGTCTAATTTTAAAATAAAATTTCCTTAAACCTGATTAATTTTATTATCTTTGAAGCCTCAGCATTGTTTTTCCTTACATTCAATGTTAAGAAATTATCCTAACTTAAAAAGTGAAGCAAAACACAACAGATAGCCACCTAAAAATACAAAGCATACCAATTTTGTAATCTGATGTGGAAAAATATTACTTTCAGCATGACTGTAACTTTTACAGCTATTTTTAATCTAAGCACTGTGATCAGTTGTGTTCCTGGAGACAAATTGGACAGTTTAACCATTGCGCTTGTGGTTTTTGCTTCCAGGACACGATGAATCTTCCTCCAGACAAAGTGCAGATCCTCTCCCAATACGACAATGAGAAGAAGTGGGACCTGATTTGTGATCAGGTATGTTTAGATTAATCATGAAGCAGCTCAATCTGCTTCTGTTTAGGTGGATCTTTGTGGCTTTGGCACCTTTCAGAGTGAAGATCCATTTAGTGCATTCAGAATATTATTGAAAAGTCCATTTACTTCAGGAACTTCATCACGTAATGAAAGACTTCATATAGATGAATTACAAACAGATGGACATTTGGAAGTTTATTTCTGTTATAATGATTCTCTGCCTAAAGTTATTGAATGACTCTTCAAATTAGAATGTTACATCATACCATAGGTTGTTATTTTTAAAAGGTACTTTTAATCCGACAAATGTGCCACATTGGGACATGTTCAAATTTATTGAATATGACCGTGCTTCGTGTAATTAGCAACCATGAGTGTTGCAGATGTCGCTGAACTATTAAGATAACCGCTTCACCACAGGCTAATTATTTCTTGAATTTGCACCAGAGATGTGCAATCAAACTGCTGGTGTGTGCCTCTCTGTTCGCATTCGGTATCACTGCACTCTGACCTCAGTTAAACATAATTACAGGTATCTCTGTGTTTCTCTGCATCTTCAGGAGCGGTTTCAAGTCAAGAATCCTCCATCTGCTTATTTGGAGAAGCTGAAAAGTTGTTTGGATCATGGAGGAGTCGGTTGGAAGGTCAGACCTACTTTAAACATCCCAGTGTGAAGTCTGGTTTCTAATGCATGATTGAGACTCATTTAAGGAAGCTTAAGTCATATATATATATATATATATATATATATATATATATATGCCCACAATATGCCTATATTTTGCCTATACACAGGAAAAGTAGTTGAATAACTTGGCATCTCAAAAATCCATTCGATGTTGATGACATTTTTTTTAATTATGCTCATTTTTGTTTCCTTTATGTCAGAATCTGCTTGCTGCCTTGTTCAATTTAAGTTTTGAAAAAAAAAAAATCTTTTTATTTATATACTCACTTGTCTATAAACCACTAATTACTTAGGTCTTCTGTAATTTATACATTTTTCTTTTTTTTTTTTTTTGTTTTGTAGGGCAGCATTTACTAAGTTTATATAAAACAGACATGTTGTACAATGAAAGTACCTGAAAATGATTTTATAAAAAAAAACAAAAAAAAAAAAAACTATCAAATAAAATGCTGACATTTAACTTCTAAGACATTTTGTTTTTCTCAGAGGTATCACAAACAGTTAAGCTTCTGCGAGGGATATTTAGCTAAGTCCTTTTATTCAAATGTGATATTTTCTGACTAAGTGTGTCAATGGCCTCTTATGCATTTTAAATGTGTTTTGTCAGTTTAAGAGACGTGTTCAAGAACTGACTCAGGTCCTCAGAGAGCTGGAGATTTCCCTGAGGACCAATCACATAGGGTAAGTCTCACTGAAGTGTTACATAGTTTAACATCGCTAGGTAGAGAAAAGACATCGTGATAGCTTTACTGAATGGGGATGGGGTAGAAAAGCCACAATTATTCTGCTTTAAATATGTTTGTTTTAAAGTTTAAACACTTTCTCACCAGTGTTTAAGCACCACTGGTGAGAAATTTTAGAAGCTGTTTTCCTTTAATTTAAAAACAATTTACTGATGCTGTGTGTCGAGGAAGAAAAGAAATAATTTATGTATGGATTAATTAACATTATAACATTTTTCTGTGTTTTGTTCCTACAGTTGGGCTCAGGAATTCTTAAATGAGGAGAATCAGGGTTTGAATGTGTTGGTGAAGTATCTCTCTGCCGCTCAAAATGCTGTTACGTAAGTATGGATTAGAAATAGCATAAATAATAAAAAATAAAAAAAACCTCCAGAAACAGACGTCACACAAATTGTATGAAATATGTTTGTCTTGTTTTTACAGTCTCTTTTGTTGGAATGGTTTAAACCAAGAACATTGTAAATATTCATCTAAATGAGTGCAAACATGGCTTTTCTTTCATGGCTGTGACTTGCAGGTCAGACACAGAGACGTCTGAAAACGGGGCACTGCCCTCAGATAAAGGGAAGGCTGCAGACAAGTCAGTGGAAGACCTGGGCAGAAATCCGAATGAATCCCCAACCAACCACGGCACGAAGCTTACTAAAGGGATTACAATCAAGTATGATGCATTTCTGAGTATTGCTGATAAAATTTATTCAGGATATCAAAGAAATTACATGTGATGAGTGTTATATGCAATCTCATAGAATTAGAGAGAAATTAGGGGAAAAAAAGATGATCAAATTCAAGAGAATTTTATAAGTGCCATGTAAACATGTAAACATGTAATATGCAAACCACTTAAATTAACTTTATTTTCGCTCTAATTGTCAACAAATGTAACTTCAAGGAACTTTGCAAGATAAAGATGAGTCTCATTTATTACAAGACAAAACAATGATGATATTGCGATTTAGATTGGAGTGCAGTCTAATTGAACAAATGACTGAGTTGCATTAGAATTTAGGTCATCATTTCTTGACAGTTCTCAAAAATATACACAAAGTCAATAGCAACAGTATCGCCAGGAGCAGCTTCATCCCAGGAGAATAACAGCTTATCACAGATTCACTTGGCTGCTCATACACTCAAAAGCTCATTTCTACAAATGATTGAATTCAGGCGTTTCAATTGCTTCCATGGCCATAGTTGTATAAAATCCAGCTCTTGTGCTCTTGTTCTATCTCAGGAGATCAGCAAATACCAGCATGGTTTCGTGATAAAATGCCACCTGTGCAAGACGTGTTCAGTCAATAACTTTTCTAACCACTTTCCACAGGAAGCAGATGATAGCTGTGCAATAAAGCAGAGGCAACCTAGCCACGAGGTAGTAGTTTTTGTAAATTAATAGAGCGGTGCATAGTGCACAAAGGTCACCAACATTCTGCAAGGCAGTAGCTACAGACCTCCAAAACGTTGTGTCTTCCAGATTACACCAAGAACTGTGATAATGAGGTTCATAGAGGAATGTTTCCATGGCTGGCAGCTGCATTGAAGTCAGGGTTTTCCTAGCTGATCCCAATTTCTAGTTTTCTTTGGTTATTTTCGTCTTGACCAATTCTAAATTAGCATTTTTTTAAAGCACTCCAACACTAGAAAAAGACGAGCTGTGGAGTCTTTGATGGGAAAAGTGATTTTGAATCCAACATAAAATGAAGGGATTACAACATTGTCCTGATTTTTTAATTGAAACATATGTCCCCTAAATTTTATCAAATTTTTATTTAACTGAAAAAAGTGCGCCAAAAGTTAAGTAATTTATGGTCTCAGTTGAATTGTCTGTTGATCATTTTAATGTTTTTGCTGAGCTGCAATCATATAAAATGTTATGATAAATTAAGAACCAGTTTCTGTGAAGTTACTGAGACTGCTGCTGTTTCCAAGCTGACTTGACCTCGGGTACATGGATAAACTCAACTCCAGAGTCATGCATTTCCTGAACTGTCTTATCTTTTACTGATCTGAGGTCACTGCATTGTTTTCATGGCGTGTATGAAGGTGTTATCTGGTCTCCTGTTGAACAGAAGGCGTTGAAAGGTAAAAAAAACAAAATGTCTCAACAGGAAAGTCTCATAATGAATGTGTGGACTCACATAACTTCCCATTGTTCTATAGAAGATTAGAAAAAGTTCAAACGTATATTGAAATATAATAAATGGACTGTTTCAGAGTTTAGTTGTAAATCAGTGGTTTTCCTAGGACAGTTGCATGAAAACTGCTAGAAGCTATTAAATAATAATGACTTAGGCTTATCTTGTGTTGTTTGATGCAAGTAAAAAAATAAATAAATTCCTGGCATTATTTCTGTTACATCATGCATAAAATGTATTTGAAATATATTATTTTAAAATCTATATATGTGCTTGTGCGTGTGAATGTTTGTTGGTGCAACATGCTCCACTTCTGCCTGATGAATTAATTATTTTCCAACAGGAGAGCTCAGAGGCCGTCACGTATCGTGACTCAGAAGGACGACATTCATCTGTGCATCATGTGTCTACGTGCCATCATGAACTACCAGGTATATAGACACTTCCACTCACACAAGGAAATAACTTTTTCTTCCTTGTGTGAATAATTATGCCTGTCAATGCATCATTGCAAGAAAAATACTTTAGGATGCCTTAATGAATATGTATATTGAAATAATAGTTCTAACTTTGAATTGAAATGAATGTGGTGATTTTAAGGCCTTTGTGTTTTGTTAAAAGTTATAACTACTGTGTTTCGATTGCATTTGTATCGAAAACGAAAAAATTAAACATTCAATACAAACATGACCTTTAAAAAAAGTGTTGTTACTGTCGGATCTCCTTTTTTATCTTTTGCAGTTTAGCAGACTATTGGCTTAGTTTATGAAATTTATTGGGCGATTTTGGTAAAATGAGAGAAAACTTTGCTAAACCTCATGATTTTGTTTTGTTTTAAACAAACATGACAATTTGATAGATCTCAGAAAAATGTTTCAAGTACAAGCAGAAATATGAATCATTTGCAACTGAAATAGTACAGAGAATATGTAGAAGTATCCAGCTTTATGTAGCTAAGAACACTCTAGGCTTTTTATAGTTCATCTTGCCTGCAGTGGGACATTTCAGGAGAATTTCATGTTCCTTCAGACTTCTTGAGATGCTGAGTTAAAATTTAGGATTGATCTTGGATAGATGTGTAGGATAAGATATTTAAAGTTAAAAAAAAAATCGGATTGTTCTGATGCTTTGTTAAAATTAATGTATCAACTTTTTATTTTGAATTTTATTGGCAGTCTGCTTGAAACTATTGATACAATGTGAAAAGTGATGAGATTTACAATACGTTTTGCTGACCTCAATTTCTAAAATTTGCAATATTACAATAATTTTTCATGTTTTTAGTCAGGGTTCAACCAGGTGATGGAGCACCCAAGCTGTGTCAACGAGATCACCCTCAGCCTCAACAACAGGAGCCCCAGGTGAAACCAGCATTATGCCTTCATAGTAGCTGTTAATTACACAAAATCTAGCATTCACAGTCACTCTTAAACAATTAATACATTTTTAATTATGGTGTTTTTAGCAAATATCAGCTATTAAATTCTCTTTAAAATAGCAGCTCAATATTTTCTCTTATGAGGTAAATATCAGACTTAATCATGTTCCATATTTTCAGTTCCATCATTACCTCAGAATTGCTTCTGAACCTCAATAAAATTCAGTAGGCATGAATTCAAATTTCTGTACAGAACTATCAGCGATTCCACTGATTCAGCATGGAGTGCTTTAGGTAGTATCTGCATCTCACATTTTTAATCATGGCTTTTCAGCAAATAGAATTGGAAATACTTATAAAATAGCAAATTCACATCTTAAACTGAAATTAGTCTTTAATGTTACATTGAAACTTTTATCTTAAAAAAATGTATTTATTTTGGAAAAATGAATTTTTACTCTTCTCAGGACCAAAGCCCTGGTGCTGGAGCTGCTGGCAGCTGTATGTTTGGTGAGAGGAGGCCATGACATCATCCTGTCCGCCTTTGACAACTTCAAAGAGGTCAGATAACAGGCACCCATGTAATCAACATTCAGAGTCTGTACAGAGCGGGCTCCTATCCTGTGGATATGTTTGACTTGATGGAAATTGTCCAAGGTTTAGATTTCAGTTTTTACTCCCAATCTAAAGTTCCTTTGTCCTTCCCATTTTGTTCAGCTAAAGAAAAAATAAGTCATTTAGGAATAAATAAGAACTAAATTTTACTTCAGTCATAAGAAGTAAGATATATTTAAAGTCTGCAAGACAGAAGCAAAATTGGAAATGTTCAGAATTTTTTTTAGAAAAAGAGTTTATTGTTTCAGTATTGTTGAAGAAGATCAACAGTCTATCCATATTAAACTTGGTATAAAAAACACAAAAAAGAGAAAATGATAAGAATTCAGTTGCAAAAGTGAAAATGTTCTATTATCTAGATTTAGTACAAAATGTTTGACATATTTCAGTTATGTTGTTAACTTTGGTTGTAGCATAGCACTAATAAACATTCTATTTTCTCAAACAATCTGAATACAACCAATAAAAAATATTTTTTAATACAGTAATATAAACCTACTGAAAAGCAGGCTCACGTAATGTACTGTAATTCAGTCTGGAGAGACTCACACAGAGAAAAAACAGCAGTTAGAACGTTTTATTGACCCGAAGTTCTTTGGCGCTCGGACACAGGCAGAAGACATGCATGTTGAGAATCACCGTGAGCTCGGATGATCGGCTCGGGGCGAAGCTCAGGGTAGTTTTCCCCCAGGCCCGGATACTGGTGGTGGAGTGGAGCCCGGAGAGGAAGGAGCCTGGAGGGAGTCTGGAAGATGCCCAGGAGGATGAGGGTGGAGAAAGATTAGGGGGAGGAGGTGGGTCGAAGCGTGGCTGAAGCAGGTGGATCCATGGTTGTTTGGCCTTATGAAGGAGCTCTTGCATGGTGATTGGCTGGAGCGGAGCGACCGTCTGGTGCTGGTTGGCTGAGGCGGAGGCGTGGTAATTGATTATGCCGGTAGGCTGAAGAGAGTCTCCCAGCTTGAATTTACGTCTATAGACTACATCTGAACTGAAATGCTTAGTCGATGTTTTGCATGAAAATCTGCATCACTGCAACGTAGAGTCTGCTGCTCTGCTGAGGTGCAGAGAAAGTTCAGTTTTCACATTTTTTTTGCATCATTGGCTCTGCTGCCTTCCATCGTTCTCCATCTTTGCTCTTTTAGCTGTAGTTACACATAAATTTTCCCCAAACCCTAGAATAAACTTTCTTTAATCCTCTCAAAGATCTACTTATCCCTGTTACTTAGGATCTTTTTTCTTTTGAGTTTTTTCCTTCCACCGAGTTTCCCTTTAGACACGTTGAAAATCTAATGTTGATCTTTCAAATCTTACCCTGATTATGGAGTGTCAATAGTGTCAATGGTTGACAAAATATCAACCATTGACACTTGATTGTGTTGAACATAATAAGACAATTTATTAGGAAGCACCATTATCAAATGGACCATAACCCCTTTGTATTAGACAAAGTCCAGAAATATCATCTCTAACTTTTCTGTACTATTTTCTGAAGTCAAAAAAAAAAAAAGAAAGCAAATGTTTTCACTTTTCAGAACAGCTCAAACACAAAATTCATGTTTTTTCAGTTCTACTAATCTGCTCTAAGTCATCCAGCATTTTAAAAGAAATTCTGATCTATTTATCATCAGAGCTCACACCAGCACCTCCGTCCAAGTGTTGCCCCATCCAACAAAACTGTCTGAAGGAGTGTGAATATGCCAAACACTCACAGAACCTCTGACCTTTGCTTAGAGCCACTTAGAGCCGCTGTAACCATTCTGACAGACAGACAGACAGGAGGGTAAACCTGAAGTAGCAGCATTTATTTTTACTACAGGATGTTACAAACCTGCTTTGCAGCATGTTTCATCCTCTGAGCCATGAGAAAGGAATGCAGTTGACTGCTTTCAGTCTGAGATCCTAACTCTCGAAATACACTTAAAACTTAAGGTGCACAAGGAAGCAAGGAATCACACTTAAATGTTCTGAACTCATTGCAAATGCTGCTTTCCTTTCTGTAAACCATGTTAGTTAGCGGTAATCGACAATGCTGTTTGCTGTCGGGAAGAGGTGAGGAAGACAATCAGGTTTTTCTTAATTTTAGTGGCACAGCAGCACCGAGATGGGTGTGAGTCATAAGGGAGATGATGAGAGATCCTGTGCTTCTACCATAGAGGCAGGTGGGCGGCGGGCCAGGAGGCGGTTTATGTGTCGCTTGGCAGCAGAGGTACAGCTTTGTTTGGGCTCCTGCATTATTTAGTGGACATGAGTTTGCAAAAAGGAGCTGGTGGAAGTTCAGTCAGTTCCACACCAGAAGTGGGGACTGATGAGGTGTTGACAAAAAAGAAAACATTTAAATGTAACCGCATACCCAAGCGTGTTTTTTTTTTTTCACTCTTCACTGTTCTTCTGTTTGATCTTTTCTGGAGCTGAAAATGGTTGTTGATTCTGCACAAGTGGGAAATCTGTAGTCTTCCTCTCTTAGCAGTGTTCTCATGTAGATTGTGTGTTTGCTAAGAAACGCATGACAGCGTCAAAGCATTATCTGCATTCAGAGGAAAAAGTTCACTGATAATGAGAGCATACTGCCCCCATGTGTTCACTGCTGCTGAAAACTTTACCATGAGCAGCATATAAAATAAGAACATGTTTGTTAATATTTCCTTTTCCTCTCTCTCTCTCAGGTGTGTGGAGAGAAAAGGCGCTTCGAGAAGTTAATTGAGTATTTTCGGAAAGAAGAAAGCAACATTGACTTTATGGTAAACCTCGACTCAAACCGAGATTTGACCTGCCATATTTTGAGAAATGCATATGCAACAAATAAGTACTTGGAAGAAATCTAAGCTTGAAAAATGTTAAACTTTTTTGGGGAAAATAAATATCAAATCTGAAGCATTGAAATTGATACTTATATTGATTAATTAAACAAGTGAGTGCAGCTGCCCAAACTCTACCACCATGTGCAGTCACACACTGTACATCAGTTACCAAGATCTTCTAAAAACATAAGAAATCCTTTATGCATAAAGAAGCCAAGATTAGTCCAAAATGTCCATGGTTTTACAGCCTTCTTTCCTTACTAATTAGGTTAGATCTACACTTGTTTTAAAACTTTTATTTACTTTTGATTAAAACAGTGGTTAGTGACAGGAGAGATGCATGTCGTTGTAGATTGAAATGTGTAAAAACATCAAGGTTAGGTTCAAAGTTCTCCAACGCATTCAGTTATCCACAACTCTGAAACTTGCTTAGCAAAATAACCTAAAAAAGTGAAAATATTCCAAATCTGAGTCTGAAGAAGTATCTGAAAGGAAATGGTGGAGCAATCTTTACTTAATCTGTCCACCAGGTGGCCTGTATGCAGTTCATCAACATTGTGGTCCACTCAGTGGAAAACCTGAACTTCAGGGTCTACCTTCAGTACGAATTTACCCAACATGGCCTGGATTACTACTTGGAGGCAAGTTTAGTCTTCCACCCTCTGAACATGATAAATACAACTTTTAAATATTGGAGTATACACATTGAACACGTCACATCTATGTCTCATTACCTCAAATTAAACTTGAAAGTATTGCTTAAATTTTTCCACTGCAGCAGTTGAAGTTCACAGAAAGCGACAGGCTGCTGGTCCAGATCCAGGCCTATTTGGATAACGTGTTTGATGTGGCAGCTTTGTTGGAGGATGCAGAGACCAAGACAACCCTGCTGGATCACATAGACCAGCTGCAGGAGCTCAACACACAGGTGAATGAGCAGCACACATCAACTCCATAACGAACACCTCACACACACTATAGGGATCATTCAGGAGTATTCCATCACTTTTTATACTATTGATACAGCGTTTTAGATTCTGTGACTTTTCAGGGACAATGTCAGTTTTGGAAATGGTTTTCTTTAAAGTCTTTTAGCTGCACTAAAATGACTTTATAGCAGAGCTGAAGCTATAACAAAAAAAAATAATAATAAGGATAATTTCTCTGGTAATTAAACTTTCCAATCAGTTTACATTCAGCTACAGTTAATTGGTGCAGATTTTGCTTTGGAAGCAGAAATATCAAACTTTATCTCAAACATTAAAACTTTACCTTTTCATGTTTCAGCTGAGCTCCAAGTTTCAGGAAACTGAGATGGGGGCGATGCAGAAAGTCTCCGAGCTGGAGAAGAAGCTCATTCAGACCTGCAAAGAGGTGGACCCCTTAAAGGTACAGTACAGCTGATGCATGCTCAGAAACACCCAGTGTGCTGTAACAGAAAACATCTGAAAGATGCCATCATCCTTTGGCATTTAGAACATTTTACACAGTAACAGTGTTCGAAGCAGGAGAAACCAGTGTGAAACAACTTGATGAATTGTTTTAAAACCTGCCTGAACAGAAAATAGCAGATCAGAGTTTTAAAGGCATCATCTCAGCTCTTTTTAAAGAATCAATTCAGAATAGCAAAATCAACAGCCATTAGATCAGGAGTGGTGAGGAAATGTTAAAACTGTTAAAACAGGAAAAATGAGGGGTTGCAGTCACACACATTAACTACAACAAGGGGAATATAACCCGCCTGCCGTGCTGCCAAAACACTCACATAGTCCAAGCTACTAAGACCAGTGTAATGTGAGTCATTTATATTTATTTAGGTTATTATGGAGGATGAAATAAACTTTTTCAAGCTGTTGAACAAAATAGATACATTTTCTGTTATGTCTTGATAGACTATTCTCTCATCAATCACATTTTACCTGCTTATTTTAACTGCATTCGGTGGCACTTTCATTTTGCTCCCAACACCTTGCTGGTTATAACGCTAACAGAAGTGGGATGTGAATACTTATAGTCCTCAATATTTAGCTGAATAAAGTCACTGTAAGCAATAAATTGGATAACACAGCTGTTTGCCAGGTGCAGGCTAGAGCACAGAACAATGTGTCACTGATTGTTCCTCCTATTGTGAACACTGGGTCAGGTCACTACGTAGTACCTTTGTAACTAATGTTTGTTCTGAGGATTACAAAAGTGATTGTTTATACCTTCATGTATTCAAGGCTTGTTTTTTTTTTTTTTTTTTTGTGTATTTCTGAATCTAAGATGGATTAGAGATTAAAAGTGGAGCGAGACTGCTTTCATTAGATGAGACAGACATTGCTTAGTTTGTGTCTCTTTTAGAGTGTTTTCAGAAGTTAGCAGTAGGGATGGACGGCATGGACTGAAAAGTTCCACTGTATTTTGTGATATTTACTGCTACAAGAATTAAAATAAGTATTGTTATATCGTTTGCCCATGTCTTGTTGTTAAAAAGCCAAGAAAACCTTAACATCTGCCAGAGGTCTTCTCACCTCAGCAGGTATTCTGATGTGGTGGAAAGTTTTAATTAACTGCTGCAGAGATGTCCTGCTGCTGGCCATGAATATGTCACACTCTAACTGTTCTCAATAAAATGCGTTTCTGAAACATTCACATATAAAGTCATTTCAAAGTATATTGTGTACTAAAACTCCAAAATTTGGACCCACTCCATCTACTAATGCCACAGAACTGTTTTTTCTTCCCCTTCATGTTCTTTTCTACAGTTGGCGTGTGTGTGTGTGATTTGAGTCATTTTAAGAGGCAAGACATGTGAGGGTGACCCAAGTTATCCCTCGTCAGAAAATAAATCTATTTTTTTTTAATTTAACAGAACGATTTACCTGCAGTTTAGTAAGGTCTTCTGTTTTATGACTACAACTCAAAGTTGCAGGGGAGCCAATCAGCAGCTGACATTCAACAAAGAAATCCAAGTAGGCGGCTATAAGACAGCTGTAGATGAATTATTATGAATCAATGCATTTATTCTGCAGACTCAGAAAGTTTTACTCTGCACCTCATTTAATGCGACTCATTTTGGATCAGCAGCCAGATGAAGCAGGAGATGGATATAAACCCTCTGAAGAGCTGAAGGAGTTGGAGCTGAGGGTTCAGGCTCTGGTGGAGCAGGGCCTCCTTCAAATGGACCGCACCGCCTCTGGTGAGCTGGTCCTTCAGGTGGTCCAGCGGGAGTCACATAGAGGTCAGCACAGAAACGTAGTTCTAAATAATCAGCTGCATTTGTTTTTAATATCCTGAGAAGTCTCCTTCCTGAAGTTGTTACGGTTTATGCAGCACGTCAAGATTTTATCTAAAGGCTCATTAATGTGCAGCGTGTGCAGACTTTGGAGGTTTATACATCATGTGACTGATCCTTGCAGACACTGTCAGTGATCAAATAGACGGTACTTCCACCTCCCCACAATCTCCAACCACAGCACCGCCGAAGTTTCAACCTCCTCCGCCTCCTCCTCTCCCTCCACCGACTCCTGGAGGCGCTGTGGCGCAGCAGACAGTGGGGGGCTCAGGTGAGTTCACCATCTCAACTTTAAACTGTTTTAGTTTTGCGGACTGGGCTTCTGTGCCGTCTGGAAGATTGTATTTGATTTATGTTCCAGGACTGGAAAAGTGCGTAAATAGAAAACACAAGTTTGGAAAATCTGTGTCCAGGTTTTGTCTGTTCCCATTTTTTCCCGTTTGTTCATTTAGATGATTTTTCCATCATCCAAATGACCTAAACTTTCATTTTACAAACTGGCTTTTCCAGGTTTCACATTTGAAGCCTGACCTCTGCAAAAGTAATAAAAATAAAGATTGAAGGTTTGAGGTTTACTTAAAAAAAAGAGAATTCTGAACTTGAGACTATGGAAAAACACAGAATTTTGAAATGTCTGTAGAAAACCTGAAAGGTCTCAGTATATTTCAAAAATCTACATCAGAGCATCATCAACCATCCTCATCATACTGCAAAGTAAACAAAATCTAATCAGCTTTGCCTCATGTTTTGCCTTTTGGTTGATTTCCGATGGAGAAGTGTGTTTGGGTTGTGGAGCTACTGGAGTCCCAGTGGACACATTGTTCAAGTTTGATAAGTTTTTTTTCCCCTATTATTAAAAATCTCCCTAAGGAGAACAACTGGTCTAAAAACTGAACATCTAAACATTTTCTTTATTTCTCCTACAGACAAACAGAAGAAGCCCATTCAAACCAAATACCGCATGCCGCTGTTCAACTGGGACGCTCTGAAATTAGACCAGGCGGAGGGAACCATCTTCAGCGAGCTGGACGACCAACATGTCTTGCAGGTTTGATTTGCTTATGATTTATTTAACTAAAGTTTTCCTCAGTGAAAGGGAGATAGTTATTTTTTTATTTTATTCTTGTCTAAAAACAGATCTGAATTTCAATATAATCTGAACATAAGGCATTTTGTTTTTTCTTCATTTAACTCCTTTAAGGTAGATTGTTTTTCTAAAATTGGAGAACACTTCTGAAACTTTAACTAGGCATGGGCCTGGATCTGGCATGACGTTTCTAAGCTATAAAAGTGTTCGATCATCATACACCCTTGGTTAACTCATAAAAAACTACAAATTTGCCTGGAAATATAGTTGTGAAAAACAGTGATTCAAACTAGAGCTGCATCACATATAATCTTAGAATAATAAAAGCAGTGTGTCTGATAAGCAGCCAGCTGAACGTTTACTATTCATGCAGAATGCAGATGCTTGCACTGTAATGTGCAATATGCTGTAATATTTTGCAGCTACTGTCTCTATGTTTTAAAAAGCATTTAGTTCATGTTGTACATGATTTTATAGTTCATATTAAACCAAAAACTATTTTTATTCAGGGTTTTATATTCTCACACCATCATATCTCTAACTTGATTAAATCAGTGGATATTAGCAACACACTTGTGCAGTTTCTGCTTTTGAACTAAAACCGTTTGTACTTTAAATGAACATACTGAGATTTTAGGTAGAAATTTCTCAAAAAATAAATTGAGTATTTAATTTAGAAGCTTTTAAAAGCAAAAATGGATGAAAATCTCTGGATTTAGGTAATACAAGTTTTTACTCTAATTCTAATTACAAGATAATAATTGTAAATTTGTTTAAAAAGAGAAAACCTTCAGCCTTTTGTTTAAAGTCCAATGTTTCTTCTGCTGTGCTTTTAACTCTGTTTCAGGAGCTGGACATGGAAGCTTTCGAGGAGCAGTTTAAGACCAAAGCTCAGGCCCCTCCGGTAGATCTGGGCACCCTGAAGAAGAAAATGTCTGGGAAGACTCCCAGTAGAGTGTCTCTAATGGAGCCTAACAGGGCCAAAAACCTGGCCATCACTCTGCGCAAGAAATGTGTGGCTACTTCAGACATCTGTCACGCCATTGAGACGTAGGTGCTGAACTTTAAAACTGTCAGCGGAATAAATCGACCAGTAGAGTCAGAGAGCTGTTATTCACACAGGTACGACCAGCAAGCTTTGAGTCTGGACTTCCTGGAGCTGCTGGAGCGTTTCATCCCTACAGAGTACGAAATGAAGCTCCTCCAAACTTATGAGAGCGAAGGTCGGTCACTGAGCGAGCTCAGTGAAGAGGATCGCTTCATGGCACGCTTTGGCAAGATCCCAAGGCTTTCCCAGAGGATCAGCACGCTGACCTTCATGGGCAACTTCAGAGAAAGCATCCAGAACATCCAGCCTGTGAGTTTATATGTCCCGAAACGGGTCTCTGCCGACTGAGAAAACACAGATGTGAAATGGGTGAATGTGTTGAAGTTACTGTTTGGTTTTAGGGAAACCATTTTGCAAGGCTGCTTGATGACCTGAAACCTTATTCACATTTTCACTGTCATCTTGCAGCAGCTGGACGCCATTATTGCAGCTTCGATGTCTGTCAGATCGTCCATAAAGCTGAAGAAAATCTTGGAGGTAAATATTTTCATTTAAATGTTTCGATGTGTGACTAACACATCTCCAGATGAGAGAACACATTGCAATGGTTAAATATTTTTTCCAGCTTTATCTAAACAGAAAAAAAAAAACATGATAGGTGTATCACACAGTGCTGATTGTTTCTGATTTATAGATCATTTTGGCGTTTGGAAACTACATGAACAGCAGCAGGCGAGGGCCAGCATATGGCTTCCATCTGCAGAGTTTAGACTTGGTGAGAAACTCTAAACTGGATCTGCACCCTCAAGTAGCTATGGATTTGTTGACATCTATCTGTATCTATTTTTTTCTTTAACTGCTCTGCTGATTCCTTTAAGCTACGAGACACTAAATCAACAGACCGCAGACATACACTGTTGGACTTCATCGTCAGGATAATCCGGGAAAAATACCCGGATCTGCAGAATTTCTACACAGAACTGCACTTCCTGGACAAGGCAGCGCTCGGTAACCTCCAACATCACACAACTCTGACCTGCAAACAGCATCACATGTGTTTATAAAATTTGAGCATATCCTGTCTAACAAAGACACTAATCAGAGGGAAACTCCAGAAGTGACCAAAGTTTTCATTGATGGAGTATTTTTCTTGCAGAGCTCAATAGATCTGACCTGGTTTACTGCCAGGCTTCTGCAAAATTTTCATTGCGCATCACTGTTTTTTTTCTAGCAAATTTGTTTAAATTGTTTCAAAGTACTAATTTCAAAGAGTAGCTGGGATTTTTAACCTGAAACAAACTTTATGTGGAGAGGAAAAAGACCAAAATGGCTCATTGGAACAAAAACATTCCAAACTGTTAAACTAAGGTTTGTACTTCAATTTGTAAATTATTCCACAGAGCTTAGAGGAAATTTGACAGGTGATGACGCGTGAAGCCACAGAAGAGGACACATGAATATGC
This sequence comes from Poeciliopsis retropinna, assembly GCA_010277075.1. Classification (NCBI taxonomy): domain Eukaryota; kingdom Metazoa; phylum Chordata; class Actinopteri; order Cyprinodontiformes; family Poeciliidae; genus Poeciliopsis; species Poeciliopsis retropinna. Next base: position 3,873,190 of record VMRM01000023.1, read on the forward strand.
AGCAACAATATGCAACACTGATACATGTAAACAGTCTTCTCGTCACAGCTCTGCTGGAATATCTCTACAGTATTATTTTCAAACCTCATCTCCTGCATGCAGAGCCCAATTCCATTCAGTCTGGATCAATAAAACACCTTTAGCTTACAGCCCTCTGCAGTTTTTCCTGGCGGTTATATTTAGTCTATTAAACCTTCTATTTTCATCGGATTGCTTTTAAGGAGTCAATCATAACTATTCCTATTTCTATTACTTTCTTTTTATTCAGGACCTTCCTTATTTCCCTGCAGCTTTTTTGATAAAATGACTGGATAAAAACGACCCCCTATGTGGTTCTAGTTTTGTTACAAATTAGGCCGATTTGAGAGTGCAGTTGATAGGAAACGCCACAGAAGACGACATGGGGGGTCCAATTTAGCAGCTCACGCTTTTCTGGAAGACTATTTATCTTACATTATTCTGAACACAGAGAAACGAAGATTTTACTTACCAAATAAATCCTGCTGGTTTATCTGTACTCTGTACTACAGAAAGGTGTGAAAATAAGCAAAAATGTTCACTTCAAGTTGACAAAATCATAGAAATGTACTTGTCAAAAGAAGAAAAGTTCCTTAAAGATATAATTTGAATTAAATAAAGTTAATATCTATGATGTTATGCAGTGATGTGGCTGAAATAATGGTGCTGGAAAGAGTTTGCAAAAAGAGATATCTTAATTTACTTATTAACAGCTACTCTCATTATAAGCCTTTGTTTTTCCGTTCTGTACTGCAGTTTCCTTTGACAGCATCCTGAGGAATCTGAGAGCTCTGGAAAGAGGCATGGAGCTGACTAGGAGCGAGTTCTCAGCAGAAGAAGAGAACCCTGTCCTGAAAACGTTTCTGGACGCCAACGCTCCGCTTCTTGACTCTCTGACGGCCGAAGAAAAGACTGCCCAGGTCAGCCTCAGTTAACATTTGTTTTTATGTTGTTTTTGTTGTTTTTTCCACTCCTCACTCTTGTTTTGGGGTCATTGGTATTCAGGATACATATGAGTCAGTCGTGGAGTACTTCGGAGAAGATCCCACAATGACGCCGCCCTCTGTGTTCTTCTCTGTTTTTATCCGGTTCATAAAGGCGTACAAGGTCAGAGATTTCATAGGCTAAAAAGCTCTCTAAACAAGTTTTAATGTTCAACAGTAATGATACTACTGTGGAGTTTATAACCAGTTTACATCTAAACTGAGATTTATCTCCAGGTTTCAGTCAGAATAATGTTTTTATTGTTCTCTGACAGCAAGCTGAGCAGGACAGCAAGGACACAGAGAAACGACAACGTCCAACCTGTGACGATCACTCAGCTCCTCCCAAACCAGAACCTCTGAGGAACATGGTAACTGCTCAGCTTCTGTTCTCTAATCATTTTCACAGATGCAACCAATGAAATGTCCTGTTGTTTCAAAATTATTAGAAGAAACTTTCAAAGACTCGACTACTTCCACTCCTTGTACAACAACAAACAAGACAGAAACGAGGCACAAGAGACTAAAGTCAGAGAGAAACAACGTTTCTATGCAGTGCACTCTTTTCACGTGTCGTGTTACTGTGCATTTCATATGCATTTCATATGCTGCGATATCTCTAGAAGGCATCCTAATTGCTTGACTTTTTAAAAATAATTGTTTGTATTTGACACCAGTGGCATTTATTCAAAAGCAGTATTTTTTTGTTGTTGCAGATTCTGATTCCAAGTACAACCTTCTTGACTTCTTATTTAAATATTTAAGTTTTAGGATTTTTTTTTTCCAGTTATTCAAAGCTTCAAATGTGTTATATGCACATCAATTTTAGCTACCGAATCAGAAGATTATGTAATAATCAGCATACAAAATTTGAGAAGGGCAATTACACTGTTTATTGGACATCTATACTTTTTCCACACAGGTTTTCCTAATTGTAACTCTGCACGGTTTTGAAAGGGGGTCCTGTTTAGGTGTCAAACAAAGCGATGAACTCTGTTTTTGGAAACAAAATCATAATTGTAGAAACTATTTTAAAAAAATCTTGAGTGAATGTAACTTACCAGAAATGTTAATAAAACAGTGACCTTAACCACAGCATGATTTACAGATAATACAGATGAATAAACTCAGTTCTGTGTAAATAATGACTTTGTCAGTGTAAATAGACAAAGTATTTGAGTAAATAACTTACTCAAAGAATCAGCTTTTTAAAACAAATTGAGCTTTGATGGGTTTTTTTTTTATAATCCTAAGGAACAAAAAACATGTTCGTATTTTTGGGAACTTCTTGACTCAGAATAAATTCATCATTTGTCTTATTACGATTAAGCTTAGAGAATCCAACCTTTATTATGTTGGAAAAATACAAAAACTGGTTTGAGGTGAAACACCAACTTTCTGACATCAGCAGCTGGATAAAAATCTGGTCATAATTTACTGTGGTATCTGTTGCTTTAACACCTTGTACGAGATGGTTGGGAGTGGTGTCCCCTGACAGCTTTCTAGTACAAGCAAATCTGATTAGTAGCTTATATTGCAACAAGAAAGCTAATAAACTGAAAGTCAAGGCTCCCTGGGTGTTTTGATATCATAATTGTTCCAGAGACATGATTTAATAACCTGTGCATGTGAGACCAATACTGAGCTTGATTTCTTCTTCCAGATCCCTGTTATGTGCAGACAACCTCAGATGGATCTGATCGCAGAGCTGAAGAGGAAGCAGGGGTCTCCTCCGGTGAGGGAGGGGAAAGATGGTGCCATTGAGGACATCATCACAGGTAAGAAGCCACCTGAGACTGTCTGACTGCAGAGTGAAATCAGTGTTTCCTGCTTGACAGGAAGCCGGGAAACAGTGGTTTCCTGACAGGCAGTCCCTAGATTTAATGGTGATTTCGTACATTTAACACTATTTCTGCATAAAGAAAAAAAAAAAAAACTGTTGTTAAATCTGCTGCTTTGCTGTTTCTAATGCTCTCTTCCTCCTTTCAGCAAGTTTTCACTCTTTTCCCTGCAACCCTCTTTTTTCCACCCATCCATCTCTTCAGCTCTTAAATCTGCACCCTTCACGGCTCGCTCAGCCAAACGCTCCTCTCGCCTCTTGTGCGACTCATTCTTCAGCGATGAGGTGACATCTTCAAACTCTGAGTTCTACCATGTTATAGACAGAAGAATATGTCCTGGGTAAAAACTGTCATGTGACGCAAACATTCGGAAGACTCAAAGAAATGGATAATTGTCACAATTTAAATCAAACTGATGTTGACTTGCATCTCAGCAGGAGTTTCAGAAACTCCTCAGCAGAAGTTTGTTTGCAGGGTTTTCTCCAGAGACTTGGTTCCTCTGAATCATCTCAAAGTGCCTGCAGGATACAAGTCCCCGTTAGTTCCTTTAAACTTAAAAAAAATACATGTAGCAGAGTTTAAGGCCTGCAAAAAACAGCACATTAAATGAGACTTGGTTTTTATATAACAAGAGGCAGAGATGTTTTTTAAATTTGTACTTTTAAAATCAAGAAATAATTCTCTATGATAAATCATAGAAAAATCTGGTCATTGTATCCAACACTTTAACCAAATAAGTCATCAGTGGACAAAATAACCAAAGTTTTGGCAGGAACAGTAAGTTTAAACCATATGGACACACAGTATTATTCTAGCTGCAACACAATGTAGGACTATTCAAAGCGGTTTTTCCACAACATGTAGGACAACATGAATATTTACCCTTTAATTCAGTTCATCACACCAGAATTCATTATGTGAAATTAAAGAGAGCTGTATGAACAGTGGTTATGAATGAACTGAATCAGAAGTGATATAGTAAAACCCAATATTCACTGCTCTGCGTACTTTTTCAATTGAGCAACTGGTTGATTATCAATATAGTCAGTTCTGCATAAAGAAAACAGTTTTTAATTAACTATTTAAATTTATTTAATATTTATTTTGTCCCCTGGAAAGCATCTTGTTTAAGTTTTGGATTCTGTTTCACCTCAGATTTAAGGAATCAGCCATACAGACGGACAGATGGTTCCCGTCACAGCTCCAGGGGGAGACCAAGCCAACAGCTTCAAGTATCTTCAGACATCTCCCTCTGAACTCTGGAGCTATGAGCAGAATGTGTTTAACAATGAAGGAAACATTTTGTCCTATTCTCGTGTCATGGTGGAAACAAAACAGAAATCACAGCTGCAGCTCTGGGGCGTTCTCTTGTGATCCTCACAGCGAAAGAGGCAGCAGAAATGTTGCCTGCCTCATATAATCAAAAGCAGAAGCTTGATGCTGATACTGGATGCCATTCGAGCTCATCAGGACAATTTACAGGGCAAGCGGCACAACTGAGATCAAACACAGAAATGTCTTCTATGACTCAGATACATCAGAACCAGAACAGAAACAGAACCATAAAGGAAGAACTTGACAAAGAGTCCACTCAGAAATGTGTTTTAGTTATAATTGTCGCTGCTGCTCTTTGTGTCTCTCTCTTTGGTAGTTTCCATATATTATACTTAGGATTTTATTAAATTATTTTAATATGGAATTTATGCTTCGCTTCAGTATTTGAACAAATAAAGTATTTCATACTCCTGCCATTTATGTGACTTTTCTCATTATACTTTGAAAAAAATACTTTCAACTTAGACCAAAAGAGGAAGAACTTGTCACAATTCTCTAAAAGTCTTGACGTTCACATTTAAGATGTTGCCTGTAATTCCTGAAAAGCTGTGATATCTGCTCCCTGTTCCAGGGAATCTGCTGCAGGAAAACACATTTTACTGCACAGAGAGGATAGACCTTCGGATGATTTCCTCCTGAGAGCTGCTCTCATGTGGCCAATTACTCCAGTTTATCCAACACAGTAACACTGAGGTCTCAACACTTTGCACTGCAGACATTTACAGCCTAACAGAAAACTTCCCAGCTCCCGGTTCTTCTTTTCATTTTTAAATTATTTCACAGATTGTGGAAATATGCACTTTGATTAAATTTAGATGATTGTTTTAAATGTTGCAAAAGCTCAGGCTTCAATACACTTTGAGTTTTTTTGTTTTTTTTTAAAGTGTGGATAAAACTTCAAGTGAAATCATTGTTAAATGAAAGAACACATGAGCAACTGGTTTTATTTCTGGTCAGAACAATAACCTTCCACCACCAGACAGTAAAGGACTGAAAAACTGCCCAGTTAGAGCAAACTGCATCACTACCATTACAGACAGAAAATCTGGGGTGAAAGACATTGCCAAAGGAAGCATCTTGACCAGGAGGATGCTTCAAATTTGTCTCCTTGCACCCAAACAGGACACATTTCAAGATATATCAAACGTTTGATGATTGCGGGCCGTTAATGTTTAAATGTCCCCTCAGGATCCTGATCTTCATCTTGCTGCTCTTCTTTGGTCTTCTGGAGTCATTAAACTTTCATCTAAATTCTCACAAATGTCGTCTGAGCTCGTCGAGCTGCAGATCAGATCTAACTGAGCACATATTTGATTAGTTTTCAAGCGTTAGATTGTGACATTTATTTATCGGGGAGGGTGGGGGGGGGACTCTAGAGTCAACACGATTAAAGCTGCTTCGGCCGCTGTTAAATGATCAAACACTCATATTTTATTAAAGGCAGAACAAGTCCTACATCTCCATCAGAAGGCCCATCGGCAGCAGACTATAACAAACACTCGAGCTGCATTTATGCTAAAACCGAGCTTTGCACAAGAGAGGAAGAAGAAAAATCTGAATCAGAAAATGACTTGCATCAGGTGAGATTTTGTAGGAAAATGATTTTTTTTTAATTCAAGTCTGTTTTCAACCTTGTTACCGCCACATGAAGACAGGTGATCCTTCAAATGAACGGAGAACATAACCTCCATCAGTGGCTGAGCTCCAGTGATAACTGCTCCAATAAATCAGATGTCGACTTTGGAGGAAAAGGTTCAATTTTCACCTAAAATAAATCCACTTTGTTTTTTAATTCACATCCTTTTAGTCTCCTTTGAGTTAGGTAGATTCAATAAAAATTCACTCTCCGTAAAGGTTGTCAGCAGAGATGGCCTTTATTTCTCCTAAGCTGAGGTGAGATGATCATGACGTCTCCGAGTTCTGAGGTACTTTTACTCAAGGTTGCCAATCAGAATCTCATTCTTGTCCATGCGGATGTCCATTCAGACCTTACGTGATGTCTCATTAACTTGAGGCAACAAATTGAGTCTTGAACAGTTGCTTGTGTATCAGAGGGTCACCTTTATTGTCACAAAAACACAACAGGAACGTACAAAAAGCAGCAACCTGTTTGTTGAATTTTCTCACATGAAGCAGCAACGTTTTTTTTTTTTTTTTTTTTTCTTTTCCATTCACAGATTTGTGCTTTGTTCTGCACGGATTAGTTGGTTTGTACTTACAGTATACTGACTTTGTAGTAGTTTATCATTCTTCTTCACAGTTCACAAACAACACTTACCCCACACAGCAAGCATCACTTTCAAACTGAAGGAACAGCATTGAGTTGATAAATATCTTTTTGATATCGTTCTTCACAAGTGTGATAGTTGATTTCTTTTTTCTTATTTGTTCTGACAGAAGGGCTTTTAACAGAATACAAAAATCTATATGTCGCTGTACAGTTTTCTTTACTCTATGGTACACTCACAGGTATACACAGAATTAAAATGAGACGTCAGTTCAGCCGGCGTGCAGATTTTCCAGGAATGTTTACAGTATGCATGCCATTTTGGAGTATTTTTCCCCCTCTATATATTTATATATATAAAAAAATCACATAAAATCAATTTGTAATATATTATTTGGGTTTATATACATGATCTGAACATCCACAAATGGTTGAACAATCACACGTTCATCAAGAAACCATCAATAAACAGTTGAATCTGTATAATCTGACACACTGTTGGTTAGAATAGAATAAAACAGCTACAAACGGGATGTTTCAGTATCAGTGACAGGATTGTTTCATGTGCTTTTTTTTTTAAATAAATGTGGTGGCACTATCTTACAGTTCGTATTATTAGTGTTTTCTGGTCTCTACGGCAACGTGTGATTATGGTTTGTTTCATGGTTCGCAGAAAAAATAAAATCTTTAACGCAGAAAAATAAAGAATTTACAGAATAAATGTGTTCCATGCTTATGAATCCTCTTCAAGTATAAAAATACAAAAAAAGCTTGATTATATAAAACATAGATGACTTTTTTTTTTTTTTTCATTCTTTTTTTACATGTTGTCTCTAAAACAAAAACTAAATGGTTTTATACTAATATACAGGCATCTGAAGTGTTTCCGGTCAGATTTAAACTTTTCTAAATCTGGATTAGCTAATCTGCTCCTACATTTCATAAACAAGTTAACTATAAACTCTTAACGTAGATTCCCTCGAGTATAAACACCAATCCTTTCAGAAATACTGGTTTGGTTTCATTTTAATCCAAAAGCCTTTTAGCTCAGTATGTCATGTTTCTGTTTCAGTCCAAATTACAAGAAAACTTAAATTGAAAACTAACATGCTAACATGCCTGTGTTCCCAGTTTCACCCTTAATATCATGTATAAGCATGAATATCCATGAATTTTAAACCTAAGGCTTTTTAATGAAATAACTTTTGAGTGGCGCTCTCTGATAACATATGGGAGTGAACAGCTGCTATAAACTGATGACTTTCAGACAAACAGTTTCATTTAGAAATGTTAAATGTTTGCTCGACTGGGAATGATCTGGTCTTCTGCTTTGTACATCATGTAGGCGGGATGTTTCACCTGTTCTTATTTCAGGGAAAAGCTAACTGGAAATAAAATTGCAAAGTGAAGGCACGTGTCTCAAGTGTTCAAACTAAGGTGTCTGTGGAGCTGCAGAAGTATGACTGAACAAACATACAGGCCCCTTCAAATTTTGGAGAGTTTTATAGCAAACGCGCTCAAGTTTATTTCTGTAAATGGAGGACATGTGCTTTGAAGCGCTTTTTGACCTAATATTTATTTATTTTTTTTACTTTGTTTTTAACACTTTAATTCTAAATTAAAAAAAAAAATCAGACAGATATAGTCTAATTACAAAGTTTAATTATATCACTTGTTAAAGAGGAAAACGCTGGCAACACCAACCTGTGTGAAATTATAATTCCTTATTTTGCTGAACGGTAAATTCACTGGGATTGCTCACATTTTTCATTCAATTTCACCAGCCACACCCAGGCCTGACTAGTACCAGAAATACTTAGAACCCATCTGACAGCAAGAAGGCTTAAAGATCTTAAAAAGAAAACAGCCTTGAAAAGATGAGCAACAAAATCTGACATCTATCAGTTTGGAGAAGGCTGCATATTTCCACTTCTAAAGCTCTTTTGGACTGCAGAGAGCCATTATCCACAAGTGGAGAAAGAATAGCAATGGGGAGAACTTTCCCAAGAGTGGTCGGTGTGCATCGACTCATCGAGGACATCACAAAATAACCCAGAACAACATCTGAAGCTCTTACTTGCCTCAGGTCAGGTCAGTGTTCATGACTGAACAATAAGAAAAAAATGGCGTCCATGGGAGATTTCAAAGGAGAACATCCATCCTAACCAATAAATACCACAAATGGTCTGTCTCATATTTCCAAAAGTTCATGTTTATGATCCTCAACACTTCTGAGTAAAGATTCTGTGGACTGACGAGACATAAGAGGGGCTAAATGGAAAATGTGATTATTATACAGACAGTCCCACATGGTCTGTGTGTGATAATGGTATCAGAACTGAACAAGCTTCAGTAATCAATCAAAACATTAATTCTGGTCTACAAAAAAAAAATGTCCATCCACAAACCTTTGACTCTAAGCTCTTCAGTTACGCAAGACAATGATCAAAACCCCCCAGCAAGTCCTCTTCACAATGGCTCAAACAAACAGAAAGAAATACTGGCAAAATGTTAGATTTAAGGCAAAATTTATGCCTTATATGCTGTCAAATCTTGAAAACCCTCCAGTGTAGTGTAACTAGATCAATTGTGCTAAGAACAGTGCACCACAATTCTGACTGGTCGTTATCATTGATGCCACCAAGTGTGACTGGATCATCTATAAGGTTTAGGTGGTAAATATCCTATCATATTGGGCCAGGTTGGCTTGAACATTTTCTCATCAATGAAAAATTGTTAGTAAACAGTTTATTAAATTGAAAAAAAAATAATAATAAGTTGTGAGTCATATTAAATTTAGTTTCATTTTCTGAAATGTCTGTGTGTGAGAAAAAGCAAAAAAAAAAAAAAAAACAGTTAAAGATGCAAATACTTTTCAACAGAATTGAACTGAACTGAATTCAGTTTAATGCCAGTGACCTAAGAGGCCTAAGCAGTAAAGTAGAAGTAGTGTATGTGTGCAGAAATATCTGAGAAGTTTTAATTTAGCCATAATAAAATGCATTTTACCTGATCAAAATATGCCCGAGAGGACCAAACCTAAATAATAAACATCCGCTTACGTGTAGCTGCCAGAAAATGAAATTCAAGCAAGTTCAACCCATTGTGGTTATTAGTCAACATTTCTGGATGAAGCAATAGATAAATTTAAATACGTTTATGTTTGACAAGTCCAGTTAATACTTTCATATCTAAATAAATCAAGATTTGGCAAAATGCAGGTCAATTTCAGTAAATTAGAAGATCAAGAAAAAGTTGGTTTTTAGTCATCTAATTCAAAACATTAATCTCAAACAACAGAAATGTATCAGTTTCATGTTTCAAGTTTATTTCTACTGATTTCTTGAAGTGAATGACTGAAATGCGTGTACTTTTCAATGATATTCTTATTTGCTGAAACCCACCTGTAATATGAAGAGGAACACTAAAGCAGCAGCCTTTGTTTACATCTCATGCAGCTTTTACTTGTGTGTTTGTTGCAGAATTCACTGAATAAAACTAAAAAGCTAATTTTATTACAAATACAGAGAATCCGCCAGTCCTCAATTAAGCGTAAAACTGGGACATATATCTGGTGTTAGGTTGTTAGTTATGGTGGTAGATGGATTTACACATTAGATGTGTTAAACTGCTTCATGTTGCAGGTCCAGAACTGCTGCAGTCACTTTCCAAATTTTACACATGAATCGGCATAGTCACATTAATTTCTCAGCAGACAACAGGAGTTCCTGTTTGCCTCCAAAACTGTGACATTTTAACCAACAGTCACCTTCGAGGTGTGAATTAGGATTTAGAGGTCCAAAAGTGGAATGATCCGAGTACTCAGTCCTCACGTAATTAGTCCAGATGAGACCTGAGAGACCTGAGAAGCAGACAGGATGACAAAAGGCAAAGCAAGTGACGAAGAGGAGAAGAAAAAAAAAGGCTGGCTGACGGACTAAAAAAAGATGTCAGAAAAAAGCAGTGAAGGGAAACGTCGGCAGAAATGATGATGATTGGCCGGATCAGTGAGCAGCAGAAGCTCAGGACTGCCCCAAAAAGCAAGCAGAGGAAGGAGGAGAAGTTTCAGAGCAAAAAAGGGAAAAAAATTTAATGGAAACATGAAGCAGTGAAAGGGGAGAAAACATAAAAATCAAAATTTACTAACAGACACATCAAGTTTTTGTTAAATCTGTTAAACCCTTCATCCCTGCTCTACTCGCTGCTCTGCGATTCAATCTGATTGGCCGATGGGAACGTCAGGTTTTGGTGCATCGGCGTGACGGTCCTCGTGTGCGCGGCTGTCGCTGAGCTGAAGCAGAGCTGCTGTCAGAGCTGCAGGACAGAAAAATCTGTCCTTATTCTGTTCCCCTTCCTCCTCTGAGTGACGCAGCATTAGAGGAGGAAGAGGAAGGAGGACAGGAACAAAAGGCAGGATGCAAGGAAATGAAGGCTGCGTAGGAAAAGACCGGAGTTTGAAAGGATGACGTTAGGAAAGAAGAGAAAGTAAAAAAAGAATAAAGGAGGTGACGAGTTAATGTAGGTGAAGGAAAAAGAGAGAGAGGAAGAATGAAATAAGAGACTGAGGAATTTAAAAAAGAAGAGATGAATAGAAGAAGAAATAAGGGCAAAAGACATGAGAATGGGAGTGTAGGAGGAGGAATGTGAGGAGCCAACAGCTCTGAATAAGAGTCAAAATCGTTTGAGTTTTTGACTCTTCAAACCGCCCGGAAGCAGAAGCAGCAGCAGGAGACTCCACAGCTTCTCTCCGAGCCAAATTCATCAACCAAGTGGAATAAAAACAGCAAAAAGCCGTCCGTCCCCTGCTCCACTCTGCTGCCACTGCTGATGAACGGCTCGGAAAAATGAGCCGGACAGACAGTTTCCCTCCAATCAGACATCCGGGAGTCTGCAGACAGTTTGTCCATCCAAATGTTCAGCGAACCGAGAGCTGAACATTATATCCCCATGTGGATGTTTTGCAGGAAAACAAATTACGTTCAGGGAGACTAATGTTGGAGACGCTTGGAGCAACAGAAATGATGCAGGAAAACAACCTGGCACAAAGACACTGGGTGAACCTGGCCGAGGTACCGAGGCTTATAAGCAAATTCCCTGGAATTTCTTCACATTTTGTGACGTTACAACAAGCTTTAATGTAGTTTATTGGAATTTTATGTAAATGACCAACAGAAAGCTGCACATTAGCGAGAATAGGGATGTGAATGAGCACTCTGAGTCTGTCTATGGCAGCTTTGAACATCTAGTTTTTTCTTCTTTACAAAATATCTCAGACTGAATAGTGTCTGAACATACATTTTGAAATTTTCAATGATATTTAGGGCTGAGAATTAACTCCGCTTCTCTGACACATGTATATTATTAGATCTAAGCTATTCAATTGTAGCTCTGGTTGATTATTTAGGTTTGCAGGTTTTATGATAAAGCAACTTCTATGTATCTTCTGAGTTTGAAGCAAACTTCAAATCAGATTACTTTTGCCAATAATGACTTTCTTTTTGCCTTTTTTCCTTTAGTCAAACTTCACTAATGCCCTCCTCAGTTTAGGTGGAAGTCTGAGGATTGGTAGGTTTGAAGTTGCGCAATACCGTTTCCCATTTTTCCTGTGGAATGTTCAAAGTTTGGGATCTTGTTTTCCAATCCAACTCCGACCTGTCTGCTGGATACAAACTCCCACCACATTAATGTATTAGTCCTTTACTTTTCAGTTTGCACCTACTTACTACTTCACTTAAAATCTTAAATTATGCTGAAGTCTGTGGATTTGAATGACACGAGACAAAATGTGAGGAACTGTAAGGGGTAAGAATACTTTTGGAAGGCACTGAGTAACTTTTCCTCATTTAGAGCATGAACCTGAGTCGAGCATCAATATTAGATTATTTTGTTTTTAAACAAATTTGATTCATTCTGGATTCCTATTAAATAGTAAAGCTTTTTTCTATAGTTTCTCTGTGTTTGACCTGAACTTGATTGAATATGACTAACAATACAAACTGAAATTCAATCTTTTATAATCATTACCAAACTGCTTCTGTAATATTATTATAATATTCTAATTTTACAAACTACAGCACAGGAATGTTTTAAGTGTTGCATTAGCACCACAGCTGTGGTTGGAGTATTACACTGTATTTGATTTGTTGCTAGAATGGACAGATTTCCAACCACTGGCCGTGGCCTTCTTAATATGAGGCTATAATATAACAGTACAGAGGCTTTGCTTTCTTTACTCTACAAATATCTGAGCTTTTATGTTTCAGGAATACATTTTCTGTGCAGAGATCCTCTGAATGTATAAAGAGGAGCTGTATAAAGTAGTTTTCCTACGGAGGAAAACTGAAAAAGCTTTGGGCGGCCAGCTGGATGTGCTTGGTACTCTCAGAAACATAGCTAGGTCGAAAGCAGTTGGCTGTGTCTGAAGGAGAAGATTTGATCCATCCATTCATGGAGACAATAAAATTGCAGCCTCAGAGCTGTGCATTTATCACTACCTCTGCTCAGGCTGGAATCATTCTTTTTTTCTGGAGGTTTTACTCCAGCTCACGAATCCAAACATGAGGAAGGGAACTGATTCTATTTCCTCGACACAGTGTCTTAGCTCCAGGTTTTGTCCTTTGATATTTTTGGTGTGCATCTCAACAAATTAGAATTTTGTCTGCAGCATTCGTTACATAGATTTACTTTGTGGAAATTTACTCTGCATAATTAGCAGAAGGTTTATTAAAAAGAAAAAATGTAATAGAAAAGTGCACAAGCAACAGGAAGATTGCAGCATAAATCGATTGTGAAGCAAAGTCCAAGAAGGACTAGACTGCTACTCTTTTTGAATGAAATTTTCATTTTAATTGAGTCCAATGTGGAGTCCAGTGTGGCGGTTCCCTGGCCTCGTGGGGTGCTACTTCATCTGCTCAGCTGGTCCACTGAGCTTTATCAAGTCCAGTGTCGGAGCAGCTGTTCACCAGAAAATTTAGACCTCTCCATTTGTTCCTCTATTCATTCCCCAGCAGCACCTGTTTATGTTGAGCTATCCCTACTTTCTCTGATTTAGTGAGATCCATGTGGAGATATAATGATCTGACTAATTATGGGACTGTAAGTTATATTTATGTACTCATGTAGGGATTTATTATTACACAATTATTTTTATGACTCCTGGATACTGGGTTTGTGTTATAGTCTGTGAGCAGCAGGTTTGAATCTTGTACAAAAAAACAAAACAAAACAGAATTTTAATTTGAACAAGCAACAAATGCTTCGTAAATTCTGTAGAGTCAACCAATTTAGCTGTTGTTGATAATCACAACTGCATATTTCTTTCTTGGACAAAAGCTAAATTGAAGATGTTTTTCAGGAAAGAGTTTTAGGTGAAAATAATTGAATGAGGTATTTCCAGCCAGTAAAATGAACAGTTGTCAGCCTCAAAAAACAATATGAAAGGACATCAATTTATGCTCATCTTTTGTGTTTCTTAAGCAATATTTAATATTACGTATGCAGTATTATTTTTAAAATGTTATATTTTTAAAAATATAACATTTTTAAAATGTGCATTTTAATGTGCATTTTGTTTTCCACATCTGCTTTGTTCTTTCTGCTGCTTCTGAATTTATTTCCTGCATGAATTAAACCCATACAACCTCGCTCGAATCATTCTGCATAATAAGCTGTATCCTTCAGGCTATTTAAAGGCAGAAGTTTTAACAGGATGAACCATCAGAATTTTTTCTTACTGAATTTGGGTTAATCAGTGGGCAAAAATCTAACACACTGGACAAAAACTTGATGCTTCAACAAGCTCATCCAAATCCAGCCACCCAAACATTAAAACACACAAGAAGAGGAGGTGAAAATCAGTTTGTGCTCCCCTGATAGAGTCTTCTGGGACAAAGAGGCGGAGCTTCCTCTGAAGTGACAGCAGAGAGGAGAGGCAGGCGGAGCGTCAGAGGGGTTAGAAGTGGAATACCTGCTGCTGGCCCTGGAGTTTGGGGAAATCCTCTTTCTGCTTGCGGGTTTTTGGTCTCTCCAGGCTGCCCTGTTGAAGGTGTTTGAGTCGGGCTGCGACGGTGGGACCTTTCGTTGGTCCTGGCGAGTTACTGCTATTCTGTGGGAGAAGAAGAACAAGTTGTTTTGCTGTTTTATTAAGCTATTCCGGAAAACCTGATTTTAACAAGATAGAGTGACAGCCTCTTGTGATAATTTGAGCCTCTTGATAAAATTGCACGAATGTGGAAACTATCAGAATGATTGGGAAACAGTGTTGCAAAAACGTTTTTTCCCTATGTAAAAAATTCACATGACAAATAAGCAGTGATTTTCTAAGTGAATGTTTTTTAAATGGCTCAATTGACAACTACAATTTCTGTAACAATCAAGTCCAAACGTGCAAAGTAGTCAAAGAATTGACATCCATACACTCGTTTTGGTGTAATAAAACTAAATACTTGACAAAGAGTCTTATATATCTTATAAATAATTCTGGAGGACTTTCATCCCACTTTGCAAAGCTGTTTTAGTTCACCCACATTGGAGCGTTTTTGAGCAGCAAAACACTGTCACACCATCTCAATAAGTTGCATAGATACATTAATTGTTGGACAAACAGATGAGCAAATGCACAAAAAGACTGACATATTAATGAATGAGCAAGCCAACTGATGAGTAGATGGACAGATGGCTAAATACGCAGACAGTTTCAGTAATGGACAGATTGCAGACAGATTGATAAACTAGTAGATGGATAAATCACTTGGACAAAGAAATGGGCAAATATTTTCCCATACTTATTTAAAGCTAAAAAAATATATACTTGAATTTCCAACTCTCCTACAAGAGTTGAGCTGTGTAGAAACCCTGCTCTTCAACCTTCCTCACTTGCTTTCAATTTGTTTTCATTTTCATCTAACAACTGAGGGGAAGAAATGAGAGTTTTACCTGCTTGTGCCTTGGGAATAAAAACACATTAAGATAATTTTAGTGGCTGTCATTTCAGCTGACATTAATCATCAGTTAGTGGCAGCTCGGAAAACAGGGTGTGAATCTTAAAGACCTACCTGCGTGTAAAAAAAAGAAACTGCTACTGTGAGCCTAAAATCCTCAACATCTTTTATTTTGACAGTTGCCTGCCTGGTGGAGTCGGGAGATAATTGCAGAAAAACAAAACCTCTTTATTCAGCCGAACATGTCAGAGAAACTGAAGGCTGTTTTTGGAGGTTTCCCTCCTTGGTTTTTTTGCGCAAACAGGTTTATTTGGGCACATTCATGTACAACTACTGCATGCTAACTCAGACACATGGGGATAAGGCTAAAAACCTGGTTTTGATTTTTGTGTAAAAAATATTCACCCAGGATTCATTTTTTCTTATAATTTAGTATTTCTCCAAAAAAAATAAAAAATAAAAAAATCTTCCTCACATATAAGGAAAGAGAAGTTTGTGAAAATTGAGTTGAGCAGGAACCAGAATTTATTGGACAATATAGCTTTTTCATGTAATCATTCACTGCACCACTTGGATAAAAAAAATAAAAATAAAAAAACATAGCTGGTTTGGAACCTTTTTGAAATCATGTTCTCTGTTCTTCTACTTTAATATAAATTTCTGTGAAATCGAGTCTCACACTTTCACAATAAAAGTCTCAACAATGAGTGACTGGAAACATCTCCAACAGCAGAGCATGACTAGAGACTAACAGGTACATATAGTTTCAGTTCCTTAGGTAAATGTAGTTAGATACTGAAAGATGTTCAGTAATTCCATTGTACTAAACTTAATGTGAATTAAAAATGTCTTTTCTTTTTTGTTGCAAAGTTTTAATCGCGAATTGAATCTAATAAATGTTAAGGTAAAACCTATTTTAAACAAATCAGAAGCCCAATTTTTATGAGTCTTCAACTTAGAAGTTGAATTTCCAACTCTGATAAGTTGAAGTCAACTTATCAGTTGCATAAGACAATTTATCATGATACTGTTAGCAACTGTATTGTATGCCTCTTGTATGGCAATAAAAAGCAGAAACCGACAGCCTTTATAAATGAGAATCAGAACGTCATCATTCACTTTTGTTTTTGTCCAACAAAAGTTAATAGGTCTCTCCGCCTCTGCTTGTATCACTTCTTCAGTTAACCTTCTGTACAATTGTTACTCCATTTAGCAGCAAAAATAAATTTGATGCAGCTCAGTAAATTCTGGGGAAATGAACCAAGGCATGTGTTTAAACTAGATTTACTCTGACATCTAAAAGACAAACTAATAACCAATTTCCCCCCCTCAGTGTTTTTCTGCTTCACAGTCTGACGACTGGATAAATTAATGTTTCTGTGAATAGAAGCCAGAAACCAACACAGATTTTAAAGCAAAGGGCAGCAAAAAACACATTTCTAATTACTAACATGCTAACATGTTTTTCATTTTCTTTTCATTTCTTCTCTCAAGACTTGTATTTAGTCTGCATGGAAGATTGAGCAAAGTAGGAAATAAATAGTAGTTAATAAAGAGGGTAAAGTTAGAAGAACCAGATCTCGGAGTGTGGCAGCAGCAAGCGGCAGCTTGAGATTTTACCTTTCTGCCCAACGACCCAAAGACACATGGAGGGGTGGCCTTTGGCTGGCTGCTGCTCTGTTTACTACTGGGTGAATCTTTTACAGGTGTTCTCTGAAATATCTTTTTATTTATTAAATAATGTGGTGAGAACATTTTAGAATATGATGAGACAAGAAAAACAAAACTCAGCAATTTCAACAACTGCCCTACTTCTAGCTCAGCGAGAATCTTCTCTTCATCATCTTCATCCTGAATGGCTGAGGCGGCAATCACAGGTGGAGTGGAGGCTGGCCGGGGCGTCTCTGAGGGGGTCCTTCTTAGCTTTACCAAAGTTTTTGGCATGTCACCATCTTCTTCAATCTACACACACAAAGCAGAGGCAGTAAAACCTTTTGTGGTGTGTATCTGTTCCTGCAGGGTTTATATGCATCCCTGCAGTAAGAGACGTCTTATGTTTGATTCAGTCATGTCTCTTTACCTTTGTGAACATCACTCAGAAACAATTGATTTGTATGCAGCCACACCAGTCTGGCATAACATTATGACCGACAGTTGTAATATTTTTTTTTTCAATAATGGGTAGCACATATCAGACAGCAGCTGAACAAATTGTGATGAGTGGATGATTGTATGAGAACATTTGCAGAACTGCATCTCTTGTGTGGTTTTCCTAGTCCGCAGTCTGTAAGTGTCCCAGATATGGCAACATGTTGCAGGAGAAGGAAGTAGTGTTGTTCTTCTGACAAAGTGGGAAACCGTATGCTGTGCCAGCCATGCTGAGTTCACATGTTATTCCTCCTTAAGCATCATTGTAGACCATCAACACCTTTCAAAGGAAACTGCAAATGATACTTTCTCTCTACTGTCACTACATGCATCCTGAGTATGAGGGATTGCTCCAGAGTTAAGAACTCAATCAAATGGCCGCTCCATCAACTGGGAGCATTTCTTTCATGCTTGGAAAAGAAATGCTGTCAAAACATATGACAGAAGTGAATGCTGCAGTCAACTGACTCAATGCAAAGATGATATTACCCTTTAGAAGATACTTGTTGTTTATTATGAACAGAGACTGGATCCATTTGATTTCACAGCTGATGACTTTAAGTTATATCAAACCATTGAGTCTCACCTTCTGGTTCTTGTTGGTGACGATCACCTCTCCGGTGCGGTTCGTGGTGAGGCCGTGAGCCGACGGGAAGCTTCGGCGAGGGGGAGGCGGTGGAGGAGACTTGGACGGTTTTTCTGTTTTGTATCTGGCTACACTGAGATCCACTGTAAAAATCAGAAAACCCCTTAACATTAATTTCATAAATGATCCTTTTATCTGCACAGTTGATGGTAAAGTCTGCACAACTCACCAGACCCTCGATGTGAGCCACCACTCTCCATGCTGTTGAGCTTCTGAGCAGCAAGCTGCACTTTGCCAGGCTGCTGCTCCCCACTGGACGTAGTGGTGGCTGTGGTCCCAGTGCTCCCGGCAGCTGAAGAAGTAGTTGTGGTGGAGCTTATTGGGAGAGTAATCTGAGGTTTGGGGGGCACTGCAGGTTTGTTTATGTGCTTGGCAGCAAAGTCCAAGTCTGGAATAGCCTTCATCAGCTCAGCCTGGGTTTCTTCCAGCAGGCGATTGATGTCCTGGGCGCTGAACTGGGTCAAACTGGCACGTTTCTCCTCCCAGTCCCGCTCAGCCGCCTAACAGATATACAGACACAGATAAGTAAAACAAGAACATGAAATTACTGGCAGGATATATGGAGTTGGTTTTTTAATGCTGCCCCAACAAATGGAGTAATAAACCATCTGCTCGTGTGTGACGAGGTTCTGCGTAACAGATTTAAGAGCTTTCTGATACAATGTCAAATGTAAATGAATATCTGCCATCTGGCAGATATACAGAAGAGTGAGCGGCAAATATATTTCTGTTCACAGCAGAGAAATAAACACGATGAGGTTTACCAGTCTGACTTCAGCGGACACGGCTTTGTCTGCAGGGCGCCGACTGGGCAGCTCATCCAGGACTCGGTTTCTGAAGGTCATGGCGGACTGGACGTCCTGCTCAGGACCGGAGGTGTCAGCTTCACTGGCAGAGGAGGACAAGGGCATCCAGTTGGCCAGACCGGCGCTGGTGCTCAGGTCACTGAGGCTGAGAGGAGGACTGTTCAGGATGTCCAGGTCAGAGCTGCGACTCAGGTCGTCTGATCTCTTCTGGGATTGACTGGAAAGGTCTTCAGGGGTCTTCCACACACCTTCTGAGACTTGTCTGTGCAAACAGAGAAAACACAATGTCATTAAACATTAAACACAAGATACTACTATGCACAAGGAAAGGAATGCTAACAAAAGTACTTAAAAATGATACATTTCCAAGAACAACTTAAAATTTAGATAACCGTTTTCAAAAAGAAAAAAAAAACTGTGGCATTCATTTGCATTTAGCCTCATTGAGACAATACTCTGTAGAACAACCTTTCACGTCAGATCCCAATGTTTTGTCAATATTTGAGTTGAAGCTCCATCTGATTGGATGTATTAAATATAACTTTTAATTTCCAAGTCTCACCTCAGATTCTTAATGTCCATTAGGTCTGTATACTGACTGAGTCATTATTACACATTAATATGCTTTGATCCAAGACATTTTTGTATCGTTAGGGTAATTTTCCAGCTGAAAAATGAACTTCTCATTAGTTTCAATTCTTTTGCAGCCTCTAACAAGTTTTCTTCAAGGTTTTTGTGTATTTAGATCCATCCATCTTCCCATCAGCCCCCACCAGATTCCCTGTCCTCACTAAAGAATAGTTGTGGAATAAAGCATCTTTAATGTTTAAAAATAAATATGTAAAGAGGAATTGATTTAATTTACATTCTCTGCAGCACAGATTGAGTTTGCTAAGTAATAGATGAGTTCATTAAAAAGGTTATTTATATTTCAAAGCTTTGCTCTCGTATTTTATCATCTACCGACATGACACACTTCAACCCACAAAGAGGCTGATGTGGAGGTTGAATCTGTGGATTCTTGATCACAGCTTGCTCTGATGAAATAATCATCTGATGTAATTACTGACCAGAACATCTCAACATTAGTTTTATCAGCAGTGCTGATGGTAGGAAGGAGAGCATGCTGCTACAGCCCGACGCTGCTGAACTCGCCATAATCAGGCATTACTATAAAACGCAGAGGCGCTAAGTCACTATTTAACACATTCATACACCACGTTTAGTATTATTAAAAACAATATGTTGGTTAATGTCTATTTCAAAATGTTCATCTTGAGTCATTTATTAAAAGTGCATAAAATTGTATTTATATTTGTAAGTCCAATACGCTTTGGCTTATGGAACTGTTTATGGTTCACTCAGAGTGCAAGCTGCCAGTATTGCTTTGCCTCCATCATCATGTTAGACAAACAGAATTTTGTTTCTGGACAGGCATTCAGCAGACACAGAAATGCACAATATGAACCAACATCTACGCTTTGGCTTTCTTCATTTTACATTTACCCACAAAGTGTATGAAAACTCTAAAGTGGTGCTCAACTCTGTTGAGGACTATATAATATATTTTTTCATCTGCACATGGCAGACTACTTTCCTTTTAACCACTATGGAAACAGTAAGGTCTCCATACTCTACTTTTGTGTATGGGTATCATTTTGATAGGGTTTCACTATTTCTTATTATTTTTTTGGTTGCTTTCAAATTAAACGCACAAAAGCTTCATATTTGGAAATGTGTCGCACGAGTCAAACTGGTTTAACATCAAAGTAAGAAACTATCTGATAAAAAAAGCGGAGTGTTTGATGTGAATACCTGCGAAGTGTGCTGAGAGCATCAGTCATGGTGTTGCAGCGTTTCAGTAGAGCTTCCAGGCGTTGAGGCTCCTCTTTTAGGAACTTAACAGCCTCCACCTCCACCCTTAACACCACTCGCATCTTACTCTGCAGGCTGGGGAACTGGTCTGAGGAAGAGAAGAGGAGGAGATAAGTGGAGAAAACTGTGTCATGTTATTAGAAAATGGTACCAAAGGCTTTTATTCTTAGCCCACTTTAATTAGAAATTTAAATAAAATGAGCACTCAGTGATAAATTGGTTTTGTTTTGTTTTATAAATCAGTATTGAGATTAGGATAGGTGCTTTAAGCTCTTAAACCGCCCCAGGGCATCGACCTTAATAGCCAGAATCTCAGAGATGAGTAACATCGACTTGACCATCATTTTGTAATCAATGAGCATTTTTTTTTTTTTTACACATTTGTCACAACCCAATCACATTATTTTGTCAATGTGTGGATCATATTTACTAAAATACACAGTACAGTCAGGACTACCTCACCTTTTTATCTCCAATTTTTAAAAAACAGATGAATCCAACAAACAGATTAATCCTATGGGTGTCTTTGTGGAAGTTATTTACTTTGAAACCCAACGACATTCATCCATTCATCATCGTCTTCAGCTAATTCAAGATCAAGTCAAAAAGCTAACAGGGCAGGGAAGAAAATTCAGACAATCCTCTCACCCAGCGACAAGTTCTGTCTGAGAACAACAAACTGCTGATAGTGTTTTCTGATTTAATTCTAGTTTGCTTATTTGTAAATAAAGAATACTCAAAAAAATGGGAAAGTACTTGCGGTAACCAAGCTTCTGGTGAGGGAAAGAAAGAACTCTGGAGTATTTATTAAAGTCCAGCAAATCCCGACAGACGGATAGCTGAAGTGGGTTACCATCAAAGCTGTTCACATAATACCAGAGCCTTATAGATATCTATTTCTTATAATAATGAACATAGCTCACCTTCACTTTCACTTTACCCACAATCTTTGGCAAAGCTAATTTCAGGCAGACAGTCATCCCAGAACAGACAACTCTTTTAAACATTTGGATCTCGCTTTTTTTTTTTTTTTTTTTTTCCAGGGTATTTTTTTCCTCACATTTGTAGGATCTGTTGGACATGGTAACAACAAGGATTCAGATATAACACTCTGCTATAATGAACCCCACAGAGCTTCAGAATAACTCATTAACATTCAGTGAACAGAGAGTTGTACACAGGTCAGGGCAGCAAGGCAAGAGGCCAAAACTGAAACTTCATGAACAGCAATTAAACGGTAAGAAGAGCCATAAATATTAATGTTGAATTGCTCACACCTGAACCACAACCTCTAACTAAAACTATGTTATTGCATAAGATTAGTCTTACCAGTTTAAAGTACCTTTTGAAAGTACTTGAATTTTTTTTTTTTTAAACACCAACTTCAACTTATTGAATTAAGATGTTGTGTGAAAGACATTGTAATGGTGCATAACCATCAGGTTCTGGAGAAGTGGCAGAAATCCACAGCTCATATGAGAGAATCTGTTGGCAGAGTTATAATATTTTGCCATTTATGAGAGGGTGGGAGGTAAAAACAAAAGGTGGTTGAAAACCATAAGAAATTCTACTTTCCATGGAAGAAGGTCCTTTTGGTCTTATTAGACAAAACATGAATGATTTTGCCTGTATTCGAAACATGGTAGAAATTAACACTGAACACCATAAAACAGGCATAATAAGGGAATACTTTTCTTCAGAAGGACTAGAGTTGATGGGAAGATAAACGGAAGTTAATACAGGTTCATTTAAAAAAAAAAAAAAAAGCTGTTTGAGGCTGCAAAAGACTGTTGCACTTTTTTTCACTCAGGGTAGTGACTCTCTCATCAACCTCAGCTGGATCCTAAACATCCACTGGGTTTAGAAAACGAGCAATTTGCAAAGCAGCCCCTACTTTTGAGCTCAGTGAGAGTCTCTCCCAACATCCTCAGCTCTTTGCTCTTCTGCTCCACCTCTTGCTCCGTCACCAGGCCGTGGTTGACAGATGAGTTCCTCTGCAGCTCCTCAACAGATTTCTCCAGGTCGCTGTGAAAAACAAAAACAAATATCCTCAGGAAGAAATGTGGCTCAGTGTTTGAGACGATACCGCCACAACATTCAACATGAGTTTCTAAACAGACAAAAAAAAGAAAAAAGAACTGCTTTTACAGACCAGTTGCTGTGTGTTCAGCAATTACTGTATACATCTGGGTTAACACAGAAAAGCAACTAATTAAAAACTACAGCCACCGTTGGCTCTCCAGGGCCTTCATAATCATTGAGACATGCAAAAAAGAACAAACATGCCTCCAACTAATTGAACCAAACTCTCCACAATACAACAAAAGAAAAGTAATAAATGTTCAGATCTAAATGTTTACAACATGCATCTTCAGCATATAAAAATAGAATATTTTCTTCTTTAATATTTCATTTAAGGAATTCTGAAAATAAAACTTCAATATATGTCTCCATTTAAACCCCTCAGACCTCAAAAAAAAAGAAAAAAAAAAAAGTGAGAACTCTCCTGAGTAAATATTTTGTAGAATCCCCATTAGCAGCCATTACAACTACAAGTGTTTTGGGGTGTTATTTCAGGAACTTTTGTCACCAAGTGAAACATGATAATGTACTCTTGAAAACTTGTATTATACATAAATAACCTTGTTAATCACTGTAATTTTACGTTTACAGCTAACAAAAGCATGACATTTAAAACTTGAATATTAAATCAGACCAATAAAAAAACAATTTCAAATCAGAAATATGGGCTTAATAAAACATAATGCTTAATTTCTATTTCTTTATTTGCATTTTTTTATTCTGATCAAACTGCAAACCGTCCTCTGAACTCACTGCAGTTGCTGGATGAGAAGCTCCTCCTGGTTCAAATACTTCAGCCGCTCCTCTTCAACTAAGAGCCGCTGTCTTTGGAGCGGATCCTCCTGCGGTCGCATGGCGTCCAGCATCATGAGGCTCAGCTCAGACTCAGTCTGACGCAGTAGAGACAGAACGGAGTCCTGGTTCTCCAGCTGAAAAACAATTTTTTTTTTTTTTAACTTTAGAGGCTGAGTATTTAAAATAATAAAAAAAATCTACACATGTGGATTAGGAAAAAAACCCATCAGTTCTTAAAAAGTATAAATATTTATCTCATTAATGACTCCTGACAGGAGCTCTGATTCTGATTCGTCAGTGCCAGTGTCGTACTTTTCCTTTATTTTTTTTAAAGGCATCTTACAGTAGTGCAAACATGACTGTTTAGTTTTACTGTGGAGAACTCAGGCTGTAAAGTGTTTATTGTGTTAACCTGTGAGAGCCTGAGGGAAGAACTGACTGGTTTTTGCAAGATCTGAAGATGTGCAAGATGTACGAGATCCAAAAATATATAGCCTTAGAAAGGTAGCTTTTAATTTTAAACTGCTCAATTTTACAAGAAATTTTAAAAGTAATATTTCCACCTAACAATACATTTTACAGTCTTGTGTAATTATAACTTTGTCCATACATTCTCAATTTAATTTTAAATTGTTTTGTATTTTTATTTTGCTGATTTAAACAAAATGAAACATTAGGTTTCCATATTTATTTATTTACTTAATATTGACTCAATGATGTTATTCCATAAGTTTTGTTACGGTGTCGGTATCGCAGTACTTTTAAGAACAGGCAACAAAAAGGAGTCCCAACACTGAGCAGCTGTTTTCAGTCCACAACCACACCTGCATGTTGCGCAGCTGCGACAGCTGCTTGCGCAGGGCATTGGTGTTCTGCTGCAGGCCTTGGAGGTGGAGCTGCATCTGCATACGGGACACGGCTACAGGCTGGTTGGCCCCCGAACATGGAGGTGGCATCAAAGCCAGGGGAGCAGATGGTGTCAGAGCTGATCAACGTAAACAAAAATGCAAGTTTAGTGAGTGCTCCTTTATGCTTTGGCTCATTTGAGGGAAAATTCAGAGCTGATAAGATATAGTCCCAAAGAATTTTTTTTTTTTTTAATAAATATTTAAAGATTAAATTAACCTTTGAGTTGTTTAAATGTTAAAATCATGCTAGGTTAATCTACTGGAAGCAGAGCACTGCTGCTAGAAACATTTAAACAGGACAACATCCATCAGTGCTGAAGGTCAGGAGGGGAGGCAGAACAATAAACATGGGAAGGCTTCAGGGACAAATAGGTCAATAATGAAAAAACATTTTCAAGTGTCTCATTATAACAGCGTCCAGAGACGACCGAAATGCATGAGAGCTTCCAAATCTGATAATCCTCTGAAGTGACAATGACAGCTAAGCTTCCACAGTAATTGGTATGTTGGGTTACATGAATCATGCAGAACAGGAACACGGAAAGGAACTCAGAACAGAGTTGCATTTAAGCTGACTTTAATTAACTTAAACCAAAAAAAAAAACAAAAAAAAATGAAGCAAGCTCTGAAATGAAATTAATATTTTAAACATTTCAGTCACAAAGTCTCTGCAGGCAAGGTGACATTGTCTAACTGACCAAACTTTCTATGATAAAAGCTTCACAAAGAAGAGCTGAAGCCACTGTGACGTCTGATAAATCATGACACACAAGGAGAGAAATATCAAATTTCTGTCCGAGGCTTCAGTACTCCAGACAAAGATGCAGAACTGAAATATTTTTTGGTTAAGTCCACAGATTATAGCCTGAGCTAAGATCATTTTTCTTATTGACCATCAGTCTAGAATGGACGGATTGAAGTGTAGATGGTCAGAAAAGTTACAATTACAAAATGGATGGATGGATGGATGGACAAACTGACAAATGAATCCAATAGGAGAGACAGGAAGATTTACAGATAGACTGATGGATGGAAGCAATAGATAAAAGTTACAGGATGGATGGAATAAATAAAAATTAGAGGATGGTTGGATTAAAATTACAAGATGGATGGGTGTATTAATAGACTGATTGGCGGGGAACGGAAAGAAAGAGACAGGTAGATGGACAGATGGAAGAATTTATTGAGATGCAACTGTAACTACACTGCAACAAATGAACCATAAAAATCAGTGGACATTGCAATATTTACCAAACACTCAAAACAAAAAAAAAGGCAAAAGCTCACAGAACATTGTGAGTCAATTTAATGCAACTCTATGAACTCTACCTTCAACACGCAAAAAAACAAGGAAAATTGAGGGACAACAGTTGTCAGAGAGGCAGGTCTTTTTAAGACAACACATGGAAAGTATGTAGACCATTTGGAAGCAAATGGATCTCCAAGAAAAGGATAATAATGAGGGACTAGGGGGTCGGGCAGACAGGGGAACATGTTTCAGACACTTCAGGAACACAAACTGTAGCTACCTTTCTTTTTTTTAGTTTGTCCAGCTAAAACAAAATGAGCAGCAGTTACAAAGCAGCAAGAGCAAAAGCCAGCAATACGGTAGGACAAAAATAAAGAAAGACAGCGATTAAAAGCAATCACATATGACATAAGCAGATAAAAATGAAACGGCAGCTGTTCTGAAAGAAAGAAAAGCTAATTTATGTGGCCAGCAGGAGGTAGCAGCGATGAGCAGTGCAGGTTTGACTAGGTGGAAGCAGGGATTACTTACGGTCATTTCCTGAACAATCACTGGCCGACTCGAGCTTCTCCCTGCAAGACAGGAATGTCCAAGTATCAGCAAATCACGTGAACAGCCCTCTTTTTTGAATGGTGGAAAAATTTGATCTTGTTTCATGTTTTCTTGAAAAAAATAGAAAAAATGTTCTCCTGGCCAAACAAAGCAGACAAGGATCCGTTACATGTTCCATCACATGTTGAGTACAGATAGACTCCTGACAAAACAAATATCTATGGTAGGTTAACGTAAATACACATCCTTTCTTTTTTTTTTTTTTTTGCAAAAGCATGTTTAACTTACGGACTTTCAGCTTCAGGCGCTCTGGTCAGTACTCTCTGCAGCAGCCCCGTCAGGCTCGCTATCTGCTTCTCCATTGCCTCCATTCTCTCTCTGGATTCAGACCACAAATTCAAAAGACACCGTAACTAACAGACATTTCATGCATATTTTATAAAAAGCACTTAAGTGCTGAAACAGAATTATCCACCAAGGTGATGCTGATGCATTAAATTCATCACAGAGTCACTGTAGACACAAGAAAACGCATTAGAAGACACTAATTTACGTTTTGATGCAGGACATCAGAATGTTGAACATGAGCAGGAGTGGCGTGAAGGGCAATATTTTGTTCATTTTTAAGAGATGGAGATTTAAGGCAGTTCTGAAGGCATCAGGAAGTCCAACTTGGCACTAGCAAAGTGCATCTAATAAATGTTGTATATTAATAAGTTAACTAGACCAGATATGTATCAGCAAAATATAGGAAAAGGGCCGTTTTCACATTAGACTTGTCAAATCAAATTTTCAATACCAGTGCAATGAATTTTATAGTGATGTTCATGCTCATGTATTCCAAGAAGTTCAGCATCTGATCTATCCTTTAGACATCTTTAAATGTCCTCCCTACAAAACCAAAACACAGATTTGTACTTTTGTCATGTGCCACGTGCCAAGTAATTAAGCAAGCAACTGACAAAAAGTACATTAATTTTTAAAAAATGAGTTAAATCAATTAAAAAATAGTAATGAAGGTGCAGTTGACATTTTCCAAATTTCTCCTGCAGCTTTTCCTGGCAAAGTAACATTAGCCATGTTTTCATCGAAGTGTGCGTTCCATCAAAGTTTTGTTTTCACATACTTATAGTGGAGACAAAGTCTAGATTACTCCAAGTACTGATAACAAGCTGGATTCAAAATTTAAGAGATTTTCAGAGAGACCCCCAGAAACATCAAATGAGACAGGTGTCGAATCCTTTCAATAAAAGTACCGTCAAGCGGATTATAGCTGCTGTTATGCAGCGATTGTACTTAAGAAGAGCTGTGAAACGACATGGTTGAAGAGAGATGACCTAAGATGAATATTAACCCTTCCAACCACAAAGTGGCTAGATATGAGCGCAATGTTTCTGCCAAACACACAGAAACTAAATGCAAACAGTTGATACAGTTCAACAGTGAACATATGAGTCCAGCACCAAATTATTAGTCCCCAATTTAAGGATCAGTGACTGAAGAAGCACATGTCATGTATTGTTAGAGAAAGCAATGAGTGCAGTCTACCTTTTCCTCTGCATATGACATGAATCTGAACGGCTCCATATGAGCCATCATACCTGGTCTCAGTCTCATTTCCCATCAGCGGTGACCCAAAGCCTCCAGTGCTGCCTCCTCCATCTCCTCCACCAATCAGGCAGAGCTGCTCTGCTGTCAGGCCCAACCCTGGACCTTGGCCCCGGACTTTGGGGCTGTCGCCAAACACAGAAGAGGTAACCGAGTCCCTTCTTAAACTCTGCCTCCCTGGAGAACCACGAGTGGACATAGTCCCCCCATAGGAATCCCTCATATCAGGTATCTTCTGAGGAGAAGAGGGTGGTGGAACCCTCAAACCCATTGCCAGCATGGAAGCAGTGTAGGCGTCGTTGTACAGTGGCCCTCCGGGCCTGTAGAGAACTCCGCTTTCCATTAGCTCTCCCTGTAATGCCGCAGCAGAGTAGGAGGTTAGCGACCGAACTGATCCTGGACCTGGTCCTCCCCCGCGGCGGTATAAGGAAGCGTAGGGGTCGGCTCGGGCAGGCAGAGGAGAGTGAGGACCTCCCGCAAGGCTCAGCCGACTCGTGTCTGGGCCCAAAGCGTACGGGTCTGCATAGATCCCACCTCCATCTCCTCGCAGCAGCACCATGCTCCTGGAACCGCCCACCTCATCATCAGGCTTCACATCCCTGCGCTCCAGGATGGCGCTGGAGGAGGTACAGAAGGCCGGCTGGGTGTGGTGGGGCTGGTGGAGCTGGGGCTGCTGGAGGGGGGAGGAGTGGTGGGACTGGGAGTGTGGGTGAGGTAAGGAGTGGGTGTGGTGGGGCGGCCCCGCGTAGGACGAAGGCCTCCCGGAGCTGTAGAGCAGGCGGGCACGGGACGGTGAGCCTTGAGGAGGTGAAGCAGAGGATGACGAATGCTGGGAGGACATGGCGGGGTTACCGAGGCGACGGTTTGATGGAGAGTCCTGGGGCGCATGCACCATCTCCCTCTGAGAAAAAAATTAAAGCAAAGATACTGATAATTAGGAAGTCTCCTCATAAACTGGACAGAAATACAGCTATAACAGTAGGTGATCTACAACAGTAGGTGAGAGGAAAATTCTTTCAGAATCAGTACTCCATTATTTTCCAAGTAATTGTGAAAAACGTTTGCAGCAAGTCTGAGTTCACCATAACTTTAATGGATGCTACTTTCTGATCATCAGGAAAGACCAAACGGCCAGCTGATAGTTTATTGACTGAGAATACAAAGGACATCTTTTGGCATCAGTCTTACATTTCAGAGAGGAAGGCAATAAAAGATGAACAGCTCTGAAATCAGCACAGGCTTAGCAGACAAAAGTAATGGATGAGGCAAGAAAACACAAAAGAAGACAGCACTGTAATTGCTCATGACGCACAAAGCCATCTCCAGGAGACTATGCAAATTGAAACGCCAATATTTCCACATAACCCAGAGGACTCCTGCAACAACACCCTGAGGATAGTTTCACAGCTGACATCATATTCTATCTTGTATCTTAGCAACAGATATTTTCTTTAACTACGCCGAGGACATACCGACATGTTATTACCCCCATGTAGACTGCAGTCTCTAAAGTTTATCCTGTGGTGCCGTTTTAAAGCTGGCCGTTCACTCTCTGAGAAAAATCTACCAATCAATCTCCTTCCCAACCATCTCCTGCCCTCCAGGCACAAGGCTTGGATTGGCCTCACCAGTCTTGGTCATGCTTTTGTGCTCTGCAATCAGGGAATAATCTCAGCTGTACTGTCAGGAGTTCAATAGCCCCCCACACACACACACACACACACACATCTCAGTCCTCACCTTGACAACAGGAGCAGCAGCCAATGTACTTTACACACATAAAACTCGAGGTAAAGCTGCCTGTTCGATAAGGCTGTAAAACGCTCTGAAGATTTCAGAGCAGAGCTCAAGGCGGCGGTGGATCCCGTGAGAACAGCTGACCTCCAGAACATTAGCGGGCAGCTGCACCTCAGCGGCAGGGAGAAACGCAATCAGACACACAGGGATGTAAACAAAAAGCTTTGGAGCTGTTGGGCTGCATAGGACTCAGCAAAACACTCTTTGCCTTCAGCTCTTAATTCATTTCAGCTGTTTAACATGCAGATACACTTTACGCTGAGTGAGCACAACATATGTCTGCCTCTCTGCACTGTCATTTATCTGTTTAGAACTGATTTCTTCCTGTAAGAATAGCAAATATTCAACACTTTTTAATTGCCAGCAATGGCTGAAGTTGTCCCTGTTTTCTTTAAACACATAAAAGATGAATGAGTTTAAAGCCAACATTTTTTGTGGGTCATTCGTAAGACAGGAATTAAAGTATAGGTTTGCAGAGAACTAAAAATCAGATATGTAAGTAAACCAACAGCTGGACAGAAAAATAGAAGGATAATTGAATGAAAAATAGATGGATAGGTGGTTGGCTGGCTGCATGCACAAATTGGTCCGTTGATGTAAGATTGGATTTTCTAATAATTGCACCAACAATCATCAAATTCTGTCTCTCTCAAGTCTAAAATTTTGTCCCTGATGTCCTCTTTATTCTTACCCTACAGAGGAAATATTTTAATCAGTCTGAGTGTGTGGACAAGTTTATTTAATATACATAATGATTTAATGAGGATAGCAGGGTGTCTTAAAGATGAACAAGTTTGCAAGAGCTAGAATGCTTGCTGGATGGTAATAAAATATTTATTTTGTGAACTACATTTCTAATTATCTAAGAAAATAAAATCATGCAATGTGATTTGGTTCCAATTTTTTTTTCATATTGTGTGACAGTTCAGATGTACCTATGAAGAAAATTACACACGTCTCTAATGCTTCATATGGAAAAGAATAAAACATTGAAAAATTGGCCAACAGTGTACCAAATACCCACTGTGTCACTTGTACGCAATAAATGTAAACCAGGATTTTAAAGACCAGTTATTATGATAATTAGGCTATTATTTGCTGTGTGTATACTTAAGATCTTCTCAACTCTTGTGGCCCCTGTTTAACAGTAAATGGGGAGGATGGAGAAGAGACCGAGTCACCTCGGTTGCACTTCATACAACCAGCATTTTGAGTCATTCTGAAAAAAAAAAAAAAATGGAAGTATATATTACTGAAGGCTCCACATGGCTCAGTGGTAGAGCAGGCACAGTGTATGTTGAGGCTACAGTCGCAAAAGCATTCACAGTCCTTGGTCATTTACTGCCCATCGTCCCCTTCTCTCCAGGCCGTCTTTCCAGAATAGGCATACTGCATTTAATTTAAGCACATTTCAGGTGCAGGAATACAAATATTTTGATTCACGAGGTAAGATAAGCTAGACTGCTCGTGTGTCATTGTGAAACAGTGTTTTCTGCTTTAGTGTGTTGGCGACCAGCCGAGTCAGCTCTGAAGATGTGACAGCCTGGAACTGGTCCAGGAAAAAGGTCACATGATTCACAGTGGAAGCAAACCAATTCAGCTCTGAGATGTTACGTAACACCAAGCAGTGTTTGTAAACAGTGACGCAGTGGGGAGCATGGGAGGTTTGAGCAGGGGGAATTCGGACTTTTGGTGCTAATTGTTACTCAATCCGGATGGTTCTGTGCCACCAGATTGAGAAATATTCATGTTCATTACAATGTTAGCGCAAAATCGTCAATATTTTAATAATTTGGTTGACTGAACACTTACTCTCAAGTCTCCGTTAGCGATGTGGGGGTTGTGGTGTCCGGGGTAAGTGCCGTAGATGGGCTCTTTGCATAAATTTTAATTACGCAGCGGTCCTGAACATCCCGCGGGTCCTCCAGCTCATAAAACACATTACGGGTCTCGTCCTTGATTAGCAGAGCTGTGCTGGGGGACCTGCAGATCAATAATCATGAAAAAAAATGGAAATCAATGATAAACAGTGCCTTGAAAGACAATTTGAGCCTCGGTTAGCTGCTAATGCACAGTGATGGAAATTCACTCACAGATAAATGAAAGATCTTTACCTGCTTAAGGCACCTGTAATGAAACAATTAACTGAGAACTGCCTCCTAGCATCAGAAATGTAATACTAAATGTCAGCAGATTACATAGACGATCTATAATTAACATCTTGATGGAAATGTTGTTTTGACCACATTGTTTGGAGAAGCATAGTGTCAAGCCTTTGTTCATTATTTTGTCAGTTTACACCAACTGTGATTTTAAGCAGTCACTCCAAACATGGCAGTAGATAAGAAAGAGACAGATGGGATGTTGGTCTTCAGCTTAAAATGGTTTTCAGAAAGAGATGAATACAGATATTGCTGTGAATCCAACCTCTACTTTTACAAACAATCACTAAACATGTTATAAACGTCACACAATTCAGTTCTCCTTCTTGAGCCTAGGCTGCAGCACTCACGCAATGCGTGCAATGACTCCTTAAATATCACAAGTTGTGATATTAAATTATCCTTGGTTTATTAGAATTTTATGATAAAAACATACACAGTAGCCCATAATTGTGAAGTATGGCAAACTGTCAAAAAAATGTTATAGTATTTTTTCTTAGAAGTTGAAATCTAAAAATGAGGACAAATGTTTTTTTTTCAGCCCCCTCTGCACTGTTTGGTCAACATGCAAAAATGGTTTCTGGAAAATTAGCAAATCAACCGAAACACAAGTTTTACATCATAGCAAAACATATTGGTGTATGCATAATGATGTGGGAATGCCTTTTGCTCACAAAGCCAGAGAGAGCACATGTGCATCTGTAAGAATTTCTTCTCATTACTATTTAGCTTTTTTTTATTTAAATGAAGTTAAGATGAAAGAGACCAAAGCCTTTATTCATTTTTCCAACATGTTTTTTTAAAGATAATTTTCATAAATTCTGTACAACTTAAACTCAGATTTGACCTAACTTTCAATCACTACTTAACAGATTGGATTCTCCCATTCAAAAGTAACACAAGGTTTGCTTTTCTGGAGACCTTAAAATGAGCAAAAAAACAAAACAGAGAAAAAGAACCATATAAAGCTCGATAAACTTTCATTTTACTCATAGAGGTTTTTGTATTTGTGAGCCTCCTGATCTGAGATTGATTTATAAAACTGGCACTAGATGAAGTGTAAATGTAGCCCTGTAGAGGTTCAAGTGTCCTGTTAAACAGATCGATAAACATCTCAACGTGGTAATTACGTGTTCATATCTGTGAGTCATCAGTGCCTACCTGAGCATGGCCATGGTCAGCCTCTGGGGGAACATGTGAACAATGAGGGCCCTCAGGGTGTCCAGGCTGGTCAGCTCATGGGTCAGGTGCACCCTGCGAATTTCCTCCCCAAGCTGGAGAAAGAGGATTCCTGCAAAGATGGAGGAGAAGGAACAATGAGGGAGAACCAAGGAGGCAAAGAAAGAAAATTATTCTCTTGCGTTATTAATTTATCTTTTCAACTTTAGCAATCACAACATGAAATATTTTGAGTTTCTTTTGGTGCGATTTAGAGCAGCTTAGGCCTCAGAAGCTCTGCCACAAACTGACATTTGGTTTGTAGCGTTGGAAATAATTATTTAGTTAAAGCATCATAGCTGTCACAGTCAGGAACTGCTTGGAAAATGGTCTTGACATACATGCTTACAAAATTCACAATAACTTGCACTGTTTCAGTCTAACAAAATGCTACACCGTCCTCCTCCTCAGATGCTGGAGGGGAGTTGTTCAAGAGATGAATTTTCTTTCTGACAAAGCCATTAATCAGACATGACACACGTTCTGACGGGATCATTTGAAGACAGACTTGTATGTATTCAAAAACAGAACTAAGCTGTCAATAAAATCCATAATTCAAATTTAGCCCAGGGCGAATTTGTGTGATAAGCTGCTGATCGGTCAAGGCAACTGGTGCTGCAGTCATTGGCCTTAAAACACATCATATCTTACTAACTTCAGCTGATGTCAAGAGGAACTTGTCAGCCTGAATAAAGTGAGCAAATACCCCTGATTCAAACAGTTTACTTTTCTCTTCTCAGCCTGTTTCCCAGTTCTTTCCAAGCATCAGCTGTTAAACAGATGGCCTCACATTTGACTGTAAAATAAGTTGGGATACAAAGAAATTTAATGAACGACTGAATTACTGGAAGGTGTCCAAGTCCATTTGCTACAACACAACAGACTTTAAGTGGTTTGCGTTGTGTTCTGCAGTTAGTTGTCTCTTAACATTGCACTTTGTATCATGAACAAACATCTCTACTTTATTCCAGTAGTATTGTGGTTCATTTCACTGCAGCTACACCAAGCTCTGCTCTCATCTTCTTGAGAATATGTCTTCTCCTTTAACGTGATCAAACAAGCCATAATTCCTGTTAAAAACTTTAATATTTAACAAGCTCAATGAAACTGAGTCCATATGTGCTTAGTAACATGAGGACTCAAAATATGGAACCTTCTGATGCTGATTTAACAGAAGCACCTGACCTGGTGCCCGGAGTTTGGCCTGGCTAGACGAGCGGGCCAGTGGAAGACTCTGGCGAAGCCGGTTCATCCGGTTAAAGCCGATGGGGATGTCAGGTTCGGACATGGTCTCCAGATTTTCAGCTGAGGCAAAAGAAACCCTGCTGGCCTGGTCTGCAAGAGCCGGCTGAGTTGGGCTGAGTCGGGTCACGCGGGGCGTACGGCTCTGAAAAACAGGAGCGAAGGAAAAAATCAGAGTGCACAGAAAAGGGCCGATGCTGCATCATGATTTCAAACCTACAATAAGATGTCATTTTACTTTCAGAGGGAAAAGGTTTTCTCCAATAATTTTCCAACTATCCCGTCATGAGACTGAACATTTAACATTTTGAGACCTGAGGAAGACAATAAATGGACCAAAACATCACAGATGGTGCTGATGGACACAAGCAAACAATGATATTGAAACGTTTATTCAAAGAAAAAAAGTCGCACAAAACATTTAATGTCGAAGACAAAAATCCTGGAGATAAAATTAGAGCTGCACTGACTGTCAAGTTAACTGAAGCGGGTCGACTCAACGCTGCAATCAAACAGTCCATTCAGAATGATCCACCCTAATGAGGAGGAAAAAAACCCACAGAAACTGTTGGAACAATGTTTTTAAATTAAAAGAAGAAAGTAGGAGCAGATAAAAGAGGCCAGAAGAGACAAGAGCAGCTACGTTATAATAAAAATGTTTTACCAGCAAGAAACTAAATGGACCTAAATGAATTTCTGCGCCTGGAGTCAAACAGACCAAGGAAATTTGCCACAAAATGCTCAGTAACTCGAGTCAGCAAACATCAGCAATGTAAAGTTAATGACCTTAACTGGTAACCCAGATTTCCAGTGATATTTCACCTGTCTAATCTGAACCCTTGGGGGAACCTAATATTGAAGGACCTCTCGTTATAGCACAACCAGACGCTTCTGCTGGCTTTTAATGAATCCTTACTGACGGACATTTTCCAGCCCAAAGAGTCCAGTAATGAGCTCCCAGAGAGCCTGGATTCACAGGCTGTCTAGCTGAGGTCTGAGATTCATTTTCACATATGGTTTGTGGGTGTTGTTGAACTTTATGAAATTACAGCAGGGAGAGCCATGACGTTCAGACACGCATGAGCGAGCAAACATTGAAGAGACGCAAAGAATCATGCCATAAACACATAAAACGTAGGTCCTATTACAGTTCTGCTAAATACCTCTTTGGGATTCACTAGTTCCACTTAAATAGAGACCAGAAAAACACATCTGTTAACAGTAATCGACAGCATGACTGAATTCGTTGTCCCACCTCTCGCATGTTTGGAGAGTTAAGGTTTCAGAACAGGTTCGACAGCCATATGCACACCTTCTGCTTTCAGTCATATAAGACATAAGCTACTGAAGTAAATGGAACACAGCAATTGGAAATCATGAAGCTTCTATTTAGTGAACTGTGAAGAAGAGGAGGAGCAGATAAAGGTTTGAGACAGAGCTCACCCAACCGTAAAGACACCAGAGAGTTTAAGAAAGATGGAGAATAAACTGCAAAATTAAGTACTGCAAATTAGGCATTACATTCTTCACTTTATATTCAATTATATGCATACTTTCTGTTAGATTTGCTCCAACTCTCTTTAAGTTGAGGTTTATGGAGAGTAATCTGTTAGTGTACACCAACGTAAAACTCAGTCAATATTCAGTCACAACATGTGATTTTGGCTGCAGTTAAAAAAGTAATCATCAGTAGATGGTACTTGTTTTTTTTTTGTAATCCAGCCAATTTAACAACTTTGATGAAAGATCCAGTATTTAAATTTTTGGGTGGAATCCAACAGATTTTAATTTCAGTTGTTCTTGTGGTTTGTTCTCTACACCCTGTTCCAAATTATTATGCAAGTGATATTTTGTCAGATTTTCTTAAATGGTCAATGCAAATGATGGCCAGTATAATTTTCAAGTCATAAACTCTTACAGTATAAATCAGATATTACTGAACAAAGCTCCCCAATGAGAACAGTATTTTTTTTCAAAAATAAAAAACTCAAAATGCACTGTTCCAAATTATTATGCACAACAGATTTTCTAATCATTTTATGGATTATAAAGAACTGCAAACGGTCATTCTTTGAATGTGCAATATTAAGTGGTCACATGTACTAAAATCAAAAGCTATTTCAATCAAGAACGTCTTAACAGATCAAGTCACATGTTAATATAGGACCCCTTCTTTGACATCACCTGCACAATTCTTGCATCCATTGAACTTATGAGTTTGTGAAAAGTTTCTGCTTGAATTTCTTTGCAGCATTCATTGTCATGCATGAAGACATTTTTTCTACTGAAGGTACGGCTCTTCTTTCTGAACCATGAAAGAAAGAGTTGAATATAATATGTACTAGCCAATCATGCAAAAACCAAAAAAAAAAAAAACATACATCAATAACCCATTTGGTAATAAATTAATCCAAAGGTAAGACTGAAAATGTGGTTTTCTTCTACAATTTTTCCTTCTCCAGTTCATTTCTTCAGTGCTGAAAAACCAAACTGAAGTTGGAAAATGAGCAACATCACCAACTGTAAAGGTTATCTGATAATAATCAGTGGGGTAATAAACTTTTCTTCCATCAGCCTGTCAGGGTGACATTGCTGGCTCAGTGTCATTGCTGTTGTGATTAGCAAGAGTCCTGCTGTGCCAAACAGGATTATATAGAGCTCACTTCAGAGCTTCCTGTACTGGAGTTTGTTCATTAAAGGTCCAACAGTTTGACCTCATTGAGGTTCAACCTCTTAACCTTTGGAGCATTTTGTGTGTGTGTGTGTATATGTGTATGTGTGTGGACTCAATACAAACTCCCCAATTTTTAGGGCAGCCCACATTTTTAGAAGCAGCATGACAAATGTTCTACATCCCTGCTTATAATAACTAGTCAGTAAAAACAAACTATTATGACTGATCTTTTATAATTGGCTCAGTCTTCAATCACAATAAGTCGTACTTTGATTTTTTTCAAGTGTAAATACTCTGTCTGCTGAGTTTAATTTGTTGAATTAACTACAGATTAAAAAGGAGCCTTTAGAATTCCAATTAAAATAACGTTTAAGTATTTTTGAAAAAATGTTCTATTCACTATAAAATAGATGTTTAGTTCTAATTGAACCAAAAAAACTAAATATTTTGTGGATTATCCAAATGCATTATCGTTTCAGAAGACAATGCAATCAGCTAAAGCTATTCTAATAAGAAATTCACAAAGTCCTTCATTGCATGGAAAGATGATTGTTACTGGTCCCTTTATAAAGTAATGGTCCTAAAGAAAAACAAAATAAAAACAAATGTATAAAACTTGATTTTGGTGTTCATGGTTGGAATATAAATTCTTTCATAAACGTTTTTAGTGAGAAAAATACACTACTTCAGAGGAAAAGATGAAACCATTATCTAACCAACATTTACATGCAGCAACATTCCCATGAGGCCGTCCAGACAACTGTAACAAAAAGCTATTGAATAGAAAGCAGGCAGGAGAGGAGAAACTCAATAATGATGAGATCAGTTAATTGTGCTTCTGTAAAAACAAATGCACGATCTACACTGTAAATAATTTTCTAAAACAACTTTATAAATAGCATTAGTTCAAAGTTTTGTGGTTAAAAGCAATGAAATGTTTCAGACACACAAGCGATTCCTGTAAATTCTGGACAGAATTTGGAGACGTTCCTACTTACAGTAAATGTTAAATCCATGGAGCCAGATCAAATACACTAATCCTGATCCACAGTTTGAGGCTTTCTAAAAATCTTTAAACCCATTTTCTCTGAACTCTGGGTTCTTCTTCCCATTTCAGTGAAGTAGCTGATGATTTTAGAAGTAAACATTTTTGTTAGACCACTGACTCTGAGCTCTGCAACATTCAGTTGTTGGACCAGTTATGCATCAACACCTAAAAGACAACTGAGCAAAGAAACAAATTTAAACATGATCTTTTATCACACTAGGAGGCGGTTCAATTTAAACCCTAAATTAATCCCAAATAAATTGTGAATTAACACAGTAATGGAATTGTATTGTGTTCTGCCGATCCTTACCTCTCCCTCCAGCATCATCTTCAGCCTTTTATAACTGCATTATCACCTCTCTCTGAAGACCGTCAGGCAATGATTCAGATAAAGGATTCTCAGCAGCTAAAACAGAGACTTGATTGATGGAGACAGCTGTGCACAGCTGTAACATGCCAGCCGCCTCCCACCGGCCACGCCCCGATTGAGATTTCACAGAGATTACCTCGACGTACCGTGGCATTCCTTTCCTCTGACAGAGCATGTGGGCCTCTAACATCAACCAGCATGTTCTGCTGTGCACCTCTGTGTCACGTCATATGAAGAGGCGTTTGTAATGAGACGTTTGCTGTGTGATGTGAGTGGACAGGCTAAGCATCTTTACAACATCCTGAGGGAGGAAAGGCAGGTGAAGGAGCCAAGCAGAAAACATGACATGTCCACACATAAGCTCCCTGATTTAGATCAAAGATCCTCCAATTTCTGCAGAGCAGCTTCAGATTAATCGACTTGCTCAAGGGCACTTGTTTAAGTGAGAGGAGAATGTTCTTGTTCAAATTCCTTTCCATGTATTCCTATGGGAAAATACACAAGCAGAGTCCTTGAACTTGTTCCCATTTTGTCATTTAACTACCACAAATTTCAGAGTATCCTATTGGGATTTTATCAGACAAACTGACATAAGGCATACTTTTGATTTTAAGTATGTCTCTATCAGCTTTGCACATTAAAGCTACAATCTTTTGCCCATTTCTTCTCTATAAATTAGCTGAAGCTCAGTCAATTTTTGTAGACAGCAATTATCGAGAGTTGCAGCTAATTTGGAATTACGTCTGGTCATTGACTGGACCATATGCTATGATTTACACCACTCCATCCCAGTTCTGGTTGTATGTTGAGTTCCACTGTTTGAAGGTAAATATCTGGTTCAGTCTCAAGCAGCAGCTTGTAGGTGGCTTCCTTCCAGGCCTGCCCTATCTGTAGTTCCATCCGTTTTCCAAATCAATTGTGACCAGCTTCCCTGTCTGCACTAAAAAGAAACATCCTCACAGCTTGAGGAGGATGGTGAGCTCCAAGTGTTAATTTCACTCCATGCATAATCACGCAGGCCAGGAAAAAAATACAATTAGGGTATCTACTTCCAAATGTTTGCTGTGTCCCAGATATGTGGTGTGTCAAAGCACAAACAGGGTTTCACATGGCTTTCTTTTAGCCATCTCTTAGACTTGTGAAGCGCCTGACTTGCACAACAGAACTTTGGACCTGTGAAGCCCCTCCAGCATTTCAAAGGGTAGTTTTGCTCATTCTCTAATATATTTGTTCTCCAAACAAATGTATTTATATATAAAAAAAATCAAACTGCTAAATTAATGCCTTTTATTCAGCATTTAATTTGACTTTGAGTAAAGGATACTGAATACAAATGCAAGTCACACTTAGTCTTGAGTAGAAATGGGCTTATCCTTCAAAACCTTTGTCCAACTCTTTTTGATGAGTTTGATTGCTGCTCAACAGTGTTGGAAGATGGCAGTCAAGCCCCAATGAGCGATTCTGGCCACGTGCCTCAGCACAGCGCCAGTTGGGGAAGCCTGCGGTCTTCGCACTCTCAAGCCTTTTAGAGGAAGAAAACACTTGTGTGGTTCTCCTCGTTAGGCTGGGGAATAGAGATTTTCCACCAAGCATCATATCAACAGCCGAACAGCTTAAGGGCCACAGCAGCAGTCATATGAATGAGTTAGAGAGGATACATCTCACTGGGACAAAAACTTTGCCATTAGGGCTGAGAAGCCTTATTTACATTGAAACTGTTCCAGTCACGTCCTTTAAAAGGACACCACAAGTACCGTTAAAGTACTTCAAGAAGAGACAACTTGTTTTTGCAAATAATGAGTTCAGTTATTTTTTTTTTGGTTTTTTTAATAGATTGAGATTCAATTAAAAGCATGAGAGGCACCAATCAGATTCTTCCTGACCGACACTAATTTCCAGTTTTCTGAGGT
Organism: Poeciliopsis retropinna; assembly: GCA_010277075.1. Taxonomy (NCBI): domain Eukaryota; kingdom Metazoa; phylum Chordata; class Actinopteri; order Cyprinodontiformes; family Poeciliidae; genus Poeciliopsis; species Poeciliopsis retropinna. The sequence goes on from VMRM01000023.1 coordinate 3,913,623, forward strand.
CTGACAAGACTTTCAGAATATTTTAATCACTTAAAATGCATGAGAATTTAATTCAATACAGGTTGAATTGCACATAAGGTGATATATTTGTGAGATTATTCTTACTTCTGAATCAGTGTTCAACTTCCTAACATCTTTCAAGTTTTCAGCAACTCAAAAAGTTAAAATAGTGAAAGTTGATCATTAAAAAAATGAACAAAATCGTGACTACTCAACCTGCCAATCACTGATGACATTGTTGATTGATTGTTCTTTTTTTTTTTTTTTAATCCACCAAACCAAAACAGAAAAGACACTATAACAGACATACTCTTCCTGATCTCACTTCATTGAATTTGTGTCCATTAGAAGGCAAACGGCAGCGGCAAAGCCACCAGTGATCAGACATCCCAGTGTCAACACACTGGAGATCTAAAACATGCCCATCCAACAGGACATCACTGATACAAACACACTGTTCTGGCTCTGGGTTCCTGTCAGAGAAGAACATCAACATGCCATGATGTTATAATGGAGCTGAACAGATGGGATCAGATTTTCTGTTGTTGCAGTCTAACGTTTTCTTTCCCTCAACTTAGCATCAATGTAGAACTGCTTCAAAATGTTCACTAATGGATTTCCTCACTTTCACTTGCTCACAGCATAGAGAACCAAGGAAATAAAGGATTCAAGTTTTTTTTTAGTAAAAAAAACTAAAAATATGTCTCCAATATGTTTGGAGTTTGTGGGGAAATGTCTTGTCCCTCAACATGTTCAGGGAAAGATAAGCAGCTTCAAGCAGCAAATATTCTTGCATATTTGTAAATGCAAGAATCTACAGATAAGTTCGCAAAGTCATCTGAAGTGACTGTAAAATCGAACCGCAAATAAAGAGTGTATGTTTTATGTAGATTCTCTTAGCAAATCCTCTCTTTTTTCAGATTATTAGTAAAATATTTATCAGTGGGGCAGTTACAATGATAAAAGGTTCCTATTGTAATGCAAGTGAATTCAGAAACAGTCCTTAAAATTTGGAGATTGAGAAAAAATAAATACAAAGATATAGATGAGAGAAGCACCTACAACACAAAGTTGATGTCTGACTGCATGACACCTACAACACAAAGTAGCTACAAAGTAGCTACTCTGTAGCCTACTTTGTAGCAAAGTAGGCTACAAAGTAGGTGTAGCCTACTTTGTGTTGTAGGATACACCTACAACACAAAGTTGTAGGTGTCATGCAGTCAGACATCAGTTGGTATTAATGATTTACAGTATCTTTCCTTCCTATGATGTGGGGTGTAGCAGTCTGCTTCTGAAGAAGTTCCTTAAAACAAAAAAATAACACACTGATTTGATAAAGTCTTCAAGTCATCAGAGGACCTAAAGTTTTATCACTATTACTAAATGCAAAATTTGGTGTTATGCAGAAGTAGTACAAATCAATAACGAGTTGATTTGTACTACTCCTTAACATTATTGCCTCCATAACTTCTCATCTATGCCACTATCATTGTATTGGTGTTGTGAAACGCCATAGCTTTTCAGCTATTTACAATTTACAAGGTGTAATATCACAGTTTTCTGTTTTTTTACATTGTGCATAGCTTTTAGTCTCATATCTTAAATTATATTTTATTGTTTTTTTATGTTCCTTTTTTGCTCCCATGACATGAATTCCCTTAATGTGGGATCAGAAACGTGCCTCAATCAATTGAGATGTCTTTTTTAATGGATAAAATTCCAATTGACTTACTTCGGGCTTGGTGACACTAATCATCCTATTAAAGTGAATCATTGTAAACCCAGGAGTCTGCAAGGGCCATTTATTTTTAATAACTGACTTGATTCTTATTGCTGTTCCCATCTCCCACTTCCTGTTAAACTCGGTTCCTCACAGTTTGACCCGTCTTCAGTCTAAAACAGACTATGGGCTTATTTTTAGAAAATAAGAACACAGAGCCACTGCTGGGATGCTTTTGAAAAGCTGTGTCTGGAGTCATCAGCAGTAATGTCTTGAGTGGTTGGTGTCACAGCATATAATGATCCTACCCAGTGGAATGAAACAGAGGATTACAGGAAGGGTCTATGCTAATTAATACAGAGCTTCATCCTGTGATTAACGGTTTCTGCTCTGATAGAAGTGGTCTGTTTTAGGATGGCAGCACTCTCATTCAAAGAGAGGGAGTCACAGTAAAAGTCAGAGTACTGAATTATGTCAGATCTAGTCCACAGTTTTGAGTCTCCCTGATTCACTTAACTAAAAGGTCTGATAGAGTGACTAACACAACAATATGAGGGTACGTGGCTCCTTTAAGAGAGTGCAAGGGGGGCATTGTGTATATGTGGAGAGCATGAGACAAAGCAACCTTGTGCATGTGTATATGTTGGCATGGAAGCAGAGACCAATTTAGCAAAAGATAGCAATAAAAACTGACTTCTTGTAAAGGACGTGCAGATTTTCCGTCACATTATCAACCACCGAAGTCTCTCTTGGTCAACTATCAGCTTTGGCTATTAAAGGATGAATCTTTCTAAGGGTTATCGACCATGGTCTTAATAATAAAGCATAAAAGTACAGAAATGAACAAAATGAACAATTAGTTGGTGAGCCGGAACATTAAGAGGAAGGAGGGAACAGTTAAAACAAAACTGTCTTTAAAATATCAAATTGTTTCATAAAAAAAAAACAAAAACAAAAAAACATGAGAAATCCTAAAAGAGTTGACATTAAAAGAATTGTAACACATCCAAATGCCTTTTACAAAATCATCACAACTCCTGTGGTGTTTTGCCACTTTGCACTAAAAGTCGTGCTACTAAATGAAAGAATAAAAGCAAGAACATAAAAGCTTATTCAGTTCAAGATTTTCCCAAGTGGTTTTCATGTGGTGCCTGAAAATAAAAGTTTGAGCCGACATGGGGTGAGCTCTTCCTAATATTAGTATCAGATGTAAAGATAAAATGTAGAAATTGGGGTGAATGGTTGGCAGTTTTAATTTAACCTTAGAAGAGTTTTACTGGGATTATTATCAGCTAGAGATGTGGTACAAAAGACATGAAACTCATAAAATACTTTATAATGTGGAAACACCACTGTTATATCTGTTATTTTGGTTTTTTGGCCTGTTTTACACCATTGCACCATTGAGTAAACTTCAAGAGGAGGAGGCCAAAGGTTGAGTGCAGATCCTACGATATTAAGTCTTAACTAAAATACATCCACAAGAATATGTGGACTCTACTCTGAATTTTTATTCTTAATCTTTATTCTTCATAAATAAAAAATAAATAAATAAATAAATAAAAATAGAATAAAAAAATAGTTGCTAAAATCTCATCTTGTTCTTGTGAACCTAATATTGTCCTTTTGGCACCTCCCACCATGAGTTGCCACAGCCAGCAGCTTTCCACATTTCACAGCTGCGTGCTCACAGACTTGGCAGATGTGGGGTTGCCCTTCATGACGCAACTCCCGATTATCCCAAAGGGGGGAGGGAGTGGGCTTTGAAACGGTCACTTCGAGGTCTACAACCAACCTGCTCTGCCACCATTATTCTTGCAAACCCAAAACTTTGTACGATCTTATCTCAAAAACAGGATGCATCCTCAAACTCCTGATGGTAATCGTTGTGGTTTTATGTATAGCTGGAAAGGTGATTCCAAAACCGAGATTAAGGCACCATCTCAAGATAAAAATGCTTTACTTGTCATTTAAATTGGGATTCATACCAACGCAGCTTGGTAAACATAAAATATCTTTATTCAGCTGCGGTACAAATTTACAGTGATAATAAGGCCTAAAAGCTCTGGATCATGTGAAATGGTATTGCAATGAGGGTCTCCAAAAGAAAAAGTCCTTCTTGTCATCACTTTTGAGAAGCAAAGTATTTTAATCCTGAATGATTACTCTGCTGTGTCACTTTTTACAGCAACAAGCAGGATTAAAATCAAACAGCCGCCTCCTTCAGGGTTCACTCGAACATGAAGAAGACTGGTGAATAAGCAGAATACTGGTGATGCCTTCCCTTAGCTGAGCCCACAGTTTCGTAAATTCCTCTGAATTGATTATGCAGGCAAAGACAGAAGACAATAGGCCGTGATTACTTCAGCCACTCCAGAAGGAAAGAATAGAGATGTTAAAAATGGAGCACTAATGTTTGCCTAAGTGCGGCTGGGAGAGAAGAAAGGGAGAGAATATTGCAGCACTGTGCTCTATTGTGTCTTTGACGCTGTCAGCAGCAGTTACAGGCGCCTGTTTGAATCTGTTCACCCCTGTGGACAAGCTGACAATCCCCACCGCTCGCCTCAGGATGCAGGAGAACACGTGAGTGTGAGTCTTAAAACGCTCTTGCAATATTTGCATAATCCATCCACCTTCAGTTTCCATGGCCACTGCAGGTCCATGTATGCATTAGCGTGAGCGCACAGTCGTTACGGCACAACCGTTTGATAACATATTTTGTTTATGCCCAAAAAGCACCATCAGTGTTTGTGTGAATTTAGGGAGCCAGAGAAGCAGAGTAACATCAAAAGGAAAATAACCGGGGACTATTTATTAAACAGACACACACCCTCACCCACATGAGCTCAGCAGTGCTCTGCTGCAGGGGTTTCTATTGCATCAGTAAGAAGGAGAGACTCCCCGGCTCCCAGGGAGGAAGGAGAGGAGAGTGATAACCAAACCTAAATGAGCTGCAGACCAGGAACAGAGTGGGTGGGGGGCGGAGGAAACACTGGAAGAATGACCAGCTGAAGGTAAACAGAAGTCTGCCACTGTACATAACAGAGGGGTAAGAAAATACCTCTGACTAAAGCCATGCATTAATTTTGTGCATATTCAAGCTCCATTTTTGCCAATCCCTTGTGCCCACAATCTAATCTGCTTCTCTCAGTGTCTGACTCACAAAGCAAATAGCACCAATAATGTCAGTGAAAAGTGACCATTTTGATTTCATTTCTCATTAGATCAAAGCCCTTATTACTTCAGATTTTACACCACAATCACATTGTTTTGCACAAGTATCTCAAGACTTTAAAGACTTATGAACCGAGGTAAGAACATCTCACTGCATCAAGGTGGAGTTAGATTTACAGTGGCATTTAAAAAAAGGTTCCATGGAATATTTAAAGATCAAATAAAGCCCAAAACCAACTTTTTATTGGTCCTACAGTCTCTCGAAACAAATGCTCTTGCCCCTAATTAGGATGCTGTAAGGAAGGGCTGATTACAGGTGGCATATTTTGCGTTTTTGTGCAAATTTTCTTAACACTGCCACCCTAAAACCATCTTAGTGGTGCCCTCTTTAAGAGAACCGTTGTTACTGCAGTCATATGTAACTGTACCAACAGCTTGGTACAGTTGGAACCAAGCTGTACCAGTTGTACAGCTTGGTTCATGTCTGTCACAGCCCTGCATAAAACCATCTCACTCCGACACGCCTCATGGTGAGTCAGTAGTTGGTATTTTGAGTGTGGCTCAGCATTGATCAACAGCATTTTTCAGCTTTTCACGCGTGAGTCATTTTCATTGTGAACACAAAGTGGAATGTGGCTTCTCTCTACTCCGACTGCTGGCGGTTTTACAACAAGACGAGCGCGTGAGACTGATTGCAGAGCTTTCGGAAGCAGAAAGGACTCACGGCAGAACTTGCTGCTCGCTCAGTCAGAACGGGTGCTTTATGTGTCATCACCAAAGTCTCCAATAACACAAAAATGTTCTTAAGGTTGCTGCTGGTTGCTTTTTTGGAAAAAAACAAAAAAACAAAAAATGTTCCTAGAGGGATCTGTTCGCCCTGACCACAGCCCTGCTCAACCCCCTCTGCTCATCATGACGGTTGGCCATCCACCTCAGTATCTATTGTCTACATTCACTTTGATGGCAGGTTGTTACATTTTGAAAATTTATACACTTTCCCAGACTAAGTTTTCTATATGTTTCTGACAGTTTTCATTGTAATGCGCAAGATATTTGAGTCAAAAAAACATTCCTACTGAAATGTTCACACTTAAGTTAAAACTAATCAAGGAAATTCTGGAACAGAAGACTTGGTTTCTGAATCTTTAGTAACAATATCAGATACTTCACTTGAAAAGAGGAGAAATTATTCTTTTCTCTTTTTGTAAGGACAACAGTACAATTGGTCCACACTTGGTCTAGCAGCATGTTATAAACAGTGCTGGCTTTTCTTCCAGAATCAATCTTTTGCCCTGGCTGCAATCTAAATACATTCCCATAACCATGGGCATCACACTAAATACATGCATAATACATTTCAACATGGAAAAACGGCATCAGTGCAAAAAGAGGTAATTTGTTGGTTTGAGAAGGAAACCTTTCTTTGCAGGGGACGGAGATAAGGATTTCCAAACTCTGATTTGCTCATTTTACATTCAAACCCTGCTCAGTGAATCAGGCTTCTCTGCTTATTCTCAGAGCTTAATAAAAAAATAAAATTCTGTTCTTATTCTAATTCTTCCATAGAGCAGAATATATATATCAAATGATTCTGGATACTGTCTGATAAATTTAGAAGTGACTTAACTGCATAAAACATCACATTTTTACAAAGCTTAACCGACGACTTGTGTATCTGCAGAAAACATTCAAATTGTATTCACAAATTTGCCATTTCCAAATACAGCCCCTATATTTAGAAAATGTCTGAGTAGATTTTAATCAGATTGTGCCACTTTGATAACTTCTGCAAAGAACAATCAACACTTAATATTAACATAAGTTGTAATCACGAGAATGTCAAATAGTTTTATAAACCTAAATTTTTCTGTAAGTTTAACAGTTTACTGGAACTAAATTGAAATGTGAGGAGCTGAACAATGAATGAATCTTATCAAAAAAGAAGAAAACAACTATTAATCTAGCCTTTTTTCAAACCACGCCGGATGAAAACATCAAGAGCAACGTATGAGTTTACTGAAGATAACCACTTTATCTGTGGAGATTTGCTTTTGGAAACAATAAATCCTACAGAAACTCATATGTATGGCCTCATATGTACTGTAGTCTATAAATAATATATACAAATCCAATTGAAGGGACCCAAGAGGGATCCTAATCAAATGTTTTAACAACCTCAACTGCTCCTTTCAAAGCAGCCTCCCTGGAGCACTTCATTATCTTAGGGTGACCTAAGACAGCCACCCAAAGAGGAATCTCCATTCAGTCACTTGAGGTCACATCGTCATGATCCACCTTCTGATCACAGATAACAGCAGGAGCAAAGATGGAGAGCAAAAGTCAAGAGTTTTACTTGTTGGTTCAGTTGTTTCTTCCCTCAGCTGATCAACACAGTGGTGCAGATGAAGTCTCAGCCCAAATATACATTGCCTGCTCTGCGTAATCAGTAATCATGAACAACACTCCAAGATACTTGAACTTTTCAGCTTGAGGCTAAATCTGACCCCTAATCTGAATGGAAAAGTCCATCTGGTTGCAAACCATGACCTGAGGAGTTCTGGCCTTCCACCCAACACCATTCTTCTGTTGCCGGTTACGATATTTAAGAACCAAAGGACAACCAGTCTCAGACTACTTTGCCGAACCGACAACATTTTGATTTAAAAGCAGCGGATAACAATACAACAATCATAATTTACTTGCTGTGGTGGTTTATCGAGTGTTGATCCCTCAAAATGTAATCCCATCACATCGACTACATCTGGTAAAGCCATTTGGCAGCATGTCAATCCAAAATCATTTTTGGAAAATCAATACTGCAATAAAAACTACTGCTTGTATTCAGTGTTGTGCCATATGCAAGTTCAGCATGTCAGCAATATATTCATCCTGTTGGCCAGACGTTCGCCTAGCTAAGCTGTATAAATATTAAAAAAAGGTTGATATTATAGAGCTGCAGCGACGTTCAAGCTGAAGAGGAGAAATAAGAGGTAACAACACAGACAGAGGATGGCGGTTTGATTCATTCACTGTTGGCTTTGGATTTATTCTCTCTGCCTTATCCTTTGACATTTTAATGCTAGTTCCAGCAAACATTTTACATCCCATTTAATCCCAAAGCAGCAGTTTTTCCTTTTTGTTCCATCACAGAAAATCCTTCAGCAGAGTTTATATCCGCCATGTCAGCAGAAGCTTTGCGAGAAGCGTTTAGGTATCTAGTCATTTTACGGTTAAAGAGAGCTGCAGTAAGCCCGTATGATAGCAGGTGCTGTACAGCATCACACGAAGGTGGAGCCATTTATGAATTATAGATTTGTGTATGTCTTTTCAGACAATGGCCAACTTGCTGGTCTGAAAGAAAACAAGAATTTCAGGAAAACTATATAATTCAAATCTTTTTTAAGCGTTAAGTGTAACCTGGGAACCACCAAACTCGCTGTTTTTGACAGCTAGTTTAAAAATATTTCAAAGCAGAAATATTTTAATGGCTATACTGTTGGATGCAAAGCTCATACCACCACAAAACTTCATCTGATTCTGATTGCTCTGATCTGTCAATAAAATCCTTAATGTGTGAAGCTAAAACCACTTCCAGTGTAGCACAAAAATATTAATGTTTTACATAAACTCACATTTTTTGCAGTATTTCCATATGAATCTTGCCAGTCATTGCTATAATTTGCTGCCCATCTCAGAGGTAGAACTCAATAAGGCCACACTCCGAGAAGCATGGAAGTGATTCAAAGATCCTGGATGCAGACCATGTGTTTGTAGCAGAGTGGGCGTGAAGTTGGCTTCAACTCAACTCATCCCATCTCCCACATTTTCTGTCAATGACTAAACTGTGTAATTGAGTCAAGATTGCATTAAAATTAGCAATGAAAGGATGAGGGCATGAATAACGTCTTCCCGCTGACTGACATTCACAGCTGTCTCCATTTGTGCTCTTGGGGCGGCACAGAGCTCATCCTTAGCTAATCAAACCCCAAGTGTAATTACCCCGAGGGATAAACACCTTCAAACTTGCAAATGAGACACATTTAATGCAACTTTATACCTTTAATGTGCAAGAAATATGCATAAAATGTGATAGATGCACAGCAGATGCAGGCAGCAACTGAAGGCTTTAATTTATAATTCAGTTGGGTGAAATGTCAGATGAAATTTAGGATGCAGGGCTGCCTCTGCAAATCACTTTTTAACCCAATTAATCACTTAATCAAAACTAATTTTCTGAAGAAAAAAAAATCAGTTTCCTTTACCACTTCCATTTAATATTGTGCAGCTCGACCTTTAAAGAGCTTGATTAATACATACTCAACTGCATCAAGTTTAAGGTTCAGAACTTTGTATTTTCCCTCTGCACAAATGGCTTAGTTAAGCCAAATTACCAGAATTGTGTGACAAATCTTTCAAAGTTCAATGATAACCTTTAAACAAAAATCCAAAAAGCCTGAAGAACTATAAATAAATTGACTTAAGACTGAAGACCTTTGCACAGTACTGAGTATTAATGCATTCAAATCAGATGCAGTCAAGCCTATGTGGGTGTGTTTTATTTTTAAATTGATTAAATTCTCAGAGGAGTTTCGTTTTCAGACTTTCTGCCCGTCTCTTCTTGTCTGTCCGTAAATAATGAACCAGCCACGTTATTTTTAGCAGAGATGAGAGCTGAGCTGCCTTAGATATTTTTCTGGGATCTCTCCAAAACCCAGTGCAAAGTGGAAATACAAGCACCAGCTTAACTGGCGATGGTAGGAAGAGCGCTTATTAACATCTGTTCCAAAACAGAGGTCAGACCCACAAAATATTGCTTTAAATAACTAATCAGTCCATTAATGATTCCTTTTGACAATGCAACTTTATATATCTGGAAAAAACATTAAATAACTTGACAATCTACCTGTGAACTTAGCCTCAGTTCACAAGTACCTTATTTTTCTGGATGCGCTGAATGCAACAAGTTCTGACAAAATGAAAATTGAAATTTCTTGTGTTATGTAATGAATTTCAAGCATCAAAGCAAGAGAATTGGTTAAAACCAAAAATACATCATTTTAAGTGTTAAAACCATATTTGGTTACAATTTTCCTGGTGGACAATTTACCAGTATTGCAGTTTAATTGCACCAGTATAGCAAAACAGCACCACAACTTATGATAGTATCACCATGTTGACATTTATTACAGCTTGACTCTTCCAACACACTTTTCACGATGACCAAACAGCTCAATCCCTGTTTTTTTTTTTTCTCTCTTTCTCAACTTGAAGGTGTTAATTTTTGAAGCTGGGGCTTCTTTTGTCAGCTCCGTCTCAGACCACAGTGACATTAAACTGGCTTCATTGTGGACAACAACGCTGATGTCTTTTTCATCTTCAGCTTTGCTGGTTTCTGAATATCCAACCCAATATTCTTTCATCTGAGGGTGACAGTTCAGAAACCAGGTGAAATATCCAAACCTCTTGGATGTCCACACAGTCCATCCATCCATTTTCTTCCACTTGCCCGGGCTCGGGTCACGGGGGAATCAGCTTAACTGTAGTTTTAACTAATGATCCTAGAGTTGAAGTTTAAAATGATTACAATGATATTTACGAAGTTCTTTGGGTGTTTCCACTGTTTGGAGTATTGTGTCTTGCTGCATAAGCCAAGTAAGTCTCATCTTCAGGTGATGACTGGTAGAAAATGCTGAAGGAGATTGTCTGGCCGACCACAGGATTCACTGTTCAATCAATTAATGAACAGTGAATCCTAAAACAAAAGTGAAGCAGTCCCAGTAAATGAAAAAAAAAACAACCAAAAAACACACACACAAATAGGTTAAATAGATTTAAAATTAAACCACCACTACCATGTTTGACTATGTCATAGTTCTATTTATGAAGAGTTGTTAGTTTTTTTTACACTTTATTGAATACAATATTTTGTTTCAGTTATCATTAAGTTATTTTGGCAATTATTTGGATTATTAGATCCTGTCTTTGGTGGAAACCTAAAGCCTTGAAAATTATTTAGTCTGGTGACCATTTCTCATGTAATTTTCATTTATTTAGATCAGGGGAACAATGTGTTGTGTTGTGACATCTTTCATGTCAGACAAGTTCTGTGGAAGTGATTTTTTTGGTTATACAGGTCTGGCACTAATTGTGGTTGGGTATGGCCATTCGATTTAGGTACGATTTAACAAAGGGGTAAATTAAATTTCAACACACGGCCAGGTTGTTCCGGATAGCTTTTATTTTTATAATAGATGAAATCATTGAAAACTGGAGCTTCCATTTAGTCCGCAAGCTGACTGGTCTTGCGGACTAAATGACATTTGGTCAGTTATCCGACTAAATAATAGTCAGGTATCCGTTTTGTAAAAAAATAATTTTCATGAAATGTAGAGTGTAGAAAAAAAGGGTAAAGAGACATTTATTATGTGGGAACCATTTTTCACAGGTCTGATTGTTAACACCTAATTATACTCAGAGCTGGTGCATGTGGACTGACTCTGTAAGCCGTTGCAACAAAGTCCCTCAATATATACTGCTCAAAAAAATAAAGGGAACACTTAAACAACACAATATAACTCCAAGTAAATCAAACTTCTGTGAAATCAAACTGTCCATCTAGGACGTGTTATTTGAGTGTTCCCTTTATTTTTTTTGAGCAGTGTAGTTTATTACAATTATGTTGTGTTCAATATTTGTCCTCACCACTAATTTATTACAAAAAGCTGAAAATACTGGGTTAGATGCAAGTACAGTCTATAAAAAAGAAAGACTGTATGGCTCAAGTCTACCAAAGATGTGAAAAGCTGATGTAAAATTTTAGCAGTTTGTAATGCAAGAGTTAAAACAGTTTGCAGAACCATGTGTGCCAACAATGTGACCAGTTCTAAATGCAATGGAGAAAAGGCAACCGGGCATGCAAAGCACAATGGCGTTATCCTATTAAGAGACAAATTCGAACAGAGGCACAGATTTACGCTGCAACACAAACACAATACCAGCACTGACCTTGAAGCTCCAGTAGTTTGGTTGTTGCTAAGGGGGGAAAAAAACAAAGAGGAAAGAAGATAGAAGGGGCCGGGAGGGGGGCAAAAGGAGAAAAACAGGATTGAGAGAGTGAGACTTTGTCTTCATGCATCAAGCTGTAAATACCACACTAAAAGAATGAACAAAACAAGAGCTGGTTAGATCCAAAATCTGACTTTGTTACTCAGTATCCATGTGGAAATATGCAACGAATAACAACACTGGACAAAAGACAAAAAGATAGATGCCTCAGCATGTCAACACCCCTTTTCATTAAAGCATATTTATGTTAAGTTTCTCTAAGTTTACAAGAGGAGTCTCAAAGAAGTGTAAACCTAGTCTGTAACGCTAATTTCTATGCAGGTAATGTATAGATTAGATGAGACCCTTGAGGACAATTGTTCTCCCTCTTCTAAAAGGAGGAGAAGAATTGACTGTTGATGGAAACTCTTAAAGAAAAGCTACCACTACCCCCATTAGTTTAAAAACACAAAGCTAGTAAGGCTCTGATAGATACATACACAGAAAGACGAATATTTGGCAAAACTAGGATTTTCTGCTAGATATTATTTACACACAAGACTGATCTGTGGCAGTAGTCAGAGATATGGAATAATGAATCTGCAAAGAGTAGAGGTACTGAAGGTGAATGAGTTAACTACCTGGGGTTAATCATCCAAAGCAACGGAGGAGATTACAGAAGGTAAGCTGTAAGAGTAAAACAGGTTTACAAGACGAACACCAGCTGTGATGTATCGTTTAGAGATGGTAGAACTCAAAAACCAGGAAACAGAATATTTTCACTATAAGTAAAAAAAAAAGATCTGGATTACAAAAGATACCAGCAAAACAAAGTGCTGGTGTGACAGAAGAGCAGCGGATCTGCTAAGGCGATGGCTAATGGAAGCTTTTAATGGGCAATAAAGTCAGTCATTCCCATGTTTTAAAGACAATCTTGTTGCAGTTTAGGTTTTGTAGTTTTAGCTTTTTGAAAGGTTAATAAAGAGTGTTGATATTGACACAAAGCATATTTGGACATTCCCACATCAGTGCCTTAAACTTTTAGAGATTAATTGTATAGATTTTGGCTTTTGTAAATCAAATTTGTTGACAAATGTGATTACAAAGAATGATTCATGTGCCGAAAACCCTAATCCAGAATAAACCTCTTTAATAAATGCATGGGGAAATTAACCTGCTAATAAGTTTCTACAGTACAGTGAGCAGCCCGTGAAAAGCAACAATGACTGAAATAATTCTACTTATGGCCCCATCCGATAAATAGTGAATGCATATTTGATATTAGAGATAAAGGCTGAATTCACTCAGTTCTGAAATGGCAAAGTTGCCGCAATGATAGCGAAACTACAAGGTAAGAAGTGTGAATTCAGATAAGGCTGATTCTGTCAAACTTCTTCATGGGTTAAAAAAAAAAGATGCTGGTGAGTAAAAAATTTGCAACTCCGTCGCAACACTTGAGTGTGCCTCAGTTAGCACATGTGACTTTCCTAATTAAATGTGTTCACCATCTGGAACACAATTAAAGGAAAAATAAGTCACTCTCTTGATTAGCTGTGAAGTCATTTAAGAATTGCACCTATGAATAGCAGGTGCGGTGAAAATGGACTCCACTTACACACTTCACTAGTCATGAAACCACTCAAAGTGTTCATGTCACATTCACTCAGTTATACTGACAAAACTTATCAGCTGATGCACAGATCAGTGAGCTACTTAAGGGTTAGAGCCTTGCCCAAAGGCACATCAACATATGGAAGGGGAGGCTGGAATCAAACTCACAAACTGCCTTAATTGTCACAATATCAAAGATGCTCAAGACAAAACCACTGATCACAATTACTCAAGAATTTCTTAGACGGATTCTTATGGTCAGAATATATCTTTGTTGATCTGGTGTTAAAAATAAAATAAAACATCTAAACTAAAACGTGTCCACATTTTACTAGCGTTTCTCGATTTGAAAGGCCACACAATAGATTTACTTATGTCAACAAACCAACAAATAAAAGTGTTTTCCAACAATGTTCTGGGTAGGAAAATTATGTTAGAATTATTGTGATGACGGCCAGATTCATTTACGCCATCCATCGCTGCCATTGTAATAGAAATTTAATTGCGTGTAATAAATTCTAGCAGTTAATCAGCATTTGCAGTGACTTAATGCCCATTTTAATGATGCAGACCCAGACAGCTCTGCAGATCAGCCTTGTGGTCCATTGATGCAAAGGAGGCTGCTGTGGACCCAGGAGCAGGATCAAAGCAATGTGCACAAGCCTAAAGAGGAAGCTAGAGTTTTCATTTCAAATGGAATGAAGCCAAAACTTTCATCTCATAATTCGACTGCACTGGACATATCCAAAATGAGCTTCATGACCTTACACTTTTTTCATATGTGTGAATGGCTCATGACAAATTTGAAAATGTCAATCTTTAAACCCACAAGATATCAGAAACCATCTTGCTTCATGTTCCTTTTTTTGTGTTTTCACAAAAGTGAGGAGAATCACTGACAATGCCAGCAGGCTCACTGCAAAATAAGCGGTATAATATTATTGAAAGCAAAATACGATGCAACTTCAGTGGGAGCTCCAGCTTTTAACTTTGTTTCCTCCTTAGAAGGTCCCTCCTAGAGCAGTCCAGCCATCAATTGCTACCCTTCTCACTAGTGCACAATGCATTTAGGTACTTGAACTCATCTGTGGAACTTGAACTCAGAAGCAGTCTTAAATCTGACCTGCAGCAATCATTCCACCTTTTCCATTTGAGAACATGGTTCCAATTTGGAGGCAATAATTCATAACCCTGCTGCAAATTACTCCTGTATGTAAAGGCACCAACAGAACATCCTCTGCAAAAAGCAGAGAGAAACTAGACATCTTCCTCTCCATGACTGTGGCCAGAAATCCTAGGATGAAACAGTTCATTACGGGAGAATGTGGACCGGTGTGCCATATTACTATAGTAATCCTGCAGATTGGCCTAAGTAACACAATCATAGGGCGTTTTCAGAACCACGGACAATTCCCATAAGAGATGGAGCCTTAAGCTTCTATTCTGAGAGGAACAAAGCCGATTTTTCTGAAAGCAAAAAGAGTCACAAGTGAGACACCTCTTCATCGTCACATCAAGGACTGAGACCAGAGTTGTAGTCTGCTCTTACAAACAAGAATGTCAGAGACCGTTCCCTGAAGTCTCAAAGCCCTGTCCGTCAGGACTGCCATTTTGTAACTTTGATGTGGATCTCTGCTTCAACGCACTTGAATCAAATAAGGTAAATAGCAGAACCATTGTAAAAGTTAACCACATGCTGTGGAAGCAATTGAAGCAATTGATTTAAAAATCTAGACCAGGAACACACCTAAAAGTTCCCTCTGATGACCCGAGTTCCAGATCGATGCTCAAAGGTGTTTAAATCTTTACTTAGTAAAAGCAACCCAATCTAGCAGAATTAAGCAAACAATGTAGTGACCTACTGCAGCGACAGTTTCTTTTCAAAACTTCATTGGTAGTTTATCGTTACATCCATTGTTGCTTGTCTATGGTGATTGTTAGTTCTTCCAGGGAAACAAGATGCATTGTAAATCCTGCAAAGCAGGTTACATAAAGTCAGTCAAACAATGCCTCTTACAAACTCTCCATTCTGGGAATGTGTTTGCAGTCTTTAATTTGAAGTATTTTTTATTGTTCTCCTTTGCTCCCTTCCTATATAAATGCTTTTCTGAGCGTTTATCTAGTTATCGTACTGAACTGTGACTCAACTGAGGCTCTTTCAACAATAAATCTGGAATTGATTAACGGTCTACTGCTAAGGATTACGTAGGTGTTGCACGTCTGAGACTGTGTTAGAGCCAAGTTTTAGATGTAATCAGGGGAAGGCTCTCTGTGGATGTCTGCGGTCGACGTGTCTACAAGCTTGCTATGTGGTAAGCCTGCAGGGAATACATCTATCTGTCAATGATGATCTACTGTGCAAAGAGAGAAGTCATCTGCAGGGCCCGGTTGTCTACAATACAGTCAATTATCTTCCATTTACTTTCATTAATTCAAGATTACATGGCAAGAAAGATGAAGTACTGAATATGGAATTATGCACCTGTGACAGTGTAGAGCAATCAGGAGACAAATTATGACCCCCTGTCAGATCCTTTGTGTGCAGGAAGATGAGAGGTGGAACCTCAATTGATCTGACTCATTTGTCCAAAACATCTAACTGATCAAATGGATTCAGAGCCGGAGCATTTCAACTTCAACTCAACACCTTAAACATCTTGTTGTGGTTCTTAAGTCATTCTGCTTTGTAGCAGGATGCATTATCATGTTGAAATAGCCCACATCCATGAAGAAGATAAGTTTATATTGGAATTGTGTACATTATCTCGAGCAATTCAGAGGTAGATCATGTCAAAATAATAGGACCCAAGTTGTCTCAGCAGAATATTGTCCTGTCAATCCATTGCCTTTTCTGGCTTGCATTCTCCCCGTCCTGCATATTGATGCCATGAAAAAAATCACATGCATCGGTGCATGACGTAAAGTAAACAGTGACACATTGGAAAATGCTATCTTACTCTATTGCCATGTGGTCCAATTTCGAATTTCACACGGCTATGAAGGCCATCATGGTTGATGCTTCAAACATTTACAGAAAATCTGCCTACAGTAAAGCTAACTGGTTGCAACACCGAAATGTTTCGGTTTAAGCACTGCCACAGCATCTAGGGGAACCTAAACGTGTGTGTAAGCCAGTCCTCAACTACATATATTTGTTCAATACGTCTGACAAACCATTAATAAGTTAAACAGGAAAACCAGACAGCTCAGGACACTGTATAACTCCAGGTGAAAGATAATACACTTAGCATTAGGTAAAGGCAGAGTGAGAGGCAGAGGTGGAGGATTCATCTCACTCAGCATTCTTTCTGGTTGTGCAGACAGAACATCTGTTCTGTTCAATTGAACTGAAGTGACTGAGTTTCTCTATCCTCTCATCACCCTGTCCTTAGCATGCAGGGGCACAGGTGGCAGCATCAACATTTTAAATTCTATTGTTTCTTTCTTAACCACAGAGTCAAATTTTGCAACCGTGACCTTGATAAATTTTGAGAAACGAATTCTTTGTCCATCATGTTCAAGACAGAGATGAGACTGAATGAAAATGCATTTGAGACAGAGACAAGACCAAGACTTTTAAAAGAAAGTAGCACAAAGCTAGAGAATGTCCAGATAGAATCTGATAGTTGATGTTCAAGCATCATTAGAAACGTTTCATCTCCTGCAGAGTTGTATTCAACATCAAGATGCTATGAGAGGGTGCTTTAAACAAAGCAGCAGTAAAAAGTCTTCAAGGGGGATTGTGGCAGATTTACTGTTCTGGGCATTCTGAGGATGTACAGCTGCTGATGTGCCTTCACAGCCAACACTGTTTTGTTTGTTGTCCATGTCAGATCCCCTGAGATATGTGTGCCCACAAATTTGAAGCCAGACACACTGTCCATCCTCTTCGCATTGATGTGCAGTGGGGCATGGAGATTCTGCATCTTCCTGAAACCAATTATAAGTTCTTTGGGCTTTTTTCAGGCACAGACTGTCCATTGTGCAATACCGTCAACCGCTGTCCTTCCTACAGAACCATTATCCACAGTGGTATTCTCCTTAAATTCTGTTGGTGCGATGAGGTGGAGCACAGTCATAGATGGGTATGGAGCAAAAATCTACATTTTACTCCCTTTCAAAAGAAAAATAAATAAAAATCCCTGTTTTCTGATATTTCAACTACTCTAGTATCTTCAGCATCTTAGAGAACGTCAGTCATTATCAGAGTCTGATTTGAATAAAAGGTTTAGAGAATGTGGAAAATATATATATAAATCTGAACAGAGACTCCCAACTTTCTCATGTGCATCCAATGAAACAAAAAACTGAAAGGAGCAACATTTCAAAACACCAAGGAGATAATTATAGAAACACATTTTACAACATCCTGCAGCACAATATTTAAATCATTTTCAAGGAATATACAAGTTCTAGTTTTCCCTCACTTCAATTCCGAGCAAACCTACTGTTGATTGTGTTACATTTGTAGGCTTCACTCATCCTGTATGATCTTCATTTGCAGAATCTCGAACGGACGAGTCAGAAAATCTACAAACATCTGTCATGACACACTGTTTCAGAGGATTTTAGCTGCAGGTTTAAGCACAGACATTGAGCTTGGTAATGGATATAGAGAATTCCTCCACTTTCCTGTACACAGCGTTAAGTATTCATGACTTCAGGAGGTACACCTGACACTATAGTACAAACAAAAATGAATAAATCAGTCAAGTCAAAACATGAACACACACAACATTTGATAAAGCTGCAAAAAACATTCAATAGCTGAATTTGCGAATTAAAGTATATTCCTAATTTTAATACTGCAGTGTAGTTTGGAGCAAAATATGAAAATATGTCTTCAGTAAATTCTATTAGAATTTTAAAAAACATATTCCCTTTAAAATTCAGCCTGAAGTCCCCAACCTAATGTTCTGTATGTCTGAACAGCTGTTCTGGGAGCAGCCAGAATCCCCAGTAGGTTTTGTTTTCTCCCCTGAAATCTAAGATTAAAATTTCTCACATTTTGCTGATTGAGTTGGTGAAAGAAGTAGAACAGGGGATGTAACCTCAACAGGCCTGCGGGCTACAGTGACCCAGATTCATATGCTTTATGGGGCTTCTGGGCCTTTTTCCAGCCCCATAAACCAGAACGCAGAGGACATAGCCAAGCTGATGCCACCTGATCTTACTCTGCTTTAAATCAAATATTTTAATCTGATATTTATAGTTTGCCTTAAAATGAAAGCATTTCTACCTTGAAGAACGAGTGAACTTGGTGAGCTTTCGTCTACAGTTTTAAAGTCTACCTTACGACATTAAACAGTTCAGTTTTATTGACGTCTCAAGGGAAAATTGGTATGCAAACTCTTAAGATGTGTAAGGGGTCTTACACATTTTTCATTTCCAAGTCCAGACTAATTTTTAGATTTTTACATCAGTGCTTGAAACATTCTGGACATTTATGAACATTTATTATCCTTTTTGCTTCTCAAGTGATGAAACAATATGAAGTGGACATCTGATTTTGGAGTGCAGTGAAGGGTCATGTGGAAAAACTTAGAACATCGGCTTTGTTTCAAAATCTACAACACTTGTGAACAAATGCTTGTGAACTTATCAAATCTCTATTAGATTTTATTATATATGATGTATTTACATTGTTTGCAGAAATTTACCCAATTCAGGGTTGCCACTGCCTTAAGGTCAAAATTAGCAAACTGGTTATTTTATACATATTTTAGAGTAGATGAGCATTTACTTGTGTTTTCTGTCAGTAAGCAGAATAATCAATAGAATGGAAAAAAAAAAAAACACAAAAGGCAGGTCATCTACATTGACAGTGTAAAAAGACTATTTTCACAAATTCAGACATTTCATATTCATGTAAAAATTAATAATTCACATGTACACAATGAAAAAAAATCTACGGAAAAAAAAAAACTTTACCGAACTTTTAAGGAACCCTGAAAGACTAAGTTTCCATTACCGTCTGATGTTGGTCGTGTTCAGTTCACTGAGGTGATGACTCAGCAAAATTTGCTTTCATGAGTTTTTAATTAGACATTTAAGAGCTACTTATTAAGTTGTGATAAATCAAAATAGGCTCCTTTATGTGCCATAAGAAGAAAACAAGTACATTTTCAAAGTTTCAGGCATAATATTAAACCACTTTGTTGCATTTTTGAGTAGAAGAATGGAGTCTTTTATTCTTTGCTATGAAAACTTATGTCAGTTTTCTTCTGTTTTGAAATAAAACAGCTTCCAAATTATGATTTCATTTATTTGTTTGCATAAGGCTATCCAAACCAGCCTTCATCTGAGTTCTTCACTTTAACAGTAAGTTTCAAAATGGATTGAATAGATTTTTATCAACTATTAATATGCCTGTATACCAATCGAACTTATTCCCATGGGAATGGAGCTGGTAGTGGAACGTAAAACCATTTCACAAGCTTAACTTTAGACAATGAATCTCGTCAGATAACGCTGTTGAAGGACAACGCAACTGTTTGAAATCCTCTGCTGAAAAAAACGTATAAATTGAAGTTTTCCCCAAAGTAAACAAATGAATACCGCACAACTTTTTAGTGTTGATAAAAGGATTCTCAGGCCTAAAATGGAGAATCTGCAGGCTTTTTACCCATCTTACAGCCCAATGTTAAGATGATTAACACCATGCAGAATGCCACCCCTTTCACACAAATAAAACAATAACAATGCACCTTCAACTGTGCAAATCAAGACCCGGCACCCACTAGGAGAAACCTGGTCGGTACATCTAAAATCTTTAACAGGAACTCCCGAGGTCTACGAAGATAAAAAATGTACATGTTATTGGTAGGTAGTTTTTATGTTAAGTCTCCAATTAGTTGCTTCATTCCAACACTGACTGCTACACACTGCATCGCTGCATCTTAGATGTTAAAAGGGTTGATTTCACCATTAGGATGAGAATAAAATGTTTCTTTGCATGGTTGAGGGAAGGAATAATGTACCCAAAATGCTCCTAGGCAGCGATTTTATTCAAGGAAATCATTCCTGGTTAAATTTAATTATATTGCCACACTTTGAAAGGAGGTCTAACCCTGTCATGAATAATTTCTTGAAATATAAAAACTAGAAATCTCAGTATCCTGCGGCTTCATCCCTTCAGCTCTGAAGCAGTTCCACACTGTTGCTCCGTAATTACAAGCAGACTACTGAGAAAACGGCCATTAATATTATCAGACTTCTCCCAGGTTCTCACTGTTACTGCGACAGAAACAAACAGCTGATCATTGTGAAGTCAAGCACCCATTGTGTCATAATCCTTAATATAAATCTGAGCAGTCACAGAGGGCTGGGCACTGCGTAATCGCTCACTCGCTTCATTTATTCACCTGAAAATGAAAAGACAAAAAAAGAAAAGTGGCGGCCCCATAATATGACACACCAACAAGCTGTTATTTTTTTTTTTTTGACTATTAAACTACTGGTCTCACCTACATTAAGCACACTCCTCACACCCCCAACCTCACACACTGACTCAGCGATCACCGCCTGTAAAATTTCTGATTCTTGAGCGGAAACCTAAGATCGATCATAGAGAGATAGAGAGAAAGGGCTGGGCAGATAGACGTGCATGCCTGACCTGCATGTCAAGTAGCCATCTTTGTGCCCACCCACCTCCCTCACCAACACTTCACCTTGCCTCTAACACACATGTGCCTCTCGCACATGCCGCGCTTCCCTTTTCTTTCTTGCTTCCACACGTGCACGCAAGCATTTTTGTAATCAACTTCATACAAATCACTGCGGCAGCTCTGACACACCTGACCCTCACCTGCCTGCATGGAAGGAAACGGGACCCTCCCCTGAAAACAGGCAGATTACGCTGAGCACCAGGAGGAGATGGAGTGTGTGCTCACTGGTCAACCTTCAGCTCAAAATAAAAGAGGAGGCAGGTAAACGTTCACGTCTATCATGCAGCAACACATCCGTCACAGAGAGCCTGGTTGAAAGCCTCGCCTGAAGGATGGAAGGAGGAGGTTAGAGAGTTACCGTTTGCACTTAGTGACTCTGCATCTTCACGCTCCACATGCCTCCCTCTTCTTCCTCCCCTCTCTCCATTTCCTTTTTTTTTTTTTTTTCCTTCTTCTCCTCCACTGCGGCTCAGTGTATTCCCGCGCCCAGAGGATCTGCCAGTCCCCCCTCGCTGATTCCGGTAGTAGCGCCTAAGAGGCACTGAGCATGTCTCCCGACCCCTCCTCCTCCGGTCCGTCCGTCACTCTCTATCTCCCCTCCGTCCCTAGAAGAAACGATGAAGAAGCCCTTTCCTCCTCCTCCTCCGCCTCCTCCTCTGCCTCTTGATTCCTCGCTCCTTCGCGGTGGCTTCCTCACTCTTGGTACAGCATGTTCGTTCCCAGCCATATGATATCACACAGTTTCCTTATATGGGAAGCAGGGGGTTGCCATGACAACAGCAGACTCCACCTGTTTTCACCTCTTTATTTTAAATCAGACAAATGGTGTATGTCGGATGCACAGAGGCTGCACGGGGGGGATGCTCAGAATGGGTGGAGAGAAAAGGATGAGATGGAGAAATGACAGAGGGTGCAGAACTAAACGCATTTCATAGCCATTTCCTTAATGCAAAAGCAGAATAAAAATATCTTTAAAAAAATGCAACTCCCTCAAAATGTTCTTGAGACCTTTTGTTTTTTTAAGAGGAAAATGTTTAGGAAATTAAAGTATATCCAGCTGTTTAAAAGAAACAAAGTGGATGTGAAAAATGAATCAGTTTGTGGGATTCAGACAATTTACAGAATTAGAAAAAAAGATTGTTTGTTGAAAAGAGATTTTTTTTTAAATTTTAACATTTTGCAACATTTTGAAACTGTGATTTGAGGGTAGGATACCTCAACAATTTCTAGATTATTAGAGAATAAAGTGTCAGCTTTCTAATCCTAATCCTTTTTGACAACGAGATTATATGTCTGGCTTTATCAGCAATTTTTAAACATCTATAATGATTAACTGACCAACCATCATCTTGGTCAACAAGTTTTTATAATAATGACAAAACTATTTATAAATCAACTGACTAGGAGCATTGAGGTGAAAAAAGCCTTTTCTGCTCTAGCAAAGAGGTAAACTTTCAACTGGTTACTGGGACTATCACTGGAAAATTGCGATTTCAAAATGTGAGACAATTCAAGGACTTGTAACCAAAATTTTACCTTTAAATGTCCAAAACTTCCCATCAAATCTTGCACAATCACTGTGAAAGAAAAATATGTTCTTTCATTTAATGAGATCAATTAAAAAGCCAAGAATGACCTTGTAATTTTTTTCAACTTGATGAATTTACATTGGAAAATTCATCAAGTTTTCCAACGATGACTTGCACAACTTAGATTACTATTGGTCTAGATTGCATAAAGAGGAACAGAAAAAAGATCCATCTCCAATAATCTTGTGAAATGTTACAGAAACAAAAATACTGCAATTTTGCTTTTGAACTAAATGAAAAAGCTTGCTGTGTCAGTCATCCAGGTTACAGCCCAAAGCCGTACCCCTCACATATAATATATAATATATAACATAGAAGGCAACAACTGTCAGAAACTGTTTATTGTCTATAGATTGTGCGCTGTGCCAATCAAAAACACAGGGGGTTAAGTTTGTGTCTATGGAAAGTCCCATTTTCCTGAAATGACTGCTAGAGTCCTTTAAGGCAAACATAAAACAGCTGAGTCAGGCATTTCTGTTTGAGATATAAAGTCAGAGCAGTTGATGATTGATGACTCAAGAGTAAAAGATGCCAAGAAAATAAAGATGTGAAGGGGCAGAGAGTTTAGTTTCACCTCAAGATGTTTTCTCTCCACATCTCTGGGATCTGTTTCCCCCTTTTTTTATTGCTCACTCTCTCTGATAATAAACAAAATGAACGGCCATCAGTGACCCTTCCAGCAGATCATTAAGGTCCTATGGTCTCCGTCTCAAGGCCCACAGGCATCTCACCACTTAATACGCTCATGTAAGTATCCAGGACCCACCGATGTGCTGCCATCTTCTCACAGGGAGCAAAACTAAATGTCCACATGGAGAAACAAAAGGCACTCAAAAAGAGCTCAAGTCCCCCTCAAGGTGACACTATGATGTTCCGCTTAAGATAGTGGAACATGAAACTGCATCAGAGTACACACACAGAAACCTTAACCTTTTTTCTTTTGAGTTTAAGCAAATAGTGAAAACATACTGTGATCGTGTGACCGGCATTGAACAATGATATATCCAAAACCTAAGCGTCCTTAGCTTAAAGATGGAACAAGCAATTATTTTCTTTTTCAGTCATATTGCATCACCAGAGTAACAAACTAAAAAGAGTAAATTGATAAGGCTTCAAATAAACTGAGCAAGGAATAGGGGGAACTTATTTAAAGGTATTTTTGGTATTGAGGCAAAGCAAATATTGTTAACAGGTTCCCTTAACACCCAGCCAGCTCTGGTTCTGCTGCTTGTTTATTGTGCATGTCTCCTTTTACCCTCCCTGCAAAGTTGGTGGTTTCATTTTTATTGTTCAGTTGATAGCCCAATGTTAGCTCCCTGAAGACCCCCCTAAACAGCAGACATCTCACCAGAACATAGCTACAAGTCCTTAAGGAATCACAAAATAAATTGTTTGAACTTTTTAAGGCACTCCAAAACAACTTCCCACCACTTTTCCAACGACAACGTCGGTATGTTGGGTTCATTTTATGCAGGGTTCCAATGCATTCTGAATTGCAAAATCAAATTTGTTGCCACTTTTTAAAACATTCTAGAAATATAGTTACAAAACACTTGGTCTGGTATTACATTCTACATGATTCAAAGTTAATGAACCAACACCATGAGCTTGACAACTAATTAACGGGTTCAGTTTTTGTTTTTTAGGCTTTTTTTGGCAGGAGGATGGAGAAGGTGTAAAATTCTTTGTTTTAAAACATTTCAACTTCTCAAATGGAAACATAAATCCCTCAAAACACAGATTCTGTAAAGCACTGTGAGGTTTTGTGTCATTACACCTAGTTAGACCCAATTGTACAACTACAAGTCCACTTATCTCAAGATAAAGAAGCCACAAAATTGGTAAAGTTTGAGTTTATAAGTGGGTTCCAAGTCAGGGACTCAAAAAACAGAAAGACAAAAACTCTTGTTGTAATGCAACTTCCATCAGACAGTGGGCCAGAGTCAGGGTACACCTTTACAGGTCAGCACTCCACCACATGGCAACAAAGGCAAACAACCATGCACACATACAATTAAGAGCAATGTAAAGTAACTAATTAACCTAGTAGTAATGATTCTGGATTGCAGTAGGAAGCCTATGCACCTGAATATGACCGTATCATCACACCATAAAACTGCGCAAAAGCACAAGAGATTGGTAAATGGTCATGTAGCTGATGAGATGAACTTGTTTACAATCTCAAAGAGCTTACAAGCTGCAGTAGAAACTGTCCTTATTTCAGCTTTATAATCCTCTGTATGCATAGCATTTTTCCTTTGCTTTTTCTTAAAGCTGGATTCAAGATGTGGTTATTTGGATATCCTGAAATCCAAACGAAGCTGCATCAATTGAAAATATAAAAACACACCACTACACAAACAGAATTTACCAAGAAAATATTCCTGGCTCAGTTGCATTCACATTGTTGTCTTAATTATTTTGTGGGTTTGTGAAGATACCTGTCGGCCAGCAGCAGCGGAGCTTTGTGACAAGCTGCCTGGACTGTTTGTGTACTTGTTCTTCTGGAGGTCCATCAGGGCGTCTCGCTGTCGTTCGATGTCCGCCTTGTGCATGCTGTTCAGGGCCTCCAAGCTCTTAGCAGCCACAGAGTTGTGCCGGCGGTCCAGTGAGGAAGATGTGAACCCTCCATTGCTGTTGTCCTGGAACCGCCGTGCCCCACGGCCGCCTCTGGCAGCCAGGGTGTGGTAATCTCGTGGGAACTCGGCATCACCTGCAGAGATCATGGAATCCTTTCTCTTCTCTCGACCTGCAGACGGGGAGAAATTCAAAAACACAGAAAGGAAGGTTTATGAAGCAAAGCTATTTGAGCTTAAGGCTGATAAATTGCAATTACTTTCAATAAAATTAAACTTAAATTCACAGATTACGTTTCAGTCTTTCAACTTTACTGAACTCAAAAAAAAATGTTTCAGCAAAGAAGTCAGTTGTAAGCTGATAGATATGTAGTGCTGATCATAAATTTACACAAACTGATCATAGGCATGAATGTCATTAATGACAATGATTAATGATAGGAAAGAACCCCTGCTAATGTCTGTTCAATCACTTTAACAAGTTACATTTCAACTTGACATTTTTTTGTAGCCATCAGCAAGCTTCTGGCATAATTCTGACTAACTGATCAATCTTCATGGCAAGTTTATTTAAATTAGTCCATTTCTTAGAATGGAGTCCGCTGTGAGGCATATTCAACACATTTCCAAATAGGGTCCAGGTCAGAGACATTCAAAAACCTAAGGGCTTTGAAAACCTTTTCTATTTGGGATTATTGTTCTGTTTCAAAACTAAATTTGATTCAAATTCTAATTATGTGACTTAAACATCTCCCTCTGTTCAAACAAACTCAGGATGTTCATCAGCTGGCAGTTGCTCACTGCCCACATTGGGCTAATTTAACATCATCATGGTCTAAGAGGGTGGAGACCGAGAAGGAAGCTGGTGGCAGCATCGTGCTCAAGGATTGTTTTGCTGCAAGTGGCGTTAATGCGATGAAGAAAGTGGATGAAATAAAAGGACTGCTTCCAACTTCTTGAACGTCTCCTAAAAAACAGCCTCCTGAAACCAATAAACAGTTGATTGCTTTAGCAGTACAATGGTCTTCCGGTTGAAGTTTGAGCTAGCTAAAGAAAAGGGAGAAAAAAAGGTTTTGTATGGTTTAGTTTCATTAGTGCCAGGATGGAGTCAACTCAAGCTGACTAGGTTATGACGATGGATGGTTTATTTCAAACATCCACACAATTATTGAAAGCAAATTTTAAATGATATATGAACAATATAAACAGAACAACAACAAAAAAAATAAGTTAAATGTGAGTAAATAGTCACAAGCAAAATGGATTATATTTCTACATCCTAAACCAAAGTGACAGGTATTATCACCGCAGTAACAGATTGGATGCAACTCTTTGTTTACCTAATTAGGTCTATAACAAAGAACTGCTTGTGTTTTGTGTTTTTCTGATGAGTTATTGATCCAGGAAGTTGTTCTTTTTATATACAAATTGCACACAAATTGACATCAACGTTTGCTTTGTCTATTCACAAAGAATAACACCTTCACTGACACCATATATCAGAGATTTAATCTAACATTGGTACTTAGGAGGTATAACCAAGACTAAAAGGCAAGGTCACCATTCAGTCATTCAAGCAGAAAACATAATCTGATTCACAATATAGTAAATAAATAAAAAGTCTCTTTATCTTAAGCTGCCTAATGGTGCAAAACTGTTCTAAATAGTTCAAATGGAAGAAAAAAAAATATCTCCCATTAATCTTTGACAGTTTCCCCCTCAATTCTTATGTACCAATTTATTATTTGTCTTACAACTAAATGCATATCAATGTAAATAATTTTTTTATCTTGTAAGTATAAGATAAATAAAATATGTTCATCAAACATGCATTTTGTCTGGTTTACAGTCCTCACAATAGCTAACCATATTGTGATGTGGTGCACCGAGTCTTTTGTTTTCATCAGTTAGTTAAAGCTGAGCTTGAGTTTTATTTATGAAAACACATTTTAACAGAAACAAATGAGTCCCTTTTTGCAAAACATCTTTAAAAATAATAATAATAATGAAATAAAAACTTTGAGCATAGCTCTTCTGTGGGTCTATCTAGATAGAAAACAGGCATGTGGAAGTGAGAAACTGCACCGCTGGCATTTTAGCAGCGTGTGAAAACGAGAACATCTGTCTGTTTTTACAACTGTAACTGTCCTGGGAACCCCAAGGCAAGACGAAACAGTCATGCAGTAAAATCTCCTATTATATGTGAATAGTCTCATGTGTGACACTCAATGAGAGGTGACAGAAATGGGAATGTCTGTCTCCCGGGGTAATGAAGTTTAGTGCCCTCTTGTGACCAATTACACACAAAGCACCTCTCGCTTGAGGACGGTGATCAGTTACAGTACATTTGCAGTTTTCCTGAGTTAAATTAAACCAAAAGTAAGATTATTAAATAGGACAGGAGTCAACATAGCGTAGGAATGTCACAGAACAATATTCTACTGCAGAACATTATGCAAAATCAATATGTGAAGACGTACTGTGCGGAAAACATTTTACAAAAGAAACATTTTACAACACACACCCTCACACCTATAAGGTCATAGAAGACAGTTTGTGCATTAGTAATGTTTGAAAGATGGTTTTAATGCAATAGATTTTATTATTTGGTGGCACCATTATTTTCTCAATCATAGTCCATGTTCATATCATTACAAGTAAAAGTATTTCATCCCTTCAGATTTCAAGTCTTTGTTTAGCTAAAGTGAGAAATAATCTAATTATATTTTTAGCATAACAGAAAGACCTTCAATCGGGATTATTCTTTTGATCCCAATATCCCTTCAGTTCAGCAACAAATCTCAAAAATAAAAACATGCCTAATTAAATTTCTCTCGGCTGCTTTTGTTTTTGTCACCTAAGCCATTTTCAATTACTAAAAACATAAATGTTTAGACAAGTCAAACATTGGCGAAAGTTTCATCAAATGTGCCGCAGCACAAAACAGACCGCCACGCTCTGGTTAGCTTATTAGAGTAATTATGAGGAAAGAGGTTGAAAAAAATCAAAGTGTGGAATCTGAAGTGGAATTAGTTTAAAAAGGACAAAAAATCTGCTAAAAGTTTCAAGGAGATTTTACTCTTTCACAAATTTAAACAGCAGTTGACAATTACAACACAAATATGTAATAAATGTGGTGAATTTAGTCTGAATTTTAAAGTACAGGAATGGTCCCTTTTTGTCATTCTGCCCTACATAAACACTGCAAGTTTAACAAGTTCATTTTAGCTGTTTAATTAGTGAGCTTTTATAAACTCTGGTAAAAAAAAAAAAATAATTTAAAAAACTGTAGGAGATACTACAATGTGTCAAACCAATCAACATCTAGATGCAATATGCATGGAAATCAAGGGTACAGAAACACATCCAACTGATAATTAATGTTATAATCATCTTGAAAAACAGTAGCCTAACAAACATCATGTTGACGAAATTCCTTGTGATGTTGATATTTCACTCAAAGGTGTGATGGGGGAATGCAAGTTAATATTTTGTGCAGCAAGCATAGTTCAGTTTCCAGTTTCAGGGTAAAAGGTTTTTATAGAGAAACAACCAGAGCAACTACAACCGCCCACTGCCAGAAGAGGATAACATGGTTGTCTCTAACAAACCATTAGGTTCTTTCACATCAACCATTATTATTCACAGCAAAAAACATGGACAGTCATGGCATGGAAACTGGGAAGCACAATCACTCTTTCAAAGGCAAATAATTAAAAACTACATCAATGAGAAGCAGGTCAATAAAGCAGAAAGCTGCAGGCTGGCTGGTCTGGTAAATGGCTCCACTAATTAATGAGCGAATAGCTTTTTATTCATGTGTCAGGACAGCAAGGTATAATCTTGTTGTATTGCCAGTCCAATGTTAAATTTATTGTTAATAGTTCTACTTCAGTATACAAACCCCAATAAATACCATAAATAAAAAATTACCAATTATCTGTAGTAAATCAAATCTGATTTTAATTTGAAATGTGTGTAAAATCCTATAAAAACATAGCACTTCTAGAGTATGTTAAATTCATGGTGGCATTTTGGCCCATGCCTTTTTTCCAGCCATATGATTCAAGTTTACATAATACATGGCCCAACAAACGAATAGACAATACTTCTGAAATAATGACGCTGTGAGCTGACTAGTTTCAGCATTTAAAAACCTTTAGATATTTAAACTCTGGGACGTCTCAGTCTTTTCTCACATTACACTGAAAGTAGTTTTATTTATGTCGGCTGGTTGGATTCATGTCATGGTAAAACGCTTCCCCAAGGAGCAATATGGAACGGCCAGCAGAAGCAGGATAATATTTCTATGCAAATCCCATACATATTGAATCGTTAGAGTTTTCTGCGGGGGTATTGATCGTTTTACTGCATGACGAACAGCAAATTGTTCCATCGATATTTTGTCTCACGCAAGCTTGTTTTTTGGGGTGGGGGTTTTGGAATGTTTTAGTAAATCTCAAAGGTATTATTGAACAGCTGGGTCATCTCAGCAAGCATTCAGAAAATGTTGATTAACTGTGTGTGGACCAGTTATTGGTGAAGTTTGTCTCACCAGTGTCAATAAAACTTTACCATGGTGCTGTCTTCTCAAAAACCCAGTTGACACAACATAACTGCGTAGACGATTTAAACTGGCAGACTGAACTGGTTGGTATTCGTGTACTAAGGTCAGTCTGATGGGTTTTCCTGAATTCATTCCATCCTTTCCAGCGATTTCTTCAAAGCAGGTGTACAGGAGTGTATAGCTGAATAATTTTGTCTAAATGTTACAATTATGGACTTGAGAATTTTCAGCTTTTATGATTTACCAAAACATCATAAAGATATTCGATAAAGACTAAACTTTTATTGTTCTATAAACAATCACAAACATAATCCAAGAGCCATACTGTCTAGAAAGAATTCAGGACTCATGTTGCTTTGTTGCTTTCTCTCTGTGAAAGTATTAAAGCATCTGAATAAGGGGAATGATTTGGGGAATTCAAACATTAAAAGAAAGAGGCAAAATATGAAAAATGAGTTAAAGACATATATGGTAGACAATACCATAAAAGCTTTAAAAGTTTGACCAAATTTGATAAATAAATAGGAGCTAGCTGGAGCTGTGAACTTGGTTCATAGTATTTAAGTGGTGGATTATGAACATGAATTAATTCTATTTAAGGTCTGAACTAAATTAAAGTTAATATTAATAATTATATTGGATAATTAATCTCTAACCAAGTCACATTCTGGTTTTAAAGAAAATGAGCAGATCAAAATCAAAATCAAATTGGAATTAAATTTCTTCAACAAATATTTTATATGGGTTTAGGTCATAATTTTACACATCTACACACACACACATAAGCAGGTAAAAAAAAAAAAAAAAAAAAGTTAAGTTGCATTAAACTCCAGTGACTAAAACTAATCCAACTAGGGATTGTCTGATGGATTTTCACCCACATTCGGAAAATTTCCAGACAACTTTCAGTTCAAGTGAAATTTAGAGGTAAACAGACGCATAATGTGCATATTGTGCACTGCAAACAAACTGAATTACATGACCTGCAGGGCTTTGACCAACAGTCTCCACACGTTATTGATCTCTCCCCTAAGTGTTCTCCTTTTGCCCGCTGAGCAGCAGAGATCCACTGAAGCAGGACCTTAAAGTTGATTAGCTTGCACTTAGCACATTTTACTGCTCTGTGCTGCACAACAAAACTCCACATCACTGCATGTTTGACCTTTTTCCATGAGTATATACAAACCAAAGCATATTTATCAAACATTTAGCCGTCACTGGGAAAGTTCCCCACGGCATATCTTTCACCTGCCTTGAGCTTAAAATTGCTGCAGTACTTAATGATTTTCATTCCCTGTCTGCACATTCTCTCTGACAACAATGTTTTTGGTATTTCAAATAGTGTCTCAGTCGGTCACAGATGTAAGTTTTCTGATGGCAGCGCAGCAGCATGGCAATGTGTATCCATGGTAAGGCTATAAAACCGAAGGGAACTTGCAGAGACTGCAGGAACATCCAGACCGGGCCCTGTCACAATTATTTATGTGAAGCCTTGAGCAAACTTCTTCAAAGTGTGTGTGTGTGTGTGTTTCAGTGGGTGGAATTGAGAGTGTGTGAGGCAGACAGACGCTCCGTTCTGCCGCAATACCTGCTGTAATTTACCTTCTTAAAATAACTCTGGTCCAGGGATGATTGCTCACACAACTGGCATTTTCCCCTTGTTGAAAATACTAAACCTATTGACTAAGGAATGTATTCTTAGTAAAACTAATTAGACTAATTTTCATTAAGATTTTACATGTAGTAAAACTGGATGCCTTCTAATTCAGTGCACAGTTTAGGCAAAACATTTTGTTTTCAGCCTTGTTGAATTTCGGTAGACATTTTTCCATTGAACACTAAAAAACAAGATATTAACTGGAACAAAGAGTCAATTTCGACTGCAGGCACCTTTATTAATAACCATGTTTTCTCTATGATCCTATTGCAGTAACTGTGCAGCAATTGTAGACTAAGGTTTCTACCTTCTGTAGAATTTAGTTCATCTTTGATGTTTTCCTCATACAGACAGCTTCTTTACTGCTCTTCCTCCTAAAGGTCACTGTCCAAAAGCATTCACCTAACTATATGTAGATGCAATTATACTAAGCAACAAGCAACTAGTCAGGGTTGGCCAAATGTCTGGAGAAATGTGGCGCATTTCTCCAGAAAGGCCTTTTGTACATCTTACTGGACAGTTTTAAACATCCTGATGTTTTCTGTGCTGCAACTTAACTCCACTTCAAGTTATTGATGATGACCTAGAACAGAATGAAAATGGCAGCAATTTCTAATTTGCAGGAAACCTTTAGTAGCAAGACATGTATTTTAAACATATATGCCCCTGTTTGAAGTCTTATGACTTTCCATCAAACTGTTTTCGGCGCTAAACTAGTGTTGTTTAGTTTCTTTCAGTTTTCACTTCAATAAGTTAATTTGACGGCAATAAACTCTTCACGAGAAGGAAGAAACCCTCTAACAGAAATGGAACGAGACCACCAAAGAGTTGTGAGCACCATCTTTAAAACCAAAATAATTTATACACGAAGCTTCAGCATTAATACAAGGTTGAATTAGTCATGGAATAATGACGGCTCGTAAATCTTCTTCCTGCTGTTTATCTTGAGATCACCTGCACGGTGTTTATGTAGCTCAACCTGCCGCCTGCAGCTGCATTTACAGCCCATATTTCCCACAAAACTGGAACCTTCATTTCCAACAGAGTTATTAAACACTGCCATGTCTCTTAACATTCACAGGGATCCTTTGTAAATCATTTGGATGCTTTGTGCATTGCTTGTTTTCCAGCACTGAAATGCATTCAAACACTTCATGTTGTTAAAAAAAAAAAAAAAAAAAAAAAACAATCTGCCACCATAAAGTCTTATGAATTTATGGTGGCAGTAAGAGCAAACCAACAAACAACATGCTTTGATCAGCGTTTGTCCTCTTACAGATTTCTCTCAGATCCAACTAGATATCAGACAATGATAACATAAAGCACAGATCAAAAGGTTTACCCATTTTAGTATACTGAAATTAAGCAAGGCGATAATTTTATGCAAAATCCACGATAAAGGTGACTATAACAAGCATCTTGTCACCATATACATCTGATCTAAAGATTTCTTATTTTCAGACACTGAAGCTACAACATTTGCCAAAGCAACTTTTGTGTCCTTGTTGAAACTTTGACAAGAATGGAAGCAGGCACCAAAACAAAAACTGTTTAGTTTAAGTTTTACCTGTGATTAGGTCTGCATGAATGCACATTCAGAAAACATGTTGGGAGTCCACAAAATTTGGTTTCACTCAAATGATTTACTTTACATTTTAGTAAAGGTTCTTCTTGAATAACATTTTGAGAAAGTTCAGGTCAGGTTTTCTAAATTGAACTAGACACAAATACTATACACAAAATCATGAGCAGCTTCCACTCTTAAAATTAAGACATTGTTCATAAACATGTCGGAGCTTCATCCCCCTGCTCCATTGTCGCTGCTCTCCACTGTGTCATTAGTGCTTCTGCTCCTGGTGTTAGTTAATGGGATGCCAATTCCTCCCAGCTCCCCCGTGGCAACGCCTCTGTTATTATGGCTCCACAGTTCTTAACCCAGTAACTAGTCAAGTTGATGAATTGCTCTTTAATTTTTGTATTCTAAATAAAATGTTTAATCTTTAATGTTGGTGCAGATCCCCACTGAGAGGATGTCAGATTTTAGCTTCACTCACATCTATAAAAGCAGTTTTACACAAATAATGCTACCAATTCCAACCATGACCAAAACCCATTCAGTTAATATATGCAGTGTCTTAAAAATGTATTCACAATCCCTTGAAATCTTTCACATTGTGTCACATTGAAATCAACACCTTAATGTAATTAGTTGGGACAAAATGCATAAACACAAAAAATGTGCATTATTGCAAAGTGAAAATTGATTCAAATTTAATGAAAATAAAAACTTTCTGAAAGGTTTGGTATGGATTTTCTCTGGTGATTTAACATGAAAAACTCTGTGGCTGAAAATGAACAGAACATCACCATCTCCCTGGTGAGACATGGTGGCAGCAACACCATGTAGTGGGGATGGAAAGGAAAGTTGGCAAAAGTCAGTGAGAATGTTCATCAGTTACAATGGAAACGTTTGGATCAATGCATGTGTGGCATATTGGCCTAATCAAATTTAAAATCTGTAGCAAAAAATAAAATTAAATTTATACAGACGCTTCTATTCCACTTTGACTGATGTCACAATAATGTTTGCATTGGTCTATCATAGAAAATCTCAATGAAATACACTGAAGTTTGCTTTTGTATTGTACCAAATGTGAAAAAATTCAGAGGGTGCCAACATTTTGCAAGGCATTCACTATTTAGATTATGCTGGAAGTCTTCTGAATAATTTAAGCAACAGAATTTGGATGCATGTGACCCTGGTGCGTATCATTTATTCTGTGATTATGGCAGCTCAGAGAAGCCTAAACACAAAGTGAGTGATTGTCATTGTGCCACTGATATTATATTTCAGAGCTCCTGGACACATTCCAGAAGGCTACTCAAGGCCACATCCAAACAATTTTTCATTACGAGGCCGAAAGCATTTCAGTGTGTTGGTAGTACAACCTTGGCCACTGCCAGCTATGGTCTGACACATGCAATTTGTTAGTTTTATGGTTTCACTGGGCTCAGATCTAATCATTTATACTCTGTCCTACTTCACTCAAAATTTATTTCAAATTATTTTTCCCTCTCGACAGTTTGATTTGGAAGCTGTGATTTGTTGCAAGTTTATCCCAGTGCAGCAGATCGAATCCTGATAACGATGAGGTACACATATTTTTCTGCATGAAATGCCATGTATATTCTCCACAAGTCCATTAATAAGAACTGAGGCAGGAAAGAAAAGATTGCTATAGAAATTCATACTTAGCTAAAACATAATGTTGAACATTGTTTCAGTGTTAGACTTTAAAACCATTTAATTAAAAGGGAAAAAAATGCATCCATGTCATTATTTTACATTTAACTGTAAACTGTTTTTATGCTATTCATTTTGACCCAGTTTCGCTTTGAAAAGGGAAACTTTTAATAGTCTATTGGGATATTATCTGACTAATTACAAGTAATAAAAAATGGTTGGTGAAGAAAAGATTTCTAACCACGCAGGTATTCACAGAGGTTAAGGTCACAAAAGGTAAAATTTATGAATAACTACCTATTTTAATAATTTTATCAACAGATAAATCTGTTTTCATACACTGCCATCTGCGCCAAATGAACCACTGACTTCCAGTAATGTAGAAGCAGTTCACTACTCTGTTCATTGATCAATAATACTACTGCCGGAGTTTAGTTAACTCTACATTAATAGAATAATCAATAAAGAGTCCTATTTTATCTTCATAGTGTCACAAAATGCGTTTCTAACAATGTGATTTCAGAGAACTTCAGTGAAATCACATTTCATGCAAATGATTTAATCTGTAGTTTTTCCTAATAAGATTATTTTTTCATATACTGCTCATATTTGAAAAATGAATCCTCAGTATATTTATTCATTTTCACATAACATTCTAATTTCAAAATTGAACTGCTGGAAGCATGCTGCAGGCTGGGACCAAGTTGACTTCTATCTCTCATCCTCCTCTTCCTTTCCATCTCACCATCATGAATTCTTCAATCATTAGATGCAATTAATTACAGGAGAAGGCAGTATGCCACAACTCGCGCAGCTCTCCAGGGCAGCTGAAAATAAAAATAAATGCTCTGCAGGATCAGAATGTAAATGGGTGCCGACTATATTTAGACCGATATGCGTTTTTACTGAATACAAAATTGCTGCCAAATGAAACTGTTGCCAGCAGCGAGATGGTAAATTCAGGATCACAGAGTAACAGTGTGAAGCCGATAAAAAAAAGGAGGTCACTCTCTAAAAGGTCTCACCCACAGTGTTGATATTCTTAGAGGGCCACAAAATTGAAGTTAAAATATCGATTAGTCCTTAAACAGCTTTATTTCAGCTGGTTGAATCATGAAATAATCTTTCTAGAACATAGTCACAACTGAAACAAAATATATACAGCAGGTGTTAAAAATTAAGCCTCACAGATTGGCATTAAATTAAGCTACACTTCTCCTGTTTCAGGTCAGTTGATTTTATGACAGCTTTTATTTTCTTGTAGCCAGGATAATGAGAATTCAAGTTATTTTAAGTTCATTCAAGTTCAAAATTTTACATACATCAGTAACACTTCATTTGACGGGTTCTTAGCATTTGGTAGAGTTGGCTTTGAACTGTATAAAGCCTCTCTATAGTTAGACCAAACCTCGAGTAACCAAATCACGTTTGTACACCACTTTACTCGTATCTTGACTTCGTTGTACTTTAACCATATTGTCAATAATATAACTTGCTTATTTTTGAGACCACTGTTATTTGGAAGACCATATGTGCTCAAGCTTTATCTTCATAACACGTGTTCAGAAGTTATTTAAGTATAAAAGTCATTCTTCTGTTCTTGAATACATTGTGAGGGGTCAACATTGTAGTAGTGCTTTTCTCTTTCTTTCACCCAACAAAGCCACATAGATTTTGTAGGGATTTGACAAGAAGTAATAACCCGACATAATGCCTCAGAGTGGCAATATTACGTAAACAGTTGACAGTTTAAACAGTTTTAACATTGGCCTCACATGTGTGACTGTACGTTTTTTCTGAACTCCAAGCCAGTTCAGTGCTTTTTTTAACACAAAGGAAACCTCTCTCCTGAATTCCTAATATTATTCATAGCTGATCCTAAATTTGATGTCCTGTCTTCAAATGGAATTATAATTCAGGACAATCTGGTGACAGGAGCAGGAGACGGGACAGCTGAGGTTTCGTCATCTTTACCTCCATTCCTGATCAACTTGCACTCATTCAGCATCACACTGCCTGAATTTAAGTCTGTCTGCTGGCATTTTAAGATAAAATTTACATTCATATCAGGTCATCCTAGCTCCAAGTGCTCTGGGACAATATGCATCAATGTGCTTCATTCATGATGGCTTTAAGATGAGAGGCTGCATGATTAGGATATCAGATAAAAGGAAGAGCTGCAACTCAGACAGCCATTTTCATTTGCAGATGGGGATCTGAATTTGGCTACTGAAGAACAGATGGATCACACGATCCCTTCCAGGTTACACTACCAATGCACAACCCATCCAGGAGTCCGCCCCATTTTTCAACCGATAAGAAAGAACCTGTTTTGATGCCAGATGCCAATTTCTACTCTGGGAGGAAGAACTGGTAATTAGAAAATAATATTTCTGGCTTGTCTGAGTCCAGATCACATTGTGAAGGTTAATAATTGATATCACCAAGTGAACAGAGGAACAGGATGAGTCAGGGCTTGAGATCTGTTAGACGTCACTAATCAGTGTCACATACTGGGTTCTGGGAAGAAGCCAGTTCAATGGTTCAGCTTTGAAATCTCCAAGAAAAACACATACCATCAACAGAACATTAATTCATGTAAAGAATTAATGAAACCAATTCAGAATACTGGAATCTAAATTATGTATGACTAAACATTCTCCTTTATCATCTTGCATTACTTTCATACCACTCATAACTTGAATTTCTTAAGAAAAATCCACTTACAAGCAATGCAAAAGTTTTTAAGTTAAAACCCTTTATGGTATAATGATGCCATTTGGCAACCAATCACTTGAAGCCCTTCCACACACATACAGTACCTCCAATTTTACAATGTAGTGCACTGAAAGAGAGATAAGAGCCTAAGAAAAGCAATAGCAATGTTTACATTTCTCACATATTTTACTTGAGGGACGTTTGACACCCTTTTCTACAGACCTTTTCACAGGGAGGGGACTCACCATTTGACTCCTCAGAAACCGTGAAAAAAACTATTTTCATGACATTTTTTGACTGGGAAAAAAATACATACTCAACAATAGATGAGGTAAGTTCACTATTCTGTCATTCATTGTGCTGTATTTGATCATTTAATATGATAAACTGTTAAAATGTTGAAGTTGCAATATGGCAACACTGTACCTTTAAGGCTGCCATTGTATTGCTACCCTGGCATGTTGATATTCTAGAGTCTGCTATAATAATGCAATTTATGAGTCCTTTCCACATTGCATATGACTATATTTGATACTCTTTCTTCCATTTACATCATTAAAACAACAATGTTTTATAGTTTCTTGGGAAGAAAACCAAACCAAACCAAACTAGCAGTTCCTATATGGTGGTGGTGATGCATTAGGATTTACTGTTGAAGAAAATTAACAGCTTGCAACTTCACAATGAGACAGTGAGGATGATGAAGACTATGAGCCAACAATGAGGGTGAGCATGCAATTATTTCTTGTGTGTTGCATTAAACATACAATATTGTAAACATACTAAGGATATTTATCTGTTTTCTCGGTCCATCTCTTCCAAGAGGAACTGCTTCATCAGCTTCCGCAAGCAGTAAGGCAAAGACGGCAGGATCAAAACATTCAAATCAAATCAAAACCATTATATCAATGAAATATGCCAATAAATTAAATTGTTTTTAGTTTTCAAATGAGTTTCAATGTTAACTATTATTGCTACTGGAGACTAAGAGTTAAATAAAGGTTTTTACAATAATAAGCCAAACTCTTGTTTTCATTTATTTCCACTATGATACAGTGTTGCCAAAGGCTAAGGTCAACAAAAAAATAAATGAAAAAAATAATATTTTTTAATAAATGTATCTTTCTTATGTTTGCTTAGTTTATTTTATGTCAAAAAACCCAAAAAAAACCATCCCAAACATGTTTTTTTCCAACTTGCATCATTATGCGTACCATAGAGGGTTAAAACTAAAGAAAACTCCAAGTCTTGCAAAAACATGTGCGACTAGAACATCGGCATCTCAGAGTCTAAACATTCGTGATAAAATCATATTAAGAAAGGACAAGAGAGAAGAAACGCCTCATTTTGGGAAATTAAAAAAAACTGTTTCTTAAATGCTATGTAAAAAAGAAGTCATGCAGATCATATTAACTTCTCAACAAAACACGGTTACAAACTTTTGAAGTTTTAAAAGAGCAATATTAGAGCAATATTAGTTTCACAATTCTCTCAAGGAAATGGTGAGGGGGAAAATCCCCTGATAAAGCCATTCATCCATGCACTCACCAGATCTGTTCAGAGGAAATCCACCAACTTGCACAGACTAAACAACTTGATGTTGTAATTGAAGCTTCTGGTGCATCTCTCTTCTCTGCACATGTTCTTTTATATTTTCAAGCTTAAATTTCCTGATAGTAAAAACTAATATGAAGAGGAACTGTATATAGAAACCAGAAATTCAGGAATAACCCATGTCCTCTGATAGCCAGAGGCTCATTTTGACACTTTTCTGTGACAGAAAGTCTCATCTGCCAACACAAACTAAAGTGTGGAGTGTATTTAAAACCAGAGCACCATGGACTAGCTGATATACTGTCGCCATGTATCCAGAACCCTCAGAATTATCCCAGACATAAAGTATGGTTTTCCATTCAAAGTAAAAACTCGGAAGTCTCTTAACTTTACAATGTACAAGTCAGAGAAAGATTCAGTTCAGTGCCTCTACATCTCCTTCCAGCCTCTCTAATAGAAGCAGACTCACAGAGACTGCAGTCTACTTCCGTCTCTGCTCGTTATCCCTGATCTTCTCCATACTGTTCATGTCCCTTGTCTCCTCCTGGCCCTGGCTATGTGGGGCTGACAGCTCTGTGGGCTTCAAGCCAGAAATGATACTGGAGCGTGTGTAGGTCAGCATCTCTCTGGGGACGAAGGCAAACAGAAAATCACAACACGTTTAACAGGAGGCCCTGCCCTGGTGACTTGGCTGTACTCCAGGAGTTTGCCTCTTTTTCTTCACATATGTCCCACTATAGTTTAAACCAACTGGATAAATA
The DNA here is from genome assembly GCA_010277075.1 of Poeciliopsis retropinna. Taxonomy (NCBI): domain Eukaryota; kingdom Metazoa; phylum Chordata; class Actinopteri; order Cyprinodontiformes; family Poeciliidae; genus Poeciliopsis; species Poeciliopsis retropinna. The sequence goes on from VMRM01000023.1 coordinate 3,953,508, forward strand.
CAATCTCTAAGGCAGGTCCATAAACGCTGAAGGTGTGATTGCAACATTTGGTTCTTGAGGGCCCCTGGTTCTCTCAGTGTAGCAGGTTTGTTGAGCTGCTTGAAAATTTGCACTTCAGCGCACATAGCAGCTGCATCGTTATGAGACAAAAACGTAGGAAATGTGCTATTTACATGTGAGTGAGGTTTTCCCATCCTTTTATTTTTATTTACTTATTTTTTTATTTTGTAGGCATATTGTGTTAGTGTCTAAGGATAAATGTTCAGTTTCATCGTTTATGTTTAAACAATAAAATATTAAAAGCACAAAAAAAAACCCATTGGGTTCGATGCTTCTAAATGACACTGAATAGAGTTAAGTTTCAGTGTATTTAGGTGAGTTTTGACTCTTTGTAGTTTGTTACTGTCCACAGAGAAAGTTTGCATGGCTGCCGCACAAGGTAGCGTATATTTACGCAAACTTTAACGCCACATACATTTTATACTGAGTTGTGCGTAAAATACGGCGATGCACATTTTTTGTGCGTGCACACCCTTTATACATGAGACCCTAAAGGGAAAAGCTTTCAAACCTCGACTACAGAACAAAAGGCTTAAAAGAAAACTAAAAAAATGTTTCTGATCACTAAAATACATAAGTACAGGCAAGGTATGCTAACAGGATCACATTCTGGTGTGGAGGTTGTTACTGAGGGAAAGTAATTGAAAGTTAGCAATGATCAATTTCTAAAGCTTTATCACTTTTGGGTGATCTGTCCCTGAAAAATATTTTTGCCATACCATGGTAAAAGTACTGAGAGCTTTTGCTGACATTAAACCAGATATCAGTATTTTTTAGTAAGTTTGCACAAGGATCATTTAGTTCAATAGAAGCTAAGTTTACTCATGTCAGTTGAGAAGTTATACAGAATCAGTAAAATATTAAACTCAAAGTAGGGAGATTATATACCGCTTTTAAAGTAACTGTATTAATGCAGTAAGTTTTATCTGTAAGCTGAAAGCTGGAGGGATTCTATACATTTTCTTCCCATTTCCAACCGTGCATCACTCAATCCCTTCCCGCTGCGTCTGTTGCTCCCAGCAACAGCTAAAAATGTGGGGCTGCATTTTTTAAGGAAAGCTTTTCCTCCAACAGCTGGTGCCGTTTTGTATGCAGGCAGAATTTTCTTTGAACATCAGGAAACTGAGTTTAGCTTTTTCAGCCAAGATCTAATTCACTGTAAGTTGTAATTCTAGCACTTGGTCAGAACAGGAAACAAACTTTTCACCTGAGCATTTGATCTGAATCTGTACCTGTGTCACAGGGACATTTCAGTAATCTCTGTAGCAAACAGTCTGAACTCTTCTGTTCTCTATTGTGATACAAACCAACAATACCACCCAGGTTTTATTTCAGTGTATCTGCTGTTCTGAACCATCCAGCTCAGACAACATCTTGACCGGACTGCAACAATAAACAAGATAAGCATGAAGGAAGCGCAGAAAGAAAATATATATTTACATTTTATTTCAACTTCTAAATATCCGTCACTACTTTTGCATGTTCTTCTCATTTGTTCTTTTCAAACCTCATTTTCCTCAGTTAGGGCCAAAGGACTCCAGAAAAAGACTGGGCAAAAACAGACGTAATACATGTCTGTTTCAAGACAAAAACCACTCTTAAGCAAAAAGATCATTAAGGCTCATCTCAACTTCTCAACCATTAATTCTGCTATTGATCAAAAAACCCAGAAGGAGAATGTCTGGCCATTTGGTTTTGTTCTTAAGCTGAAACAAACGTGGGTTCTGGAGAACGCAATGATCCAACACAAACCAGCAAGGGGGTTTTCTCGATTAATAATGAACAATATTTAAATTGGTTTGATAGTTTGAAACACTGACGTGTGCCAAGTTAACAACACAAACACTTTTTCAACCACAATACATGCTTCACTTTTTAATAACTGAATGGTGTTATTTATCTTATGTTGTAAATTTGCCAAATTCAACAGTGTTCTGTCCTTATTCTATATGTATTTCTTTGTTTGACATAATACTGTTACAACTGAATTATTCCACGTGACAAAAGATTTTATTTCTAATAGCTGCCGTAAATCTTAATTATGATATTTAAGGCAATGTGGATGTTATTAGACACTCCACTACAACTTAATGTTCTCTTAAATTTTAGCAGTTTTAAAAAAAAGTTATTTTAAAATGTTTGTCTCTATAAACTGTGTATATGTGAATTTGTAACAATCCTCGGCAGCACAAATTAGTTCACCGCAAGTAAAGCTAAAAGGGGAAAAGAATGAGGAAATTAAAATAAAAAATTCTATAAATTAGATATATCTTCAAAACTGTGCGTAGCAGCAGACTTGCAGTCATTTTAAGTCTACAAAAACCAGAGCACAGAAAGGCTTTCAAGGCTTCAACAGAACAGTGGGATTAGCTCCGGATTTTGCCACTCTATCAGAGGGCCCCAACTTTTTGTAAGCGACAGATCAAAGAAATCAGAAGTAAAGCATCAGCAATGACTCAGATTAAAACCGCACTCGCTTTGCTTTTTCTCTCCAGGCAGCGACAACTTTATTCCAACGTGTTCCAGAAAGAGAAAGGCCTCTGCAGTCTTTGGAGTGCAAATATCAAACCAGCATCAAAGTGAAATGTGAAGCTGCTTATTCTGAGTCACCAGAATAAAATAAAAAATAAATAAATAAAAAATACATAGTGGGATATCCACTTCTGAAAACTCAAATCTAACTGGGAGTCTCAAATGTTGCTCTCATTGGATTTTGTGCACAAACTTGACAAATTCAAGAGGAAAAAAAAAAAAAAAGAAAAAACTCTCAGATCAGCAGTGAGATTCCACTAAAAGCTCGTGTCACCAGCAGAGAGCAGAGCCGCACTGATTTCCCCCCTGCGAGCTGATTCTGTAATAAATACAAATGAATTTCACAAGAGTGAATAATCAGTTCGCTCGTCCATTTGCATTTCTAGTAACTGCAGCAGGTCCCCTGGGAGCATTGAGAATGTATGATCATTAATAATGCTCTCAGGAGGGAATATGTAAAGAGTTTGGGGGGAGATAAATGTACCTTTTAAAAGCGGGGTTTTGATCAGAAAGGTCTCTGGTAGCAGTGCCCTACATACTGTTAAATCAGAGCGGGAGCACTCCTTTCCACTTGAAGGTCGGCCTAACTTAGCTGACCGCCAGCTGCATACTTTCTTTTTCCCAATATGACGACCGCTGCTGCATGGCTTTTACGCTCCATTCCCTGTCCTCTCACCCCCAACCCCTCCTTTAATTCCTACTTTCTGGCTCTTCTCTTCCCCTCCTATCTTTTTTGGGGGGTTTTCTCTGGGGGCTGTGCAAAGAAGCAGGATAATCTTGGTGCATGCAGACAGCAAGAATATTCTGCAGAGGGCGAAGTGCTGGATCACTAAAGCGACGACCCAAAAAAAAAAAAAAAAGAAAGAAAAAGGAAATCACCAAGTGCCTTGTGATTTTTTTTAAGCAGAGATGAACAGAAGCAAGTATGAACCGATGAATAGATGGATGAGGCATACCTGGCTCCTGGTCCTGGGCAGGTTGGTGTCCCCTTCTGGCCGAGATTCTACATGGCAGTGGTGTGTTTGTGTCTGCACAGTAGTGTGTGATGGAGGAAAAAGAGAGCGGAGTGAGTGCACGGTGCAGTGTAGAGGATTGGAGGCAGGGTATTCAGTGTGTGCTAAGACAGTGCCTATGCATCTCCCTCCCTCTCTCTCAGCGAGTATAATCCGTTCCACAGTCTACGGGGACGAGCTGAAAATGAACCAGCTCTATCTCTCCCTCCACTTCCCTCTCGTGCTGTATCTCCACTCTGCACATGTGCCCCAAGCAGAATTAGCCTCCCCAAACCTCCACCTTGCAGAAGATAGAAACCAGAGCTGCAGAGAACGGTTCCCCCTTTAACGAGAGCCACCACAGTTTTCCTTCCTCTTCCACTGTGGTGCTAATGAAACCATTGTGTGCGTTTGTGTCGCAGTGACTCCTCTGTGTAATCACACCACCTGTACCATTTTTGCAAGTTTCCTGATATTAACTAAGGATGTGAGAATACCTTTCTGTATTTTCAGTGCTGACACAATGTTTAAGTCATGCCTGTTTGCGCAGCGACTTCATCAACATTTGAAGTTTTGTGCTCTCGTTTCTGGCAACACTTTCCAAAGCGCTATGCAAATGTTCAGAGTGACTCAGACAATCCTTCATCCCATCTGGAAACGTCTGGCAGCGTATCTGAGGAGGCTGTGTGCTGCATGTGCTAAGAGACAGAAGAACTGCTTGTAGTTGCCAATCTTATGTAATAATTTTATTTCTGACATTTCATACATTGTCACATAGATGCCACACTTTATCTTATTTAGGAAGCAAATTAGAAAGCAAAAGGTAATCTTAGCATAGTGGGGTGTGTGGAAGAAAAGCAGTAATTCTTTAAGCAGAACTGGAAATAAACTGTATTTTTTGTTTGTTTGTTTGTTTGTTTTGTTTTATGGATGAGAAATAAATCCTACACACCATTTATGACTTGCTTGATATGCATTCCTGTCCATCCGCTTATCAATTTCTGCTCATCAAAGATCAGGTTGCATGGCAACAAGTCCTGGACCAAAACAAAGCTATTTCTCCCTGAAGTGAAACATTACTTCTGAGGGATTTCAAGGAGTTCCAAGAACAAAAGAGAAATATGAATGCGGCAAGTTTTGTTATTCTCGCAAGTTTTATTTGAGATCTCCCTTGGTACTAAAATAGCCTTAAAAATGCAACCTGATCAGAACCTCAACTTATTTATCCATTATGTCAACTTTTACTGCACATCCTTTAACATGCCAATTCAGCCATTCAACTCGTCCTCAGCCGCATTTCCATTAAGCTTAAAATTGCACAAACTGAAAGTGCAAAAATAAATTCACTTGACAGAAAAAAACTATTTAAAAAAAAAAAACCTCACATTTCTCAAAGTTTATTTTAACCGTATCAAAAAAGGTGCATTTCACAAAACTGCATTTATTGCATCATACAATCCGCACACCATTTATGAGTATGAGCCAGCTGATGAACAGTCAGGTGTTTCTACCAGCATTTTTTTCCCTAAAACTCCCATTGGTTTTAAAGCTCATTTCCACTAATAAATAGAAATAATCATTGAACTGCATTTGGTTGATAATGATGCAATTTTTCACAAATTTAGGTTGATGTAAAACCTATAGGTGTAACAAGAAAACCAACAAAAGTAATCTGTCAGGGTGCAAATACTTGTTTGAATATTTACATAAAAAAAATAAAATAAATAAAATACAGACCCTCTGTCGTACTTTCTACATTCTGGTCATTTTTGTCATCAGCAAATTCATCTCCATGCCAGAAATTAGTCGACGCTCTTTGCTGCTCGTGCTCCAGGTGTATTTGACTCTCATAACAAGAGCAAACAGCAGCGCACAGATAAACTCAGGGTGATTACGTTCTCTCTCTCCATCCATACGTCTCTTACTTTATATCATGTGTCTGCGCATGTTAAGACCAATTTCCTCTTTCTCTGCTCCCACTCAAACACTCCAGAATCCCATTTTAGCTCGAGTGTTTCCCCCACCCTCCCACTCCTCTGTGTATCCATGATGCTACGATGCACCGACAACACACACTGTCCTCCCTGTGATGGCTGTGGGCTGGAAACTCAAGCTTGCTGGATTATGAGTGTGTCAAATTGGCAGAATGTATTAGCATCACACTGATCACGCTCACATTTGCCCTCACTGGTCAATTATAAAGATAGATAGCAGAATATATATTTATATATATATATTGAGAGATATATACATATATTTAAACAGCCTGAAATGGCGCCTGGACCCATTTTCTGCTTAGTGGACAGGGCAGAAAAAAAATCAGGGGTGGGAAGGGTAGCAGGAAATAAGAACAAGTGATATTGTGATAGGAAGAAAATGCTACTTCAACACAGCTACAATCAGATTGTGTAGACAGAGATGGAATGAAGAGGAAGAAAAAAGCCCATATTGTTGCAGAAAGCCTCTGATAGGCTGAGGGCGGGTAGGGTGGGGGCCCGAGTGGCAGAAATATGGAGGATAGGCAAGACATGTCACCCTTATGAGATCCTTGTTTAAAGGCTGCAGAGAAAAGTGGGAGCTGCAGAAAGAAATGACATCCAACACCATATGAAGGCACAGTATGTGTGTGGTTTGTAGTCTGACAAATCCAACTGCGAGACTGTTTGCAGATTTCATGGCAGTAGATTATAGGCATGTTTTCCTAACGCTCTGTGTTTGCAGACATTTTTTTCTTCCTTGTCTTTCAGCATTATGACAACATTCTGATCCAATTTCTAAGCATCAAACGGTGTAATACAACTAATTTATCAACTGCCTGATAACGTGAGGCCACTATAGAAATTAACCACTGCAGGTATTAATATATTTGAGTTAAGTGTCTCCCTATCATGGGAATTTATTAATGGAAATGAACATGCAAGATCAGAGACTGGTCTAGATGAAGCATATCAACTGAAATTAGAATTGCATCCTTTGTTGCTCACCGGAAGTTTCCAAAATTCCCCCACATGTGGAATTAAGTTGGATTTGTCCAAAATATGGTGTGCACTGATGCATAGTTCATATGCATCAGTGCACACCAAATGCAACTGACTTCTATTTACTGCATCTATCATTTTATGTGCTCCTCTCCTTTATAGTGCATGTCTGTTAGGATCAAGGGTGTGGAAGTCAGCGTTTCAAATCCATTACTTTAGCAATAATGTTGCAGTCTATTTCATTCCTGTATTTAAGGATCAACTGACCTCCTGAACCAGAAATGATCAGAAGATTAGCCCAATTAATCAGAAAGTAGGTCAAAGTTTTCCTTTGATCCTTTCCTTTCATGCTCTAACCTTATTCTGATGCAAGGAACCCCTGGTGTCTCTAAGAGCCTGCAGCTAGAAGCTATTTTACTGCACTCCACAGTCATTTTGGTGAGGGACTCTGAAAATGCTTGTCAGGTGGATCGGCAGAGTTCTGTTGCCACTGAGATCCAGTATGTACAGCAGTGAGGTAATGGACCATGGATCCATTTAGCCATTACACACACTAACACGCTAGCCTGCACTTCTCCTTTACAGGACTTTTGTGTAAAAGGCTAAAACAAGCTGCAACCAGACTGACAAACTAGAGATGCAAAAATAAAAATCAATAAAAGATGGCAACACAATTTATTACTATAATAAATCACATTCAGGGTCTCATCTTGTATCTCGCCGTTCCATAATCAAAATGGAAAAATGTCCACGTCATGAATCTCCAGTGTGTTTAAGGCTGAATAACATTTCCTAGGATTATCCATGCCACTGTGCCCCTCCTGCGCCTCCCTCCTGTCCGATAGCACTTAAGTTCAGCAGTGCTTAAAATATTAAAAAGAGAAATAAAAAAAATCTTAAAAAAAAAAAAAAGATCTACAACCAGTTCCAACTGAATTCTTGTAGGTAAATGAACATAAGTCTTAATATTCCTATCCATACAACAGTGAACAAATGCAAGATTGCTTACCACCAAATGTAAAACTAAAAACTAAAAACCTAGCCCTGAATCCAATTGAAGATGTTGTCTTGACAGGATGCAGGACACATTAAGGCGGGAGAAAGTTCTTACGTGATTTGTCTAGGACCTTATGTTTTTAACATTAAAACCTGGCTTCTTGACAGGGATGTATATTAGTTATGTCTACTTAAAGTTCTACTTATAAATGTAGGCCTGAAGGGTTTCCTTATGACTCTACTCAGTTGCTTTTAAGAAGGCATCAGACTTTAGGGAATCCAGAATATTGGGCCATTCAAGTGGATTATTTTGATCTAGTGTTTTTTTAGTCACATTTCAGATAATCAGATATTAAATGAGTCTGTTTTTCATGTATAGTGAATTAAATATAAATAAAACATGTTGACATTGTAAATTAAACTGAATTCATGCTGCATTCGGACTGTGGTAGGACTATCCGCCTCTCTTTGCTAAAGCTGATAGCGAAGCTAAAAATATCACATAAACTGCTCTGAGCACAAAACAGAGCACAATGTCCTTCAGCATTTTTTATGTTTGTAAGCAACTGCAAAGAAAGTCAACATCCAGTTTACTTAAGGAATATGCTGGTCAGTAACACTAGTTAATACGTTACAGGAAGTCAGCTGAGCAACTTCCTGTTTGAGATGTACAAATGAACAAAAATAAAGTTTAGAGTAAGAAGATAAAGACTAACTTATTAGTAAAAAAAACAAAACCAAACATCAAAATCAAACCCTGAGGCATGGAGCTGAGATAAAACCAGCATGAAATTCCCTAATTCGCTAATGTGCCGCTGCAACTGTAGGAAATGGCCACTTCACTTCCCCATTTTAAGATCATTTCAACAATTAAATATAAACCCCAAGCAATAATGTTTAGGATAATGTTATTTACCACAAAGAACAACAGATCCTCACCTTTTTAATGCAACTTTGCTAGAATTACCTAAAGAAATGGAATCTAACTTCATTTTAAAAATTCCCAGACAGTGAATTAAACTTCTGCACCGAACAGAGTCAACAACAACAGAACAATAAAATGCACGACTTTCTTCTACTTCTTAAACTGCTGTAACCCCAAAGACAAATCAGTCAGGGGGAAAAAACACTGCTGACTTCTAACATTTACACTCAACCAGCATAAACTAACAAAGCAGTTATTTTTATCTTTTAAGTAAGAATATTTGTCAAGACAGGAACAAGCCCAGCTTTTTGCCCCAATAGATAAGTATAGTTAGTTCTGAAGTAACAAATATTTTGTAAAGTTAATTTGTTCGTGATGACATTAAGACAAAGTTCATTTAACACAACCCAAAAATAAGAAATTGCCTATTGTGTTCCTGTCAGTAAACTTATTTCTATTGACGGGGAGTGAAAGGGAATCATGATAATGTAAATTAAAACAAATAAATGTAGGAAAATTTGTTGGTTACATCAGACATACTCATCTCAATTTCAGCACACAATCATGTAGTTTCAGATTATTTTTACAGGGATGAAATTTGTTCTGTAATGTAGAATATTAAACTGTTGTTGCATTTCTTTATGCTTTATTACCCTTGAATCTGCTTTTTGAAAATAAAGCAGAGCAGGATCACCTTTTGTATTTTCTGTTTGTGTAAAGGAGTTGGAGTCTACATCCACTTTAAAGAAAGAGCATACCAACCAGTAAGACTAGATCTAATCCCTTTAGAAGTTATAATGGATATGCTCCTTAGCAGAGCTGAAGGACTTTCGGCTTATGCATATAAGGGGCAAAAAAAAAAAAAAAAAAAAAAAGCTGAAAACCAAGTGCTGAAAAAGTCAAAGCAAAGATCATTATTCATGACATGCAGCGGCGGCTGTAACACTCAACTTACTTCACTTTGGCATAAAATAAGTCATCTCATGAATAAAACATTGACAGCAAGAATTAATGTTTACAACCTTTCATCGTTCACCAAAAACACACCATGTTTAAAAACAATCACTTAACATTAAAAACTGAAAAAACTGACAATGAAAAGGATTTTAAGGTAACCGAGACACTTCATTCTTCAGGAGTAACATTTAACAGCATAAAAAACGTTTGAAAACCGAAAGAATGAAAGTTGTCAGACATCTAAAACAGCAGCAGTAATCTGCAACATCACAGTCTACATTTTCCTTATTTGCACATACTTGGTGTTTCTTAAAGTACAATTTGCTACAGCCAGGCTGTAGCTTCATATAGTGTGGTTTTGTTTATGTCCTTTTTTAAGGTGACAGAATGGGCTGAAGATTATTGCCTATAATTTAATGTCAAATTTCTGAAGAGATTTTCATCGCAAATTCCTGCATTTATACATTTCAACTGTATTCTACGAAATAAAATCTGTATTTCAGTTTAAATTCAACACCTCTTTGAAAGCATTTGGATGAGAGCATTAAATAAACAATAAAGTTCAGCTGTGATTAGCATGTCTTAGATGTCAGCAACCTATTTAATCTGAACCAAGGTAGCGAGTGGCTTCTTCTTTAATTTATGTGAAGCTTTTGAGCAATGATCAAACATTAAATGTCGACCCCAGGATTCATTTGGCTCAGACTGTCAAAAATTGCTTCAGGAAGAATCACACATCTGTCCTGACCTTAAAACCTCTGAGAACTTTTGGATCGGTCCTGAAAATTTTAATCACAGAAGCCTGATTTTCAAAAGATTAGTAGAAAATCTTGTCCAAAAGATTCGTGGAACTCAAGATGCAAATAAACGTAGAGATGAGGGATTTCCTGATCCAATCCCCGACATTGGATTGAGGTCAAGATCAAGGCATTTTTTAACTGATTCATATCAAAGTTTCTGAATAAAACTGAACTTCTGATTGGTGCATCATCTATAACTTTATGTCAGCCACAATTTGCTGCCAGGTTTTAAAAATCAAGCTCTTGTTTTGTGTCCACAGTTTGAAAAGATTAACTTTTTGATGATCATTTTATTAATCTAACAAGTTTATATTTTCCTTAAAAAAGTGATTTTCCTCCATAATGACGTCTGCACTGAAAGCCAATTCTGTCTGTGCCATATGATTTGTTGTACTTGTTTGCATTCAGGCCCTCTGTGTTGGTTAAAGACTTTGTGATGTTTATTTTAGCAGGAACTGTTTTAGGATGGGATTATAAAACTAAAATGTAAACTAAAACTTGATTCAATTTTTGCCAAAACAGAAGATATTTCCACATACAACTTTTTTTTTTAATTATGTCGTTGGGATGAAGATAAACAGAATGATTTAGCCGAATAGACTACTAATTGGAGCCCATGTTTTCAACAAACCCAAAAGCAATAAGACCACAATGAATTTCTGATTCAGTTAAATTACAACATTCATCACCATTTTTACATATCAAAATCGTTTGTGTCCTAATCTTGGGCACAAACAAACATAGTTTCTAAAGGCAGCAAGTCATACATGATTAACTAAAACCACAATGTGTTTCAGGCCAACAGTCCAGACAACAAAGCATAAAGAGAAAATTTGTAATCAAGAAGACAATCTGGGTGTAAAGAATGGCACAGGGGGATTCAATTGAGTCGATATTTCAGTATCACCATACCTACTCAGATCACCTGAGTCTCTGTTAACATTAAAGTTTCCAGAGGAACAAAAGCTTTATTTTTTTTTATATCACATGATCCGATTTCTTGGGGTAGACCTGAAGCTACAAGATACTTATTTCACATACAAGAGCGAGCCACCAATAGAAAAATCCAAAACTGCTTCATAATAGTGTTTCATCCCATAAATACGTGTTTGAATATCAATGTAAACAGAAAAGGTCAACAAGTATAATCACTTTTTCAAGGCAGTGTAGCAGTAGGAAGACTCTGTCACACTTCCAGTCTATTTGAGGGTAAGTGGTTTAAAACAGCAGCCCTAATCCTTGAATTACAATCCTGGTGATTTAGCAAAAAGGATTTGGCTATCAGGAAGAGAGTTTGTGGCTTCCACAAATGTAAAATACACACTGAAGGTATTTATTTACACAAAGTCTTTACCTGCAGAGGTATGTCAGGGCAGATTGGTTTCTGCTTCGCGAGGCTTGGTGACATTAATGCCATCTGAAGGTCGCTCTCTAATGGAGTAAAAAATATCTCAAAATATAAAAACAATAATAACAGAAAACCACTCTGTATAATAAAATTTAAACATCTCAGAACAGTGAAAGTACCTCAATATGTGGCAACTGCAAAAAGACCTTGAAGTAACCTCGCACACTTCAAAATGCACATTCCCAAGACAATTCCCAACACCTCCCTTCACAGAGTGATGGCTGCAACAAAGCCTATGAAAGGTTTTACCTTCTGTGGTGGAGAAAAACATGTTTTTAAATGTCCCAGAAACTTCTTTCACAGGACTACAAAAGAATGATGAAAATGACGGCGAATTGCCGAGCGCCTGTACAAAAAGAAACCTCCTGCTCCCAGATTTACCCACATCCAACTGAAACGTGGAAATCTGAAAGCTGCAGGTTGAAATGTTGATTGGCTCGGGGAGACAACGTGCTGGGAATCTTCAAAACAATATTCACAACAGGGAACTTCAGATCTGCTTCAAAGAAACCTTTTAAGTGTGACTCAGACAAAGAAAAGAAACAGATTTTTCTCAACACAAAGTCAACAGGATTTCCAGGCTGCAGCAAAACCTCATTATAGCATGATTGGGACCGAGACTTTAATTTGAAAAAGCTTAAGTGAAATAACATAGTAGACACTGTATTTTTTTTTTTTTTTTTTTTTTTCATGATTTTCATGTTGGTCCAAAATGTTTTCATTCTCTCCCTCATCCATCCCATATCTACTAGTCTTGGGTTGTGACTTTTTTTGTTTTTCTTCAAATAATTAGATCATAATTCCCATCCATCTCTAGACAACTATTTGTCTGTGATACTTTCAAACTTCCAACACCACTGGATAATTTTGGATCAGATCTTCACATATCATACTTCAGAGTTGTACAAATGACAGAATTTCATCCCCTGAGTCCTAATGACATTTTAAAGTATTTAAAGTGGTGAAATGCTGTATGGATAATTTTCTTTTGCAAGTCAGATATGCTTATTTCACTCTGCACAATTGTGGTGCTTTTCTGCACAATTCCTCAGTGGCATGAACACCCAGCACCAAGCAGAATTGACCAGCAATAAAGAAATATATGCATTGTGTATGGCTCGGTCTGGTTATTAACATTATTATCTATGCAATCAGATGTGATTAAGTCAAATGAATTGGAGCATAAACAGGTAAAATGCCATGTCAAACCTCCATCTTAATGGTAAACAAGGGGAAATAAACATAACCTGGCTAACCCTATAGTGCATTCAGGAGTTGTTTTTTTTTTTTTTTTTTTAAAGAGGTCCTACAGTCTGTTCAGCTGCTCACACATGGCAGTTGAGCAGCAGCACTTCATACTTAACCCTTACAGATCATCTAAAAATATTTTATTAACCTGGATTGAAGTACTGCTACACTTTAGAACAATTTGAAGTACATTGTTACAAAAAAAGCAGACAGTCAACCAGTGCTACCACTAAACTCTACTGGTGTGTGCAGAATGCACAGACACAAAACAAAATCCAGTCCTCATTGCAAAGCAATTTGGAAGTAAATTGTTAAATGCTAATTTTTATAAACCCAGTAGTATTAGGAAAACATTGGTCAGTTACGATAAATATTATCTCGGTATTCAACAATTACCGTCGTTAATGCAGGAGTTTTCGATGAATGTTAGAATCCTGCCAAAAGGCACACATTAGCAGAACACTCAGCAATATTCAATAGCGTCCATTAAACAATAAAACAGGATCAGCTACAACTTAAGCTGAATCATTACAGAAAGAGGTTTTTCCTTCTCATCACTGCACATATTTTCTCATACAAGATGAAAATCATGAAGAAAGTAAGAAAGATTTTAGAGTCTGGAAGACGCTGCATTTTTTGTAGGGAAGCCGCTTTTCTCTAAGTTTTTGGTTCCCCAATTTAGTAGACTAATGACATCTTCTGAATCCAAAAACAAAACATCTCTGCTTGACACCAAAGGCTTAGAATAGGCATACCTAAGTTAAAAAGAAAAGATGCAACACCCAGAAGTCAGTCATTAAATAAATAATAATAAAAAAGAAGATATTCCAGAATCAGTTCTCCCCAGCCAGCGGCGACTGCATCAATCAGTCCCATAAACTCGGCATCATTTACTCTGCAGCTTCCTCGGTCTGCCATTCATCTTTCTGTCTATATCCTTCCAGATGTTTGATCAGGCTGACATGGGAAAACCACTGTTCCTCGGCTCTCTTGACAGATCCTCTAACAAGTCTCTCTTCCTTTGCTTCTGCTTCTCAGTCAGTGGAGATTTGTGAGAGCTTTGTTAACCACCACCTCCTGCTCATCCACCCCTCACACACCCTCCAGGGAAGGTAAGGAGGGTGCCACCGAGTCAAGGAGCTGACATGACTCATGCACTCGTGAGGCAAAAAGAGATAAGTTTGAAATGTTCAAGAGAAGTGGCTGTTTAAACCACAAGCTTCATATTTAATCCTTTCAGCAATTTCTGAGAGAGAGAATGCGAAATGTGACAGCTCTGATATCGACAATGCTGAATTTTACAACAAATGCATTTTTAAACACCATATCCACCAATACTTCTGAGAGAAAGGACTCTTCATCTTCTGACAGATTTGTGCAGCGAGCAGGGAAGGGGTGGAGAGTATCATGTAAATCAGTGCTGATTAAAGATAGTGTTTGGCCTCCATTTTAGCCTCAGCAAGCCCTAAAATCAGCGGCAGCACCAGCTCGACTGCTCATGCATTATAATTAAATTTAAATCACAAAGATAAGGATCTTTTTCTGGAAGATTAAACCACACGGCTGATAATACCTCACCCTACAGGGAAGGCTTCTTCTCCTTCCGTCTGAAGATGGTTTTCAATTATACCCAATGTACAAGTGAGCACCACATTTATTGGCACCCCTAGAAAAGGTTTATATTCATATTGCAGAAAATAAATTGGCAGTACAAGCTGCACAAGAATAATGATTTATAGTGACAATCATTTTTAATTGATGTTTGCAAACTCCAAAAAACAATTAAGCCTTTTTTGCATTTCACTCTGGACATTTTTTAAGTGTTGGTTCCATTGTTAATGAATATCTATATCTATATATTTTAAAAAGATTAAAGAATTATTTGGGCTATTCAGCAAAAATAAAAATCACAGTATTTACATGAACACTAACATGCAGTCACGGTGATGTAATACATCACTAGATAAAGGCTGCAAGTAATTTTGAATTTTAGTCACTTCCAGTACGAAATATTGATGAATATTTGCACACATTTTATCCATTAAAAGTAATCTAAAGTGAAATGTGTGGCTATTAAACAAACAGCTGAAGCTTGAAACTGGGTCATCGAAGGGGAAAATCACCACAAACACACCAGCATATTCACATCAGAACAGTTCAAAAATAAAGGACCAAGGTGATACACTTCTTCCATTCTGTGGTGGGGTCTTAAGAGAGCCGTGCATAAACAAAATCTGAAAACCTTAAAATGAAACATTAATTTATTGCTGTAACTGTGCAGAAAAATCTGAGAAAACATCTCACAGTCGTTCGTGCCTGCATGCATTTGAATTTTGCATGCAAAATACAAGAATGCACTAAATCTACTAATAAAACTATTTTGAGGAAAATATTTTCTGTCCATGTTTGCATTTTGTTCTGACTGCCTAATGAAGTGTGCCTCTGTATTTCGAAACCACAGCAGTAATACTCAGCCATCTCTAGCTGCAGCATTTTCCATCTCTTCCTGTCTAACCAACAGCAGCCTTTAGAAAATCCATCAGTAGCTCCCTTTCACACTAGCCCAGATGTCGACTCAGAGAGCCAGAACATCAACAGTCTCCCATCCACACAGGCAGTAAACAGGCTCTCCAGACACAACCCACACCACCACTCACACCACCATCCTCAGATACTCAGTCCTGATGATATCCGCTCTGAAACGCATTTTATAGACACTTCGCCAGCATTTCAGGTAGACTGCAGTACTTTAAAACTGATTAGAGTGGAATAACTCAGCTTCATCCTCATCCAAAGCAACGGGGAAGAAAAAGAACTTGCTCTAAGATTCTGCCCTAATTTTTAAATTCATGCACTGCAGAGTGCTCTGCTGCAGATGATTCTACTACAAAGATATACTTTCACTCAGCAAAGTCACATTTAATTAACCCTCAGAATACATGCAAAAGGTGTCTGGCAAGCATAGACAACGGCATGCTAAATAGGAGGAACAGTGGTTAACAGAGGTAGTTTCCCAGCACGTCAAAGAAAGGCACTCAAGTTAGAAATACCTGCAACTACAGAATGGACGGAGAGAGAGGGGACATGCCTGGGAAGGAGGAATTGCCCATTCTCCGCCTTGATAAAACAGTTTACTGTCCTTTACCGCACCGCCAGTTTATCTTCTTTTTTCCTTACAATGCTTAATATCCTGTCCATGCACTCCTCTACTGTTGTTCCTTCTTACTCTGTTTCTTCTCTTGGTCCAGGCTTATCCCTTTCCTCTGAGAGCATCCATATCCCAGCTTCTGGCGCAGCTTTGTCAGCATGTGTGAAGCGCTCGGCAGGACGGGGATGCTCCGTCTGTGATGGGGATGAGAGCACGCTGGAGTGCAGAGGCGCTTTTAACCATGTCTTACCATGGCCACTGAATAAACTCATCTTTTATGAATGCACAGCCCTCCCCGTTCCGATTCTCTTAAAGGGCCTGCGTCTCCTCCCTGCTGCCTTTGATCTTGTCATTACACAGATTGGATTTAACTCTTGTTCTCAAAGGTTTTGTTAGGAAAACACACTGCAGCAGCTATTCAGGGCATCGTTATTTGGACTTGTTGCCTTTTAACGCGATTTATTTAATTATAAAAGGGAGTCCACATAAAGAAAAAGAAAAAAAAGATGCAGATGTTTCTCCCATACCAATAAGAAGCTAATGATGGTAATAAATTACTAATTCCATGGTACCTTTAATGGTGCTGACTGTGCACATGTGATGAAACATTGCAGACTAAGCTAATCTCCAATAGGGTGTGCATCTGCCTGCTTCAAAAAGAAACTGTTGAAAGTAATTTCTGCCCTAGCGCCGACTGTAATTTAATCCAGAGTTGAAGGCCATGAATTAATGACACACAGAGGGCTTGTCACTGTGACTGTTCAGGGTCAGAGGAGCTGTATGCTGTCCACACCATGACACCTGGTAATGAGATCTACAGGGGCAGATTTAAAGAATCATTCGGTCACAATTTATTTTAGAAAAGAATTCTGACCCATCTACAAGATTCTTGTAAAAAAAATAAATAAATAAATAAAATAAAAAATTAAAAAAAATGGTTCCTCCAGAATAAAATCCAGATAACTTAAAGAGGTGAAATGGACAGATAGAAAAAAGATTTATATCTGCCGGAAAGATGGGTGAATGTAAATCAAATACCAAAATTACATAGAAATCACGATGAAAAAAACATTTTCAAATAAAAGGCCATGAGTATTCAATTACTTCGAGTTATTTTGCTCTCTAAACTCTACATATACAGATACCAAGGTACAAACAAAGCAAGGACAAAGAAAGAAAATGGATGGGCAACAAAACAGAAGGAAAACAAACAAGACAGCAGCACAATGCTGCACTTTGACAAGCAAGTGAAGTGGACAGGACAATGCTTGGTGACCTGAACTGACTTACTGGTAAATAAAATAAAGCAATAAATTAAAGATGGCACTGACTGGGACTTGAGAGGGTGGATATTTCTGTTGTGAAAAAATATCCTCTGTAAAGTTAGCCTTAAATCTGCCAACTGTCTCCACATTGCAGACTAAAGATAATAGAAGAATATATTAGTAAAACATTTAGCTAGCCTTATTTTTTCTGCCCTAAAATCAATTAAAAGTTCAGTCTGAGGCACTATTCTCTTCATCCATCTATAGAAGGATGGTGAGATAATTAGCACTTCAACTCAGCTGGACATAAATTTCACCCTAAAAAGGGAGAAGCACGAAAACATAATTTGAGATTTCAAGTAGGGAAAAAAAACATGTGCTTAGAAAGTATTCCTGTTTACCTTTCTAACAACAATTTTTGTTTTTATCCTACAAAAAAACTTCAGAATAATTACGGTTAAGTGTGAAGAAAGAAAGGGAAAAAATCCCATTGAATGAGTCAAAGCACGGGAGAAATGCACAGAAGGAATAAATACAGAGCGGAAACAGAAAAGACGGCAAGATGATGAGATAATTACACATTCATGGACACAGTGTTGACTGCTGTCAGGAGGAGCAGCTGCTCTCTTGCTCCATCTGGCCAGAGGAGGTGAATAATGAATCGGAATGATGCTGATGTGCACTTACTCTAACCTCACACAGCTCACATACACAACACCAGCAACAGTCTGCAGCAGATGAAGAGACAGATGCAGAGAACTTCAAAAGGACTATGTCCTTGTAAACTGCTGCATGTCACCTGAGAGGACATTGGCAGTGGACAGCAGCTGGGCTAATGAAGATAACTGAAGACTTCTGTGCAGCAACAACGAGGTGCCAACCAAAATAACATCCAAATCCAGCTAGCTTGCTTGTTAAGAAAAAAAAAATGGTCTGAATGAAAGATATTCTAAATAAATGAATGAGGTCACCTATTTGCTGCAATGTAGTTGCAGATATTGATCCATCCATCCATCCATCCATCCATCCATCCATCCATCCATCCATCCATCCATCCATCCATCCATCCATCCATCCATCCATCCATTCATCCATCCATCCATCCATCCATCCATCTTCTTACACCCTTGGAGTCAGGAGGTGCTGGTGCAAATATTGATATGGTAAATAAACTGAAAATTTAGACTTTATAAGAAAAAAGTAGTTCTTCTCTCCTTTTCATTTTACCACACTTTCCTCTCCTTGATTTTTTCACAGATTATTTAATGAAATATAGATTTTCAAAAAAGAAGATTTTCTCCTCTTAATTTTCAAATCAAATTCTAAAACTAAGCAACTCTGTTCCCTGATGAGGTAAAATTCCAAACTTATCAGGCAATTATACAACAAAAACATTGAATAAATTATCTACAATTGTAGCTACTTATAAAAAACCAGTTTAATTGCTGATGAGAACAAACTTTCTGGAAGCAAGAGTCACATCACCAGTGTTAAACTGGTGTTTTTATTCAAATGCCTGCTGCTATAAATGACAGCAGCATTTGTTATGATTTTAGCAATATGACAATTTAGTCCAATAATTACTGTGTACAACTTCAATGTCACCGTTTTGAACAAAGTACTAAGCTTACTGCACTCCAGAGTGCAGTAGGTAGCATTAATTAGTTTTCCTTCACCTTAAAAGTCACATTATTGTTACTGTTATTTTTATTTCTTAGAACCACACTAGCATTAATAATATTATTAACTTCAACTACAGAGTCTCAACACATACAGAAGCTCTTCTACATGAATGTATTTTGGTTTAAGAAAGTGACCCTGTGTCTTAGTGAAATTATTTCCATAAATAAAACAAACTTTGAACTTATAAAACATGCCAGCCCAAAACAATATGTTCCAGGCTAATTACAGTACCGCAGGCACATTACATATAATGCATCTGACTTTTATTAAATAGCGTTTCCACCCTGAAGACACAATGCACCCAGTGTTTAGACTGTTATGCCTTTATTAGAAGGGAGGAAAATGTGTGTTTGGTTCACTTAAAGTTCATATAGATGTAAGTTTAAATATTTATATTAATATGTCTGCAGAAAGTGTCGTTCTGCAGAAATGTTGCTGTTCATAACTACACAACATACAGGTACGAAGCTAAACGTCTGGCAAATTGGAGCCAAGTTAAGCAGACAAATCAGATCATGGTGAAGGTGTCTGTAACTACAAGACAGCTAGTGCTGACTCAGGACTATTTGTATCATTTTGTTCCTCATGAAGGCAACAATTAAATATATTAATAATGAAAACATCTTTCTTGTGGCTTTGTGAGGTCCAAAATAAACAGAGGGCTTTGTGCTCTTTGATGGTTAAATACACCCACATAACTTTAACCGCCTACTGCTTGTGGTGAGGCACCTGGGATGCTCCATTTGAGGGCCAAACAAAAAGCAGGAGGTTTTTATATGGTAATAAAATGCAATTTCAATGAGGCTTGTTTTTCAAAACTGTGAAAATAACCATCAGAAACTTGATCACAGTAACATTACAATCTGTACTTGTACACTCAGCTAAGAAACAAGCCTTATTGATAGTATCTTTTCTTCAAACAATTTTTTTCCTTTGCTTTTCAAGTAATTTAGTATATATTTTTTAAACCTGACATAGAGCATTATGTAGGTCAACACTTAGTCACATCCTGAGTATTCTTCTGCATGTGTGCAGGTTCAAAGCACACCTAACTGCCTTCTTTCAGTTCAAGTGCATGCCGAGCCAGAAGACCCATACGGAATATTTTGTTGTTGAGATACATCTACACTCACAAAAGTTTACACGTTTGAGCCTCTCAATAAGGCTACAGGTTTAATGTCTTGCCAGAGGACACTTCAACATGTAACAAAGGAAAGACATGGCCATCCAAAGCAATCGCCTATCAAAAATAAATAAATAAATAAAATGTATTTATGCAGCCATTCATAATGTGGGCCTGATCTAACAAGATTTATTTTAATCAGGTCTATGGTGTTGTAGATGATTGGGTTTCTATGAAATACACTGGATCAGCATCACAACCCAAATCTGCTGAAAATGCCCAACAACTGAGATGTTTTTGGAAGAATAATAACAAACCTGCTCCATATGAGTAAATATTTTTAGTGCCGCAGTGGTCATTTTACAACATGCCTCTGTTTTTTTTATCTATAATTTTTCCACACACACACACACACAAAAGCAGCAACATTGCCATTTGAAATTCAAACAACAGTTGACTTTGCCTTTAACTGAGTCTGAAAGATTTTATGTTCCAATTCATTTTCCAAACAACATTAACAGCCGTAAATGTTTGACATCAAAGAACTGCCAAAAACTATCATGGAAATGAATCCGTGCACCTGGTAGAACGTATGTCTGACAGGGATCTGCACTTACTGAGTCAGCCAGGGCAAAAGACAAGTGAGCACTGGAATAATCCGCTTTTAAATAATTATTTCTAACATGAGAGCTCAAATCCTCCTGTTAAAACAACAGATAATTCAACCTTGGAACAATAATATGCTCCAGTAGAAACGCAGTTTAATTGGAATATTTTGCATGGATAACTGGATTAGCAAGTCAAAAATCCTCATTCAAAATCGGTGATTTCATCTATAATTAAAAGACAGATCAATATTTAATATTCTGGAAGCTTAATACAAACTGTAACAGATATGAAAATGCAGATATATGTTGCAGCAAGCATGTGAATGCAGCAAAAACTTCCTTTTGTTGTCAGAAAATCTCAAGCAGCAGAAAAATTCAGATCCTTCCACAGACCTTTAGTAGGGCCAAGGAGACTAGCTTGGGCAATGCATGACCTGAAACTGTTCTTTGGGTCACATTCAGCATTTCTTCCTCCAGACAAGGAGAAATTAATTCATGGCACGTAGGATAATAGTTTCACCTGATCACTTCACAGTCTCGCAAAAATGTAATAAATAATTTAGATTTCCAAGTAATTCCTGCAACGGGATTTCAACTCATCAACAAAGTAATTGTATAAGGGCTGATTTCCTGTATGTTTTGGAGCTTCCCCACACACCAAATTCAAATCATTGTTCATTACCAGTCCAGCAAATAGTCTGAAGGCGTCTCCAGCAGCAGACGGCTCCATCACATAAGAAATGGCCAAAACTGCAAAGACACACACACAAAAATAGTGATTCCAACAAATACAAAACATCTACAAAAAGAAACATGTAAAGATTTTCACTTCTTATCTCCATCAATGACAAAATGTTCTACCATGTGTGATGGTACCATCTTTCTATTCAGAAATGTAAAACCATCCGTTTAACTTAAATTGCTGACCTGACCTGAAGTAAATGTTTGAACGTCTTTAAACAGCGGTGTAGTTTTTGCTGACCAGGTAAAAATGAGCCCAGCAGCAGCTGCAAAGAAAAGCAGCTGAGCCTCAAAGAAGCTTGTCCAACTTTGAGCTTGTTGACAGCGAGCGGCCTGGATCCTGCGCAGATGAGCAGTTTATGACTTTCAGTCCATTGCTGAGGTCAGAGGAGCCTCAACAGTTTCCCACCAAATAACCGGTGCTCTTCCCTTTCCATGGCTGGTTTAAAGTTAATGTGTCTATATTTTTTTTTATGAAAGGGACACTTCTGAAGCTCCACTTCACCTGAACTGAAGGTCTTTTCACGCTCTAAGAAAACCACAGAGCCCGAAGGAGGAATAAAAAGACAACTGACCTCAAAGGAAGAAAATGTATTCAAAAGCAGGAGACCGAAGTGTTGAGGTACAACTCCTCGGATATTTTCAGCATAGCATAAAAAATGGTAGTTTCACATCTTTCTTCATAATCAGATTACAGGGTTAACAGGAAAAGGTTTTTTCCCCCCCCAAAAAATATCTTGCATTAGTCTATTTGTGGGACGTTGTTCCAAATCATTACACCTGGTTGTTCTTAGGGAGCAACGGGACCCAGTTTTATCTAGTTTCCAATTATTGTGAAACACCTGAATGAAACTTCGGCTGAGGAAACATAAGTTAAAACACAACGGTAAAATCTTGGTTCCTCCACATAATCCTAATATCCTACAGCATTTTGTCTCTTCAGAAGAATGTAAAGTTATGAGTCAAGAACCACAACACCTTTCACCTGCATACCAAGAGAAATAGTCAAACTAAGAGAATGTTTGATAATGATCTAAGGGATCCAAACTTTTTAATGTTTCATTTCAAAGGACTATTTATTCTTTCCAGATTGAAAGTTGTAAAAACTTTCCTGCCAGTCATCAAAAAATATAGTTGAGGTTGAAAAAAAAAAGTACAATATTTTTTATACTAAACCATGATTAGAATTAAAACAAAATAGAAAATCTATCATTTACACATCTATTTACATCAAACTGTCTTTTGTTAAAAGTTTCCGCAGTTTATTCTTACAAAGTAAAATGAAAAAAAGAAAAAAACATTTAATATTTGTCATTTTAATTAAAACTGTTCACTCAGCATAATGGTTTACTAGCTACTTATTAACAACCAAAAGCAGGAAACATGAACCAACAAAAACGACCAAATCGAGTAACAGACGTATTCACTTAGATTTGAAATAATGAAGCTAAAGTTAATGTTAAAACAGATTCGATGTAGAAAGTGGGCAAACTTACCGTTGACCTTTGGATCGATTTTTATTGCTCCATATTTTTCCTTTCTCTGCTCGTCCTCCAATAAACTACAGAATAATGCCACATTTTGTATAATGACTCAGAAAACAACTTGTCAACTTTCGAATTCATCTCTGGTTGGAGCCCATCTCCTGTTTTCGGCTAAGAGCAGTTCAATGCTAAACTCAAACTCCTTCAAATAAGTATTTTAAACACAAATAAAGGATTAAGAAAAATAAAATGTTAATTTATGTCATGGACTTGTTACCTCTGCAAATTGGATATGTGAAGACATCTGAACAAAACAGACAGAATGACAGACTTTCAATGTATATAATTGAAATGCTGAAGTCAAAATTTATTTGTGTATCAACCTCCCCATATTTTCACATCTGTATGTTTTTAATAATGTGTTTGACTAAACGTTTTAACCTTGAAGTTATGTCATTTAGTAACACACTCCAAACCCCAATCTTTAAAGTCTACTTTGAGGATTTCTTACATTAATTCTGTCAGTATTTGACTCTTGAAATATAATCAAAAGTGGACTTCACCTTCTGAGAAGACACTCAAGGATTATAAAATTATGCTTTTAGCTCCTTTTGTTGAATTTATATCCGTTTCAGCAGATGAAGGTCATATTCAAAGAGCTCTTTTGCACAAATTAAATCAGAAATTATGCATCACTAATTGTGTAGCAGCGCACTGACAGAGCTCCCTTTGAAGCCTTTCTGACCTGTCTTCCCTCTGTCTCGTTTACCCTCTAATTTACCTGTCCATCGAGGCCAATGGAGGCAAATTTGCTGCCATAGCAACGAATTCACAGAGGGCTAGAGGGAAGGGTCGCTCAGAGCACGCTGATATTTAGCCACGCGCGCATGGACAGATATAGCAGGTCAGAGAAGAAGAAAAAAAAATCAGGATCCAACAGAGGATGTTTGATCTGAGCACAAGAACCCAGAGGGCAGTCTTTCATGGCGCTCCAGCAACAGCTTCACATACTGGTTTCCTTTTAAAGGCAGGCCAGTTTGGAGCAACAAAAGCTTCCATTACATTCTCTTTTATACCACAACGATTGATTTATAGCTCAAATTGCCAGTGGATATTGCAGCGTGGTCTTAATCAAGTGTAAAGGGACCCCTAAAATTTTAATTACATAGGGCGTATTTTTCTGACAGGCGTCCCACACCCCCAATGTGTTTTGTTCAATAAAGACACAGAAGCAAACTGCATAGAAAATACCAATAAAAGCTTTCTAAATAGTTTCTGAATTCTGACTCAAAAGAGGTTTTTTTACTCTCTTTTATTGCCAAAATCGCTTTTGGGAAAAAACGCCTCAGGCCATTATTTTAAGAAGGCAACAGTTTGTAACATAAATAAGTGGGCTTTTACATTAGCAAAAAATAAAAAAAATAAATAAAAAAAAGGGAGAATAAAAAAGTTGAGTAGCTGTAACAGCAAAACTAAAACATACTGAAAAATTAAATCAGTCACGTGAAAATATATATATTTTTATTTTACTGGCACATACATGATTATTCTGGAAAATTACTTGATCACGAATATTATCTTATTGCTAAAGTCACTTAGTTATAACACACACTTTAGCACATTTCTGCAGAAATGCCAATACTGTGTAAAGATGGTTTTTCGAAATACCTTTGCAGAAAATGAATATATACTTAACAGCTACAGACATGTATTTACATAAAAAAAAAAAAAAAGTCTTCCATGAGTGTCTTTACCTGAGGTAATTTAATGGTCTTTCTGTGGAGTTAGCATTGAGAAATCCTCAACCTTTAACCTTAAGCTTTTCTGGATTTACTATGTGTGAAAATTGAAAACATTGCAGATCTCATAACAGTATAAATCAGTGCAGCTTTTTTTTTATTGAATTAATTTTGATCCTGTTAAAGCCCTAACGTGCAATTAAAAATCCCATCTCTGGAGCTTATATGCTGCAATCTTGGTTTCCTCCTTTTTGATTTGCACAACCAAGGAAACCCACTCGTACTCAGAGCGCCCTCTGTCGTCCACAGTTCTCTGATGGAGATGCATTCAGGGGTGTCTGAAGCTCCTCGTCATGTAAAGCTGCTCAGCTCTTTATCACAGCAACAGTGTGGCACTGAATGAAAGTAAAGTTCACACTCCATCTTCTTCAAATATTCCCCTCATAGCGCTGAAAGCCTTTCCAACATGGCTAATTAAGATATCTCTATAGGGACGGCTGCTCATTAATTAAAATAAAAACCAGCCAGTGTCTGTGCAGACCCATGTTGTGGGAAAAAAAAAAACAAAAGTGGGGAGGAGCGGATGAAATGCATCATCTCTGGTTCATACTCCTGCCCACAGCTCTGACAGCTTCATCTCACTGGGATGATCTGTTTCCTTGATGGATATCATTGTGAAATGAAGCATTCCAGAGAGCAGAGGGAGTTCACAGCGGCACACAGATGCAGGGGCGTGTGAGGCACGCAGGCAGGGCGCCCCTGTTGATTTGGTAAAACTCAACCAGCTGCAGGAGGTCGATGAACCGAGTCTTGCCGTCGTCTAAAGTGAGGTACTTTTTTCCATCCTCCAAAACCTGCAAAGACGTGGCTGAATTAAGTCGGTGGCATTTTTGGGAGATTAAAAGACCCCATCAGAAAGAGCACAGGGAACTCACCGGGATCACGATAAAGTGTTTGACCTTCAGGTCATGACACAACGACAGCACAAAGCAGTTCTCATGCTGTTGGCTTCTACGTATCAGGAACATCCTGAAGATCAATACATGTTAAAAATACCTCCAATGAGATAAAACCGTTACGTCAACATATAAGATGCTCAGGTTTTTGACTTATAGCATATATTATATAAACATCAATTACACGGTGAAAAGATAATTGTACAAAACTCAATTTATGAGAAGGTTTTTCCAGACATCCGCAAGTTATGAATATCATTGGGACTTTCTGGAATAGCCCAACACAACGTAAAGCATGGTGCACAACTGCATTGTTGAAAATGTGTACTAGGCACAATTTTGAATGTGAATTTGCATTAGGACCTTTTAGCTGCTTCTCTGATTAATACTCTCCTTGACCTGTCTGTTTATGTGGCTGGCCATGGCTTTGTAGGTTTGCAGCTGCAGCAGAAGTCATAAAACTTAGGACATTATTTTATACCCAATCCTGGTTCTTCAAAGTTTTATTCCTGCCATTTCTGGCAGTCTTTATAAAGTTCTGGCTAAAGAAGAAGGGACATAGCAGACTGCATTAGACTATTAATAAATAATTAGCTGCAGAAGGTTGTTGGAGATCTTCTATAAGTCTGCTGTTTGCTGTCATCTGTTTGGGTTAGAAGCAGCTGAGCCAGGTAAACAATGCTGGCCCTGTCCTGCAGACTGATGTGGATCTTCTAGAGCTGGTTGTGCAAAGTCTGACGCTTCATAAAATCTAAAATTACGGATAAACCTAAACATTATTTTCATAACTTCATTATTTAACCATTACATAAAAGCCCAACAAAGGAGATCCTTCGTACCCACAGCTATGATATCCGATAATGATTCTGATAATGTATAAGAGAATTAAACTGAATTGTGAACTTAGGTAAATGTATCAGTCTTTTCAGAACAGCTGTATTTATTTAAAGATTAAAATAAATGTAATTTTACAGATTTTGCCTTTTGTTTTACTTAAGGTTATTATTTAAAGGGTGGACTGAATACAGCTGCACAGCACTTTCAAATTTTATTTGTAAAAGGTTTTGAAAACTATCATTTTTTTTAAAATCCAGCAGCCAGACTTGAATTCAACCAGCAACTAAAAGTCCAAAGAAAAACCTATAGGCAGCCAAATCTATAATGACAAAAAACAACAACAACAACAAAAAATCAGTTGTAAAAACAGGATTTTAAGCATCATTTAAATGTCATTCACTCTGGTGGCTCTCACCCATCTACCAGCCCCTGCTTCTCTATCAGCTTCTCTGCTTCATTTCTGGTCAAACCACCATAAAACCATGGGTGGGTCTCATGAAAGACTATGAGCAAAGAAAGAGACATTGGTATATTATTCAGTTACTTATGAAGTTATGTGTGGATCTCATGTGGACTTACAGAAATCCTGAGGCTCAGAGTTTGTGTTGGGCTGGCAGAACCTTAAGGCCTCTCTCTTCTGTCAGAAAACAAGCATCAGACAAAGGTCAGTAAATGTCACATCATTTCTCCTCTCTAGATAGGTAATTTAAGTTGATGCATTGTGGCTTCTTTTCAAATTTGTAAAGAACATTTCAAATAAAGAGACTGAAAAATTATTGTGCTTTATGGATTAGGACAAAATAAGAAGCAACTGCTCTTTATCAGCATCAAAATCCATAAAATAAAACACCAGATTTTTGTTAGGCAAAAGTTTGTGTCAGAACCCCTATAAAAGCAAAGGTTTTTGTCAACTTGATCGTCTGATGATGTGTTTTACGTAAGCCGTAAGAAGTAGAGACTGACTGCACTGGAAACAGTGTGGCACTTCGAAATGTCTTCAGACATGACAATGCTGCAACGGTAAGATTTAAAATGCTGTTGGTTTATTTATCAGTGCATCAACTCTGTTGTCTTTCAACATCAGCTTCACAAAGGCAGAGTTAAAAGAGAACATATAAGACCACAGACTGACTTGTTCTCCCTCACCCTCCAGGCCTGTGCTTCCTCCTGCTCTGCATTCTCAGCCTCAGTCGGGTTTTCAATGACACGTCCTCCAGCTTTACCTGTGAAGTCCATCGCCACCAAGCCACTCTCTGACTTTGACTGCAAACAGCACAGGTACAGTTCAAGTACACCGCATGCAGAAATGACAGGGCCAATCACAATGCTGCTTCTTGCAAGACAAACTGACTTTGCTCTCTGTGATCTTTGAGCGTATTGGGGTTCGTGGAGCCAACCTGGACTCTGATATCGCATTATAGTTTAGCCTAATCTGCCTCCCACACTGAAAACACAAAAACACAGATAATGTAATTATTTTGTATTCCTGTCTGTAATTTGCTAAAATAATATTTAAAAAAGCAAGTTTCATTTTAAAATGTACCTTGAACAATCTGAAAGCACAAATCCACATGTTTCGCATCGCTTCAGTTTCAGCACACATGATCTTTAAATCCTTAACTTGGCCTTGACTCTTGGTGGGCTGAGCAAACACAGAAACAAAACATACATCAGGCATCTGAGGTTTACATATATTCATCATGGGTATGAATAGTATGTTACTTTTATGTTTTTGTTGATTAAGCTGCACCCTTGCAAGGAAGGAACAGTCTACATTAGACCGACTGGATATATGGTGATGATGCAGCCGTTTCTCTCCAGTTACAAAATTCAAAAGTTAAATACAAAGGTTTGCACAACAACTTATTTATAATGGTCAAGTCATTACTCTAAAATATCACAATTGAAATCTTTGTTTAAATTACAAAAATAAACAAAGTAAAAATTTAAGTCTGTTAACATTTTCTACCTTGATGCAGAAGTTGAATTCAGTAGGAGCTCCATATCGTTTGCAGCCATTAACCACTTTGTACACGTTTGAAACATTTAGCCTGGCGAATTCTTTTAGATGCTGATTATCCTATATCCCAAACACAGATTGTAGAACAAAAGTTAAAGAAACACTCAGTAACAATTTACAATCTTAGCAACAAATCAAGTGCTGGAGAGAACATGAAAAGTTTCCCTAACTGTTTGCTTGGTGGATATGTAAAGACTAGACCGTCGGAGGGTGAAGAACATCTTCTTCCAAGACGTCTTAAAGTATCCCTTTAAGTAGAAAAATCCCTTGATCTGAGGAGATTTCCCATTCGTGGTCAGCTCCTGTAGAGGTAACAGAATTCAAGCTCTGTCTCAAATAAAGTGATCCCTGTGGTGCCACTAGACATTATGCCAAAAATGTTTTGCTTGTGATTCTGCACATTTATTTGGAAATGTTAAACATGAGATATATCTTTCTCAGGTCTTTCACCACATTACTATCAGCGATTTAACATCGATTTACTGATTGTGCTCCTGACAGTGACTTCCCTTGCTCTCGTTAGTTACAGTTTCCAACTGTAGCTTTAACACACTAAATATACATTAGGATTTAGGCGCACATTTAAATTTATTAGCATTTACCACATTTCTTTCAATTTTGGAAGAAAACAATGCAGGTGAAAGAGTAAGCACAAGGCAGTAAAGAGTGCAGCCATGTTGTGTTGGTGGCACTAAGATTGGGCATCAAAGTCTTTAAAGATAGGAGAGGAAAGTGATAGCAAAGTCTCCAGCTAAAATTTGATTTCACATAGATTTCAATGGTCTGTCAGGGTTAAGGGTATTAAGAGACACAGGTTGTCACAAAAATGAGCTTGAAAGCCTAATAATAGGCACCCCATAAAGGGTCTTAAAGGGATCTTTCTTTCGCTCAATCTGGCTGTAATTACCCTCCAACCATCCATTATCTGTTCACCCTTGTCCCTAGTGGGTTTGGGAGTTGCTGGTGCCTATCTCCAGCTGCGTTCCGGGCGAGAGGCGGGGTACACCCTGGACAGGTCGCCAGTCTGTCGCAGGGCCTGTAATTACCCCACAAATTAAAATTATATTGGCATTCAGATGGAGTAGATTCAACAACCACAGTTTTTCTGATTTTGACCAATATTGTTTCTGCAATTTGCATAATAAATGCCACCACAATTCTTCTAATTAGTTTCACTGCACAAGAGTGCAGTAATGCAACTTTTAAAATGTTATTCCAAATCCATTGTTTTCCATGTCACTAAGTCCCAAACTTGTTTGGTGTGAGTCACTCCAAACAAACGCTACGTGTGTGCTGGAAGGAAGCCAAGTTGAGTTACATAGGGACTCCAAGAAAACATGCCCTTCTTCATTTGCCTTGGGCACTGAGAAAACCAATGCTGTTGCAGATTTTTATATGTAAAATAAAGCATTTTCAACATCAAAGTGTATTATAGTTCTAATATAGCAGATTTTCTTGAAACATTCGACAACTTTCACAGAATAAATGATAGATTTTCTTGTTAAGCTATCCTACTAGAAAACATTTAGCTGTTTTATATCTTACATATTTTATATCACATAATATTAAAAAGAAAGTCTAGCACACAAAATTGTTCTTGGTTTACCCGAATGAACGCTGTCGATGTCATGTTCTTCATGGGATTCTCGCTGTCTGAGATCATTTCATTTGCAAAGAAGCGCTGCAAGATGAATCACAAGAACTTTAAGTCCATTTATCTTACAGATTTACAAAACTGTGTTAAAAAAAAAAAAAAAAACACGATTATTAGGACTGGGGATTTTCAACCTTTTTTGCTGAAAAACATCAATATTTATAATTTAAGAATTATTGCAAGTGGTTTAGACCTCAACCTCAGGCTTCTGTCAACAGTTCCTCCAGAATTTCACAATTGTTTTTGCAACCAAAATCACTATTTTTCTGATGCTACTTTAGAATTATTTGCAAAAATGTTGAATTTTTTTTGCCTCATCGAGCTCCTTCCAAAATCTATGTGTAAAAGAAAAACAATATGAGAAAAAAGCAAAAAGCAGACAGAATGGACAATCAAATTCTTTTTTCTTTAAAGAACTTAAATACCTCGATTTTGGTTACCGTCCTTATCAATCTTTAACTATAACTTGACATCAACTAAGGTTGAGGTAGCAGTGTATTAAAAGTAAGAAATACTGCCACCTACAGGTGAGCAGTATTTCCACAACACATTTTGACCATGTGTTGTGGACAATTTGCAATAAACTCACAATTATACATGTGTCAATTTCCAGCTCTGCTGAATTCCAAAAAACTGGAGGGACAATGTGTGCAGAAATTCCTGAATTATTTTCCCGGAGGCACAAAATGTACCCAAGAATGTCGAAATAAGTCAAAATAACTTGTATATGTCTAATTTCTCAATAAAGTATCTGCTGTGCACAATAAACCTTTTTTTTTATCCATATCACCATAAAGACTCCATGCCTTTTAACACCCACTGTAAAAATGTGTAAAAATGCTGTATTTTTCAAAAATTTTCTGCATGATATTTTGCTATAGTAATAAAACAATAAGTACTTTTAGAGCTTTGCACATGTTTCAAACCACATCACAGAACAGGCTTTGTATCATCTGGAGGCACAAAGACATTCAGGTCTTCTGATCTACTCTGCATCCCCAGAACCAGAACCCAACAAGGAGAAGCAGCATTCAGCTTCAATGCACCACGAATCTGGAACAAACTTCCTGAAAACTACAAAACAGCTGAAACACTGACTTCCTTTAAATCTCGACTAAAAACCCATCTATTTAAAGTTGCATTTAAAACATAGTCAATTACAAATTTAATGATGGCACTTGATTTAATATAATGTTTTGATTGTTGTTTCTATGTTGCATGACTTTGTGTTATTGTGTTTGTTATGATGTAAAGCACTTAGAAATGCCTTGCTGCTGAAATATGCTATAAAAATCAAATTTGATTTGATTTTGATTTGACAAAGGCAGTGTGGGCTCACCATAAACACCTATGGGAAGCCTATTCAACCAAAGTCAACAGTTTTAAATGGTGCAAGTGCCAACATGAGGAACTGTCTGAGGTCTTCACTCAGTCTATTAACACAGAACTTAAGCTGCCACTCATGAATGAAGGCTTTACATACCCACTGTATATGGAAGAACTCATACTTGTCATAGTTTTTGGAGAACATGAATCTCGCCTCAACCTTCTCAGACCAGGTGGCCTGAACCTCCACTACGATCTCGTGGTCCTCCAGACATCTCTCTGAAAACATCAGGATGAAGGTGTAAACCAAACCAGTCTTGTTATTCAGTGACAATTGTGTAGTGAAGCATCTTAGGTTTACCTAGGCCCAAAGTAGGATAGATCTCGAGTAGTGCCCAGTTGTCCTCATCGCTGCAGTGAGCTGATTGGACCAACAGCTGGCACACTTCTCTGGCTGTTGCTTGGCGACCAATCAATATAGTCTTATAGGCGCTCTCATCTCCATAGACTTTAATCACCTGAGGGGAAATCCACAACAATTCCTCCAATTAAAAGGAGACACTGCGGTCCATTTTAAAATAAACCAGAGATTGTTTGGTATAGTTATGTAAATAGTTATACATTCATTCATTTAAGGATTTCTGCTTTCTAGTTAGGATAGAAATAAGTTTTTCCCCTCAAATGGAGAGAAAATTAGCTAAAAAATATAACTTAATTTTCCCAAAGAGTAGTTGTAGTCTTTAAGTACTAAAGAAATAAATAACTGTAGCTGAGATGAAACAACAAAAAAGAAAAGACACACACTACGTGGTTTATTAAAGCTGTGAAAATGCTCAAATTTACAAGCACCTGAAAGCTAAAACTGCAGTGGTCCAGTTTCCAAGTGATTACCTTGTCTGTAACTCCTTTGCTTTTCTTCTGGATTACACACTGATTGATACCAGGTCAAATAATTCCCAAAACCTCAGATTAAAACCCAAATTGTGACACAAAATGCCTTTAACTTCACACAACGGTCAAAAACTTTGTGTACAATAAGCTTCAAAGCTCAAAGAGAAGTTTTAATTAGTTTCCAATTTCAGAGTGACCTGGCCTTAAACTTTATAGCAGAAAACATCTTCCTCTTCCCGAGGTTAAAATGCTGAAACCTCTGCATCCGTCTGGACTGAGAAGCAGCTAGACAAAGAAAACCTGTACACAGGTTATTAAACCGGCTGGATTGTTCTTTGAGCAGGCGAGACACTGACTGCATCCAGCAACAGGTTTCCAAGCAGAATGAAGACAACCTGCCTGACCAGGAACATGTCTTTAAATGAGAACAGGCTGGTGGAATGAGCACTGGAGTCAGTCAGGCAGAAATAATTACTGCATATCAACTCGAGAGGACAGGAGAACAGCAATGTTTTCTATGGAAATATTTTACAGCACTCTGACTCACTTCACTTCCTCAAAACAAATTCTGGTTCTAACAAAGGGACATTAGGCCACAGATACAAGAATTACTGCACACAATGTGGTTGTTAATACAATGACAATACACATAAACACTGAGAAATGTTAAAAAATATATATAAATAACTCAGACCATGTCTGTCCAATCCTTAGGACAGTTTGATCCTATTATAAGGATCAAACTTCAACCCCAGCTTCAGTTACAGTTATGGAAACTGCTGCAGGGCAATGACAAGAAGTGCAGTGGGAGAAATATCTGTGTGTGCTGTGGTATTAAAGGTCCTGAAAGCTGTATTGTCAGACTTCTGAACAAAATCTCATATTGACAAAGGAGGCTCAGGGGGGTGATTCAAGATGGCTTCCTCTATCTTTTTTGGTCATCTCTGCCTATTGAGTCATCTTCAAACGGCCTTTATTTCTGAGCAGATCAACGAAAAGAAGGTTGGAGATGATTAGAAACTGCTAAATGACATGTTTCAACTTAGTTTGCAAGAATAAAAGCGACATTTGGGGAGTAAAACATCTCAGGAAAATCATCAAATAAGTGCAAAGATTCTTTATACACACAGTGATGTGTTTGCAAATTTTCATATTACAGAGGACTGTAAAAAAAAAAAAAAGCAGGAAACCTACTGAGATTCCTGACAAACCAAGTTAACATAAAAAATTTACTCAAATTAATCCAATATTGACTCATATGTAGTATAAGCATGTCTTAGCTACAATGGCCTTAGTAACTGCACCATTTCCAGTCTTTGTAATCCTTTTTTCCAAAATTAGGTTGAATTAAATTAAATAAATTGAATAAATATGAGTTACAACAACATTTATTTTCCCTTTGGGATCAATAAAGTGTTTTTAAATTGAATTGAAGAACAAGATCCTAAAATGACACAATCTGTGCATCACTCTGTTTATTTAAAAAAACAAACAGATAAAAACAACTCAGCCTTGGCAACTGTTGCACACAGACATGCATAAATACCTCAGACAAGTTGATTCTGGTAGCGTCTCAAGATGTGACACAGATTGCGTGATACGATAGCCTTCCTTGTCAATCACAGCAACCAACAACTTTTTGTTTAGACCAGAAAGTTGTTGCACGTGAAGAGATTAGGAAATGTTTCATTGCAACACTATTTCTAATTCATGCAAGGAGGATATAGATGACATTAAGCCCATAAATATTTTTAGATCAGTAGATATAAGGATTTATGTTGTTTTATATCTCACACTGTGTTTCTGTCTTTTCAAGCCATTTGAGTTGTTTTTATTGCTTTTATGCATATGGTGTCATTGGAGAGTCGGTGCCTCCTACTGGCTGAGAGTAGAAAGAGGAACCAGGCATTTTGTGGATTGGGACTATGTTTTTATTATCCCCCTCCAGAACTCTATGTATTTTTTTTTGTTTGTTGGGGAGAGGCAAATTTAGGGGTCATGAGAGTGTCATTTATCTCTAAAAATACTCACAAATTTGTCACTTGATTCTGATGGAAGTGAACCATGGAGCAATGAAAGATTGCACAGCTCTGGAAAGGGGTTTGGAATGGGGGGCGCAGAGGAGGACAAAAATTCACTTCCTTTCTTCCTAAAAGAATTAGAATGACAAAATTAATAAAATGAAACATCTGTTTGTAAATTGCACATGTGGGAAAAAAAATTGTTAATAACCCACAATGGTCACTGAAAAAATTTGAAACTGACAAATGTAATATTAAGATGCTGAACTCACATTGACATCTATGGAAATAGTGTGATTGCAGGTATTATTGTTTTTATCCAGGCCTGTTGTTTGTTTATGTTTTGTTAATTCTGTTGAATTCAAAAGCAATGTGTGATTTCCATTTCCTTGATTTTCAGTAATGTGCATATTCTCTTCTCCAAATAAAAAATAAAAAAAATATATATTTTTTTTAATTCAACAACTGAGCCTCACCTTGTCACCTTTAAAACTAACAAACACCCTCACATGTCATAATCTCTTGTTTAACCAGCTGACCTACAGTTAAGTGAGCACCAGGATATTCTCCAGAAGCCCCGTGACTCACAGCTACCCTGTTGTATGCGCTGCTTTTGAATTAGCAAAACCGAGTGTCTGTAGCTGCCGGTCGTACCTGTTTGTGCTGATTACGATGGGCTGGGAGCGGCGGACAGGTGGTGACTCAGGTACAAGAGGACTCAGGGTTAAAGTGGAGCAGCCCAGCGACACGTCCTCCTCATCTGATGAATCCTTCATCCTGGAGCCCTCAAAAGATTTTCCTGAGGAATCTGAAGGGAAATCAGAGTATTAGAGCCAATGGAAATCCACATGCAATGGAGGTAGTGTGAAATGCTCCTTTTAAGAGTTTGTTATTCTTGCTTTTAACTATGAACACATAAACAAGGATACTCTGACAACACTTTAATCTACACATTATCAAAAGTCTGTCAATGTATTTTTGCTATGGGATTTCTCCCATGATGTAACTCTGAAAAACAAAACAAAAAAAAAATTTTAATGAAAAAACCACAAATTGTTTTGTGCTAATCCGTCCGAGATATTTGCGATACTGGTTGGCATCAATCATGCTGTTGTAGCCGATAGCAAAACCAGGACAATAAATGACAGTAAATCTCTGGCTCAACAGGAACAATAGCACGGCTCAGGTTAGTATTTTCGTCTCTCAAAATAGACTCACATGGCAGCGAGCCATAGAAAAATCTGAACCAGATTTTCCACTAACACACAAGACAACCCCGGAAGACGTGCACAGAGTAAACATGTAAACATACACACTGTTTTTGGTGTAAAATTCTATCTCTTGGCCTTTACTGCTACAGAAAATATAATTAAACCGCTTTAAGAGGGTTTAATCATGTCTTGTAATCATGTCTTGTTTCTAAAGTTTTAGAACTTTAGAAATATTTTTCTTTCCTTCTTTTACTGACACTCTTCAGCTCATTTATCAGACTCAAAGATCCCAAAAAAAATCTGTTCAATTACCATAATCCAAAGAAAATAAGAAATCTTGTTCACATGCAAGAATGATTTTTACATTGAATAATCTATCATTTTACTTAATTTACCTTGTGGAGCAAGGTTCAGTGGATTCTTGGAATTCCTTAAAACTTCCTTTAAACATAAATTGTGTCGTTTTGAATTCAACCAAATCATAAAGTTTCAATATATTTGACTTTAAAAGTAATGTGTTTGTGTGCTCGCAAATTCTATTTTCTGAATAATCCAAATGGCTGTCTTTTGGAATACATTGAATGGCCTTGGGTTGCTTTTATAAATCCCCCCCAGATTTTCACATAGTAAGACATTATGTGATTAATTGCCATTAAATATTATCTGCTTTTTTGTTTGTTAATTCGAGTACTTTAAATAGAATTAGTTTTTATGCCATAAGAAGCAACAACTATAACAACTGAGAAGCTTTGATTATAAACACAGCGTTTATTTGCATGCAGTGCAACATTTTGATGTTGTTGTCCTGTGATTCACATCACACTAACAGCAAAATAAATAAGAAAACAAGCTGAAAAAACATTTATTTTATTATAAATTCAAAAAATTTAAATGTTACACCGTTAAAGGTGTTTTCTTTAAAAAGATTCAAGATTGACACATGTATTACCAATTGCTTAAATCAAACTAAAACATTCAGTTTGCAGCCTTTTTATGTGTAGAAACACTTGAGAACAGGTTTCATGAACCAGTCATGAAACAACTACTATGCGGTATTAAGAAATACAACTACAAGTTCAACCTAAACCCTGTGACTGATGAGAAACGCTAGGTCACGTTAACGTCTATCTCCCTGGTGTAGTTTAAACTCCCACTGTGCTAAAATGCCTCTTCTGTCCCATTAAAGTGACATTACTGCGCCAACTCTCGCTGGACCTCACCTGTAACCCGCGGTGTTCCTCACGAGTCCCGACCTGCTCATGTAGACGGCGGCGTCTCTTGCTGGGTTTCTTCCACGTGAGTCTGTTTCTCAGAGTTAAAAATTCAACGCTTCCTTTTCAGACGTTGACAAAAAAGTTGATGCCGTGACAGCTGCGCGCGCCAAGACGTCAGAGTGGGCGGGGCCTGTCAGACAGGTGGATGAGGAGAGGCAGCCCGCAGGCCGCGCCTTTTTCTGTCAATGAGGTCACTTGGTTCGATGAAAACACTTCATTTCCTACTTTTGTTGTTGTTGTTGTTTTCTACTCATCACAGTGTTAATAAACCTACTTATTGTTTCCGTAGTTTTCATACAGTATAACCTGGTGAAAATATGGGCCTTTCTTTGACTCTCAACTACTTCAACCACTGCCCTCCATTAAAAAAATGTATAGATAGATAGATAGATAGATAGATAGATAGATAGATAGATAGATAGATAGATAGATAGATAGATAGATAGATAGATAGATAGATAGATAGATAGAAAGAAATTGAGAAGTTTTTGTGAATGGGAATCAGTTGACATCTCCAGGTGTCATGGAGAGAGGTTGGATGCATACACCATGGACAGGTTGCCCGTCCATTGTAGGGCAACTCAGAGATACATCATGCTGGTCATGCATACACATATACCAAAGGGCAATTTTAGAGTATCATATTTGGATCATGGGAAATTTGGAGTATCCAGAGAGAAGGCACACATGTGCAGAGAGAACATGCAGACTTCTCATAGAAAGACCCCAGATTGGTACTGAACCCAGAATCTTGCCCCAATACAAACGCTGGGGCAGTTGTTGCAACTGCCTCACTGTGCAGATAGATAAAGGACTGTTGCTGTTCTTGTATGAAAGTTTTTTTGAAAAGTAATGACTCATTAAATATTTAATCATTGCGAAATTACGAGGCCCGTAAAGAGCTGTCATCAGTACAGACAGGACAATAAACAATATCTGATTAATGAGAATGAAACGAGTTTCTGTGTGAGGACTGCTTGAGTTTTTTATTTGTTGTAGAGGTTTAGATGACTCGTCCTCTTGTATTTTATTACTGTCACATGTTGTGGGTTTTATTATTTCTAACAATAAACACCATGTTCACTGTCACACCAGAATCAATATGCATTTCAAATCTACCTCATTAATCCCAAAGGGAAATTAAATGTTGTTGTAACTCATTAAGATTCTTCCGTTATTGAAGATAGTTGTGACTGTTAGCAGGAAAGAATATCCGAATATTGATCAAGTTCAGAAAACTTATATTTCTATGAAGATGATTCTTTGTCTCCCCCTAGATGTTGGAGCAAAACAGAAACAATTGAGCAGCTTGTTTCTTCAGTAGTTAAAAAGTAGTTTTTGTAAATTTTAACCAGTGCTCCTGTTTCAGTTACATATTCACAGACTTCTGTAGGAGAACAAAGGACTTTTCAGGATTACATTGAGGTATGATTGAATAACCTTTGTGTTTATGTAACATAGTTAATGTATATAATTCCACTTGTCATTACTTCCATGTTTGGGTTCAGGTGTAATGGGTGAAACAGCACCCCCTCCTGGTGGTTGGCAGTGTTAAGTGTGGTGAACACAGACATCTAGTTGCCAGTTGATGGGAGAGGGGCGCGAGGTAGGTTCACTGGGTTTAACGGTTTGGTAAAATGTTCTGTTGGTTTGATGCTAATATGAAGTGCTATTCCTTGGAAGGTGCTGTACTCCCTTGATGAACCTCGTTCCTGATCAGTTTATGTTCTGTTTCATCCAGATAAACTACTTTTCATCACATCCTGTCTCCTGGTCCCTTAGTCACACAACGCAGAGCGAAGTGATAATTAAAGAAGTTACATTTATAAAGCCTCATATTGTTCTGTTCTTTGGTTTTATCTGATTTGCTAAAAAATTAGCTATAAAGAATATTGCTGAGATTTTAATCTGAAAAAATGAAGTTAATTTGCAACTACTATTGAAATCAAAATGTAAATGGTCAACAACACAGATGTGGATTTATGTGATAATTTCAGCAAGCAGTAAAGTCAGTGTTTTTCTTTGGAAAAGGTGAATCGTTTTAAATCCAAGAGCAAGAAACAAGTCAGTAATTCATAAATGCATGGACAAACTTTCAGGTTGATGTGTTTACATTTCCAATTGTTTCTTAAATTCTTGTTGAAAGATTTATGCATTGCTCAGAAATCTATAGAAAAACAAGTAAAAGTTTCAAAGTCAAACTGTCAGAAATCTGTAGAAACTGTATTAGGTCATAGATTGAGTTGTAAAAATTTAAAGCCTGATTTATAGATGAGTATGAAGGCTTAGCCGACAAAAATCAGGTGTCAGAAAATATGTTGCAAAATTGAGAATGAAGCAAACCTTCAAGCATATATAAATCAATTTTTATTCCAAAATATGACTCTACACCTTTTTATACTTTACTGAGATTTTTCATTTTAAGGTGTAAAGATGCATGAAAGCCTGAATTTGAATTGAAAGATCCAAATTGAGGATTTATTAGAATTAAACAGCTTCAGCAAATTTTGGAAATCTGACTTTATGATTAAGTGTTTCCTTTAACAATGTAATTGACAAGGCATAAAGCAAAACATCCATTTATTGCAATTCTCAACTTAGTTGTAAAACTAGAGGGGGGCTGTGGTAGGATGGAAAGCAAATATATTTACCACTGTTGGTTTTCCAATAAAAAACAGAGTTTTCTTTGAGTTTGGATCAAATCATGTTTATTAATGTGTTCAGGAAATCCCCACAGAAACAGTTTACAGGGGAACTTACAGATTTACAATCATTCTTGACAGAAGTGCCAGCTTTGACCCCCATGGTTCAACACTGAGGACGCCTGCTGAGTCTCAGCACCAGGTAACTGCACACCGATTCCCCTCAACAGGTCTGCCACCGAGTCCTTCCAGCTCACTGCCAACAAAGGAGGAAGAGGAGCAGGACTGGTGTTTTACTCCTCAATCTTTAAGTATGCAGCAACACAAATGAGGAGGATTAGCCTGTAAACACCCAGACATTCCAGCCATTTTTCCTTTCTTCTTGTCTAGACCGTTCACAGTTAAAGAGCCTTCATTTTTGGTGCCAATCCTTCATCCTGACGTCGAAAGCTAAAACAGCTGGATGCTTTCAGGTTTCAAAGAAAAACTGTCAACCGTTGGTGAAGAAAAGAAAAAGAAAAATCAGATCAGGCCCTCAGAGATGCTTTTACTACGTCCATGTTCAGGATTTGTCATACTGCTCAAATGCATTTGGTTCAGCAGTCATTGTACAATATAAATGCTAAAACTAATGACAGAAAAAACAAACATGTAACATCTCTTAAAGGAATAATGTGAAGCTCCTGTTCTCAGGCTTAAGTACGAGTGTGAGAATGCCATCAGACTCAAAGATCCAAATTACTCCGAGGAATTAAAAGGAGGACTACCGAGGGAGCAGAAAAGTCGAGGGCTGCATACGTAAACTGACAGAATTTGATTTTTATTTGAAGATTGTTGGCTTGCCTTGTGCTTCGGGAAGAAAGTTAGTGTCCACTGGAGAGCCATCACTAGGAATAATCTGCTATATTTCCAATATAATAATAATAAAACAAACAGCATGATTTTCAAATGACACTAGAATGACCGAGGATGAACTGCTTTTTTTTTTTCCATTTTTTTTCCCCTGTGTTTTCAAACTCTCTGCTTTTTTTTCTTTTGACTTTGCTTTGACCTGATACAGGTTAAGATGCAATTTACTGAATCTCTTACTGGTGGGTTTCAAAATCAAGGAGGTTAAAATTAACATTTAGCATTCGATCTACACTGGGTGAGCGTTTCTACTTATCACAGATCAGACTAAAGGGAGGAGAGCTTACACCCTTGCTCTTTCTTTGCCGTATGAAAACCATGCTTCCTCTGCAGAGTTAGGGTGGGGAGAAAGGGGCCGTGCAAGACTGAGAGTGGGGGTAGGCCGAGCGGGGAGGAGGCTGACGTCGGTGGATGGAAAAGGGTCTTGAAAACCGGACTGCTGATTCCACAGGTGTGTAAAAGGCACGCCAGGGTTACTCCCAATCCCAGCCGACACACACACAGAGATGCCTTCATGCCCACACACACACTCGCTGAACACACACTCATTCACTCTTTTACACACACACCACCCGCAAACACACACACACACACAAGCAGCACAGGCTCGAGCCCCGAGAGCACAGACGGAAGAGGAGAAAGCAGGAAGGAAGTTCTTGAAAGAAAGAGCCAGGTCGGTCCAGGGAACGGGGGTAGAGATGGGGCAGAGGGGCCGGGGTCCGGTGCTGCAGCGGTGTCGAAACAGAAAAAAAAAAAATAATAAAAATAAACCACAAACAAAGAAAAAAAAAAAAAAAAAAACTGGTGGAATGGATCATTTCTGGTTCTTCAGCTGGTTGGAGAGCCAGTCCAGGCCCTCGTAGAGACCGTCTCCGCTGGTGGCGCAAGTGGCCTGGATGTACCAGCTGCGCTGACGGAGAGCGTGTAGGCCCAGCTTATCTGTGATCTCTGCAGCATTCATGGCGTTGGGGAGATCCTGGAGGAAGGAATGCAGATAGTGATCTATATGCGTCTCTGGCTCTGGTGATGTATATGCTGGAAAACTTTGTACATTTAAACCAATATCTATGTTTATTCTGATGAATTAATAACTCCTACTTAGCTTCTTTTAAGTAATTTTATGACTACTATAACCATTTGAGGTCTAAAAGTTTTCTAACTCAGTTTACGCAACCTGTATTTAAAGAGACTCTGAGATCATATAACTTCATAATGCTTCTTTTTAACACGTTTGTAGCTTCAAATTCTGTGGCTGAGCAGAAAATACACTTATTTTCCAAGAAAGCGTGGAATCAACTCATCTGGTTCTCAAAGGAACATGAAAGGAATCAAAAATGTGACTCTTACCTGTTTATTTGCAAAAACAAGCAGCACAGCGTCTCTCAGTTCGTCCTCAGCCAGCATTCTGGACAGCTCCTCCCTTGCCTCATTCACCCTCTCCCTGTCGTTGCTGTCCACCACGAAAATAAGCCCTGCAGAAACAAGCAATGTCTATCTGAGCAGATATCAACCTTCATGAAACTTTGCCAACACATTCTGGCTGCACCATATTAAAACAGTCATTTGCAATATAAATATCACATTCACTGGTATTATGATGACAAAATGTTTGATATATTGTGGGGAACCTCAATACATCTCTTTCACATTTATGACCTGACTCCACAGCCAATTCAAAGAGTTTGATACA
Organism: Poeciliopsis retropinna; assembly: GCA_010277075.1. Taxonomy (NCBI): domain Eukaryota; kingdom Metazoa; phylum Chordata; class Actinopteri; order Cyprinodontiformes; family Poeciliidae; genus Poeciliopsis; species Poeciliopsis retropinna. The sequence continues at coordinate 3,995,626 of VMRM01000023.1, forward strand.
TTAATAATTAACTTCAGTTTGGTTATTACTGCCTGGGATTTAATAACTAAAAATCATTTCAAGATAACACTGAGAAACTTGAAATGCAAACATACCTACAGTGCTGCCAAGTAAAGCAATACTTGGGTGTTAAATAAAGCAAATAAAAACTCAACCCGACAAAATATTTAGATGAATCTTGAGAGAGCTCTCAGATCAGTAAATAACATAACAGCAGCTGCATAACATTCGATTGTGCTTTTCAAAGTAGAAAAACCAAGTAGATTGTAGTTCATTAAAAGGTTCAAACTATAATCATTTAAGTGTAGGAAAGCCTGAGCTGACCAATACAGCACCTTGTATAAACAGATACTTTCTAGAGTCACAAGAAAAGCAAAATGTCTAACAACTGTGGTAACTGCATACAATTTGTTATTAATATAGTTACCCAACCCACTGCTTCACTTTTAACAGATAGAGGATAATGTTATGTCTGCGATCTGAGACAGTCATTTGATATACAGAGAGTTCAGTTAAAGAGACAGAGCGTTCCAGCCTCAGGACCGACAGACAGAACAGGAAAAGGTAACCCAGGTAACTGCCAACATTGTGCTTGCCCACTTTTAAATCTATAAATTGGAACAATTTAATCACTCAGAGTTTTATGGATTAAGAGCTTTGGAACTACTGCCCAACAAATGAGCTAAATCTTAGAAAGAGCAAAACTACTTTTAAACAAATATTTCAAGCAGTCCATTGACCAGAGAGAACTAAAGTGCTCCAACCAAATCATGACTTTAACTTTCTGGTACATAAAAAAACATCTTCATCAAGATGCCAAACCTACATTAGTAGTTTGTTGTTTTATTTTATAGGAACACAACTAGATGGCAATCACGCTCTACAGTCCATAGTATTTTCTGATGAATAAGATTTCAGGAAAGGGAGGAGTCAAACAATACATTCTTTCAGAATGGAACAATGGAGCATGAGTCACTAGTTCACTTGCTTTAAAACATCTTCTGTACACCAACAAGGCCACCTATAGGCAGAAGTGAACACTGTCCTTGCTGTGGGTCAAGATGCAGTCACCCCTCACCTTGAGTGTTCTGGAAGTAGTGGCGCCACAGCGGCCTGATTTTGTCCTGACCGCCCACATCCCACACCGTGAAGCTGATGTTCTTGTATTCTACCGTTTCAACGTTAAAACCTGCAGGAGGAAGAAAAAGCACTGATGAGTCACTGGCTGAAGGGTCTTTTGGCAACAAAAGTTGGCATAAAAACTGTTTAAACATGCAAGACCTTTATTTTGTTACTTAAAATTGTATCATGAGCATAATTCAGGCATCGCAAAAAATAGCCAGATAAAAAGAGAACCATACCAATAGTGGGAATGGTGGTGACTATCTCGCCGAGCTTCAGTTTATATAGGATTGTTGTTTTTCCAGCAGCATCGAGGCCAACCATTAAAATTCTCATCTCCTTTTTGCCGAACAGGCCTTTGAATAAGCTTGCAAATACATTCCCCATGTTGGCGAAGCTGAAAAGGAGAGGAAAACTGTTAGGGGGTTACATCTTTTGTGTACAGGTAAGAGCAGGAATTAAGTCAAATGTAAAGGGTGCTTTCTGTTCCACAAAGAGGAAATTATGGAAAAATAAGAGGAATGACTTCAAGTACTTCTGCTAGAACAGAAACGACTAGCCTGGGAACCACATTTCTGCTTTCACCAAACTCTGTTTTCACAAAAATACACAGCCACAAAAGTTTGAGTTGATAACAGAAAAAAAAAGAAAAAAAATACTTCTGATGAACTGGACACATAAGATTTTTTTAGAGAACAGACAAATAAGAAATGAACAATTCTTTGTTTTTATTTTTTTAATAGCTTTTTAATCAATCAAACACATTTCACTGATATTTAATCCGTACACAATGGATAAGTAGAATACCTTTGTTTAAGAATAGATGATGGAAGGAGGTACAGACAGATGCCTAACTTATTGTAACTTTTAAAAATTGTACTGCAAATTTACTGATCAATAATCTCCCAGTTATGTCTGCATTTGGAAGACTCCCTCAAACCAAAATCAGAAGAGCCAGCTAAAACACTGCTGCACCAAGAAAAACAAAAAAGACGGAATTCAATGCAAAACGTTAAAATTTATAACTCATTATCAAATGGCTTTTAGAAAGCAAGAAAAATCAGCATAATTTATATAGTTTTGGCAAAGCACCTCAAGATGCAATACCAAAACTGTCAATCTTTTGCAGTCAAAAACTCATTAAAAACTGATGAAATTAGGCAAAATAAGTCTTCAAAAAATGTTCTGCAGAACCAAGAACCTTGGTGTGCTGAAACAAGTTTATCTATAAAGATTTATTAGAACCGGACAGAACGTATTCTCACACCTACAGAAGTACATTAAGGATGTTAGGATGAGGTTTAAGGAGTAAGGAAACAACCTTGTATAAGACTGTACTATTTTGAACATCACTGATGAGCAGGTGACTTAAGCTACAATAAAAGAAAAGTGGTTAGCATTTATTTTTTCTGTCCCCGATTCATCTTCATTTTAAAGAAAGATCTTCTCTTCTCTAAGGCATATTGGAATGATGAACCTCTCAATTTCGGCCAAACAAGCCACTTAAGTTTCCTTACAAACTTTTAAATTCTTCCATATACCTGAAGATTATGTTTTTTGGGACACTTAAAACAAACAACAAAAAAAAACTATTGATCTGACATCTTTGCACATTTGTCAGTCCCCCAAAAATTACATTTTTTACGAACATATCTGGTCCTCAAGTGACGAAATGTGCTGTAAAACAAAATGGAATTTTATTGAAAGAAAAGTCAAAATAAGATTTGAAATGGCAAAAGTTGAGTAAAAACATTTTTTTCTGATTATCTTTGGCCAATTTGTCGGCTTTTGTTCAAATCCACAGCTAAACAATTCTACAATATTTCCTTACTCAATTGTTAAAGTCAGTTTATTTTGCCGCTTTTTTTATTATCTGAAGGTATATAGAAACGCTTGCACCGCACTTAAAACAACAAAACGGGATCTGAGCAAAACTAAAAACGGATTTTATAGGCCCCTACAGTGATCCAGCTTTCGTTCACCCGGATAAGCTTAATAGCTAACGAGCTACTTGATAAGAAAGGCCTGTTCCAACTGGTAAACCTGGTATTAGTAACACGCATGATGTTAACATTTTTTGTTTTAGTTATTTGTTTATAGCTCGACCTCAAACTAAACAAACGTTTACGAGTGGCATGATGGACAAGAATAAAAACAGTTAAATCTAAAGTAAACGGCGTGTAGCTTTAGCCACGTTAGCTTCACCAAGGGCGGATGCTTTGGCTAGCCGCTAAATGGATTCGTTGACAATTTAAAACGTAGCGCAATTTGACCCACGACAACACACAACGAAGGTTTACAACACTCACATATTTTAAACAAACGTAGTTATAACCGAAGCCCAGTTCGGTAAAAGGAACCCGCAGTGGCTCCTTTCAGCTCGGCCGTGACAGAAACTGCTGTAGCGCGCTAGCTGCCGTTAGCGAACTGCCGCGTCACTGCTCAGAGAACACCGTGACGTCACTCCAAACGCCGCTCAAATCGATCAGTTCGGACATTAAGACTTTTAACACACACACTGCAACATTGAAGTACAAAAATAAACGTCTCTTAGTCAGTTATTACCTTTACAGAGACGACAACCCGATCTTTGCGTTATCTTTCACTGTCACTCCAAAATGGCGTCTTGCGCAACCAGGGAGACACCGGCGTACTTCCCACTTTGAAGCCACGCCAATCGCAGCGCAAATAGTGTAACTGATAACCCGCCTTGGTTATCCAACGGTCCAATCAGAGTGGCGGCACATCCTTGTGCGCACAGTGTACAAAATGTCGAGGAAGTGATGCCTATATGGCAAGCTAATGTACCATATAATTTTTGACAGCACACACGCATACTTTATATTTTCTTTGTCGAAATGCTTCCTAAATCCAAGATGTAATTCGTATAAAATTATCATTTTATAAAATAGTGGTTAGTTTTAGGAATGAGTTTTATAACAATAAAATCATGATTATGATTTTGTGCATAAGAAATAATTTTTTTAAAGAAAATACAAATGTGCTTTTTGGTTCAAAGAATATTTTTGAACTGCTTTAAATCTGTTATGTGTAGCTGACATATTCACTTTACATTTAAAATAAACTAACCCTTAAAAAGAACTCAATCTTGTTCTGAATAAGCATCTTGCTAAAGTCTGACTTCTTGCTGAAAGCACCAGAACACAATGTCAGAATGTTTACTGGGTATACGTTTTGTTTTAGATTTCTTCAAAAGAATTATATTAGACATCTTTAACAAGAAAATATTACAGCCTTTTAGTAGTAATCAAGCCTTTTTATTATAAATTTGAAGTGTGTTCTAGTGGCTATCTGAAGCCTACGATGCATGTGTAGGGAAAGAAATGTCTTTCTAACCTGGAAGAACTTAATCAGAAAAAGTTACTATACAAGTCTAGCCTGGTCTTTAAGTACTAAATGCAACAAAATAATAAACAAAATCTTGTGACCTAGTTGTTTTTAAAAATATATCATTTATTTATAATCAAAATGTATTGCGTGTCTATGACAGTTATTATTCTGTCAAAAGCAGGACTCAGCATTGTATTGATTATATGTTACAACAACCTACCACACTTGGCCTAACGAGTCACTCCAGTTTTAGGTTAGACACTCCTAAAGTTGATGATCTAATAGGCCACATTGCCAATTTGACATTGTAACTTCCTGATGCTTATTACTGTGTTCATAGTCTTTATGGAAAAAATTCTGTGAACATCTGCAAATGATTTTGACATGACAGCACCAGTACATAAAGTTCTGCATGTTTGCTTTTGAGGCTAAGCAACCTCTGGGGGAGAATACCTTTAGACAGTTAATATTTATCCTCAAGGCACAGAGCTTAAGTTGAACTCACACCATAATTGCCAATTTGACTAATAATACAACAAATAAAAAAAAAACATTAAAAAGTATCACAAGATGAAAAGTGTTGACATGAATTACAGAGATTCAAAAGAACTACTTAAAAAACATCTGGTATATTTGAAAGTCACAGAGGTCAGCTAAAGGTCGCTAAATGATCTCAAGATCACCAACAGTGGCAGGAATGAAAATAACAGCAAAAACAATAACTGTGATCAGAAAATTTACTTTAAAGTCCCTTTAATTAAAGATGTAAAATTTCAAACAAGGTAAAATTTTCCAAAATAGTGTTTGTGATCAAACATCAATCTTGGGTAAAGAGCTGTTTTACTTTTTTTTTCTTGTTTTCTTTTTTTCATTGACAAATCGGCTAAAATACTGAATATCTTCATAACATCTTTAACCTTGTTTAGTCTAATGTGGATATTTCAGTACTATTACGCTTACTATGGAAGAAGCTGCTTTGGTAAATCATTTAGTCATAAATCTAAATAAGTTACCTTTGGAATAATATCTGAGCAATTGTTTTCTCATTAAGTAAATGTCTTATTAAAAATGAAGTGATGTTTTATTCATCTAAAATCTAAATCTCACTGTGTTCAGTGGTAACACTGTCCCTTTTCAGGTTTTAAATCCTCTTCATATATTGGAAAACATGTGACGAGTCACATGATCACATGTGTGAAACACTTCCTGACACGTAACAGATTGAAAGCTTTGCTTGTTTATTAGAGCTGTAAACATTTACAACGTGCTATATGTGCAGATGTCTGGGCAAACATTTAAAGCATTGGTCAAGTGTAAGAATGCATCTGAACACAGCAATGACTAGGAAACACAGCAAAAAGTAATATCTCAGTTTTAGAGATAGAAGCAACACAGAAAAAAGTAGCTGTCATTCAAGTCTCAAAGCCTTGAGAAAAATGCTGATAAAATTCATAATCTAAATCCTAAAACTTGGGTTTGACCAGCAAAGAGAACTCGCAATCAGCTGAGAACTAGTTTCGTTTCCAGTTGTAAACCTGAAAGGAATGAAAAAAAAGAAGGCAAGGAACTAAAGCAGGAAAATAATCTAAGCAAACAACCAAGTTGTCACGGCTCCCATATTTGTTCGCAGTTTACAGACACTTTGACTTCACTGGAAAAATTACATTTGTGCAGTTATGTAAATAGTAGGTTGTGTGGCTGCACAAACGAGGGTAAGGCAATAATCTTGCAAGACTATAAGTTAGAATATTTACTGTTGAATAATAGAAACACATTTAAAAAATAATGCTGCATATTAGAAACACCAACAGTAGGTGTTAGGGTAATTCACAGACAAACATACTTGTAGAGATATAAAATTTCTAAATTCATGTGTTTCATAATATCTCGACGGTCAAGGTTTTTAGTTGGATGTTGACTTAGCTATTTTGAAACTGTATATGTCCTGGATTTTTAGCACAACAGACAGACGCAAAACAAAGTGAGCAGCAGCATTGCTGATGAGGTGAGACAAATCAGAGTTTGCAGATGGATTAGAGGAAACAATGTGAAATGCACATCTAAACCAACTCTGAAAGATATCAAATGTAAGTCACAAAATCACTTGTTTCATTTAAAGAGCCAAAGGCATCAGCTGCAGATATCACAACTGGGCTTTGAGGCCGGGAACACAAAGCCTGGTCTAGTGAATATCTGCTGAGTGTGCAGAAAGGTGTTTGAACAGCAAGAATCCTCTGTGGGCCTCACTGCCTTGTGGCAACAAGCCAGTCCTGCTGCAGCAGGATGTTGTAAAGAAAGTCTTTTGTTCCAACAATACAAATATATTTTTCTGTTTACTAACCACACACCTCCTGGAGTTTCCCATCATGTTATTCCCACAGTAGGATGTCATCATAAAGCTAATAAGAGCTCATCATATGTCAGTGACCTCCACACACTGTGAAGATCAGAATGAAGAAGTTCAGAGGTCCCAGGTCACAACAATGTGACATTCCTTCAAGTTCTGAGCGTTTTGAGCTCTTCTGATTTTTTTCCCCCTCTTTTCTTGCAACAAAATTAGCTTAACTGACTACTAAATGTCAGTCTCATTCTCTGAGCTCCAGCTTGCCATCTTGGACTCTCCAGCTCCAGCGCTGACATCTGTCAGGAGCAGGAACACAGCGGAACCATGATCCCGATTCACTGATCTCTTCCTCGAAGGACACCGTCTTTCTGTCCAGAGTCTCCAAAGTGAAAGTTTTTCCTGAGATCTGAGAGACACATGGGAGGAGTTGTGAGGATCGAGGACAGTTGGATGTCAACAGCTCAACAACCTGGAAATATAAATTGTACTCTAAGAGCATCTCTCAGTTGGACGCAAAACTAATTAACCCTCAGACTGTTGCAAAACAGGTTTGTTGGAAGAATTTAAAACTGTTCAGGTATTAGCAATAAATACATGTGCAGCTGATTTAATTCAAATTAGAGACAATAAATCCTTCTTTAAGTGACAACTGCTTTCTTAAAGTTATACAACCCCCTGAATAAAACTGAACACACATCATTATGTTGATGTTTCACTCCATGCTAGAAATACGTTTAAGTCAATAAAAGAGATCATAAACACTGGACAGACTGCAAAAGACATACAGTCAGACTTGTTGGCAGCGTACTGAACTTTCAAGTTTTCACAGCGCAAGACACATATTAAATTCTGAAGGCCACTATGACAAATCTCCAAGTTGTGCACCCCTACTGACCCAAAAGCACAAGAATAATCAGCTCTAATCTAATCACATCTATATGAATAAGCCAACGAGTTACTCTGGTTTATTCAGAATAACTCTCATATGGACATATGCTGAGAGGATGTTGAAGTTCTCAGCATACGTTCATACCTGAAGAGCAGGTTCATACCTGATCACTGATTCCTATGGCAACATGACCCACTTTGACTTTCCGCCGTTCTTTGATCCTAAAACACTTCCCTTGAAGGTTCTCAATCCAGATGTCAACACCTGGAATTTGTCAGAGTTTTTTTTTTTTTTTAATTCAACCAGTCAGTTGAATAGTGTGTAAATATAGAGAAGGACTTTTACAATGAAGTTACCCTCAAAGCAGTGTGGAGATGTTTGATCGGCTGAAGTTTTCCATACCAATTGTCCACCGGAGTGACTGTTGCAGGAAGAAAACACTCCAGAACTGAGGTCATCAGATGAATGTTCTGAGTCCTTAAATATACAAAGATATTCTTAAAAATTGCCTTAGTGGACTCATTGGTCATCCGCTATAAGTATGACTTTATGCACCTCATCTATCTGTGATGTGTCTGAGCAGCTGAAACAAGATGGAGGTTCATCACGAGGTTCTGGGGATGGAGTCTGGACTGTGGTCCCTATAGGAACATCTGAAAAGAACATTTTGCAGTGAGGAGTAAAGAATAAATGAGTTATTCTTTATCTGTCTTATGGAAGACAGGGTTAGATACTCATTACAATACATATGCCTTTCATTTTTATAACTAATTTAGACTTTGAAGTAGTAAAAACATTCATTCAGCAAGTGATATTTATGGTTGTATAAAAATACAACATTGGAAAACATTGTTCAACTGAATTATTGTCTTACACAATCTCAATCTCCTAGTACATTGTTTAATGAACTGCTGTGGGATGTCAAATTAAATTTCAAACCACAGCCTTGAATAATATGTCCAAGGAAAATATTTTTATTAAAAGTATTTCATGCCGCTTTCATAAAACATATGAATTGACAGGACAAATAATGTACTATACATCTAAACTAGAAAATTCCTAAAGAAATTTAACCGGGGCCTGCCAAATTGTGCCCGTCTGTTTGGACCCAGCGTTCTGATGCTAAAAATTAGCATCAATGCTAATCTTAGCTAAATTGTAGTCAATAGCCTGTGGAGAGTCACAAGCATGTTTACTAACATGGACTTGCACCATTCAGTATGTTGAAATTAGTGTAAAAGCTAAAATTAGCCAAAATGCTAATGTTAGCGTGAATACTGTCAGTAGCATGTGGGGCATCACTAGCATGTTGTCTGTAATTTACTTACTCCCTTCAGTCCAGTACTAAACATGGCTAATGAGTAAGAGAAATAGCTAATACCTTATTTAAGGTAAAAGGTGAATGATAATGCGCAAGACAGAGCCCTAACCTGAGAGAAAAATATAATGCGAGTTAATATTATTGCACCGCCTATGGTGGTGCACTAACCTGACAGGAATATGTAGGCTTTTATTTTGAAATTTTCAGTAAGCTTCATATTAAATGGCAACATTCCATGTGTAACTGGTTCAGTTAAGTCAGTTATATAATGGTCAAAAGAGCAATGACATAATATAAAAAAATGTCTAGGCTTTTATTTTGAAATTTTCAGTAAGCCTATTAAGTGTTCCCATATGTCCCCATGTTAAATCCACCCATATGTCCCATATAAAGTGTTTCGCAAGTCAGTCACTGCTCTCCCTATGCATTGCTTTGGGCAGGCCCCAATATTTCAGTTTGTCAGTTAAGTTCTCTGGAGTACTATAATATAGACATCGAACTTTCAACATTGCTGTCACTGTTTGGGATGCTTTGTTTGGCTAAATATCTGCTCAAGAAGTCAAATATTTTGCCATTTTTGACAAATTATTAACAGATGATTCTATGCTCACCATCTCTGAGATACCCCAGCTCTTCTTTTGAACCCCATGGAGCTTCATCTGTATGTAGACCTCTCTGCAGCAAAGGGAAAAAGCCTTTGAGTGTACGCAGATACTCAGTGGAGCCAGAGGAATCCCACTCTTCATCCTCTTCCTCAAAGTCTCCCTCATAGTCCTTATCAGTTTTCAGCCACTTCTCCTGAATGCACTCCTCTTCCACAGCCATGTATATGTCCACCTCTGACTCAGAGCCGGTCTCTGACTCCTCATCATAATCATCTCGCAGGGACTTAGGATGGGAGTTCCACGCCCCTGTTCTGAAATCTGTCTCTGCGATGTCACCTTTCGACTCAGTAGTGTCCTCATCCACTGCTACAGTCCTCCAAGGGCTCACCCAAAACACAGCTGGATCTGAGGAAGTGGCTTGGGATGATGATGATGAGGAGGAGGAGGAGGATGATGATGATGGTTCTTTTGGGAAAAAGAGTTTGTCTTCCTGTTGGCCATGATGCAACTTCTCACAGGCGGCTTTGATGGAGGAAGAGCTCAAACCTCCAACTGTATGTAAAAAATATTACTATGAAGTTAAGGTTGTTTTCAACCAGTTACTAATCTGATTACTTGAACATTTATTGTTACTAACCAGAGCATAATATAGATTTAACATTATCAAATGCCAAGTATCCATATATAGCGACCACGACAACAAAGAAGGCAAGGTAAAGGGGGGCAAACTACTGGTGGAAATTTGTCTGTTCTAACAAAGGCTCTTATCCATGTCCTGTCCAGTCTAATTTTCTAATAAAAAGATTATTTTTAGCGTTAGTAACAACCACTTTATCCCACAGAGCATGTTATTTGATTTGATAGAATCCCACTCGTCATGTTAAAATGTAATGTGTGAACCTGCTCTGAGGGCTTTGGTAGTTTTTCTCCTGAGGTCCTTGGCCGACGCTCGTCTGTCCGGGTCCTTCCGAAGTCCAGCCCTAAACACATTGGCTGTGAAGTTGTTACAGTTGGACGGCACCTCACATAAAGGTGGAGGCTCATTGACAATCTATGACAAAAATGCAAGAAGAACCATAATTATTGATTTTCATCTACGTTTGCCCAGTCCAGTTTGAAAATAACAGTAAAAAAGACATTCTGACCTGGAGACACAGTGGATGGGAATAGTAGCGTATCCACGGCTGGCACCCATTGAGCATATGCAGTAGCATACAACAGCTGCTCCACACATCTGCCTTGGAGCACACTTGATCTCCTCGAGCCACCTCTGGGGCCATATGAGTCTCTGTGCCAGGAAAGGCTGCTCCTACAAATACATAAAAAAACAAGAACTGGAGTTATATTTCAGAATTAATGTGAATTTATACTGCTATGCACTTCTTGGAGCCAATACATTTGACACGGCATTGGCTCCAAAATAAAATTTTGTTGACTTTTTTTTCTATTGCACATGAAAATAAGATGACCTAAGGCACTGACTAATATTGAAATATTAAATATATTTAACCAAAACAATAAGGGAACAAGTTTATTTTATTACATTTTTTTTGGTTGAGGTTTGCTCCAAATGTTTGTAGTAAACTAAGGAAAGATATCACTTCCTGATCCAGAGACCAGTCACTTTTTATGTGACACAATTATAAAATGTGTTCAGACAAGTTCATATTTTCTATTTCTTTATTCCTGATTGACACCACAGTAGTGAAAGTAAAACATACTGAGAGAAGGTTGCTCAATACGGCTAAGCCAACCAAAAAAACAGTAAAACCACCACAAGAAATATCTACAAATTAGGCAAAAAATAGAGAGAAAGGATGTTTTTGAAAGTCCCCGAACTGAAGTTGGAGCTTTATATATTTGATGTATATGCAATGATTATTATTCTTGATAATTTGTTCATGGCATTTGACTAAAAGTAATGTCGGCTGCTTGCTTCACAGTTGCCATGTGCAAATGTACAGTATAATTGTAATCATAAAATTGGACAATTATAAGTGCGAATTGATATAAGATATAGAAATAGCATGACTTTCTGCATAATTCTGCAAAACATGATAATATTTGAAAAGTATATAGTAAATTGAAAGTTACCATAGTCCTGACTCTTTCTTTCAATAGTTTATTGTTTATGCAAGCAGTGCTCTAGAGTCTAGACCACTTCAGTAATGCAAATTTGCGTCTCAGCTTTCTGCAGACGTTTCAGCATCAGCTCACCTCTAAATGCTTTAGTGCTCCGTCTGTTGTCATCTAACATCTCTGAGAGACCAAAGTCACAGAGGAACGTGTCTCTGCAGTCTGCAGACAGCAGCATATTGTCAGCTGGAATAAAATCAACACACAGTATTCAGTGTGGCAGCCTGTTTGTATTAGGCGCTCTTTGTGAAACATTGACTCAGGAACTGGAGGCTGTCAGTGACGGTCAGAGTAATGGGTACATGGAGGTTTCCTGCTTCTGCAGAAGCAACATTTCAAGCCATAATCTCCTGAAATAAATTACAAACTTGTGGCTTCATTTCATCCGTTGTCATCTTCAACTACACCATGAAAGTGGAACGGTGAAATCCTCTCAGGAGGAATTACTAAGGGTTAGGGGAGAGGTGTCTACCAGCTTTGTTGTTGATAACCTTCAGAAGTGAAAGTGTTTCTTCACAATAGTAACAAAGAGAGTTACTATTGTTTTATCTCGTTTTCAGAAATGACAGTTTGGACTATGCTGATATTGACTGATTTCTTGTGTTGATGTTGACAGTAAAACTGTCACTGAAAAATAATGATCCACCGAGATGTATTCTCCCCATCAGGATTTTTGATTTACAATTCTTCTCATGATTTTAAATCAAATAAGAATACATCAAAACCTTCAGTTGCATCCAAAACAAAGCAGAAATACACTACAAATAATAGATTCTTGGCTGAAACGGGAATTTTGCTCAAGCAGAAGGAAAACTCCATAAATCAACCTTATTTATTTGTTGAGTTTTCTGTTTATATCTTCAAAATATTGATCTATAAAGACAAGTTATTCTGGATTTGTTTCTGTGAGATGAAGATTAACTCAAATTAAATTAAATACAGAGCTTTTACCTCTGGATGTAAGGTCTAAATGCTGGCAGGGGTACAGTGATTAAAAGAAAAATATATAAATTTCCTGCTCAAAAATATCATCCTTGATTCAGTAAATTCATAGATTATGTTTTTGAGTCTTATACAGAAACGCACCTTTGACATCCAGGTGAACCACTTTTTTGTGGTGCAGGTGCTCAAGAGCCCCCAGTGTCTGATGAAGGTAATGCAGGGCTAAATCTTCAGGAAGGCAGGTCATCTCTTTTAGAAGCTGGGCCAAGCAAGCTGGAAAAGTTTGGCACGTCGTGTTCATTCTTTCTGACCAGAATAAAGCACTTTTCAGCAGATGTAGTTCAGTTTACCTGGTTTTAGTTCCATAAATAGTATGACGTTCAGTCCATCTCTCACTGCTCCAAACAGCTCCACAACTCGAGGAGAGTTCAGGGCGCTCCATGTCTTCACCTCCTCACTGCTGAAGTGACTCAGGGGAATCTGATTGGACCACAACATGACAAGTTTCAGCTTTTAGCCAATCCAAAAGACTTCTTGGAGTTTGACTCTTGGTTGGTTTCTGTTCTGACCCTTTTGGCAGCACATTTAAAGCCACTGCTTTTATCCCGAACACAAAACACGTCACCATATGAGCCATTCTGGATGTGGTGAAGAACAAAGTACTCCTCTCCCTCTCTGTACTGAAAACTGTTGGGGTGTAGAAGCTAAAAGAAGAAACATAATAAAAACATTGAGCACCAAAACTCCAACACAAGATAAAGCTACAGCATTTCTTCAAGGAGAATCCTGCTCATTGCATTTCAGAACATATAGTTAGTATAATTGAAACTCTCTCAGAAACTGTGTACAGAAAGTATGCAATAAAAGTATACCTCATGTCTGGAGGTTCCTAAATAGTGTGAGTTCCTAATTCATTCTGTGTCTCCCTTCAGTCAAAAGAAGCTAAACTAGAGGACAGCTTTGGTCTTAAGCTTATCAGATGCATCTTACAAGCCTCAGACACAATTAATTACTAACCAGTCAAGTCATGGTTTTTCAAAGAAGATATGTAATTTATAAAAATCCCTTTTCTGACTCAACAGGAACATCAATATAATATGCGGATGATTATGTAATGTGAGAAATTACAGTGTGCCTGGATATTGTTTTAAACAGAAAAGAGATTGTTCATAAAAAACATTTTTCTTAGAGAGAAATAGTGTCCTGTCTTTTCGAAAACACATATAATCATTACTTCTGCTTTTGGTGGCCTTTGTGTTATGGATTGAAGACTGGGTTTGGGATTCCAAACAAAAACGCCCTTACTCGTTGCCAGTATTCTGCTGTGCTCAATGCTTTTTTGAGCTCACTTCTTTCTCTCGTGTTGATATTTTTTTTTGTACATATTTCTTGTCTATGTGCTGTTGGACATGGAAGTAAATATAACTGTCATGATATACAAGCCCCAACAAAATCTCAAAATATAATGTTTAAAAGGTTAAAATATTGAGCAACAATGTGGTGATTCTTGAGTACGTAATAAGGTTTTGGGTTTTTTTTTTTAAACTGTGCGACTATTTTGTCCTACTACGAGTTTACAGTCATGTCAATACTGACACAATGAAAAAGAAACTAATACGTTTATGACTTACATGATGGAATATAAGTCCTTCATTGGCAGGTTTGGTGGTTGTCCAGTTATCCAGAATCTGTTTTATTGAGTTGTTAATGAAAGTTGAAATGAAGAGTTTTGGTATCTGCATCACTCTGCCTTTCAACTCATCAAACTCTGAGTCACCGTCATTAAAGGTGAAAGTCGCCTGAGACAAGTCTGAAATCTCCTGCAAGCTTTCCAGGAACTCCGAGGAGTCGGAATCACAATTCGAGTGAAAACCAGAGACATTCATCAAGTCAGAGGTCGGATCAGAAATGTTTGAGTCGATTCCAAGCTGATCAGATTCACTGTAGCAAGATGAGTCTGACTCGCTCTCGTGACTGAAAACAGATTCATAGTCACAGTCTGAGTAGACTCTGTCATCAGAGCTGGACAAGTCGTCCGTCTGTCCAGACACGCAGGAGTCTGGCAGGCGGCAGGAGTCGGTGAACTGAGGAGGTGGTGGTATGATCCCAGTCGTCTTCAGCCAGTCGATCTCTTGCACCCACAAACCCTGGATAACTGGAGGCTCCCCTCCTTCCTCCAGCCTCTTCGGTCGGCTTCGAGTCTTTCTGCGCTGTTTCCTGTGGAGGTGTTGATGAAACTCTTCATCTTCTGTGTCGGATAGTAAGGCAGCATCCTCACTAAAAGATCTGAAGTCAAGAGGGAACATTCAACACTTGTTTAAGATTAAATTTTGGATTTCTATTCCAATACTACAGCATATTCTCATCTGTTAATCGGACACATTAAAGAGATTGGTGGCATTTAAATATCAAACAAAAACCTTAGAACATCTTCCTTTAACTTGATTTCTTTTCTTCCAGATGTTTTTTTACATGTCTTTTTTCTCCTTGGTTTACTCATAAGTCATTTATATCAGACAGCTAAAAATATCAGACTCTTGGAAAGGCACAAAAGAAATTAAATCAAACAGCTGATTTCACAAAAATTGATGGACATCTTCAAGTCTGCATGGGATCTTTTTAAATCTGAATGTCTCATCTTCCAACTTGTAAAGGTTTCTATATATGTGTATTATGCTGCCAAAAGTATTCGCTCATCCAGGTGCCGCCCAGTCTCTGTTCTACAAGTTAACGAGTTGAGGTCAAGAGTCTGTGCAGCCAGTCATGTTTTTACACTCCAAACCTGCTCACACAAGTTTTTTTTATGAACATAGAAACTGAAGTTTAAACTGTAAAATTATCCAAAATGTGTTTGTATGAAGAAACATTCAGAGTTCCTTTAACTGGAATGAAACTGGACTTCCTGAAAAATGGTCCCACACAAAAAAACCACAGAGAAGCAAACTTTACATTTGAAAATGCTTCTCCTGACAACTGATACAGCTGCTAAGCCATGAAAATCTTCTTGCACTGTTCTTGAGCTAAACTGTAGAACACATGAAGTTAAAAGGTCGGCAGCCGTCGTCTCTGCAGAAAACTGATGACCTGTGTGTACTATTTGCCTCCACAGACTCTGACCCCACTGTGTAATTTTTTGTGACTTAGCTTTTCATGGCTGAGTTGCTTTCATCTCCAATAGATTCCACTTTATGTCACAAATGGACTTATTGTCCGGGTGGCACAGAATCACAACACCATGCTAGAGTTCACTAAGCTCCTAAGAACAAAAAATTTTTTAAAAAACATCTGGAGAAGCTCAGTGAAAGTACGCAATTACAGGCAGAAGTTTTTCAACTTGAAATAAAT
This sequence comes from Poeciliopsis retropinna, assembly GCA_010277075.1. Lineage (NCBI taxonomy): Eukaryota > Metazoa > Chordata > Actinopteri > Cyprinodontiformes > Poeciliidae > Poeciliopsis > Poeciliopsis retropinna. The sequence continues at coordinate 4,011,681 of VMRM01000023.1, forward strand.
TAGACAATTCTAATATTTTTAAAAGAATGCTGACATGGAAAATATCTGACAGTGACTTTGACTTCAGCTTTAAACTCGGACTTATAATGGGTGTAGAATCACTTGTGTATTATGGTTCTGAACAACAGAAAGGGTCTGAGACCTGAGCTCCTGTTGCAACATGACTCATCCTCCACAAACAAACCTGTAGAAATACCTCTTTCATTTTTGCATGAGCTCATTCAGTTGATCTAACTGTGATGTCATCAGTGGCGAACCTCAGAAACCTGGTGGGAGATTTTTCCCAGGGCAGGTCAGAGGGCGTGCGTACCTGTGCTTCTGGAGGAGGTGAGGTCGTAGGCAGGGATTCTGGGTGTTGGACGGGCTGAACTCTTGAAAGTCCTCTCCTAAAAACAGAAAATGATGTTTGGCATTTTGCATGTTTATGTAAGCGTACGAGTCATTTCACCTTGTCCTAACTTAAAGCTTATTTGAAACACAACATTGGCAGTTATGGGTGTCAGACAAATTGTCAGCAGTTCAAGTTTTAGGTTTTTGTGGTGGGACAACTGAAACATTCAATAAAGAAAGAAAACTGTTGAGAACATTAATCCGTAAAGAATCAAACAGGAGGTTGACTCCTTCTTAGACATTTAAATTAATTGTTGTAATAATCTTCTGGCATAAAATTCACAGTAAAAATACACACTTATTCTCACTAATAAAATAATATACATTAATAAGGAAAAGTATTTGTCCCTTTACAGATGTGTTCAATCGTAAATATTTTTCTCACACTATTTCAGATAATCAAACAAAAAAAAACTATCCAATCCAATCGAAGTGGTTGTGGCGTCATTGACAGCAACAACTGAACAATTACTGCAAGACATCTTGGTCCTGGAGCAGATGTAACAAGATGTATATGTTTCAAAATGTTCCACTTTTGTCTCGCCAGTCCACAGAATATCTTCCCAAAATGTCGCTTTGTGACCAAATGGATGATTCATCTTAGAGTAATTTCGTTTGGCCTTCCGTCCCAGGGAAGGTCCCTCACTACTCCATGTTTTCTCAATTAAAATGCCACAAAACGACATAGAAAGCGACTCTGTCCAGATTGATGTATATGAGTGACTTTTGTTTCTCATCTATTCTTTAATTTCTTTCTATTGGGGGATATTGTGTTGCTGTCTGATATTTGTCATCTGGCTTCATGTCGACGCAGAGGTTCCATTCGGTTCATTTCTTGATTTGACAGGTTTAGCAGTAAGCAGTACCGGGTGTGGCTTGTAAAAACAAAATAATTAATCAGAATTCATTCATTGTTGAATAATTTGAGCAAGATTTCACATAAGGTAATTTTTTTTTTTTTGATAGTTTTTATCACTGAAATAGTGCCACTGAAATGTGTTGTTTCTGTTAGCCTTGTCTGAAATTAAAAATCATTTTGATGATCTGAAGGATTTGTGTTTCTATGTTCTTACTCTCAGCTTGTGCCACTATGGACACACAAGGAATCCCCTCCAGGTCATTTGTTATCACGTGTTTGGCAGTGCCGTGCTGCATCACACGGGTCAGATGTGGTCCGATGGCCTGGACCAATGACTCCGCTTCTTCCTCGCATCCTTGGCTGCTCTCTTCTTTACCCAGAAAAGAGATCTCAGAGCCACCGGTAACAATGATGAATGGTGTGTTGGAGTTCAACATCCGGGGAATGGCCATCTCTCTGTAACAGTCAGAGTGCATTTACGAAGTGAAAACTAGAGGAAATTGGATAATTTATTTTTTTTTTTTTTTGATTAGATCAGACTAGACTAATATAAATATATCTGCATTTAGATATCAGGTTTTAATACCTAAATGTTCAAGTCTAACCTCTTTTTTTCTCTGGACATGAGGTTTAATGTGGCCTCATTTCACATGTACAGATAATCCAATATTAGATAACTCTGCCCAAAGAACATAATTCCAGAAGTCTTAAGTCTGATCATTTTTTTTTTTTTTTTTTTTTTTTTTGCTATTTGCACACATTCAAGAAAAGTCAAACTTGCACCACCTCAGATTGGACAGACATACACTTTCATATTGATACTACTGACAGTCTGTTGTGTCCTGTGATGACACCTTAGAGTTTTTGGAGATTTCTTTTTAATGTCTTGTGTTCTGATTTTAGGGTGAACTTCCTTGGATCCCCAGATCTGGGCATGATGTCAGTTGTTTTGACACCAGTACATTTCCTAAGCTTTTTAAATACAATTCCCCCAATGGTATTTTACCACAGTGGTTTTAGGTTGAGATATTTTTGAGAAAATTGAAAGTTTTTGTCAAATGCTAAGTTCCAAAAAAGCTCCCAGTTACTGGGTCCAGTAGAGTTAAGGTCCTGTTTAATAAGCAAACATTTTTCTGGTTTTACATTAAAACCTCCTGACTACCAGTAGTTCAAATTTGTCCTCTGTAGAGGACATTTGTAAACTTGAAAATCTCCCACCCACTGCATGCTACTGAATTAATTCCTTTTGGTATCTACAGAGGACATTTAGGGCTTTTCAATTATACCAAATGTGAAGGGGTGGGGCTTTTGAACCTACCTTTTTCTCATTCAGAAAAATGGCGTCCATCAGTATTAGCACATTTTATGGGAAGAGAAAAAGTAAGTGCATAATACTGTTTATTGTGCAAATTTTGGTTTAAAATTTTGTTGGCATATTCTAAATAAGTCTCTTAGTAGCATATTAAAACATGCTATGAAGTATTTGGATTGTATTTTATCTTAGTATTTGAAAGTTGAAAAATTGTCCTCTGTAGTGGACATTTATAGTTAAATTTGTAGACCCGGGGTCTTTCTGCACGGAGTTTGCATGTTCTCCCTGTGCATGTGTGGGTTCTCTCCGGGTACTCCGGCTTCCTCCCACAGTCCAAAAACATGACTGTCAGGTTAATTGGCCTTTCTAAATTATTCCTAAGTGTGAATGTTTGTCTCTGTGTTGCCCTGCGACAGACTGGCGACCTGTCCAGGGTGACCCTGCCTCTCACCCGGAATGTTAACTGGAGATCGGCACCAGCACCTCCCGACCCCATGAGGGACAAGGGTGTAAGAAAATGGATGGATGGATGGATGTATTATTGATGGAGACTCAGATATTGAGTTGTCTGATGAAGAAGACATCAGGCCTCTGCCTGATGTTTCAGGCAGAAGCCGAGGAAGTTGATTCAAAGAGCTCTGAGGATGAAATTCAGGAAGGGCAAGCAGATGCAGAGGCGGATGAAGTAAGATAGTCCACATCTCAGTCCAGTAGCACAGGAATTGCTATGATACTCACACTAATGTTTATGTTAGTGATGATGGACAGTTTTGTCAATGTGAAATTCATTCATTTGGATATTTTCTTTGGGACAAACTGGTTGCCATCTAGGTTCAATTTCAAATGTATAGTGTTCTGATGTCCACTGTAGTGGGCACATGATATTTCAAAAATAAAAATATTTTTTCCAAAAAAATGTTTTCAGTATTCTAATTACCTTACAAAGATTGTGGAATTAAAAAAAATGGTTAATGGACAATATTTTTTTTCAGGAGGTTAGGGTTAACGAATTCCCACAATATCTCACTCCCTCATCATTTAGTGATAATGGAGATAGATTTGCAATTGGCCAGCACTTTAATGTTGTGGTATGTGGGGCGTGAATGAACGGACACCGGTCAGATTGGGTATAAATAGCTCAGAGAGGCAGCTACATGCCTTCTACCGGGCCGTCCAGCTGTCAGAGTCTCTCTTCCTGAGCGCTCACCATGTCAACAGCAAACACAGACAGATCAAAACACACACACACTCACGCACGCACACGCACATGAAAGAGTGCTGATGTGGAGGGCACATGAGTGGCTGCAGTTTGATCAAACCAGAGTGTCAAACAGGTGGAAATCGACAGGTGTGTGGCTTGACCTGACAATAAACTCCATAGCTGAGATAATACAGATTAAATAAATTCTCTAGGAAATACAAAGAACCAAAGCAGCTTCAAAAACTTTTCAAACTCCATTCGAAATCATCTTAACTGACCCAAACTCAGAGATGTACATTACCTCAGAATAAAAGACAAGTTGTTGCAGATTTCAGGTCAAATCCAAAGAGCCGAAAAGACTTCTCAGTCTAAGTTCGTCCTGTGTCAAGTGTACAAGAGCTTCCTGAGAGTAACCTACCGGCTTTCTGCCCACGCAGGTCCTTCTGATTGGCCCTCCATGTGTTTGACTTATGAGTACCCACTGACCCCCCCACACTCATATCAACACAGCAGTTTCCAAATGCTCTGGATTAAATCTGCATATGCCCTCAGTGGCACTTGGAGCACGCTTGATATGTTGCTTCTGTCAGAGAAGGAAAAGTAGCTCAGATCATTCACTTGAAAACCAATCTGAACCTATTCTCACCTAATTTCACACTATCGTCTAAAAAAACCCCAAGATAAACGTTGTGTTGTACCCTTAATTTACTACAAAAATTTAAATTTTCAACCTTATATTGATTCATATTTCAGAAAAAGTTTTAGGAAAACATTAATTCAGTTTTCTTCCATATTGAGTTTCATCTCATATTGAGAAAACATTATAAAATCTCCTTGTTTCCATGATTCAAATGCCTAAAAATCTCAATTTGAAAAAGTTTTGTATTTTTGAATACAAAAAGAAAAAGAAATTACAGAAACTTCTTTCAACATTTCAAATTTTAATTGCAGAAAAAAAATTATTTGACTGTTGGCTTTCATTTTAACGTAAAATATATGTAACCACTTTTTTTTTTCTATGGCCTCTGAGCACAATAGAAATATAAGGTTTAGGATAAATTGCAGATGTAACTGCTATTGTATTGTTATTGTCCTACAAACACACTTTCAAGGCATAAAAATAAGTCGGAGCCATTACATTTTAATAATGATGATCAAACTAGACTTTTAAAACAAAATTTAATTTTGCTTTTATTTTGGAACGGATTAATGATTTCCTATGTTACATCCCATAACTTTCCCAAAGTGAAAGCACTTCATGCATCCTGCTCAGCAACACACACCTGCTGTCGGGAACAGAGTGGACAGAATTCCAGTTGGAATTAGCAGAATTCCAGTGGAGGGTGGGCTTTTAGGTGGACGTTCCCTCTCCCTGGCAACATCTGAATGGGGTCTGCAGCAGGGCCAGGAGAGGAGCAGCTGTGCAGACAATCTGCTCACACGTCAGTGGGTTTTTCCTCACTTTAGTCCCTTTACTGTTGGGGTGTCAGTTTAGCTAAACTTAGATAAAGAAAGACTCCCTCTGTTTCCGTGGTGGGAACAATAAAATCTGTTCAGAAGGAGGGGTCTGTTGAGGTAACAACAAAAATATAAAATCTGAACTGGATCTTTATAATGTTCCTGAAAGGTAAAAGTTTATCTGAAGGCCCCTTGCTCTGATTAAAAATGTATTTCCTCAGAAGTGCTCGACCTTCTGAGGAACACAAATTAGAACCAGTTTTGATGTAGTAAAAAAAAAAAAAAACATATTCAAGTTTCAAACTTCTGAGCCAAATCTCAGACAAAAGAAAATTCAAGTCTCAGGCTAGCTATAAGTTCAAAACTATTAGAGCAGCTGGGTAAATATGCATAATGAAACTAATTTTTTGCCAAATCTCTCACTGAAAAAAACCCCCAACAAAAAACGTTACATTATCAGACAAGACAATGGTGGATCTATTTGGCCTCAATAACCAGAAGTGCATTTATAATAGTCAAAGGGAGATTTCCAAACCAAAAACTTCTGAACTGACTGTCAAGCACAGAGGTGGCAGCATCATGTTGTGAGGCTTTTTCCTTGCATTCTAATTTTAACTTGACATCAAATGAACAGCTAGATCATTTAAACATGAACATTTGTTCAAGCAGGACAATAATAACATCAAATGTGGTTTTAGAATAGATAATCGCAATCTGTGAAGATAGAAGTCAACTTGGTGTCCACACAAGAGCAGGATTTGGCTTTATTCAGAACAGACTGTGCATTGTTAACCCAAGCAAATGAGCCGCTGTGTCAGCCTGTGGCCACCAGGGGGCGGGGGATGACAAACAGCCCTAGGCAATGCTTCCCCTGCTGCTTTGACGGGAAAGTAGGACACAGACCCCACAGCTGCGTGTCCGCTCAGTTGCCTCCTGTTTACTGCGGTTGCCATAGCAACTTTCAGACTGCAAGCAGCTGAGTATCCAGCGGAAGGGAGGACAGCGGAAGAGTGGGCTGGCTGTGTTGTGACGACCTGGAGGATCACGTCACGGAATTTAATTATCACGTCCACCAGATTTAGATAAAGGGCTTTTTACTTTAGAATATTCTCGAAAGGATTAAATCATGAACTCTATAGTAAATGAAAGCTAAAATTCATTTTTTTAAAAATAAATAAATAAAAATAAAACTTTTCTCACGAAATTCAAAACAAAAACAAGATTTTAAACACCACTTTTGATTTTTTTTAAAAATATTAATCTTTCATTCAACTCTATTTTTGTCTCATTTTCTTTATATTTCTCTGTATACGAGCCTGAATGTGACTAAAAGCTGAAGACTGAGAATGTATCGCTCTCATGCCAACTCTCACAAGATGTGATTCGGTCAGCAGGAATGGCTCAAAATTCAACCAAACAGCTGCTAGAAGCCTGAGAGCATGATCGAAAACATATGAACTGGAAGAAAGCAAAACATTACCTTCCTCATTCTTCTGACATTTAGCAAATAGCCAAAATCAGGACAAGCACACCCTGATCTATTGCTTAACAGAGAAGAAAAAGAAAGGTTGTGTCTTTAGTGTATGGAAATATGTGGTTAAAACTGTATGTGCAAGATCTGCTTTGGGATCAAGTTCTGTCATTTTTATGAAAGCAAAGTTCATAAAAATGAAGTGAGCAAAGCAACCCTCAAAATTTTAAAATTCTTAAGTCAATTATAATTTCTTAAATAAAAATAAACATAGCTTAATTACATTATTATTTTCATAAAGATCTATTTAAGAGTTATAAATGTATACACCAAGTTCTTAAATACTGATTGCATTTAAAAATCAGAAAGATATTTTTATTAACAGACTCCAGAACATACAAAAAACCCACTCAATATTAAATAAGGCACACCTCATCGTTTTATTTTCCTTTTACGAGGTTTTAAAAAAAATAAAACTGAAAAATTCAAACATCTACAGGGTGCCTGAAACAGAAATTTAAAGACACAGAACACACACATTAATTTAAATCTCTCATATCACCCAAAAATTCCTTCACAGCTGAGCAATTAGAAATTAATTCATATCTGTGCTTATTCATTCATTTGCACAAATCAGAATGTAAATTGAACCATCTGATATATTTGCCAGTCTTCAACTCATTTAAAGCAGCTTTTTGGAGCCATTAACCAATCCAATGGCTGTTGTGGGGGTGGTCAAACTTTTAAAATTACCAAAAAAAAAAAAAAAAAAAAATTAATAACAGTGTTGAAACTAGACAGTCAGCAGATCCAACAGGATGGACAGAGTCTGGACAGAGTCTGAACAGAAGCTGACGGCAGCTGTACGGTGAAGCCTTCAGGCCTGCGGTTGGTGATCTAACCAGGCTTCGTTTTGTCAACATCTGTTCCTCTTGGTGTATAAACAGAACTCCCTTGTCAGAAAAAAATGCACAAGATACATTTTCTTAAACTAAGCTGATGGTTTAGACTTTCTGTAACTCAGATCCAAAGACGACAGAAATTTCTTTCCAGAAAAATAATTCAGACATTTTACCTGATGTTTCTAGGCTGCTTTCTCTTTATTTGGAGTATATATCATTCTCACTCTAGCCTCTTGAATTTATGTACCAATTTAAATGTTTGCTTTGTTTTACTTTTGAGCAATGTATTAAATATTTGTGTTTAGTACTAATTGAATGTGAATTTACTGCATTCCCACCCATTGTTTCAGATAAAAGCTTCTTCTACATCTGGAGTGATTTACAGAAATTGTGCAGAAGATGAACTAGATCCCCATTCAGTGTTGAAATGATACGTTTAAATGGAGAGAGATTTGCTCAATAAACCAAATGCTCATAAAAGCAAAACCTCTTCCTAATCACTACACTTCAACAACAAAAAAAGACTACAAAAAAAAAAAAAAAAAAATGCAACTAAGAGAAACCAAAAAGGACATTGAGATGACTCTCACTTTGTCCACAGTAACGAAAGCAACGGATCGATGGAAAGGCTTCAGGGCTGCAGATCATCTGCATCTCTGCCACATTAGAGTCCATGATGGGCCGAGTCTTTATGTCTGACCCCCAGCAATGTATCCCAGGTCAGCTGGGTCCGTGGAATGCAACCTCTGGCCTTCAGGTCACATGAGTACCCAACGGGACAGCAGTGCTTCATGTCAGCACAGCATTCAGCCTAGAAAACAAAAATAAAGTTCATTAAAAGCTGCATTTATCAGTTAACTAGATTAGAGAGGACTGATTTTTCATTCATGGCCAAGTGGCAGAAAACGATATTTGCTCATATTGGTGGCGCGTCTTAAATGCCAGTAAGATCTAGGACTAAGATTAGAACATTTCAAAATGAACATGCATAGCTGACCGCTCACAGGAGATTGTGAGGACATTCAGAGGGAGTTTCTAGTATCCTTAGGAATTACCAGGATGCTTGTGGAGGTAGTTGATATTTGTTTTGACAAAACATGTCAGATTTTCTTTTTTTAAACCAGGTTTAAAATATATCCAAGAATTAGTTTTGTTAAACAAATCTACAACAGTTTGTTACGATGTTCAACAGGGCTTTGTGCACTGTCCACTTCACCGTATATGTGCATACACTTGGTAAAATTAACAGGATAAATTAAATGAAATTCTGGATTAATTAGGATTTATAAATAAATATTAGGCACTTTGCTAGGGATATCTAGTGATCTTGCGCTTCAAAGACTAAACCTGGAGACCGCAGAGATTTTAAAAACACAATTAAGTGGACAAACCTACAGACGTATGAACAGCCTGACAAATGGCTAGATCTTTCTCTTTTCATACAAACTGTGTCAAGACACTGAGACACCATGGACATACCTTCACAAAGGGACAGCAGCTCCACTCTGTAGCTGAAATCTTACAGCAGGTGGATTTTGGGGGGCAGAGAAAGACCCCTGTGCTGTCACATTGTACGTTTGTTTCCTCCACCTCCTCTCTCAGTGCAGACTGTTCCACTTTACTCAGAAGGGCAGCAGTGAGCTGCAAATTGTAGCCTTTCTTCTCACATGTTTTAGTCTGCATGTTGCATGTGTAGCCCTGAGGACAGCAGTGCTCGTGGTCAGGGCAGCAAACCGCCTGAAAAGAAGAAGGAATATGCCACGGGTTAGACCTCAACATAGCTAAACAGGTTTTCATCTTTATTCGGGCTGACGTAAAGTCAGAGGCGCTCGAACCTTCAGCAACGGGCAGCAGCCCCACTCGCCGCTAGGCAGTTTGCAGCAGGTCGTTCCTGTGGCACAGCTGCTTTTGTTGTCGCATTTAACGTCGGTCAACGCGCTCGGCCCGGTCAGAGCGCTAAGTTTGGTGGACCAGGGAATTCGATGAGGGCCGCTGGAGCAGGAGGACCGGTGGGGGTCACAAGTGTGTCCACTGGGGCAGCAGTGGATTCCATCTTTACAACACACTGCCTGGAAAATAACAGCTTTTACTCAGCGTCCTGATGACGTGCTCTGTATAAAACAAGCAGACTCCTACCTCCGGCAGAGGGCAGCAGCCCCATTTGTGGGTTCTCTCCATGAAGCAGCAGGTTGTGTCTTTTGGGCAGCTGGTCTGACCGTCACACAGAATTTTCTCCTGCTGAACTCGACTGGTCAAAGCGGGAACTTTGGTCAGTAGGGGAAGTGGCGGAAAGACACCGGAGGAGTCGTCACAAGTTTCAGCCTCCAGGTTGCAAACAGAGCCGTGAGGACAGCAGTGGACGTGATCCTCACAACAGACAGCCTGAAGGATATACAAATCACAGTTTATAGATTTTGATCACTTTGCTTAAACTCTGAGCTGATTAATAGCATGACCTCAGTATGGGCTTCTCAATTATCCTGATGTTTAAAGGATAATTGAGAAATCCAGTCCTGATTTCTATATATTTTAGGTTCAAGCAGCAAAGGGCACCTCCTTTTGTCAAAACAGTACTTTGAGTTTTCTGAAGGTACTTTAATTTCCCTTCCCAAATTTTTAATATTTAACAAGTGACCTGAAAACTGAGTAACGATAAAAGTTATAAACATCTAATTTATTACTTTTCCACATTTCTCATTTCAAATGCAAAAAACAAATGACATCTAATTTATGGGAAAACTTTATGCAGTGGTGAAGATCGAAGTAACCATTTAAAAACAGACTGTTTGAAAGAATGCACAGAAAGATGAATAGTCTAAAACAGATGGATGGACAAACAAATGTCTGGAAAAACATAAGGCAGGTAGACAAGTAGATCTTTACAGGGGATGAATAAATAGACAGATGAAGAAATTGATAGCCAGTCAGGACAAAATAGATATGTAAATGGAAGAAGAATGGATAAATAGCTGAATAAATCACATAAGGGCTAAACAGATGATCTGCTAGATGAACGCACAGGAAGGCAAATGGATCAATCAATATATTGACAATCCTAGGTCGCAGGCAGCTGAATAGATTCTTTAGCTGAATCTAAGAGTTACAAAAGATTAAACAGCTTGACTGATAAAACAGCGAGCAGAGAAATTCCTAGGAACTTGAGAAATCCTGTGAAGCTTGGATTGTGGTCAAGGATTTGAACAGTGCTGTAAGTCAACAGATAGTCAACCAGTCTGCAGTCCAGGTTACCTCGGGCAGAGGACAGCAGGCCCACCCCCCACTCGCCGTCTTGCAGCAGGTGGCTTTACCGGGACACGACGTGGATTTGTCACACTTGCTGTTTTCTGTCAGCAGAGGAAAGACAGGCGTATTGGGGAGCAGCGGCATCAGCGCTACACCTGAGGGATGATCACACATGGAGGTTGCCAGGTTACAGATGGTGCCACTGGGACAGCAGTGCAGGAGGTCCTTGCAGCACACAGCCTGCAAACAGGAGAGACAACGAGGCCATTGCAGAAGAAGTGAAGTGTTGGCAATTTCATCAGGGAAGCTGGTTTGGAGTGTAACTGAACAGCTGGAATAGGGAAACCACCTGACGAGCCGTCAACCTGACCGTACCTGAGGTAAAGGACAACAGGCCCACTTTCCTGTTGGTGATTTACAGCAGGTGTTTCCGTCAGCGCAGGCCACAGAGGCATTACAGGGAACAGCATGGACTGAAAGACAAAACAGAAACTTTACATGAAGCAAGTACATAAACTTTATTCCAGCTGTTTAAACTCGTAAACGTTTTAGAATAATCGGTTTCTTTTACACCTTTTTCTCAAACACTTAAATGTATGCAGACCCTTAAAGAACTAAGGTTTATGAGTCACAAAAGCAGAGATTCAGTACTATTCCAGCTTTATAGCTCCACACATTTTGTTTTTATTTTGGAAAAACATGAGGCTTGGCAGCTTTTTTTTTTTTCATGTTTATCACAGGTTGGTTCTAATTAAATGCCAACAGGCAACGCTTTGGAGTGGTGACTTTATGACTCTAATGAGCCAAAATAGCTAAATAGACATTTAAGGGAGTCCTAATTTTTCACAAAAGCCCTGAAAAGAGAGGCATGTTGGGAATCATTAAGTCTCCATAGCAACAATTAAACCTACGACGCATGGGGAAAAGGGCTCTGGACTTGTTGCAAGGTCCAATTCTGCTTCAATTATAAATTTTTCTACACATGGACTCATGTTTGCATCAAGCCCTCTCTACATGGTAGCACTCATGGTGGATTCTCAAATGAACTGGCCAGGTCCTGCTGCTGGAAAAGTTCTCCGAGCCATGACACTTACTAGAATACTGTATTTATTTTACACCAAATCATATCTTGTGTCTTAGTAATGATTAAACTTTAAACCCCTCTCTCCAAAGAGCATTACTGTAGTAGTCCTAGACTTTCTCTTTATTCTCTGTAGCAAACATTAGTCCTGTCTTTATGTTGTGTTCAGAGTGCGCACCTTACACAGTGTCCTGCAGATTTTATGTTTTGCTGCTTGAGCACACTTGATTCAAAGGATTTCTATTCAGCTAAAGCCTGATAATCAGCTTCGATTGAAGTTAATAAGTGAAAATTAATCATATTTAAGTTGACAAATGTTATTATTGAAGTTGTAATCAACAAGCAAGTTTGGAAACCCTACAGGTCTACTTTGGTGACAGAGTTATCCATCCTGTGAGCTTATGGGCCCATTGATTAATATGTATTAACATAGCAAATCTGACATTCAGTTTCAGCCTCCTGTAACTTTGACCTCTTTACTGACCTTTGCTCTGCACTGGCCTCTGGTCCATCATGGTCGGGAGCTTCTTAAAGGTCAAGGGAGCGTTTTCCTGGACGGACACACAGGTGCTGTGTGTCAGGTCGCATGTTGTCCCTGAAGGGCAGCAATGGATGTGGTCTGAACAACAGACAGCCTGCCAGACAACAGGAAGCAGTCTTAATGCTCATCTATTCAGCTACAAAATTAATTTAATACAAAACAGAACACAAAAAATATTATTTGATTCTGGCATTTCTTCTGTTTAATAAGGGTTCGATAAAGCATCTTGTGATAGATGAAAAAAATCATGCATGTAGCAGGCGTGTGCCTCTGCTGCCTCTGCTGCAGAGGTACACGCCTGCGCTATTGCTCATCTAAATGAGCAATAGCGCAGATAACTTAGACATAGTAGTGTGAAATCTGGTCGTTTTACCCTATTACACAAATTATATCAAACTATATTTAACATCAATGTTAAGGGTCAATCCTTAATATCTTAAACTCCAGGCTTATTCCTGGAAGTTAGTTTTATTCTACTTCCTTTTGTTTTGCTTCACCATTGGTGTAAGGATGAAGCACTTTTTCTGTTTTAAAATTTGATGTATAAATTTTACATGATATAAACCTCATTTTCCAGTAACATTAAACTGTGCTCAGTGAGGTTATTGTCATTTCTTGTTTCCTTGGTACCATCTATTTAAGGGTGTTTTACTGAAACATAAAACAAAATCATGCTTACGTCAGGCATTGGACAGCAGCCGAACGATCCGTTGGTCAACTGGCAACATGTTGTCTGATCAGGACAGACCGTTTTCTTATCTGGACACTCCACTTAAATAAAGGTCACAGTTCAAAATCTTCACTTTAAGAATTTCCTTCCCTCCCTTTAAAGCTCTAAGTTTATTAGCACTGAAAAAATAAATCTGAGTCAGTGGTTTTTACAGTAAAGGCATCTTACTGTCACGGGACGCAGCAGGAATCCTCTTTGTCAGTGGCATTTTGTTCCCTCCAGACTTACAGACTCCGTGCTTTAAGTCACATGTTGTGTTGCTTGGACAACAATGGAGATGATCATTGCAACATGTGGCCTTCATATGATGAAAACACAACAAAAAACGAAAGAGTTAAAAACAAGACTGAATTACAACAAAAGAACACAGTGTGCAGAGACCAAATGACTCAGCCTACAGCAGTGAATTGTTCAGAAAGTTTCAAATCATTTACAAATAATTGCACAACAACTTACACTTGTTAAACAAAATATACATTTTGTTTTAACACTGCATAGTGCACAAGGTACCGAAAGGTTTGGAGGAGCTGCTGTTTGAAAACATCAAAAGGTGAGCTGTGTGTGTTTCATGGTTGTGATTTCCACTTAAATGGACCAACTGTGGTCAGACTGTTGTCTGTTATTGTGTTAAGTTCTGCAACAGCCTGCTATTTAATATCAGGAAATGTCCAACTTTTAATAGTTTTTAAAGCAGTCAAAGGGATTGGTTGTATCCACTCAAATTTGTAAACAGTCAGTGAAACTGACTCAGTAGCGTCATGTATGTGGTGTGTGCGCATATATGTTTTTATGGAAGGCTGGGTTATAACATAAAATTTTTTTTTTTAATTATACAATGGTTCAAAATGGTTTCCTCCCCCATTTTTCTGTCTTGTTTGTTTTTAACTTTAATAACTAATTCAGTCTGTACTATCTGTCAGGGGGACAAACACTGGAGATCTAATAGTGTAAATTCACATTTGTGTTCAAAATATTCATTAATATACAATGTTCCTCTTAAACAAATAAATAAAAATACAATAAAAAAAATGAAAGAAAGAAGGAAAAAAAAATTATATTTTTTCCACAATGACCCAGATCTTGAAAACACTGCAGTCAAACTCAATAACTTTCCACAATGAGTAGCAAACTTTGTTTTAGAGCCATGTGCGTTAATTAACTGGTTAATTAACTGGCCTGCATGCGGCTATACTAGATTTACTTGCAATAACAGTAATAAACCGCTCTCTTTTACATGTCCACACCATGATGGCTGTCTTTGTTAAGATTGCCTGAGTAATAATAAGAAGCCATTCTAAAAACTTCAGCAGGTTCCAATTAATATATATTTGAACCTGTATATTTCTGACTCTGGGCGGACTGGAAAAAAGGGTTAAAGCCCAAAATTAAAATTTTTGCCGATGATTAATAAATAGAAGTTTCTGACACCATGATGTAAATTAAGAGTTTCATTACTGACAAGTAGTTTTAAAGCCTACCTCTTGGTAAGGGCAGCAGCCGTATTGTCCGCTGGCCTGGACACAGCATGTATAACCATCTGGGCAGCTGCTTTTCCCATCAGGACAAATAATTGAACCAGCCGCAGAAACTACAAATGGATAAAAATCAGAGAATCAAAACATGTTTTATACCCCTACCCCTAATTAAAACTGCCTGGGTATTATTACTAATATGAATTTGCTGCTCTGGTTTAAAGCCATGACTGACTTGTAAACTGTTACAAGAGAAATTCCCAACCTGGTCTATCCTTTGATCTTTTCGCTGGTAGTTTTTCCAGCATCGGGAACGACCCAAGTGATGGAGAATCACACTTTAAATGGATGAGATCGCATTTCGATCCTCCAGGGCAACAGTGGCGTTTATCCTCACAGCAAACTGCCTGCAAAGATTAGATGATAAAGATATCATCCTGATAATGATGACGACTATGGGTCAGTTGAGGACATTGTCCTCTTGTCCTGAATAACCAAAAAAATACATGAAATATACATTTGTATATATATTTCTGCTTCAAAACTTTGTAGATTAATGCCCTAAAATAAGTATGTGACACTGTGTTTTCAATACATTACTGATCCTAGTGGAAGATTCAAACATCAAAATAATGGGCCTGACAAAAGTCAGGCGAAACCAGATCACCTTCATTGTAATGTTTCAGGTTTAAGAGTGGAATACAATAGAAGCATGCCTCTTACAGACATACACTGTCTCTACCTTGGGTAACGGACAGCAACCCCAAGAAGAATCATAAAGCTGGCAGCAGGTGGTGTCATCAGGACACTCCGACTCGTGGTCCGGACACATGACCGCCTTTATTCCGCTGATGAGCTGGAACCATCAATATCCCATAAACCTCAGAAATATGATAACCAACCACTTTTTACACAGTAGAGCAACACTGAGCAGAATAAGAAAGCTCAGTGTTCTGTTGCTTGAACACCAATAAAAATAAAACAACTGGTGTCTTCCAGTGACATCTTTTAGCAATTCTTAAAAAAACAAGACTATAGAAGGTCAGATAGGACACAGAGTGTGAGAATTACAACTTTCTGTTACCTGAGAGGGAGATGATATCTGCTTACTGGGAAGTCGCTTTATCAACGGAAGTGAAACTGTTTTATTAATGCATTTCTGATGGACCAGATCGCACACAGTCCCCTGGTAGCAGCAGTGGAGGTGGTCTGAACAACACTCTGCCTGTGTGTGGATTCAAGACAGAAGAGAAAGGTTGACATTACAGCAGCGGATTTACTTTGTGCATCAAAAGAAAGAGTTTGTAACGGAAACAAAACCACAAAAGGCAAACAGAACTTTCTTAATATAGACAAAAGATGCAGCTTTATGCTTTGGCTTGAAAAAACTGACAAATGAGTAGCTCACATGTGGTAGTGGACAGCAGCCATAACCTCCCTGAATGTTCTTGCAGCAGGTGTCTTTATCTTCACACATGCCTCCATCAGGGCAGATCAGTGCTGTGCTCAGGCCCAGAAAAGCTAGAAACAAGCCCCCCATTTGAAGAGTCTGAACACAATGAGAAGAAAACATGGCGCTCAGCAACACAAAATGAGATAAAGCGTGCCCTTATACAAGACCAGCACCCTCATTGTCTCGGTTTCAGTGTAAAGAACAAACTATGTGCAGCAGCTTTGCAAACATTCCACTTGATAAGGTGGATTGCAACACTGAAGAAATTCAGACTTCCCGCAAAGCTATGCCCCTTTTATGCACAAAAATATGTAGAGCTTTATAAGATGTTAAGAGATCACATTCAAGTAATATTATATATTTTTATTTAACAAGTTAACCGGTGAAGTGAATCATTTGCTGTTCTCATCAAAAGGGATGCAGCTGTTAGACCATAATAGACAACAAAATTTCCAGTTTCGTTTCTCATACATTTCCAAGTGAAAAAGGTCATTGTTTAGTGAATTATCGGACTGCTCTTGGAACAAAAATCCATCTGCATTGTTCACGCCAGGAGTAAAAGGTTTTACATTTTTATTGCGGAGATGTAATTCTGTATGCATCTATATGACTTATTGCACAAGCGAAAAAGTACAAACACTTTATATTCACTATACGCTTTTTGATTTTTGTTTTCTTATTTTTGTAGAAACTGGTAGTTATTGTTTTGTTGTAAGTTTTTCTAAACTTGTCTTTCAATTTGCAGCTACGGGGATGTTCCCCAGAGACAAGCAAGGGTCTATCCAGATCCATCTAGTTGCTTAAAAGATGGTTTCAAACAAAACTACTTTTCAGTAGAGACAGGAACGTGTTTTAATTGCAATATCACAATTTACAGTAAATTTGGAAATGCTGCAGGTTCTGTTTCTACTTTACCATTGTGAATAGATGGCTTTAGGGAGGCAAAACAGTTCAGCTGTTATGAACAGAGCTCTGGGTGCTGCTGCATACTCCTCTCAAAACCTGAGAAAAAAATAACAGCAAAACAAACAAAAACAATACATTAACTGACGGGTAGATGAGCTAGACCCGTTCAAATACTCTCTCGAAATACTGAGCCTGAAAAGAGTGACTTAGCTACTGTAATACAAATTAATCTATTTAGCTTAGCGGGCTCCGTGGTTAGCATCAACGCCAGCTGCCATGAATTACTTTCCTCGTTTCTTTGCGGTAGAAAAACAAACATGGAAACTATACCTCTCAGTTTTATGAAGGCAAATGTAACAGGGAGAAAAAGAAGTGTCCTCTTTTCACCGCATCGTCACAAACACAAGACAAAAACAACCTGCTGCAAATTTTGAAGGCTTTTATCACATGATAAGCTCACACGTGACCTTCCATGTTGCTCAGTTTTAAAGGAACAGTACGTCTCATCTCATAGTACGTTTCATTAAGCTCTTTTCAGTAGAAACAGGAGCAGAATAGATTTTAATTGTAAATATGTGAGGTTAAAACGCTTACATATTTTTGCTCCATTAAAACACAGGATGTCTCAAAAGTTGAGGTATTTTACACATTAAGTAAATTGTAGAACACATTGCAACCTGCGTTTTTGTTGTTTTGGAGTAATGAGTTCTTCATAGAGAACCTGTTGGTACAGCACCCGATTTACCTGTTTCAACCAACAACTCCACAAGGTCTACTGTTTTTATTTCAGGATTCAAATTCACATTTGGACCCAAATATGTACATTGCCGAGACATAAATCTTGTATCCTTATTTTATGATACAGTGGTTGAATCTTCCTATGTAGTTAATGCATGTCATTGTCTCAACAGATGCACATGCCACATTGACATTTCTGGAACTCTATCAAATAATAAGTCAAGATTTTTGGAGGTCAATAATACTCTTCCTGACATCTTTGCTGATTTTGTGTGTGTTTCTATTCCAATTTCTAGACATAAGCTGAAAACTAACCCATAACGCTGCTGTCACAAGTTTTTGAAAGTAACATTCCAAACACAAGTAATGAGGGATCAAATTTATTTGTATCTTGTCTAATATACAGAAATGATCAATTTTACAGTTTACAAACAACTGACCAGGTGCATGATGCATATGATTTAGTGAACAAGATGATGGCCTACAGTTCTGACCTCCTCACCTTCATATGCACAAAATCCAACAAAGTGAACTGCACTTGACAGGGTCTCCACAGGGGATTCAGTTGTGTGAATCATTTGCAATGTTTATAGGGTGCAGGTTATCCACATTAACTTAAAAAAACCCAACTTGTGTGTAAAAAAAACTTAGGCAAAGAAAGCCACAACTTCACACTTTATAAAAAATTCATAATTTGTCCAAATACTAAAAAACCTTTACATTTACTAAGTGAACAACATAAATCAGCTAGATTGATTTGTGGTTATTCCCTAGAATTACATCGCATTTTCAGTTTGTACTGTAGGCGCGTGACACAAGCATATGAACAGCAGGCGGATGGTGAAAACCCCCCAGCATGACTTTTCCAACAATATTTATGCATTCAGTTGATAACTCTGCAACAAACAACAAAAAAACTTCTTTCAGTTCACAGTTGCTGATGAATCATAGGCAGTGATGCTAGTAACAGTGGGAGCATGTTGGTCAGTATGTTGTTCTTGTAAACATTTATGACCGGAAGTAAATTTTGTTACAGCAAGATTAAAGAGATTAAGTGCTTTTAAGGTGGAGTTGTGTGGAGAAAGTGGATGCAGTCAGTAGCTTACCTGTCGTAGAAAGCACTCAAATCGGCCTTAGTTGGTAAAATCAGGGGGAAAAACATAAATAAAAAATGAAAATAGTCAACAATTACCCTGTACTACTTGGCAGGGAAGCCGTGGCCTTTGAGTAGCTGTTAGCTTGATTTTGGATAGCTGCTATTTTTAGTTTGAGCAAGTGTTAGCTGGGTTTATTTAGCTTGACTTGGTAACCATTCCCTTGACTTGGATGTAAAATTGACCCAGTAGCTGTTTCTTTGGCTAAAATGTTATTTTTTCTTAACCCTGGGTATTTGTTTAAGCTCAAATAGATGTATTGATTATGATTAACTTCACACTGATCTCTTAATATCAATGACTTGGCTCTAATTAGAACTAAGCTGTTGGCTTAATTGTTCAGATAGAAGGGTCTAACCTGACCCTTCTATCTGAATTTCTCTGATTTTTCAAGCCGAATTTGCTCTGGCTGCTGTCCACAGCAAGATTGTACAGCTTAAAGTTTTTCCACACAATACCACCAAAAAAAGCAAATAACTATCTCTTTAGGGAGAAAAGTCAGTGTATCTTCATTTATTTGGCAACAGAATTCACTGCAACTGTGATGTTTTGTGCCAAATATCTTCATTAACATCTTTGAAAAGGTTTCAATAAAAACACCCATTACTACATGTTACATGCACGTTTTATACACATAAAATCTCATAGAATTCATCAGAACATTTACAAGTTTGGTGAAAAACAGGATAATTACAAGATGTCAGATATCCAAGGATAGAATAGCCACAAGAAAAGCCGTCAAGATTTGGCAGGCATGCTCCTCAGTGTCACATGTTGTTACCTCAATGCAGTGTGCTTATCAGTGCCTGTCGATTTCGACAGAGTGGTTTAGGTGACAACTAACTGCATTTTATAAACCATGCCTATCACTCGATTCTATGTGAAAGAAGGCACTTACAGGAGAGAAGTGGTACAGGCCTTGTATGCAATCCACTGTGTGTATCTCAGTAGTGAATCTTCAAGTAAATTAGCAGTTATGCTGAGTTGCAGACATATTGTGGCGATTAGGGACTGGCTGCACAGGAGCCTAAAGATCAGTAGAGCTGGGTCTTTTGGTGCCTTCTGTTAACGTCATACATTCATATGCATGCAATCTTTCTATAACAAATTGTCACTCAAATGTCTAAGGGTCTATTTACACAGAAAGGTTCTGCTGGCCAAAAAAATCTCAACAGGAAAAAGGCAGACATTTTGGCAAATTGTACAATACATCACTGTGATAAGTCAGTGACACAAGGGGTGACTTTAACATTATGCTCAAAATTTCAAACCAGTACGATTTAAACAAGAGATCACAATACATTAACACAGTAAAGGAGGAAGAAGAAGTTATTTCTTCTTAAAAATATGTAAATAAAACATTTGTTCACAGGTGCTTCAGAAAAATGTGACACATTTCAGACTTCTCCAGTCTTTGAGATGTTCTTTCCTTCATACAATCCGTTTCAAATCACTATTTAGAAAAAAGAGTGAGATTTTGAGTGAATTTAGAATCAATGTAAGGGATTTAATTTAGCTACATATGAATAAATCCCATAAAACAAGTAATCCGTGTGGTTATATTTGGTAAGTATCAATCAGTCTATGTGAAAGTTTAAGTACTCTACTTTTATATTTCACTCTACAAAATGGCTATATCCACAGTTGGCATTAGGGATGGCTCAGATGATGGTTCAGTGAAGTCACAGGATACACAATAAACTGGACAGAATCAGCAGAAATCAGAGGGCTCAACTGAAACAATCATCAGAAATGTCAAACAACAACCAGAAAGTGGACCAGTGAAGCAGTGGTTGTGCTTATTGGGATCTTCCTGAAGGGAAAATTCGGTTCAGCTCAAAGTTCATTGAAGATCCAGTGTTCACTAAGTTTGAAAATCTCACTTCCTAGGGTGGAACACCATGAGAGGTCTGTCTTCAATCTTCTGCCAGGGGCTCTTCTTGTTCTCATCT
Source organism: Poeciliopsis retropinna (assembly GCA_010277075.1). Classification (NCBI taxonomy): domain Eukaryota; kingdom Metazoa; phylum Chordata; class Actinopteri; order Cyprinodontiformes; family Poeciliidae; genus Poeciliopsis; species Poeciliopsis retropinna. The sequence goes on from VMRM01000023.1 coordinate 4,032,544, forward strand.
TTGTCGTCGGGATCATCCTCAGGGCTCGTCATAGAGTCGCGGCGATTCTCACTGTTGCTGCTCCGACTGCTGTTCCCTCTGCTGCGACCTCTTCTGGGGATGGTGGATCCACGTGAGGATGACCCTTCATCAAGAAGAGGAGTGAGGGAATTCTCTTCTGGTGACACCGGACGTCCCTCGCTGCTGCTGGGTTCGCTGTGGTCAGGGTAGGCAAGTTTGGAGTAATTCTTCCCACCTCCACTGCCGCTGCTGATGCCATGGGCCTTCCGTCCTCCTGTCCCCCAGCGCTCATCCTTTCCCTTACGATTGCCCGATGATTTTCTCTCTTGAGATTCAAGAGGCGGCTCAAGGTTCACATCTCGCTGAGCGCTACTGGAGCCACCGCCAAACCCGCCACCGCTGAGGTCGTTGCTGACGTCGATGTAGGAGTGGCGGACGTGAGCATTAGCGCGTCCATCCAGAGAGATGAACCATGCTCGTGGGTGCTGTTTGACACCCAACTCCAGGAGCTTCTTCTCTGTCAGAGCCTGCAGTTCCCCATTCATCTGAGCCATTGTGGAGTCGTTGAAGAGCACAGGAATGGTCACAGCTCCACCGGAGGAGTCAGAGGCCCAGCTCGGCTCCTCAGAGTCGTCACCCTGAGATCCACTTTGTTGCTGCTGGCCTTGTTTCTGGGAATGGTGGTGGTGATGCTGCTGGCCTCCTCCCATCTGTGTCCCATCTTTGTCCTGGTCCTTCTGATCCTTCCCATCCTTACCAGAGAACTCCGAAGGCAGGCGCATGTAGTGTGCTGGGATAACCAGGGTTGGCACCATGCTCCTGTACATGTTCTCCTTCATCTGGTCAATGGAGCTGCAGAAGATAATCTGACCTGGTTGGGTGTTAAGGGAAGTTGGTCTGGCAAGACTATCTGCTGCTGCTGCTGAATATTCTGGAGGTTTGTCAGACTGACTTGGTACATATCCCTGGAAGCGAGGTGGAGATGGGGGATCAGACGAGTATCCTCGATTGTCATTGGCATTGTGATGTCTGTGGTATTCAGACTCCTTGCTCTCCTTGGGGCTGTAGCTTCGGTTGTAGTCTTCATGTAGTAAAGGGTTGTCCAGGTTGTTGGTCTCAGTGGCACGTGTAACCTTCATGGGGAAGCTCTCTCCCCGCTGGGAACCTGAGGTGCTTTTCCCTTTGGCATGTCGCAGCATGTGAGCTGGAACATGCTTAGTCAGGTCTTCTCTTGAACTCTGGTAGTCTCGAGATGGAGACATTTCAGATTTGTCGTTGGAGGGGCCCGATTCCACATGGCCTCCACAGATAAGATTCAGACGTGAAGTTGATGTTCCCTGGTCTCTCTTAGCTCCATTTAGATTGGATGAGTGGGGTTTGCCTTGATGTCGGCGAGGTTTTAGGCATTTTCGTCTGGAAATTAAATGTTAGAAATCAGAACACAAAAAACTTCTTACGTATAGCAATATATGCATGTTAAACTACCTATTTTGCATTTGTAAATTTTCCTGCAAATATGAACCTAAAGATAAGACCTGTGCCTACGCTCGCCACACCTGCAGTAGTAGAGCAACACACAGAGCAGGATGAGCACCAGCAGAGCCAGTGAACCCAGAATGGACAACAGGAAGAGGGTGTGGTAGGTGGTGATGTCCCTCAAACCTGGATGAGAAAGACCAAAACCTGCAAAACATTTTATTAACATTTAATCTTATAACAGAGGATATATTCTGTTGCTGTCCAGTGATTTCTCGTATTATCATGAAGGTTGATGTACTAAAAAAAACATGTCATGTGTCTACATGTAAGGAAACTAAGACATTGTGGAAAATGTAATCCTTTCAAATCTTTTGAGGTAAGCGTGCTTGATGCTTTATTCTTTTGAATAGTCCATATATATTAAGGATCCTTATCATAAAATTCATAATGTTCTGTTGCTTCAGGAGAATCAAAGTTTTTGGGGTTTTTTCCTGTGACATCATTGTCTTGTTTCATTATTTTTTTTCCCCAACTGACCATCTAGGAATTAAATTTCAATGCCCCAGATAATCTAAATTAATCCAAAGGTATTCCCTGTAGTACTGTGTACGGCAATCACAGCACTAAAATGAAAACGAACGGGTAATGTTGGTGCAAGTCTGAAAAACTTTCTCAGAAGAAAAACTAAGACTGAAATCAGTAACATATAAACACAGACCCTCTAAACTGAGGAAATTACTGCAAAATCAATGAAGGATAAAGGCTAAATTTAACTTGGAAACACTGACAGTGCAACAAAATACTAACAGCTTCCGAAAGACAGATTCAAGATATGTAACTTTCTGTTGATGTGTGTACCTGAAGATGAAGGAAAGGCAGCCACCCAGTATCCCATCTGAGGAACCACAGCGTTCCAAACAAAATGTGCCCCCTCCTTTTTAACATAGCCCGTCCCATTCCGAACCCACAACCCTAAAAAAAAAAAAAAAAAAAAAAATTATACAATATTATCATCATTACTTCAAATTTTGTCAAAATCAAATGTTTCATCCAAACCTTAGCAAATATTTGACTATGTTGTTTGATCAGTCTAAATAAAACTTTCTATTTCAGGAGAGTTACATAACTTCCTGTCAGCTCTATTCTTCTATGATTTATGTGTATTCCTTACCCGTCTTTGGCTGATAAAGCCAAGTAGGGACACTCGTCGCCATCCTGTTTTGGGTGTCGGATGGCAGCGGTACAGAGATGTGGATCGGATCAGAGACCTGGATCGTACTGCCATCCTTATCAAACAGCTGGATGCTGACCACTGCCAGTGCTGTCAGGTCTGCCCATCCTGTTTCTGCACCTGAAGAGAAAATATCGCTAACATTAGCACTGACTATGTCGGATGAGTTTATGGAAGAAAACTTACTATAATGGATGTCTCCTTCTAACTCTATGACATACACATTAGATGCAGTTTGAAAGGCAATGTAACAGCAGTTACTTTTCTCAAATTTTGAGTTAAGTTGAGATTTTCTCAAAATTTAAAGGATGTGCCAACTAAATAATGCCAATATTTGGATATAACATATATGTGTTCCTTTGGCTTGTAAAATTTTATTTAACAATAAATCTAAAACTACCTGCTCCTCTAGTTTAAAGCCTCGAGGAACACCCTTAAACACAAAACACGCAGGTACTGACCTGAGCTGTTGGTCTCCTGACCCAACAGAAATGGGAACCCACCAATCTCATACTGACTTCTGGCTGTGGTCAGAGTCGCAGACAATGCAGTGTAGTTAGAGCTGGAAGGCAGCTGAATGGATTTCCTCTGCAGCTGAACCAGCGGCTGGTTTCGAGCTCCTGGAGAAAGATTAAAAGCTTCAAAATAATGGAAGGATTTTCATCTTTGAGGGCATTGCAGCAATCTAAGAAGGGTACCAGTGAGGTAAATACTGAACAATATTTACAGTAGAATAGTTTGTGTTTTTATGTCACAAACACAAACTTCAATGTATCTTATGAAAGAGACCAATTAATATGCATAAAAATAGTGTTTTTAAAGATTTTTGTAAATGATTTTTACAAAAATCATCGAAATCTAGGATCCATATTAAGACAAGTAAATGTTTAATCGTTCCTCACCGGGTGATCCAGACAAAACCTGCAGGATGTCATCGTATAGAATGAGAGTTCCTGGCCTCTCAACGAGGAGGTACAGGCTGACCGAGGCGTACACTGAAACAGATAGACATTCAAGAGGGAAATTAACACATTCATACATAGAAGACAAAACCACTAACAATAATTAGGTTTTCGCTTAAAAAAAGACTCCTTCTTTATGAATTAACAAGGTGAAGCAAGAGCATCAAACTTGAAATTCTAAGTGTTTGAGTCCTGCATCAAAGCAGTGAGCATTTGCTGTTTTCTTACTCGTTATTTTAAGAGGCGATTATATGAAACTACATGTTGTACATTTAAAATGTATCAGGGAAACTAAAGAGCGATAGATGTTACTGCAAGGTGATGTTGGACAGTGATGCTGACTGATTTAGTAAAATTAATTCAAGAAAAGTCCTATTTACTCATTAGAAATACATGAATAGCTCTTTGAATGACAACATTGTCGCAAACAAACTGATGTGTTTTCTGGGTTTTATGCACAAAGTGTGAAATACACTATGTGACTAATTTATACACAGCAGCTGCGACTGGGATAAACTATTTATAAGCCTGGATTGCACATTTCCTGCCACCCTGGAATTAGTCTCTGATAATTAGTTTTTTTTTCATCCAGCTGCATTTGTGTGAAAGCACATTTTACACTAACAAAAATGCAATATTTTCTGCTAATATTAAAGCCCTAAATGTTTTAAGCCAAAGCTGAGGCATGGTGATGAACTTGTGAACCTACATGGGATCCTACTGGAGTGCCAGGGCACCGAGTTGGTGATGTAATCCCGTTTGGAGGCTGTGATGATGACCCAGGTGCCTGCTCTGTACAGGAAGCTGAGTCTCACCACACCATCGCCACCGGCATGGCTGGTTGCCAAACGAGTTTGATTCCCATGGACTTCTACCTGAGCGTCCGCTAACGGTGAGAGGTCACTGTTGTCAAAAACCTGGACTTTTACTTGCACCTCTGCAAGAAGAGAAAAAGATAACATTAATTTATTTATTTTTACCTAAATGTCTTGACAGTAGTATGTGAAATAAATAAACCAAATCCACTGGAGGGCATAAGCTTTAATTACTCTCCTGTAGTCTCATTAATCTGCCTGACTCCACTTATTGAGGTGCTAAAGTTGTACAAGGATTATGAAGTGTAATGTTCTTATTATGTTCTGAATTCTGAGACCTCATATAATTTGCTAATATATTACTATAAGACCTCACCTACAAATCGGGAAGTCCAAATGAACTGAACTTATGTAGCATTTTCCAATCATTTCGACCACTGAAAGCACTTACACTAATTCACACATTCACCCATTCACACTCACACATTTGTACACTAATACACAATTTGGGGTTCAGTGCCTTGCCCAGAGGCACATCAACATATGCCGCTGGCACAATAAAACCTATAACCTTCTGATCACAAGACAACTGCTTTATCCACAGAGCCACAGCCGGTCCCACAAACTGAAGAAGAGATGAGCAACATCTTATGTTGGCAGTTGAAACACATTTGTGAAGATTAATAGAGCTAAACCTTTAAAGTATATTCATACTAGCTGTATGTTTAAAAAGACTTTTCAATAAAATGATTGAGTTAGCTAAAGGCTAATTTAGCCAACTTCAAAAACAGCTTTGCAATCTATAAACAGTCAGTGTTTACAATGTAATATTGAAGAAAGATTTGAATACATGTAATAATGGAGGCTCTATTTTTATTTGAAAGTGTAAAAAATTCCATGAAAACATATATATGTGTGTATATATATATATATTTTAAATTGGTCCAAAATTCATGTTTTCTTGATCAGATTTTAGAAGAGCAAATCCAGCTGCCATCACTTCCAACAGATGGATTACTTTCCCGAAGGGAAGGTCATCACAGACACACCCTCTACAAATCTCCTCATCATGTTTTCAACCCTGAAACATTTACTTTCTCATCCTGCCTCTTTGATATTGTGAATATGGGTCACACAGTTTCTATGGTTACACTCCGACTCTCCCAAAGATGCCCTGCTGTGCTTCCTCACTCGAATAAGTTTCTGTGTCGCTACAAGCTGTGGTCATCAAAAGCCCTTCAGGGCAAGAAAAAAAAATGTGACGCTGTCATTTCCGCTGATGGTCAGTCAGATCATACGCAGCATGTATATGTGTGTGTTGGTAACTGTGTGTCTATGTTCATTGAACATGGTTAAATTCTGTCACTCATTAGCATAATTGGACCTATAAAGGCCCCCTTGTGTATGTGTTTGGAGAGGATTTCCTCAGTCTGGGCTCTACACTTGAAAAACTGGCTTGAAGCAGCTCCATTCATATAAACACTGAGTCACAGTGTCACACAGTGGAGATTTTCGATCTCAAAAGCCCTTCAGCTGTTATTCAGAGCAACATAAAGCACTGCAGACACTGAAATAGGATAAGAAATGCCCTTGTAGTAAAAAGTTAGCACTGCAGTTAACATTAATATTGCTTTAAATGTAAACATGGTAAGACAAATTGTGAATTTTAACTATTTTTATTTTTTTATTTGTAATTACCTTAAATCCAACTGTACTAAATTTGCCCTAACAATACTTTAGAAGGCACAGTAAACAACCTATATGAGTCAGGGAAAAGTAAATCCACCTGGACAATTGGGCCTGTATGAACAACTCCACCCCTGCACGTTCACCTGCACAAACGTTTTATATTCTATTTGAGCTCTTTTCTATACTGGGATTGTGTTTCACTCATGTTACCGTCACCTGCTTGGCCCAAATATAATATGCGTCAGTGTATGAACAAACTTAAATAAAGACAAGATCTGGATTCAACTAGTGCTCCCAAAATAAATGAGGAAATTACACTCACTTTAGAACATGTTGCAGCATCAAACTATTAAAATAGAAATGTTGTAGTTTGAACATTAAATAGATACAGTCATACACATTTAAATTAAATGACAAACTATTCCACATCGAGGCTGTGCTCTGACTTTCACTTTTTTAGATGTTAGGTACTGATTTAGAGTAGCACAATAGTGAAGACAACACCACCAAAAATAAATGTCCAGTTTCTGGTTATGCATGAGATCAGCACTGCAGCCTGCAACAGGAAGCGAGAAAAACAGCACACTTTTTATTGGATGCAATATTTGAGAGGATTTATTTGTCATTCTTTCAGAACAATAATCTATTTGTGCAGTTGGATGTTTTCTAATGACCACATCTGATGCCAATTCTTAGTGTCTGATATGCTAAAACTCTTTGAGAGAAGTAATGACACTGTATAATGGTGAATTAAAAAAAAAAGAGTCAGAAAAATGTGGGTTGATCATCAGCAATACTGTTGTAATATTGCAGTGACATATTTTCTTATTGTACAGCTCCACAGTAGGCAGAAATTTTGACTTTCATTCTGAGATTGACTTCAGCAAAACAGTTACATGAAATTATCATCAGCTAAATGCACCTTCAGAAAATAGTTTCAGCCTTCTAAGAAATATTGTTATGCTACTCATCATGTGATCTAAAATTAAACGGTATGTTCTGTAACTATAACATTGGACAGTGATAAAGTCTCAATTCAATAAATTAAGGTGGTTGTAAAGGACTATGCTTTAATTTAAAAACTGAAGTGAATGTAAACAACACTGTGGCTAAATATAAAAGAACCTATGTGTGGGTAGCTGCATTCCTCCAGACAGAGTCTGTGACCATCCATGCATCTCAAACCAGCTCCAGGCATGAATAATACGCAGCAATTACATAATGTCCTTCAAAATGTACATCAGCAGAATAGTGGAGGAGATTCTCTTTTTCCATGCTTTGTTTTATTTACAGAGAAGGACATGGGGTTAGGTTCCCCCCTGCCCCCCCTTTTTTTTTTCCTCCTGCAGTAAAGCAGATTTTATTCTTTTCTGAAACAAAAAGACGTTTGGTTGGATGATCTAAACATTTCCAGCTTCTCAGCCCCTCCTGATCTCCTTGTCATCAGTGTGCACAGCAACAATGAGCAGCATGAAGGCCTGCCTGGGAAGGAGCAGCACTGCCAGGCCTGTGCTATCAGGAGAAAAAAAAAACTCACATTTTCACACCGTTTCAGTCCAATATCTCTGCAGCCAACTCCAGCACGGCCTCGCTGTCATTCCACTCCACGTTCATTAAAGAGCATTTCAGGCCGCACACAACAATGTTTGCAATCTCTGATAATCTAATTCCTATTCAGACACCGTGCTGCAGAAGACATCGAAGAGGGTTTTTTCTTTTTTCTTTTTTTTTTTTGTGTCGACAAAAGCTATAAAACAAGCAACCACTCCCATCTCATTGTGCTGCATCCCCCCCCACCCCCCCACTGTCCGCCGAGCTTACCAAATGCTCCCTGATCGGGCAGAGATTTAGCCAGCGCCTCCCAAACCGACAAGAACAGGAGCAAACAGGAGATGCGGTGCTGCGGCGGCATCTTTGCAGCTACATCTCTCTTTCCCAGATCGGCGGCCGTGCTTCCATATTTCTCCCACTCTCCAGTCGGTTCCCGGATGCCTGCCTTTGACTCGGTTCTTGAGATGCTGCCGCCTGTGTGGGCTTCGCCTTGTTTTTATTGTCTGAGGTGGCAGCAAGAAGGGAAATGTTTCCCTCTGCTGACCTGCGGGGGGATAGCTGCACGGATCCAAGACTGCTGGTTCAAAAATGATTCACAGGCGCATCAAGAAATTGAGAGTCAAAGAGTTGATTCATTTCAGCAATTCAAGTTAAGAAGCAAAATTCTCGTGTTTAAATTCCTTACAAAAGTGGTATGTTCCTACCGTTTTTAACTGCTTAGAACATTATAGCTTGATTATAAGGATTGCATCTGACAGATAAAATACAGTCCTCCAAAACTAAAAAAAAAAAAAAAAATCTACATTAGGGCCAATTAAAAGGGACTTTTAATTACAATTTTAGGCCCTTTTTATGATTCATAACAATCATAAAAATGGGGAACGGTTGTCCATCTGACTACCACCGATACTCTCCACTAGGGGCGGTGTTTAGCCACAAGAGGTCATTTTTAAAGACGCTGTCTTTCCACAGATTGCTGAATTCAAGCATATAAACCAAAAGTTGAAAAAAAAAAAAGTTTGGTCAAACGTTGTGAGCAACCAGCAGGCACAGTGAGTTTTAATAAGGCCAATGTGGCTCACCACTAAGGATGCAATTCTGTCAGGGGATGTAAAAAAAAAAAAAAAAAAAAGAAGAAGAAAAGACTCTTTTGAACATGTCATTTTCATCTTCATTCGGTTGGGATTTTACATTCGAATGTGTTGTGCAGTGTTAGTTCTCAAAGAAATTAATAAAATAATCATAGTCTGACTATGGAGAGGAGGACAGAAATAGAAGTTAAAACCAAATGTTCTGATGCCATTTATAAACAAACTGCACAATAGTGAAGCTAATTGTTACAGTAAGTCAGAAAAGTGGCAGTTTGAAACTCATGGGTCATTAGTGGAAAAGATGTGAGGTAGTTCCGGTTTAAATGAAAAGGTAGTTATTGTAGCGTTCTGTGGTTATTAGTGACGTTTTGATTGAATATTGTGAAAAAATAACTGACATAATTATATCCAGGTTAAATTAATGTGCAGCCAATGTTCAGACGTCCAGTGATGTTTTAAAAAGTTCAGTTAATTAACAAAAAAAAAACAACTGAACCAACATTTCCTCTCAACTGGTTTAATTGAAATTAACAAGAGTCTAAAAACCATTACACTGAAATTTAAAGAAAACTATGTAGAGTAGTGAGAATAAAATGTAAAAAGTAACAAAAATAGCATCTTATTGTGACTTGTCACTTTTTGACTGATCTAAGTTGAAGAGTTACTGGTAAAATTTGTAACTAAAGTCCATCTCATATGCAGCCGTTGTGAGCAGCAGACTGTTTGCTTTTGCCTGATTTCAGTATCAGATTAAAGTTACAGAAACCTCAGTCTGTGGTCTGTTAGTCACATTAAGGAGAGTGAAAGGTATTTAATGCTGTGTTTCCACTCTAATCCCTGCTTCTTTATGCCTGGTTTAACCACTCAACATAAGCTGCTGCTTGCCACATTTATCATTTTTACTGTTTAATTAAACATCCATCTTGTGCAGAAATTTTATTTATGGGGATTTATAGTTAGAAAAATACCTGGGAACTGGTCTCTGGTGCATTTCATATGGTAATCTTCCCTCCTGCTCTGTCTTTAGCTGATGGTCAACACAGTTGCATTTCAAGAGAAATGAAATGTAATAAAAAGAAGTTAACATGAAAACAAGGGTAAAAAGTTTAATATCTTTTATCACTGAAGGGCTGGTGGGACGCTTTTTTTATGTACAAGATGGAAAATATAATTTAGGACAAAAATATTTATTTTGAAACAGTCAGAAAGTAAAAGGGAAAACATGAAATCCATAGCAATGAACACTGCAGGTAGAATAGGTAGTCTGAAATCTTCTGAAGGCTCCATGTTTTCCTCTAGGATCATCCTGCATTTAGCTCTGTCCATTTTCACTTCAACAATAATTAGTTGACTTTCCCTGCTGAAAAAATATAAAAATAAAATCCTACAGATCACCACCCTATTTGACTGTAAAGTGGTGAGTTCAGGATGACACATAGTGTTAATTTTCTTCCACAGACAGTATTTTACATGTTGGCCACAAATTTCAATGTTTGTCTTGTTTAACCTGAAACCCCCTTGTTCCAAATGTTTATCGTGTCCCCTACATGGCTTATGGCAGGCAGGACTTCTTTTGGCTTTTTCTTAACTATGATTTTCCTCTTGCCATTTTTCTACAAAGGACAGATTTGTGGAGTGCAAAACTAATAGTTGTCTTGTTCATATATCTTCCCATCTCAAGCATGATTAATGCTATTCTTTCCCAGTACTTCAGTTTAGGTTGTCAGTCATCTCCAGGTTGGCCTGCAGTTCACAATGCTTACAAAATTATTTCTAAAATCTATCAATGTTTTAACTTTCTCATGTTGTTTATTCACTAACGTTCCGCAACAAACCCCTGAGGCCTTCAAAGAATTAGTTGCGCTTTTCCTTCCACCTCTTGGTTATGCACTACTTTAGGTTGGCCTATTACATAAAATCTGGTTGTAACATGACAAAATGGTTAAAAAGAGAAAATTTTTAGAACAGAAACTCCTCTTTTTGTCCTCCACTCTTGTTTTTCTTATATTGTAGGCACACACTGAACTACAACAAAATACTGACAACATGCTGCCAAGTAAGAGGATTGAACTGAAAAAAAAAGGCTAAAGTCCCAAAAAGAGTTCTTTAGAAAGTCTGAAGACTGGCTGACTAATACGCTATAAAACATTGTAATAAAGTTTGACTGCTTGGATAGAAGAAAGATAAACTTTTACACCGACCCGACACATGCGCAAGCTAACATTGAGCTGGAACATAGCAGACCAAAAGCACTGCAAAACTTTCAGCATTGTGAACCAAAAGGGAAGTGTGGTCTCTGTTCTGCTGGGAAAGAGCTTTATTCTAAACAGAAAAAGATCTTGGGGGGGCAAAAAAAAACAACAAAAAAATAAAACTTGAGTCAACATGTTGGCTGCCTGTAACTTGTGTTTGTATGGGCCTTGAGAGGCACATTTTATTTATGTACTTCAGTTAGTGTTTCAATTAAAGCTGATGTTCACAGATTTCAAATGTAATAACAACTGATAAAAATCAGTTTATTTAATAAAAATGAGGGTTTTGCTTGCTTGTGGAATGTGACTTTTATTTTAAACTTGAGGGCATCAGGGCCAGATGGTTGCATGTTCCCCATGTGTGGTCTCCTAACTCTCTTCTGTGAAGTCTTTAACCTATGATCTCAGCTCCCTTTCTATACGACCCTCCCAGGATAACTTCACCACGTCCTGATTGCCATCCAGTCCTGGAACAAAGTGTGACTTTAAGAAAGGATTAAGAAAGGATTTTTAAGCCATGGCCACCAGCAAATTTTATATTCAAGTGTGGGTTTCTGTGGTTCGGCCATGGGTGTGAAGTATGAAGGAGAAAGCTCCACTCATTAATTTGTCCTGACCACAATCAGTGAAACCACAAAAATGCAACAAATAAAAGCAAAAGCAAAGGGAGATCACGGCTTATGTTGGCCAATTTATAATGCTGGCCCTGTTAAATTAATTTTCCATCCATAATAAAAAAATACCAAAGCATTCATTTGTTGACAAAACGACCAAAGCCAAGCCGAGCCAGCTACCCTGTGGTTATATCGAGACCTGTGGGCCCAGTTATGGAAGTGCTATAGCCAAACATTTTGCAACAGCAGATATTGAAGCAAGTGAGCAGTGTGCTTGGTATGAGGAGCTGATGAATTTATGTTGTGTGTTGTTTGGCGGGTGGGGAGCAAGGACAGAAGTATGACTTGAGAAATTAGTTGTGAGGTTTTATAGCTGGAGACACTGCAGCTTTCCAGGTCTATAAATGTTACTGGGGCTGTTGTTTGTTGATGAAGCAGCTCACGATGTCCTAAAACTAATGCAGAACATTCAAATGCAGCATTAGAACATTAACAAGACACTATTTGCCCTCATTAATGCATAACAACTAACCCTTGCAGTTAAAAAAAAAAAGCTATTAAACACTTTTTACATTTTCACATTTACAATGCTTGGCCTGTGATGTGTGAAGTTGTAAAAAAGCTAAAATGCAAGACAAGAGGCTGACAAAACCCCCCAAAAAATCTTTAAACCGAGTTTGGATGAAACTGGATTCTGTACATCTCATTACTCTGTCGTGAATTGGCACGCATATAAATGGAGCTGTGCAAGATGAACCATTTTGGTCTTTTCCTGTCTTAAATCGGGTAAAAAGAAGTAACAATAAAAAAGCACAGAAGAGAGAGCAGCGCCTGATTGTTTGAGGTCATGGGTTTTTATAACCAATGTCATCAGGCTCAAGTACCAAATTATTTAGGCCTTGTCCTTTCATCAGGAATCTATTTTTGCTAGACAAATTCAAGATTAAGTGGTTCAACGGACAAAAACACAGAAAATGGCCTAAAACATGACTGGAAAAAAAAGCCAAGTAGAGGTTGGTAGACTTTAAGAAAGATAAAAGAAATACTGGTCAAGACCATTTTTGAAAGATTACAAGAAAATCTGATCAGAAAGAAAATATAAAAGGAGGATCTCTAAAAATTATTTTTCAGTACCACTTTACCTTTCAGTGCTTGTGTATTTTGGAAAATTCACCTTGGGCACAAGATTAAAAAAGATTTACTGCAGCATTTGTTTACTTTTAGGCTTTCTAAATATGAATACAATTCTCATTAGGCAGACAGATGGGAATTTGAAGGCGTCATGTATCCAGATTTTCTATTTTGATCATTACTTCAACATAGTTTAGTCTTTGGATGCAAGTCCCGTACAAACTCTATCATTTTGTAATTAATTTAATTGCTTCTTTGAGTAAAGGGATTTTGAAAGATTTTACAAGAACAAAAAGAAAAAGATCAATTAAATCTACTGCTCACTTGTTTTTAATAGAAACATGGAGAAGGTTTTTGGATATTTGAAAACTGAACTTGTGATTAAAGTGTTTTCTATACATGCCAGTCATCCGTTTCAAGGTGAGACACAAGCCTAAATAAGAATTTCTTGAAATCAAATAGGCTTTCACATTGCCTGCAGTGTTGGAGCCTAATTAAAGAGATGATCGGGGTTATAGGAGCCCCCGGCCTCAAACAATCAGGTGATGTTCTTTGATTGCTGTTTTTGCGTCATTTCACCAATGAAAGCTATGAAAAGAAGCAAACCGATGAAAGAAGACTTGTCTTAAGGAAGGAAATACAAGCACTACAGCACAGCTTACCAAAAACAAAAGATTGTTCTACAAAATTGCTGATAGCACAACTAATGGAATACGTAGAAGAAACCAATAAATCAGATTAATAATTGAGTTGAAAACACAGTTGGAGGACATGTTGTCCTACATTCATTTCATTGTAATTCTTGGCAAGAATCTTTGGTTTTCTTAATCGAAACCTGAATTAAAGGCGGTTTAAAATGGCATTTGTGTAAAATATTAGATTGTACAAATTTTTATTTTTGTTGAGTGGGGTTTGTCTGAAAAGTGTGTGGAAAGGCAAAAGATTGCCCTTGCTCATTACATCATTCAAGATCTACATCAAGGTGTCAAACTCCAGTCCTGAAGGGCCACTGTCCTGCAGTTTTTAGATGTGCCACAGGTACGAAACACTGGAATGAAATTGCTTTATTACCTCCTTCTTGGATAGATCAGTTCTCCAGAGCCTTAATGACCTAATGATTCTATTCAGGTGGTGCAGCAGAGGCACATCTAAAAGTTGCAGGGCAGTGGCCCTTCAGGACTGAAGTTTGACCCCTGTGACCTACATAATTATCTTCAACAGATTCCCAAACTCTAGATAAAAATAAAGATCCTGCAATAAAAAAAGAAAAAACTCTGTGGTTTTTGCCTAAAGTGAGCTGGTGGACTTATTGTAGAGAACTTTAATTAGTGTAAATTTTAATGTAAATTCTGCTCACTAAGATCCGCAGTCTGCTTTTTACATCACTTACAGACTGAATACCTTTGAGGAATTCCATCATGAGTCTGATGAAGAACAGCTTGTGAAAGGTTGGCATTCATGCACCCTCTCCTGGGCATCAGGAAAGAAGATTTTCCACAGAGAAGTCTCAGCAGCAGAGCTCCAGATTAGTAGGAGAACATCTGCCAGAGTGAGGAAGTCTCTCAGCGAGAGTTGATTCAAATTCCTTTTGACAAGAGGTGGCTGGGAACAAAGAGGACAGTGAATGAAATTTACTGTAGAGAAATATTTTCCAAAATGTAACTTATGCAGTGCATAAAGAAAACAGTTTGAAAAGGACTAGGAGAGCCGCTACTAGGACTCTCTGCTTCTTTGAACAGCAGGATGAAAATTCTGGGAAAAGATTCATGCTCGCTGTTGGTAGAAACAAAATACAAAAACATACTGTCGAAACAGACACGGTGGATAAATCTGCTTTAATGGATGGAACGTTGAAAAAGGTCAATTTAGTGTGTGAGCTTTTGACACCTCCGTCTGACAACTATGATCATGAAACATAAATGAAATTGAGATAATCAAACACATTCTTGTATACAGGACACCTGCAGAGTGAAATGGCGAACCAGTAGGGAAATCATACTCTAGAACTTGTTCTACAAGTAATTCCTAATAATGCAAGGATGTACAGAGCCTTGTGTTACCAAGGTTCTTAGTTTTACCTTGAACTTTTTGATCAAAATAAAGCTTTGGATTTTCTGGAGTTTCTACCAGTTTTGAATATCTACAGGCATTTTTCTAATACATTATTTTACCCATTTTTCTTGCTTAACAGCTCAAGCTCAGTCAGAGTATACAGATAGGATCTGTATAGATACATAGATACATACATATAAAGATACATTTCTTTTAGATTTTACTTTATTTAAATTTGTCTATCTTCCAGTAAGCTCTAAGTATATTCGTGGGTCCTGCTGAAGAAAAATATCCCCTCAGCATAATGCTGCTACTGCCATGTTCTCGATGGTGTGCTAGTTTTTTGCCACTCATTGAATTTTATATAAACCAAAGTTCCATTTTTGTCTTATGTAAACACTTTCTTACGTTTATGTCAGTACACAGTATAAGAAAGCGGCTGCTGGTGTGTCTCTGCGGGCAGCAGATACATTAGGATCTTCTGTGTTTTATTGTGATGGCGATTCTTTTTGCTGTTTTATATGACTATTTTCATTGTTTTGTTTGTCTGGTTTGCTCTAACCACTTTAGTGGGGGTTTTTTTTCTTCCCCCTTTTCTGTTATTGTCATCATTGTCGACTTGTAATATTTATGGTGTGTCCAATTTGCGGCCTGAATCAGATTCATGCTATTGTTCCTGTACTTGAATAAAGTCAAGTGTTAATTTTAGAAGGCCGGCCACTTCTAAGAAGGTTCACCACTATGTTCTCATTTGTGGATAATGTCTCTCATTCTGGTTCCAATGAATCTCAAAGCCTCAGAAGGCTTTGTAAATCGTTTTAAGACTGATGAATGTCAAAGACATCTTTTCTTGAATTTCTTGAGGGAATGTGGTGCTATTCAGCTCTTTTAGACTAGTTGATGCTTTCACACAGGTTCTACTTAAGTAAGGTCTGGCAGGGTGACGGTAGTAAAATCCAACCAAAAATGTCACTTATCAGTTTATTTACAATTTATTTTAGGCAACCTGTTGGCTTGGACAGCTTTTTTTTTTTACTCCAAAAAAGGTAGCAATCATTTGAAAACTGCTCTTTGTCTTTCCACACAAAGATACCCTGAAGTATCTTTGTGTGGCATCTTCATCCATCTTATTTTTGTCTTAATAAATAACCTGTGATTAATACATGTTAAAATAAGAAAGGAAATGATTACTTTCCATGTTTTGCCATATTTTGGAACCTATACTGGCATTTTGTAAAGATCTTTTAGATTATGTGCTGGCTTTTTTTGTGTTGCTAAACAGCAAAAGAGGGCAGGGAGGGAAGCAAAAGGGTGGGAGTTCACCCATGCATTAAGGGACTACTCCTCATATTGCACACACAACATAGAACTCTTTTTGGTTGGAGCAATTTTAATCAACTCCACTTGTGAGAATGAAACTAAACTCTTCCAGCATCCTTCAGTTGTTGGGCACAGGACTGAATTAAATCGTCACTATGTGGACTGAAGTGGCAGATGGTGAGGGTAAACCGAGATGAGAGCTGTATTTTTCTTGTAAACAATTTTTTTTTCCTTCATTCATTTCCAGAATGATTGAAGTTTTGAAGAGAACGGCTGATTAATGGAGCTCTTTAAGAGAGACCGAGTGCACTTCTCGATCATCTTCATTTGAAGAAGGCTCTATCAAAACCAAAGAGCACACCATCAGAAGACCAACAGATTAAGCATTAATAATAATCATTTATATAGTGCCTTTAAAGTGACCCAAGCATGCTTCACAAAGATTGAAACAAAAACAAACAGAATGAAAAATGACAGGGGGAAAGAACTTTGATGAATTTCGGGAGTTTTCAAACTTATCAAGTGTTGCAAATATAGACAGGGAGAAAATTATACTATGGTGTCAAATGATCACAGACAGCAAACACATTTACACTGTAGAAAAAAAACGTCCCTTGTTCTCATGATTATCAATGCAGTTGGTACAAAACTAATACACCCCTGCTATTTCCAATGGATTTAAGGACAGAAGATTAAATGCTGCAAAAAAAATTTACTGAGGGTAAAGGAGTGGTAAGGGGGCATGTTATGTAAAAAAACATGTCTTGAGTTTTATGTTGTGTTATAATCATAACAACATACCTTGAGTGTTGCCTTGATTCTTTCTTGCATGCTTGAAAACTTTAGTCTCGCGGGGCAACCATTCAGATGTCAGACCTGGGCACCATAAACATGAATACATAGCCGCCTCATAGAGCAGGTCAGCCCATAGCGGCGATACGTCACAGCGTCCGCCATATTGAATGTGGCTTACATGCCAGTAAGCTAATACAAGTAAATGGACCATACTTCCGAAAGTGCCATTGTACAAGTAATGTAAGTTACACATTCTCTCACACACACACTCATGTATTTGGTAATCAAATAAATGACTAAAGACAGAGTTTAACTTTTGAGGTAATCATTTAATTTATTTTTGAATAAAGAGCACAATGTTTTTATTTGCTAGAAATTATTCTGAGAATTTTCATGTTGACATTGATAGACACACACTTTTACAGTGTTTTATTAAAGAACATA
Source organism: Poeciliopsis retropinna (assembly GCA_010277075.1). Classification (NCBI taxonomy): domain Eukaryota; kingdom Metazoa; phylum Chordata; class Actinopteri; order Cyprinodontiformes; family Poeciliidae; genus Poeciliopsis; species Poeciliopsis retropinna. The sequence continues at coordinate 4,049,970 of VMRM01000023.1, forward strand.
TATACATGATTCCATAATTTAATGTACATTTAACATTTCAAGACAAAAAATATATATATTTTTTTATACATTATTGAAAAATGACTTGATTGTCACTTGACAAGGACTTTGAATTACCTCCTCCTACTGTGCTCCTTAAGTTGAGGCAGAGAATGAACAGGAGATGGAAAGTCTATACTGTTTTTGCCAGAAAATATGACCAGGACAGAAGTCGTTTCAGAGGTTGAGCTTGGTTGCGAGTGTGAGGTTCTGCTGATGATCCAAGCTTCTGTTTGTTTTCCCAACAGGTGGAGATGTAACATTGGATGGTGGACAGGCAGGTAAGCACTTGCTGGAGCATCCAGGTTCTTAGTAGCAAGGAGACGTGCAGGTTAGGTGTACCAAGCACATCTAGGAAGCAACCCTGTTGATACAACTGCTTTGGCCATATTTTCCTACAGTCTTTACACAGCCCAATAGTTTTTATTCAGCCCCGTAGCTTTTACTTGCTCAATAGGGAAAGGTTTGAACCCTCTCCCTATTTATTAGAACTGCCTACTGGCAATAGAAAACTTGTCCAGGGTCCAGTAAGTGTTTGGTTTCCCCAAGTGTTCATGCCGCTCTCAGACATTAGTTTCTTAATGGAATGTTTATTGGAAAGGTAGATTTTTATTTTACATCAAGAAAAGCAAAAACATAAAACGTAAACAAAATGTTAAGAGGTTTATACATCAACTAAATGAAGCCATTGGAAGGAAAAACTTCCATTTCTCTAACCTCACACAATTAAAAAAAAAAAAATCCTATTAATTTTCACATCTAACCATATGTTTTGAAATAAATACCTTTGGTTGTGTAAGAGTTTGCATGTTTACCTTAAAGTATAGGATTTTTAATTCACCAGCAGGAGGCAGAAGAGAGCTAAAGACATGGTCTCATTCTGAATGTCACCTTTCTCACACTAATATAAAGCAAGACAAATCTGACTGTTAGTATATACATCATCAAGATCATGCTTTGCTGAACAACTTTTTGACTCAATTTCAACATTCATTTTTCATAGGTATGCATGCAAGATTGGCTACAGTGACTCTGATTGCACTGAAATTAATGTTCAGCTATAGGATCTTCTTGACATTTCCTCATGCATCCTTAATGGAACTACAGCGGAGTCTCTAAAAATGGATCCCCCCCCCAATTACTGAGAAGAAGATAAGAATGAAACTAGTTAGAAAAGCTTCAAAGAGCCTCACAGTAATACTGAATGAGCTGCAGGTATTTCTGACTTTAGGCTGACTTATTTTTCTTCTTTATTGCTAGGCCTAAAATACAATGTTCTTCATTGTTTCAAAAAAAAAAAAAAAAGCTTTCCAAAGAATACACCTAGATCTGGTAAAAGTCTCAAGCCTTTTAAGAGGATTTAAAATGAAATGAAACTCAAATTCACAGGCTACAATTCCAAAAGATGGGTTTGGAAAAACCATCCACAGTGGAACATGGTGGCAACACCATGCTCTTGGGTCTCCATAATTCAGTTAAACTGAGGATTTTGTCAATGTCTTGTACATTCAGCTTTCTCCTAGGCAGGGATTCCTCCAGAAAATTTGCTAAGCCTGGTGGACAGGCTACCGTGTTTTTCTGTTAAAAATGTCATGTTGACAGAAATGTAGATATATTACTGGGTAATTAGATGTTTCGGGAAAATCTTGTCTGTGAAACGCTAGTTAAAAGTCTCAATCCTTTAAAAAACAAATAAAAGTTAATCAGTGGTAAAATTTTACCACTGATTAATTTTTCAACAGAAAAATCCAAATTAAGTCAGCAGCTCCTTTAGGGTAATATAGAATAACTTATTGGGTTCATTTAACCTTCAAAGAACCAACTTAAGCAAGTTGGTAAACTAGTGTGGTGGTGTTATAGTAATATTATATTACCATTGTGGACTTAAGCAAAGTGTGTATACCAAATTTTGTACCCGTTTATATTTTAACGATACTTTTTAAAACAAGCCTCATCAGAAAACACATTTTAATTGATCAAATATGTCTGCATATTATGTTAAAGTGGCATATAAAAATTATTGTTTTGTCATGGTGGGATTAGCAAAGGACCCCAGCGCAAAGACCGACGATCGCAAAAAACAACAACAACAAAAAAAACAAAAAAACAACAAAACTGAGTTGTTTAATAGTGAGAACAAAAAGGAAATTTACCAGGGGAGAGCAGGCAGAGTGACTGAAGAATTCAGCAATGAACAATTAAAACCAGTAAGCTTTTATAGTGAGGCATGGGTGAAAAATGACAAAGGACCCAAATGAACTAATCAGAGGAAATGTGGCACAGATGTGACAGGGAGAAGCAGGGAAACTGAGGGTGGGAGACTAATTAACACAGAGGGAGCTGAACTAAGCCTCAAAGGATTTAGAAACAAAACGGGGAAACAAATCTGACAAATCTAAGAGAGATGAACACAAATGTACAAGGAACAAAGCATAAGAATAAACTACAAGCCTAATTACAAAGGGAAGGACCCTTCTCCATAATATATATCAGAGAAATGAACAAATGTGGAAAACACAGAAATTAGTTAGTGCAAACCACAACCCAAACACCTAAGTATTGTGACATCTCTCCCACAGTTGCAAAAGCATTCATCCTTTAATTGTCAAAATATTTATTAGGAGTTTGAGTCATTTTAAAGAAATGTTTTAAAGAAAAGTTGTTAAATTGGTTCCTTCTAAGAAGGACCAATTTTGAGAGGTTTAGAGGGTACTTATGTTTGCTTCATTGTTGCACAATACATTTGAGCATATAATTTAAGTGTTTTGTGCATTGCCAGTTTTGTGCATTAAGTGTTAACCATTAACAATCAAATTCTGTTAAGTTAAAGCATTTCTTTAACACTGGAGAGCACAACAATTTAGGAACACATAATCAGATTAAGTTTTTTCAGATCACCGAGCATCAAACCCAACTCCGATAGGTCTGCCAGCTCAGAATGAGCATTGCTGATGATGTTAAAATGTCAGTACCACTCCAGCGTGTGCTATGTATTTTGAAAAATCCCCACACAGCCCATCTGCTTGGAAATTAGCATATCCGAGCAGATCTCTATGGAACTTAGCATCTGCTTCCCTGCATTGCAGATTAGGTGTGAAGACAGGACAGAGTGCCAAGACACGTCTGTTTACTGCTGCTTTTTATTAAAGCCCCAATGTTGGGGGTTAGTTTAGCAGATTATAAAATTGCATCAGCTGGATTTAAAACAGATTTACAGTGTATGCATAAAGACAGGATTGTTGATGGTGAGGGTGATGAAAGGCTGGGATTTAATTCCAGTTGGAAGGGTCAGGCATACATATCTTTAATCATAGATAATCTGGATACAAACATCCAGAATAGCAAAATGTTTGAAGAGCTTAACAGATAATGAATTATATCTTCCCATAATGCCAGCAAGGTACAATGTTTTTCCTAAAAACAGAGGAATTTGTGTTCCATGTAGCTTTTTCTTGATTTATTATAAACAGTAATTGTATATTGCTGTTAGAGGTGTGTGTGTGAATAATTGTTCATGTTGCCTCTATCTTGACCCTGTTATGGACTGGTGATGTGTCCAGCGTCTTGCTTCACACCTCCATTGCTCACAAATGACTCTAACAATAAAGAAATGTGAATATTTTTTTATATATATTCAGTATATTCAGTATATTAGTGATATTTAACTTTTAGAAAATTGTTCTAATTGTTGAGCTAGTAAATTTAAATAAATTCAAATACATTTTAAAAATTAAAATATTTTATTAGTTTAACTCAAAAAGTGAAACTTTAGATTTCAAACACACAGTGATAAATGTCAAGTGTTTTTTTCTGTTAATTTGAAAGACTGATGATTAATTTGAAGACTAACTGCTGAAACCTACGATTCAAAATCAGAATCATGGGAAAGACTGCCTACTTGGCAATATTCAAGCGGCTTATTTATAAAAGGCTGTTGCTAAAGAAACTAAAGAGTGGTGTCCAAGCAAACTGTCTACCAGTCAATGTTAGTGATTCGTGGTTCTTACTGCTGCTGAGCTTTAGGGAGAAGGCAATTTCCTTTTGCAGCAGTAACAAAAATACCAAGATTGTCTTTAATTACGATAGTATCAGCTTGATTAGTCAGCAAACTGACCTGAATCAAGGCCTACATAAAATCAATGTACAGTAGTACTGTCAAAAGGAAGACTGAGCACAAGCCTGAACAATACAGATGAAATGAAGTTTGAATGAAAAGCAAAAACAGAGGAAATCTGTATGAGGACAAATACAATTTCTCTGTCTTGTATCCTAGTTTTATTTATATACCGTTTGAGTTGGTCTCTTTTCATTGTGTTTTTGTGCTGCTTAAACTCGTTCCTTTGTGATGTTATGGTTCTTAATTATTCAACACTTTTTGCTGTATGTGCAGTTTTATAGGAGGAACATTATAATACTATAAACTCATGAAAGGAAAACACCCTCAGCCTCTCAGGATTGGAAACTGAGAGGCAGGACTCTGTTTTCTGAGAGTCCTGTTCATATGGTGCACCTTATGCATTACACCTTAGGTGTAATGCACCTGAGATAAAAAGGGTGTACATGCACCCTTTTTATCTAAATCTTTTTATCTATCACTTTTTTTCCATGGCCACTGATTCCCCCTGTCGTTCTTGGCTTGTGTTCAGCTTCGAGGTTCACTGCGACACATTCTTCCACACCAGCGGCTTCCTCGCAAAGACCCTGTCCGGCTGACATTTATGCAGAACAACAGCCCCGGTGTGTATGCGTGATAATTAAAATGTGTACACTACAGAGCCTTTTCACATCTCCTTGAGTCTCTGGATGCGCTGCCCGCTGGGGGCACTGTTATATTTAGCTGCTTGGTCTTTGATTAAAATATGACTCTCCTGGTGACCTTCACACCTGCCGCAGCTCTGCCAGGTCCTCAGGAACATGATCGCTTGATAAATACATGGCGGTTGGGGCCACCGGAACCGCTGACAAAGACACAATCAATCCTCCACAAATTGAGCATGTTCCTCTGTATGCAGCGTATATGTGAAGCTCTGCTACTGTGTAACTCTGGCAGCATCCGCCGGTGCACTGGACCGTCGCTGAGGCTCAGCAGATGGATAAATGTGGAATCCTGTATAAATATCCACGTTCCCAAGTGGAACAAGGCTTGACATTTTATTCCTTCCTCCAATTTTCTGTCTGCACCACGGGAAGCTTACATATTTAACTTTCAGTAATTTTTTCTTTAGATGTCTTGAAGGGATTTCGCTCCATACTCCACATTACACCCATTTTCCAGAGAGTGTTATTACATTTCTTATTGTGACCATTAGAAATTTTTTTAAGAGGTTAAAAATCACTTGCCTTGACCTAAATCATATTTTGGGGTTATAGATATTACTGCTTCACCTGCAGTGCTGTGAAAAAGTATTTGCCCTTTCTTCTTTATTTTCTGCTTTTTATCGTCATTGACTTGCAAGGTATTCCTTGCATGAATGGCACCCTGGGCGAGGCTCTCCCTCTGCGGCCCCCTCCCACCTAGAGAATGCAGTGCAGACATGGTGAAAGCGTGCAACCTAATTTTCCTAGAATAAGCAGAATGGAGGGTGCCATAATACTGCCTTTGGATAAAATCAATAGAAAACATGTTCAATATGCAACTGACAGAAGCTATATCCAGTGTTTGTGCACCGCATCTCATTATGATGCCCTGGCTTAATGCAGTTTTTAAAAGTGAACAACACAGAACAGTGGTAAACGTCTTCTGGAGCTGCTGGCCTAACAAAATTACTCCAAGAGAGTATTAGCGATTCATGTAGGAGGTCACAAAAGAACCGGAACAACGTAAATGTACTAAAAGTCAGTTTCCATGATTTAGGAATTAACAACAACATTGCCTCAATGGATACGAGGGGGTGAGGCAAAAATCACTCCTAATCAAAAAGAACACAAAGGCCTGTCTCATATTTGTCAAAAAAAAGCATTTGTCACATTACCTGGAGACTATTGAAGAATATTGTGGCATAAAACTTGTTGGTATGTTACATTGTAACATACCCACAAGCATAGTGGTCAAAGCCTGATGGCTGAAGTTAGATTTGCTTCTTGGAAGATCTGACTGACTTGCAATTATGTTATGTACCAGGATTCCCGAAAGAAAATATTTGTCCTTCAGTTTATGACTCTAATATCAAGTCAGATATGTCATTTTTCTTAAGGCTTACTTGTATTTGAATATTTTGTCCTCAAATGCTCGCCCTCTAATTGGCTTATAAAGCTCTATTGCTGTTGTAATCTGAAGGGGGTTTAGTCGTTTAGGTTCATCTGTGTTTCCAGTTTTGACAATTTCCCTATTTACCGTATATAGATCTGGTCTAAATTCATTCTTCTGTGTTCTGTGTTCTTGAATTATTCTAATTATTTGTGTTTGGAGTTTCTTAGATTAGTGTTTCTTTCTGTTTACAGTTTATGTTTATCAGATTAATATGATGTGGTGTGACCTTACAGAGCTCCAGTGTGAATGAATTAAATGATTCTTCAAAGAAGAGTGGATCAGAACTCCTCATGATCACTTGATGACAGTTACTGCTGCCCAGGGTGAAACAATCAGTTATTCACTCAAAGGGTTTTACTGTGAAGGTTATGGTTTGAAGACAGCAATAGCAATTTAAGACCCCGAGATTCCCAAACCAGACATCGACCTCTCTACAATTACAAGAGCTAGACCTGATAGAGTTGACTTTGTATTGCGTATTCACACTTTTTTGCTTTTGTGTATTTGGGCCAGACAGGGGGATCGATGTCTGGAAGGAAGGAAGGGTCAGTGGATTTATCCCTTCAAATTTTACAACGGCAAATAATCAAGTTGACTTCAAGAATAAAAAATAATGGTAAAAATTGTATTTTTTAATTCAACTGAAAGCATTTTAGAACACAGGTACACCTAAAAAAAAAAAAAAAAAAAGAAAAAAACAAGAATATTGTATAAAATGCAATATTTCATGCACAAAAATACAAAAGTCTAAGACCTTGCATATATAGAGTAATTACTGTTCAATTTCACTTACTTAGTCCTGGAAGAAGTTCTATAATTGTGGCATCCTTCTGTAGACGGACGTCTGTCAGCCTGTATTTTTGGCAAAAACTTAAGCATCTATTTTTCATTTCTAATTACATCATTTCACAACATCTCCTACATTCATAAAACCCGATTCTTTGATGTGTATCCTTAGCAGATGTTCTCACAAAATGATTCTTGGCTTAAACTCAGACATAAATAATGTGCTCCTTCGTTGTAACATTTTTGTACTGAAAAGAGATCAAAGTTTTTCTGGGTGGCTTCTTGGTAATGAAGAGTCCTTTGCACATCCCTGTCTGTCAGGGAAATTTGATTTTCTTTAAGAATCACTTTGCCCTGTCTGAAGCACTTTCGGGTTGATTTCAGAACTAAATTGCCGAAGAAGAAGCATTTTCTGCCTGTTTAAGAAGAAGGCTTCAGCTCTGATTAGTTGAGCCATGGCTCACCCTAAAACCCCTGATTACATCTGCCAGTCTGTTTCCGTGACTCTCTATTTTGTCTTCAATCTTCCTAAATCTTTTCTTCCATCTTTTTGATGTCTGGTAATCACAGATTTCAGTTGTTGTGGGAATTTATTTTTGTCTGGAGCTGTAATTTGTTGATCCATGGGGAGACATCAGTGCAAGGCTGGTGGTCAGGGGTTACAGCAAGCAAAATGCACAGATTTTTATTTTGGTTTCCACATTTCCACATTGTTCAATATATTCTGTTTCAAGTATTTAAATACATTTGTAGGGTGAAATAAATACACCTTATATCGACTTATAGTCAGTGCTGTGGCTGAATCGTTTGACAGTAAAGTGATACTTTACAGGTCTATTATAGATGCAAGTGGCAGTGGTTCATTGACCCTTCCTCTGATGTCTGCTGTAAATTTGCTGTTTCATCGCTTCCAGTGTTAAACAGTGATTCCCCGTGACATTCAGCTGAACTTTGTGCTTTGTTCAAATGAGAAATGTAATGTCAGGAAAACAGGCTAATTAGGACCATAACTACACTGACATTTAGGTTCTCTGAGCCTGTTAAATCGATGTTTACGGAGCAGTTTTCCATCTATTTGTCTCTGCTATTATTTGATTACAGTGTCAAATTCTGTGATCGTTTAGAGAAATTTACTCGTGTGAAATGCAGTTATGATAATCGGCGATAAACAAAAGCATAGTTTTTGAAAGGGATGATTGATTCAGTGTTATTATGCAGACTTTGGACAGATTTATTGATCTGCCCAGACTTAAAAATTACTGGCAAAGTGATGGATAGTTGATTCAATGGAGCAGATAATCGAAAGGCAAATGTTAAGGGACTCCAACCTGCAGCATTATAATGTCCAATTTCTAAAGGCTTTGTCACAGTATGTAGCACATAGACACACTTCGGGTGTCCAGATGTATTAGGGACACTGTGGCGTCAATTCACCAGGGACTTGGTATCTCGGTATGTGCTTATTTATTCATTTACATATGTCTACATTGCTGGATTAAAGAATAAATATAGATTTGATGCAGCTGTTTATTCAGTTTCAACAATCCTGTGATTTAAAAGAATTATAATTACAAAGCTTTGGAAAACTATGTAAAAGCTTTTTAATATAATGTCCTTTGTTTAATTGAATTTAGGCAAATTGTTTAATTTAAGTAAATATCAATCTTTTCTACTTCTATTTTAAAAATGTTGCTAACTTGTGTGTCGTTATGAACAATACTGTTGATTATGAAATATAGCTGATTGATAATGTGTACTTGTATGGAGAAATACCTAAATGTGTTATCAAGACACTTAGAGCAATTAACCCTAATCAGTGGATCCACTACAAAGCCTGCAACATTAGGATGCATTGAAAATAGAAAAGGAAATTCTGAATATATCTTTAGTGCCTGTTCAGATTGTAAAATCAACCTTTTTAGCTTTATGTCATGTTATTATGTTTTTCCCTCATCAAAAATGTCCGTGGAGTGCCTTGATTCTTTCATGTCTGCAAACTGCCCTTTAGTCTCTTTTACAAGAACAAAAATGTGTTCAATATGTGCTTTTTCAAAATTGTATTTGATCTTTTAGTAGTTGTTCTTCACTCTTTGTCACGCTGTTGGTGGCGTCAGCCCCGGCACTCCATCCTTTTATGGTTACATGGGCAGTTTCAACACAATGACAGCTATCAGAGTGCAGAGGCTGCAATTTTCATACAGGTTGTTATCATCTTACACAACCACCACTATTGCCTCTGTAATGTCAGGAGTGTTAAATGATGTCAGTGAAATGCAGGAACAAAATGCATTTTTCCCTGACATGATTATCAGGACGTAATCCCCAGAATGTATCGGAAATGAAATGCAGTCTCAGATGGAAAAATGTTTTATTTCTAATCAAGCGATTACAGTACCTCTCCTTCACAGTGGAGATGGAGGTCTGTACAGGCTGTAAATGTCATGGCTCCTGGATGAGAAATGCTAACAAGGCTACTTTATCACTGTTAAAAAAAAGAAAAAAAAAAAAAAAAGGCAGGATGGTTTCAGTGACGCCACGTGCGTCCTACAAAGGATATTGGTGCTTGTGAGCACAAAAGCCGCCTTTGTTAGGTGACCTTATTAACATTCACAGAGGTGTGTCACAATTGGAGGGTGCTACTACATCCATCCCTGTCAAAAAATCGATACACCATCTTCCGAAGGCTCTGCCGATAACTCATCCTAGCTTTGTCACAAGCCGAGCTCAAGGACTGGCTCTTGAAGTTGTTTACCTCATAAAATATGTCTGAATGTGGGGGTCTGAAGCAGTCGGAAACTTGCTCTCAACGAATATAATGCGTGCTGTTCTCACTCTGAACGGTATGCAGGACTGTCTCTGATTCCTTGTCACGAAACCCCGCAGATTGTTTGAGTGTGTTTTACACCGCTTTGTGTTTGTTATCGTTGGAAGAGCTCCTGAAGTGTCTCTCTCAATGTGCCAGTAAAACACAGCGCACAGATGTGGCAAAAACTCAAAACAAGAAACAGCATGGGCGAACAAGCCCACAGACGCACAGCAACTCCTCAAATGAGGATCCAATGCCTTTTTCTAGGTCACCGTCTGAGTGACTTGACAAGTTTCCCTCTCTCTGAGAGCTTTTGAAGTTTCTGCTGTGACTGCATGAATGGAATTGGGATTTACTGACAAAATGGGGTGCTTACAGAATCCAACCAAATTATTCAAACTAAAGGTCCAGGACCTCATTTGCTTAGATGCTTTCAACTCACATGTTCACAAATTGAGTTTTTGAACATCTTTGTCACTTTACAGAATGGAAATTAGCAGACGTAAAGTCGTTCGCAAATTGTGTCTTTTCTCTGCTTGATTCAGAATCATGGAAATGTTTGTAATTAGGCTCCATTTCTGGTCTAATCAGAATTAATGAGAGAGGATAAGGGTAAGAACGGATCGACACGCCGAGAATCTTCTGGAGCTTCTCTGATCGTCGTGGGGTTTTGTCTTTTTGATGACCTGGCAAATTTAGTAGCCACATTAGCAAAGATTAGAGTAGAAGCTCAGCTATGGGGAGGACCATGCAGATTACAGTTTTTGATGTTAAATATAATTAAGATTGGACTACATCAAACTGACTGACTGTTAAGTTGCTTTGGAAACACTATATGGGATGGAGATTCTTCCTTATGTTCAGATATTTGGTTAATTCTTTGAATGCTTGTAAATCCTAGCACAGCGCCTTACAGCCTAATATACCCACCTTTTTGTTGGTGGGTATATTTGCATTATTTGCTTTACTTGACTGGTTAAAACTGTAGCTGATGAAGCAAATGTGATATCTTCCTCTTCCCAAGCCTCTTATTAGCTCAGTTGGGAGTGATAGAGCTGGCACAAGATTTACGTTTTGGGTCTAACATTTGCTTCCACTTAAGTTTTGAATAGTTTGATCAAATTATGATCCCCTCTGTCAGTTTAATTGATATTCCAGTTGAAATAATAGCTTCTCCTTAAGTCATTGTCTTAGGTGAAGTCTCGCTTACATAAGTTCGCCATAACATTGCAGGTTCCTAAAGAAAACCTTCAGACAGATAAACTGAACTACAAGGTCTGTGATGCATTAAAGCTTTCAGCCTTTTCATGGTGGCTTCAAACATTTGCGTTATTCTTTATTTAATCCAACATAAAAGCAAAACAACAAAGTTTGTAGAGTCAAGTAGTTGTTTTTTTATTAAGGTTTTATTTTTGCAGAAACTTTAAATTATATTTAAAGCAAACGTTGCCTTGTGAAATCTGCATATTTCCAAACTGTTGTTTTAATCGGGAATCAAGTGTAACGTCTAAGTAATTAAGCATTGTATTAGCATGCATCAGTCCAATTAAAACCATTTTTACATGGAAACCATATGCAGGTTGTTTGTGATGATGTAACCTAATGAGAATTAAGATTTCTAATAAAATGAAAGAGCACACCGAAGATAAATGGATGGAAAGGACAGTAGCAGTTCAGGTTCAGAATGAAACTTTAAATCTGATTAACATGGAGATATTAAATATTTGCTACGTTTTGTGAAGAATATTAAGTTTTGCTAAGGTTTAGCTGCTAAAAGTGGCTCTGGAATTAAGGTGCATTCTGTCTATAGTTTGTATAAGGTTTTAAGCTAAAAATCCTGTTATAAATTCACTTACAAAATGAATGTATTTTGTGTTGCTTGTTTCAGTAGTAGATGAAACGATAAACTGACCTATAGAACTGCACAAGGAAAATAAATGCCACTCCTGGATTAGCTAAGTGCAGGAAGACAGTATGTCAACTCAAATTATTTGGTATATATTGCTACAATAAGGCTAAATGTTTATGGTCCCGTTCACTATTGTCCTCCATATAAACAAGTATGTCTGTAGATCTTTTTTTTACTCACAACAGGACGTCTGAGAGAGGGGTCTGTGGTTTTCAACTGCATCAGCTCTAAAGTATTTGTTTTCTGCATTTCATAAAGATTAGTTCATTGGTTTATCTTCCGTGGTCATAGTTCTCTCAAGCTGTCATGCTCTCAAAAAAATTTGCATGCAACAAACCGAGTTATTTTACTGTTGCACTAGCTGCTCCTTATAAAATGTAATCTCAATGCAGCTACTTTCAAGATACTCAGATTTCTACTAACACACAGAAAGTACCTGAAAAAAAAAAAAAAAAGATCCAAGCTGTGATCTTGGATCTTGACAAAAGCTACAACAAAGCTTCAGCTGATTGATGCTTCAGTCCCAGCTGTAGCTCCCATAATACCGATTCAGAGTCGTGCAGATGCAGACATAAATGTCTCATTATTACCTTGATTGTTATCGTAGCGCTCCATCCTTATTTCTGGTGTCACTCATTAGATTTTTATTCAAGTGTACGTATTAGGAGTCAATCGGATATCTGAGCTCTGAATCACTGGAAACTCTTTAAAAGCTTTGAATCTTTTTTTGTAAAAATGAAAGCCGGTTGTTCTAAATGCATCACAGCTGGTGTGAACGCATTCAAATAAAAGAACAAGCGCGGGACGATTACGATACATTGTGAGCTACTTTGAAGGTGCAGAAGGAACTTTGATGCCACTAAAATGCTGAGGGAAGAGTTTTTTATTTTATTTTATATGTATATTTTTAAGTTATGTTTTGTGGTTGTATAGAAAAATGTGTCTCTTTATGGTGCATAAAAGTAACCAAGAGGTTACAAATACAGACTACAAATTTGAAAAGTCTGATTGAATGTGCAGGTATTTGGGTAAAATGAAAAAAAAAAAAAATAATAATAATAATAATAATAATAATAATAATAATAATAATAATAATAATAATAATAATAATGAAAACGCAAAGTGATGAACCCACACTCTGGTTCAGTACACGGTGAAAGAGTGGACGTTCTGAACACAGCAGTAAAACAGCAAGTTAACTCTGTGGCTTTCAAAAGGAGAGCAGGTTCTTGAAAATAATAATAATAATAAAAAAAACACTAAGAACCCTTAGACTCTGTAGATAACAAAGCCAACCTGAACTTGAAAACTCAGACCGAGTGAGACAATATTCACTTTAACCTGAAATGTATTAATTTTCTATAAAGTCAAAAGAAAAGCATTAAATCCTCATTTTATTAAAAGTCTCTCTACAGATTTGCTATCTGCAACAAGAGTATTATTTTTATCCTCATATTCATAAATCAGTCACTTCACTCCCTCTCACCACGTTATCTTCAGTCTCCAGGTTTGTCTTTGCGTCCCTGGAAGCTCCCGGAGAGACGAACGTTCATCTGGACCTTCACAGGGGCCGATCACATGTCGATTACATAAACGCGATACGGCGGGGCAAGCGGCGCCCGCTTTCTCATCCCCCGTGATTGAAAGATAAATTGTGTTTCAGATTAGACCAGGAAGAGGAGGAGAACTCCTCCAGCTGCAGGAAAAGGAGATTAAAAAAAAAAAGTCTTATACAACCTTCTTGAGTTAATCCAGGCGCCCGCTCAGAAAATCCACACCAGGACCGAAGCAAATTGTTCTGATAGAGCGAGCCGGACACCTGTCAGGTTGGGGGGAAACTTTTCAGCACCTCCAAAGGAGGTCTCATAGACAGGTGTGAATATGGTAGGAACACTATCCTACAATGAACAGGCTCGTACTAATAAGTGGAAACAGTATCCTAAGCATAAAACCCAGTTTGCCATGGGTTCCCTGTGCTTCTCCTGACACTTTATGAGACGGCACATTCAGGGGAAGAAACTGTCACCTTGAATTAAAACTGCTTTTTAATAATGCCCCTATGCACGTCACTGAGTCTAAAGAAAGCTGTGTGCACAAAGCGTTTGTGGGCTGAAAACCTCAGTGGCGCACGCATTAGCATCAGTGGTGTGTGACTGTCACATCAGATAATTTAATATATAAATTATTAATTTGGAATAAAATCACAGGCACAGGAGGCCCACGGGGAAAGGCTCCCCAATGGCTCCACTCTTGAACTTGCCGAGAAACCAAATCAGTCCTTAAATTCAGTCTTGAGTATTCGCTTGATCTCTAAAATGAAAGTAAACGCTGTTTTCAACACTCTCATAATTATATTTAAAGCATGAATAAATATGAAATATGAGGGCAGACAATGTGTACTGCTTTCACACAAAAAGTACCTCAACCTGTTGTTGCGACCGTTTGGATTTTAAGTTGGATTGTATCAGGTAAAATTAGCAGTCAGTGTCTTTGTCGTGATCACAAGAACTTCAGCTTGAAGAACTGGTCAGTGCTGCCAACTGAGAAACTTGATCATTCTATGTAGAATCATTTTGATCCTTCTGAGAGCTTTTTTTTTTTCTTTTACATAAAACCTAACAAACCTATAGCAGTATTATTTTTCATAGCTCACAATCAGCAGCTGCTGTCATAGAAACATCCCAAAGGATGAACAAGTGCCCCAGTTCTTAGGAAGTACTTCCTCCCATGCAGACACAATCAGGAGATGGTAACCCCTCCAACCTGCCACTGTCTGGTAATGCACAATATCATTTTTGTTGCCTGTTTTAAGCTAAGTGAGACATAAGGTTAAGACAAACCTAAATATCTTCATCACTGTTCTTGCTTTATGAATTCTGCATGATATAAGCCTGGATGAAGCAGCAGGGCAGAAACTGCAAACATGTTTAGCAGATGTTTTTTGTTTCTGAATCCAGGTAGTCTCAAGTCTAGAAGTGTACTGGTTAAGTTTTTGTTTTGTAAATGTTTTAGAAGTTCGTGTAATATATAAAAAAAAAATGTTATGAGCTGCTTGAAGTTATATTAAAAAAGTTGTTGGAAACCAACCATTACTATGTTCTACAGCTACACTTAAACGGTGGTCATGAATTTGGACTACTGCTTTTTTCAAACATGTCCCAAAATACATTACAAATAATAACATTCTGAGCCAATATGCTGTGTAAATTAGATAGATTGTCCAGTGTCACTTAATGGTGTGTTGACTTTCCAGGTGAAATTCTAACTATTTCTTGTGTTTCCAACCAGAACATAACAACTTATCAGGCTGTTTACTAATTAGGGTACACACATTTAGTAAACACCTTATGACTATTTAGATCATTATCTATTTTGTTTTGCTGAGTTTGAAGGACTGGCTGGGAGAAGATGATTGGTTGTAAGGCAAACCAGGAAGTGGAACAAACCATCAGGATGCTGGAAGCAGGAAACTTGATGATGAAGATTCTTCCTGTCTCCATTAATGAAACAATTGCTAAAACATTTTGGTGTTAGGTTATTTTGTGTTTATAGTTGTGTTAAAGTCAGAATGTTTTAGTTTGAATTAGTTATTTATGTTTATGCATTATTTGTCTTTGTCTCTTCTCCCAACCCTCCTCATTTGTGTAGGCTAGCTTTTGTGTATAAATCCCCCTGTGTTTGTTGTGTGAGGTCAGTTTTGGTTTGTCATGCTGAGTTAGGTATGCCTTAGTTTTCTTTTGGGCCCTCTTTGCTATATTTTTGGGATTTATTGTTGAAAGCCTTTTGTAAATAATTTTTTGGAAAAATTAAATAGAAGATATTTTTTTTATACATGCGTTTGTCCTTGTGCCTTACTGGTAACATAGGAAAACACTGATTGGAAGACACTCTTTAGATTGTGAGTGTAATCATCACCTATGAAGTCACAGCACATTGTGGATGGAGAATAAATTTTATATTATTCATCAGAAGGATTCTCCGAGGCAGAGAAACCTATCACTGTTACAATAAAAGGCTTCATGTAATATTTATAAATGCTATTAATATTTATACCATAAAAAGGATGGGTGTTGCGATGAGAATAGGGAGAAAATGATCAAAACTTGCTTTATTTTAATCTTCTTCTGCTTTTATTTTTAGATTTTACTACCTGTGCTTGTTCTGTTTCAAATATATTCTATAATTTTAATAGAAGACATGTTGCTGGACATTTTTTTCTCTTGTCATTATGTGTTTATTTGAAGTGTGATCAGATACTTTATGGGACTTTATATTGTTTACAAGAATAAATGTCAGGGTAGCACATTATCCTGTCCAAATTTTCCTCACCAACTCATTACTAACCAGGATTTCCACATCTGGCACAAATCCTAAAAAGTTAATAAAGATGTAAGAGATCTAAGTAGTCCTAACTTAGATTGCAATCTCGTATATCTTTTATGTGCAAGAGGACATGCAACTGACATTTTATTACATTCCTTCTTTGAAGCTGCCATACAACGAACCAGTTTTAGAATGTAAAAGTGTTTGAAAAAGCAACTTATCTCTGTGTGTTAACACCAAGTGCTGGATTTAAAAGAAAGTAGGCCACCGAGCTAGAGACAGTTTTAGTTTCCAACCCACACAGGTTTCCTTAACACATCCAATTTACCATGAATTAATAGTGAAATATGAATAAACTTTAAATTATCACGATATTCTCCACATGAAAATAATGTACTGTTGAAATTATAAATATCTTACAAAAATCACCCAAAATGTTAGACTACATCACACCTGTACAGTGCTGACAATATATTTGCCTCTTACAGATTTCTTCTGTATGTATTATTATTATATATATATTTTTGGTTATTGTCATATATGAACGTTTTAGATAATTGCTTAAAATATAACCTGACAACAAGAATGAAAAATGTCTGAAAAGGCAAACAGTCTTTTTAAAGAAAAGAACATTATGTTGAGTTGAGGTGGTAATATGATGGTGTAGGTTTCTTTGTTGCTTGAGGATCTGAACAACTTGCTATAATTGACCATCAAGTCCACCTATGCAATGTTTAAACTAAGTGCTAATAAGTAAAAAAAAAAAAAATAATAATAATAATGAAGGCTTCAGGGCGGTCTAGTTAAAGTTTGGACATACGGCACATCCGACAGAAATGCTGTGGCACACGGTTAGACAGACCATTCATTATTGAAAGCTCACCAACAAAGAAGAGTGTCCCACATGTCCTCCACAGTGATGTGCTGCTGTTCGGGGCGGCACTTGGGGTATTAACTTTGGGGAAAAGTTGCTCTTCACATTGACAGGTGGTTTTAGCTTTTGTCTTTCAGAAAATAAAATTATTTAAGAACTTCTGTTTGTATTCACCAAAGATACATTTGTCTGATATTAAAATCTGCTGGATGTAAAACTTTTCAAATGTGACAAAAACACACAAAAAGAAGAAACACTTGAGTGGAATTTCCCACGCCACTTTGTGTGGTTATGCAATGCGGTAAAATATGGTTAAAATAACAATGGACAGCGTGGAGATTGCATGTTAAGCTTTCTGTTGTTACTTAAAACATGGGCAGAGGGAGGGATTAAAGTTGGGGATACGCATCATCATTTTTAGCTGTTGTTCATTGGTTATATCAACAAAAATACAACAATTAAAAAGACTTCGACATTTTCGACTTTGACAAAATAACTATCTTGGGGCCCAATATTACTGTCCCTGTAAATTCTTGCTGAAG
The DNA here is from genome assembly GCA_010277075.1 of Poeciliopsis retropinna. Classification (NCBI taxonomy): domain Eukaryota; kingdom Metazoa; phylum Chordata; class Actinopteri; order Cyprinodontiformes; family Poeciliidae; genus Poeciliopsis; species Poeciliopsis retropinna. The sequence goes on from VMRM01000023.1 coordinate 4,067,499, forward strand.
TGTTGCCCAGGTAAACTGTTTCCAAGCATAGAAAAAATTATTTGTTAATGTTTGTAGACAATATTGTCTTCTTTTAAAGTCGTCTAAAAGCATCCAAAATATGTTAGAAATGCAGTTTTATCTGATTTACCAACAAGCCCTCATCCAAAAAAGCAACTATTCCCCCATACAGCAGAAGAAAATGATGTTTTATGTCTCTGACAACTAGTTTGTTTCCAACAAGCAACCTCGTTGTGTACATCTATAAAGATAAGATTATTTTCTATTTTGTTATATGAAATTTAAAAAATGGCATTAAAGGTAACGTTCAGAGATTTTCCAACAAAAAAAAGTAATGGAACACAAATTCATTTTTGGCAACATATTTAACAGTTACAGCGTTTCACTTCTGCTGCCCCCTACCGATCAGAACAACTTAGTTCTTCTTTTTTTTATGTAATGACCCTTGGATTAAAATTTACATAAACATTAATAACAGAAACCTAGCTGGGAAAAATACATTAATTTGATCTGCTTTCTATCTACACTGAACAGAGCAGATTTTACACTTATTTTAGGAAAGATGTTGAACTCCATTTGTAAAGATCCCTGGGGATGCTTCTGAAATGTACTGAAACTCCGGACCATCTGTTCGTCTGACCTCACAGCCAAATCTGTCATCCGGGCCGTGTTCAGATAAACTATGCGACACAAGTTACTTTTTTTTTTTTTTTTTTTAACGGATCCTTAGAGCAGGTGCGTCACTTGCCTTCAATTAAACTGGGGGTCATTTCTCCTCCAGAATCTGCTCAGACACTTTCAGTTTTCATTCCTCGCATCGGCGTCGGGGTTGCAGATGGATTAAGGATTAAGAGCAGCGGAGGAATCCAGCGTTTCCTCTCCGGATAGAGACACTCCACACAAAGTGACACAACGTGGGCGGTGCGTCGCAGACCCGATCTGCAAGGGACGGCGCAGCGGCTCACGCAGGAGTCAGGATCTGGGTGTGAAGCTGAGTAGACGTGACGGCGTGGTCCTTTCAGTGTGTTGACCTGCGGAACAAAACACGCGTGAAGGCTTAGAGTGGGGCTCGGGCTAAGACGAAACTGCCCTCTGGAGCGCGTCTGACCAAACTGGACCTGACTTCATTACGAAAAAGGACGATGCTGTTTTATCCATTTTTAATTTGAGCGTCTGAACTGTTCCACCTGACGTGCCGCAGATGATAAACTGGATATAACCTCTGGCGAAAACATTTTTGGAAACGTGATTTGCGTCTCTCTGCCTGCGCGTATTTTCTGGAGACATTTCCAGCGACGCGTCTTTGGCACAGCAAATAAATCAAAGAAATGTGCTGCTGTGAATTTCTTTTGGCAAACTGAACTCAAAGGACAGTGATCAAGAGCCAAGAGCTGAGGAAAGAGATTTTCTGAATGAAGTGACGAGAAGACATTTATGGCCACATGAGAATTACGTGAAAAGGTCTGGAGATGCGGCGCAAATGCTTTTATCTGCTCCAGGTAAGTTTTGTATATTTAAAATTTGCGCTCCCACTTCATTTTCCTGCCGTGGACGTTTAATTAAAACTCGCCCCGTCTGTTGTTCTGAGTAACAGCCGCTGAATTTAATCATGATGCAAAAGGGATTGAAAGCTTCCACCAACATGACAGGGAAATGTCACCATAATGTCTAGGAAAAACCATGTTTGCATTTAAGTGCTGATGCAAGAGTTTACCTATAAACACTGAAACTTGAACTTGAATCTTAGGATCATTAGTCACCCCAAGTGGCGTGATTCTTATCTGTAACTGGAACTCTGATGCTGAGAAATCCGACATTTGGCACCGGTTTGTTTAAACGAGGGAGTGCACTCGTCCGTGTTTCATTCAGATGTCTCTCCTCTCTGGTAGTGCCTCCTTGAATTATCTCAATATCGCCACATGTTTTTGCTCCTAAATGGAGCCTGCAGAGGTAACGATGAGGACACGGGATTTGTTGACCTCATATAAGAGACATACTGATGATGTTGGGGACCCCTGAGGTGTTTCGGGCTGGTTTTAGGAGGATGTGGGCCCCTGGGCTAGCTTTGGTTTTGGTGCTCTACCCACACAAGTTAGGCTTTGCAGAAGGATGCATTGAATAAAAGTCTGTTTATTTTGTAATTCAGTTTTTTAAAAAAAAGTGAGATTCGGGAATCATAGATTCATTACTTGCAGTGAAATATTTGAATCTTTTATATCTGTAATTTTGATGATTGCAGCTGCAATTTTGCAGCTGCAGTTTTGGTGTCTGATACACCAAAACAAAACTTTGGTGTATCAGACATTCGGAGTATTGCACAGAACCAATTTTGAAACTGATGTTTAGTTCTTGAATCTTATGTTATGGCCAAAACTTTTATGGACACAGTCAATAGCCTCTGACAGGAGAGGGGGGTAAATCATCAAAAGGTCACTGCAAGCTGGTTGTTTCACAAAATGCTGTATCCAAGTATATTAATAGAAAATTGAGTGAAAGGAAAGATGTGGTAGAAAAGCATACACAACAGGGGCTATTGCAGCCCTGAGAGGATTGTGAAGCAAATATGTGAAATATTGGTGAAGTCAATGCTTCAGGAGCCACATATTGATCTTTTTAGTACAGGAGCTAAAAGTGTTACAGTTGTTGTGTTAAGCCCTTCTTAAACTAAAGACAGCACATTTTGCATTTCCTTTAGAAATTAAAGTCCTAGAGTTGAGAGGAGTATTCGAAGAGAGAAAATTTTTGATTTTTCTTAAACTTCCACAGTTGGGATGGACGAGGGAGCTATATCGCCTGCTACTGTTGATGCACTGTCATATTAGGCCCTAAATCAGTGCAGTTGTTTACCAGGAAATTTTAGAACACTTTTTTCTGCTCTCTGCTGACAATCTTTATGAAAATGCTGATTTCATTTTCCAGCATGGCTGACAAAGGCACCAATACCTTCTTTAATAGTCATGATAATAGTGTGCATGCCTGGCATGTGTTGCATAGCAGAAAGTAAACCCTACAGAAAATCCAGAGTGTTGTCAAGAGGAAGATTGTAGACTCCAGAGCTGACAATGGAGACAAGCCGAAGGCCGTTCCCAAAGAGGCCTGCACTTCCTCATTAGTATACAGTAGGGCCACAGTCTGATTGTCTCCGTGCCACGCTGCATTGATGCATTAATCCATAAAAAGGGAGGCCCAACCAAGTATTGGCTGCCAGAACTGTTCAGTCAGATGACAGTAATTGGGCTTTTATGGTTTCTAAATGTACATTTGAAACCAGATATCTGCAAACAACATAATAAATCTCCCTTTTTGTAATGCCTGGCATTAAATCAAACAAACCTTTCCTGTTGATAAGACAACCTATATTTTCTAAAAGGCTGAATAATGAGAGAGGTAAATAAAAAAAAAAACAAAAAAAACTTTTTCTAAACACAAAATGTTTTCATACTGCTACTTAATTATTGATAGATTTGTCAAATAAACCGTATGAATTGGGTCAAAGGTTTTGGGAATCCTTCCACAAGCTTCTCATAAAAGTTTGTTGAAACGTTCACCACTTCTCCAGAAAGAATTGCATGTGGCCTGTTGTCACCTCACACATGTTTTATGAGACTGAGACCATGCATTTGTGATGATCAATCCAATGTTTGTGGTATTTAAGCCACTTTACCATTAATTGGTTGCATACTTTGGATCTTTGTGCATTTAAAAGATCCATTTGTATCCAAACTTTTCTGGCTGATGGTTTGAGATGGGAAGCTTCTGCCTCTCCCGCAAACACAGCTACAGTCATTATGGCCAAACACTTCAATTTTAGTTTCATCAGACCACAGGACATTTCTAATAAATCAGGTCTTTGTTCCTGGGGACATTTCCAAACTGTAATCTGGCTTTTTATCTTATTCTTTGAGTAATGGCTTTTTCCTCTCTGAGTGACTCTCCAGGACTTTTTCATTGTGGACAATGAAATTATCTTTTCAACTTCAGTCCCTATTTTCACAAGATCTCTTGCATTTCACAACAAAACATGACATCTGGAGGAGGCAGAACCCATCTCCGTACTCCAGGGTAACTTTGTTAGACATTCACACGCTGTTGAGTTGTGTATCACTTCCTTACTATTGGTGTCTCCACTTATTTCAGTTGTCATTAGCTACCCTATATGAAGCTTTCAAAAGTCATCTGAATTATCTGTTGTCTAAAGTTATTGACACATTAGTGATTTTAAACTTCCGACTTAGAAGAAAATAAAAAAAAAATCATTCATTCATTCTAGCATTTTACAATTGGAATAATAGAATCATTTTGGTAATGCTAATTCATTTAAAACAGAATACACAGTAAAAGATTAGGTTTGAGCTGCATAACCTACGTTTTGAAAAGCATCTATAAAAGCTATTCCTCCTCATCCTTAGGCATCCGAGTTACTGTCCAGGTAAGCCTGGCAAAAAGTCTGAGGTGAATGTCTTCATGCACCTCCTCCTAATTGTGAGAGAGGAGCTGCTGCACTAAGAATAGTCAAGAATCTTTTGCACAATCCCTCCCCTGCTTTCTATTTGTGTCCCCTCTGTTATGATTTAAGACCCCTCTCTCACAGACAGACACACATATCACATGTCCGTAAAGGTCAGAAAGCAGCTAATCGCTTTAAATGAAGATGCAAAGCTTTCAGTGCGATTAAGAGATTCTGTGACAAACAGCAACTATGCATTCATACTTTTAGAGAAGCTTACAAATATAGAAAGGCTTAATAGACATTGTTATTGCATTTTGTTACAATTACCATGGATTATAACATAAAGACTACACTTTAAAATTATAAATTACTTTTTCGAGAGATCTTCGTGATGTCCTTCTGTACAAGACAGAATATAATATGTCACGAGAGTTGCCACACCTATTGGTCTTCTTTGTACAGAAAGAAAAAACAATCCATTTGAGTTTGATAATTTGAGACAAGTCACCTTGTAACCAGGGGCACTTGTATTGAGAACATTATGTTGACGTCATGCTGCGTTGGATGCCGAGCATCTTGGGGTCATTGTTTTGTTTACATGGCTTGTTGTTAGGATCTGAAGCCTGCATATATTAGACAGATTGCGGCAAGGTGCAGAGAGTAGGTCTCTCCATGTGAAGGGAAGTCTTGATATAAAGAAGTGTGCCACAATCAATCAAAAAATCTACTTCATATCTTTATGCTTTTGCTTTGGGGTGCAGAATCGGAGTAAAAAAACTACAAACTCTAACTCAAATATATCCCATAGTGATATGTGTAGAAAAAAATCTTTCATTACAGTAACATAATCTCATAGTGAGAAATGTGTATTGATCCAAATTTGAGAACATTTATTCAGTGTGGAAAGGAATCCAAGTTTGACTAAAATGTCAGCAAACAAGAGACTGGATGAGGACTGAAGTTTATCTTGCCACAACACATAGTGAGGAGAACAGTTAAAAAAAAAAATATATATATATATATATATATATATATTATATATATATATATAGACAAGGCTGCCTAAGAGAAAATGGCAGCATTGGGGTTTTTTTGTGCAGGTGAGGCCCATTGAGATATGAGGGTTCATTTTCAAGAGAGAGCTGATGAAATATAAAGTACCATTTGTTGCAAATAAGCTTCATTCAAATATATAAGTCAAATTCAGCAATTAAACTGGGTAGGTGAAATCATTATTAAATGACATTATTAAAAGTAATGTGATTTAAAACCTTGTGCTTTGCTTTTTAGTGGTAGGCAGTTTGAGCTACTGCAGGAAGATGCATTTATATTCAGGCTTTTGGCAAGTCTTTACCATGCTGAAAACCTTAGAAAGCACTGTGACATGAAAACACGAAACAAGTGATTGATGAGTATACCAGAAAAAAATGTTTAGATTTGATCTTTTTTTTTTTTTTTTCTGAGCAAGACTAAACAGAGACAAAACAACGTGCAGTTTGGAAATGATTGGCACAAAAAAAGATTACACAATAGACATTGTTCGTCTTTTGTTTTGATTACAAATCCGACCATACACAATGCAATAGTCGGCAGAAGACGAAAATGGGTGGTAAAAACCAACAGTAATTCTGTTTACATTGCAAATGCGCTGCTGAGTGCAAAGTGAGTGAACATTATAAATGATTGGTATCGGGGGAGGGGGGAATAAAATAAGAGAAAGTTTCAAAGCCAAGTCGGGGATGTCCTACTCTGTTCCTCAAGAGCTGCTAATTCTCCAGCACAGCTATTTTAAGCAAACAAATTACCTCCTTAACATGTATTAAGTTCTACCCGGGGACGTGGCAGAGACCCATCATGTAATTCAAGTGTGTTGAAGCAGAGAAGCAACTCCTCTCAAGAGGACACTACTGGCTTAAGTATTTTTGAAGCCACGAATATAATCAGTCACATGTTCCCAAACTAACATTTACAGTCCAGTTTATCACACTACAAAAAGGATTATTAACCTGCATTTTTTCCTGACTCATCCCAAACCACCAGTTTAAAATCAGCTAATTTTTCTAAATCTGCTCTGAATCAGCAGGTTAAAACCTGAAAATGTTTTTTCCACTATTATTCAAATTGTTACAACCTAACAAATCACCAGGCGTCTCTAAAATCTTTTTCAGGGTTTAAAACCTCACAGTGTACGATGTACCTTGTTTTGGATTGAATAAATATCAGATTAAGGCATTAATTTTTAAAACTATAACATGTTTTCTGAATCTGCAAGTGCAATCTTCGTTTCTGAATATTTATGTTTAATTGTCAAAATAAAACAAAGTAAAAACATCTGTGCTACACTTCTCAGAAACACAGCTGAGAAGTGTGTTTCTAAAATTTCTAAAATTTTAGACATTTTAGAAATGTCTAAAATCTGAATCTGAAGGTCAGACTGGACATTGTTCCTGCCTGTGAAAGCCTGATGGGTGCATTGTACTCTGATGTTGCTTTGTGACTTAGCAACTTTGTCCAGTAGGCTTTCAAATCCCTCTGGTGACACGTTAAGTGACTGTCAAATCTATCAACTTTTTTTTTTTTTTTTTTTTGGTGGTTTTAAGACTTTTTGAGATCCCTGAAAGCACACGTTTTCAAAGTGTTCTGTAGCGCAGCAATCGCTCCCAGTCGAAGCCGAGCTGCTCCCTCCGAGTCCAGACTGCTAATGGACATAAATGTTCTTTACCTGAAATAAATCACTGCACAAAAACACAACTATGCATCTCTGCTGATGTTTTTGTTCCATTTAGAATGTTGTTAAAAATACAAAAAAGCTATTATTTCTAATGTTCGACTCTGTGTACCTTCCTAAATGATTAAGCTTCGTAGAAACTAAACCAAGCTTAAAAACACTTGAAAGCTAAAAAGCCAAACAGAAAAGCTAAAAATGAATAATTATTTAAAGACAATAAAAGTTCCCTTTAAGTTCTTGGTATATAGTTTTTTATTCATGATAATAAAAAAAATAATAAATAAATATATATATATAAAATGTTTTTATTCATATGAAAGAAAAAAAAAAACCAAATACCTCTCTCTTAAAAAGTATTACTGGATGTTCCACTTTATCTGGATTTACTGTGTTATCTCTTCATGGTTTGACTTATTAAAATTATGTGAGATAGTTTAACATTCAATATATCTGCCAAAAACAATATATATAAATGTATATATTGATGCTTATACTCTGTGATCAAAATTGAAATATTTTATATGCAACAGTCAATGAAATTAGCTCATTTCAATAAATGTCCCACTTTAGCTCAATTGCTGTATATTGCTTTATAGAATGAACAATTGTTAAAAATGCTATTCTTATGAAAAAATCTTGTCTAAATACATGTTAAAGATTAACATTCTTTTAGTACTTTATTAATAAAACAAATAAATAAGTTGCTTTTATTGACTTCAGTTCCACAGCTCTATAATTCTATAATAAAAGGTATTTATTTCTGACAAGAAGAAATTGCTCAGGTGTTACCCATTTTATGTGATATATTAATATTTATATTTTAAAATGATTTCAGTTTTTACACATGAATGTGTCTAAAGCACATATGTCAAAGTCAATTAATTATCTGTGGCCCCCTAGATGATATTTAATTACTTTTAGAACCGGCCACAGGAGGATCGGTCGAACCGAGCCAAAAGGATCAGGAGCAGTAGAGGACCGCACCTCCCCTTGGGCCAGCTAAGACTCTATGTTACAGACTTGTTTATTGACTTTGCTGTCAAGGACTATGCCTCCTTTTAATTATTCACCTTTTTATAAATAAAAAAACCTATCCATTCATTCCAAAACACCATTCACTCACACCTAAGGACAGCACAGAGAGAGAAACTTACATGATATGCATGTTTTAGAAATGTGGGAGGAAACCAGAGTACCCGGAGGAAACCCACACAAGCACAGGGAGGAACATGCAAACTCTGTACATGAAGACTCCAGGCGGGATGCGAACCCAGAACCTTCTGGCTGTAAGGCATCAGTGCTACGAACTGCGCCACTGTATGACTATGATCATATTAATATAAGTTTGTACCTTTGGACGTCACCGCCGTTCTCCACTGACGACCAGTGACGTAGGTAAGGTGTTACTAAGTAGCGCTTTACTGACGTCAGGCCACTTTTTTCAGTATTGAGTAATCTAACGCGTCGCTATTTCAAATCAGGTATCAGACTACAGTTACTTATTGAATTACTATTTTCTTTTGTAATTTTATTTCCTCTATGCGTCTTGGAGAGTCACAGCAGTTTCTATGCGGCAATGTCAGCAGCGACAGAAACAATGGAGGGAGACGAGCATTTTGTTGCTGAAAAGGAACTATTTTGAGTAAAATCCTATTTATAGTTTATAGTTTTCCAGACAATAGAAGCACAGAAAAACACACACAAATTACTAAAAAATTTTTTGTTCTGTTGTAACCATTAAACAATCTCCACTTCAGTTCAACCATGTAAGTGGAGACACATTGTTGATGTAATCATTATAAAATAACTCGCAATTAATTATTGGCAAAAATCAATGTGATTTTCAAAGGTGGCAGAGTGTTGTTGTTGTCAGCAATTTGTGAAAGTAACTAAAAAAATAACTTTTAATGCAACTTAGTTACTTTCCAAATCAAGTAGTCAGTAAACTAACTAAGTTACTTTTTCAAGGAGTAATCAATAATCTGATTAAAGTTACTTTTATGCCATCACTGCCTGTGTGTTTTCTGTGTGGAGAAAGTTTGGCTGTAATGAAAGAATATAATCTATCAAGCTTTTCAGAAACACACAAAGACAAGAATATGAACATCATAGAGCAGCACAATAATGCATTTCAGTTTATAATGCACTTTCATTTATGTATTTATCTTGATATTAAGAAACATATTTTGGTTCTTTAAACAATTTATTTTTTTCTGTTTGCCTGTTGAAAATGTTTTCCTCTGAGGTTATTGACAGTCATAACAAAATGTTGCTTTATTCTTTTAACGTACAGAACATGCTATTTTTATTTGAAGGAAGTTTGTTTTTGTCTATTTGCCTTTTGAAAAATGGTTTCACTTGAAATGACTGACAGATCTATATGAGAATATTGCTTTATTCATTTAATTATTAATATACACTGTGTTATGTCCTGGTTCAATAGGCTATGTGCAATCATTTCAATATATTTTAATAAACGGTGAACCAGTCTGGCCCTCGGCTTGTAGCAAATCTGGTTTTTTGGCCCTCGGTGTGTTTGGCTTTGAGATTCCTGCTCTAAAGGAACAATAAATGCATAAAAGAAAGCAGAAGAAGAATAAAATATGTTCTATGGTGCAACGGTTTGAATTGTAATGCAAACTGGCGAAAGAAAACACCATCAAGCACAGAGAAAAAGTTCCTCTTCGTACTTCTGTTCTGTCTGTAATCAGTAGTGAAGGGCAACAGTGGAATGAGCATTGTATTTTGCTGATGAACCACACCTATGACCTGCAGCTATTATATCGGCAGCTTGTTCATGCTGAGGTTAACAAATGTCTGTCTGACCCATCCGACAACACTTCCAGGTCACAGGATGCTTTGTGAAAACAATAAGCAAGCCGCACATCTAAGCTCCAATCTCTGGCTTTAATACAGATCTAGACCAAGTGCAGTAAATAAGTCAGATAGAATTAGTCATCATGATGCCAAACATGGCAGCAAAGAGACTCCTGCACTCACGACCACTCACCTAGATCATGCTTAACTCTGGAAATGATCAAAACCGAAACGAGCCAAAGCAGAGAAAAAATTGGGGGAAAAAAAATGATAATTTAATGAGCTCAAAGTATGCACCAAATGAGGCACAAAATGCTTGTAATAGAAAATGTTTGGATCAACAGCTCCTCTGGACTACAAAATGTTTTAATGCTGGGCCTCAGGCAGCTTTCGGAGTGTTTTAACTTACTCACTTGGGGAAGGTTTTTTCCTCCTCTTCGCTCCACTGCTTTTTCATGAAATCCTCATATGGCAGAAACATGCAGAAACAAGACTGCTGAATGAGAGCCAGCAAATAGACTGCTGTAGCTCTACCTCTATCTGCTTTTTGTTCTTTTTACTTTGTTTTTATTGTTGTATCGCAAACACAAGATACATATTATGGTAATTTGCAAAATCCCACTATATTTTAATATAATAGTTGCATTCTGATTCCAGAATGCAACTCAGACTGACGTTTTTTTTTCTTAATCAACAAACAAAATTACAGAAGGAAAGCAGTCTGCTCTGCTATGAGGGAGGTGTGTTTGTTGTTATCCTATCCTGACATTGAAGCGCTGCAGTTTTACAAGTGAAATCCGAGTCCTTCTTAATCAGCCTCGTAATAGTTGTCAGATTCTCTGCTTCAGTATTCCCCCAGATATTTATAATTGAAGTCAGCGCTGGACCTCATTCAGGCCATTCAGACACCTTTATGAGGCCGTGCTTCTGCGTGCCATGCAGACTGAGGCACGGCATTGTCCTGCTTAAATAACCCGGACTCCGGGGAAAAAGAGTAGCTTCTGCGACGATAGTATCTTCAAAAATATGCGGGTCAGCCATCCACTGGACTTTGATGCCAACCCAGATAGTGGCTTTTACACATTTCCCTCTCACAAGGAGGTTTTTTGTCTTTTATCTTTCACTTGCTGGACTTGATACCTATTCTTCTAATTATGAGGTGAAACCATTGTGTAAGGTACATCCCAGACGAGCTCACGTCCAGAGATCTCAGCTGTGTTTCTGAACAGACTTCCCCCCACTGTGCAATACAGTTTCAGGTTACATTTCTCAATTCAGCAGCCAACTGTGCTGAGTGACAATAGTTTTCCAAGGTTCTCCTAAGCCCATATGGCTAAATTGGTCACAGTAGCCAGGTGGTTTTTCACGCAGTGAGCATGAAGAAAGAACAAATAAATCAGCATTCTAAAAAGGTTTTTGTGTAAGATTTATTGAGATCTTTGTGTGATGTTTTGGACTTGCCAGGTTTTTTCAACCTACTAAATTATTTTGTACTCAGCCTTCTTCTTTACTTGCTTTTTTTTTTTTTTCAATCTACAAAAGAGCACATCTGTTCAGAAGTTTAAAAACAGGCCTAACACCATCTGAGGTGTTGAAACCATTTTTCCTGGTTTCACACATACAAAATATTGATAAGTCTGCATAGACTATATTATTTTAGTTGATATTTTCTAGAAGGAAAAAAATAGTTAATAGTTGCAATACCAAATAATACTTCAGGACACCAAGATTTATTCCTGAAAGACTAAGACCTTTCTTTACTGGAAGCAACTGTCTGAACCCAACTCCTGAAAATATTTTACACTTTGCGATTTATGGCTTGGATTCGCACAAACCGTGCACAATAGTGTATTTGCACTCTTGGTCTTATGTATTTGGCTCATTTTGGGCATCATTAGGTATTGATTATTTACATTTTTGACCGTCCTTACCCTCAACCTCTCAGCATCAGCTGACCTTGCTCTGGACTTCCACTTCACATCTTTTTATGGTACCAGGCTGGAATTTGCTGATAATAGGTTTGCACTCTGGACCACTTAAGCTAAGAACACCAAGACTTCTTATTTTTAACTATCAAAGTTATAAAACATTGTTGGTTACATTTAAATTCAATCAGGAGTACCTTGGAAGCAATCTGTATGACTTGTACATCTTGTACATAAATTAATACTGATGTAGCCATAGAAGTGATTGTATAACCCTAATTCAATGGTTTGGAAGGGTAAACAAATTCATTTGGCAACGTCATGTGTGCAGGTTAATGTTTAAATCATTGGGTCTTCTACTCATGATAGAAGATCCATGATGGATCCATGATGGATCTTCTATCATGCATCCATTACAGTCACTAGTGCAGCCAGGAATTGTCACTCTTTCACACTGGTGGTTTTGCATAGAAATGGCAACATGATACTTTTTTATCAGAAATGTTATCATACTGCGCAGTGCTATGGTGAACTTTTTGTTTTGTGTTAAAACATAAGACAGACCGGTTTTCTGTTCATGTGGTTTGTAGCTTCCGCTGTTACAATTTGGATTTGAGGATTATTTCACTTTAAGCTTCATCTTGAAAGTGGAATTCCTGCCGCTTTGCAGCTTTGTGTCGCATAGAATTGGAAAGTTGCTATTTAGTACTAGATAGAGTGAGTCATTATCCTAATACGAAGGTAGAGTTAAAATCGGTCAATCTAGACAGCATTAATGGAGATTTTAAAAAGTTGGAAGGTAAGGATCGACTGGTTTCCTGCTCAGAATGGATGAAATAAGACATAAGAAAATAAATCACCATTAGTCAGAGCTTTGGCACATGTTGATTTGGGGCCTTTTTCCTCCATTTGTAAATTAACCGTTTGGCTGAATTCAGCTGCTGATGACGGCATGCCACCCAGAAATAGCTGCAGGATTGGTCGCCACAGCAAAATACATTTTAGATTAACTGTAGATAGCAGGGCAGACTTCGGTGCTGTCATCTCAAGAAACCCATCAGCCATAAACAGACCCCATTTTGGAATCAGTTCATCAGTTGATGAGCATATCAGCCAGTTTCTTGAAGGGAAATGTCCCCCCCTTTCTTTTCCTCTGGAATCAGGCGATGCGTATTTTGGCAAGGGGCCAGCTTCTCAGCTGGGGTCACGTCTGGCCCGGACCGTCCTCATCCAGATTTTTTTTTATTTTATCCTCTTCTTATTTTCGTTAAAAGGACATTCATTTCTCCAGGGCTTATTAAACAAGACCTAAGTAGAAGAAAAGCTTGTTTTGTATTTTAAACTCCTCTTGTTGGTACTGGAGCTGAATCTAAAGAGATGAAACAGATCAAGTAAGAGGTTTACATCCTCCCTTAATAGGAAAAAATGCCAAACTACTTTGGGGCTCTTAATTACGCAGTTCAATTCTTCTTTTTCTGAAGTGAAATGAATATACAGCTAACAATACCAACAATTGCTAAAAATAGGAATTGCTTCAGGTCATTGTGGATTTTCCTTAAGGTCTAAATTATACAGAGAAGCTCAAATTTATACTAACACCCTCACTAATAGTTGCCTAAAAGCCATTTAGCAAACTGTGCTTCAATCACATGCTTTTTGTACTCATTGATGAGTTGCTGGCATCATTTTTTGGTTGTGACAACTCTCTTTTGGATAATTGGTAGAGATCATTGAATTTAGTTTCTTGACTGAACCTCACTTTAAGTGTAAGCCATACGTTTTCCACAGAGATAAGTTTGGAAGCAGTGCCGAGGGTCATTCCAGGTCATCCCCATGCTATTTTCTGACACTGAAATGAATAAAAATAGCTAAGAACAAATCAAAAGACCTCTAAAATGCTGATGCATTTCCAAAAAAAGATGAGTGTGCAATAAAAAACATTCCACGTTGCAGGTTAAGCCAGATGGTTAAAGCTCTTCATCTTTCCATATGGAAAATGACATTGTGGGTGGAAGAAGCATTTGCTGCTTGCACAGTGAGCCATATGGAGGGGTTGAGATTTTGTTTAATTACCATCTGTAAAAAACATTTTTTTTTTTTTTTCTTTTACTTCCATTTCTTTTTGTTGGAAAACAGCCAAACAGTTCTGGTGCCAAATTTTTTGTTGGAACAGCAAAAGTAATGTGAATATAAACAAACTGATCAAGATCCATCACTTCTCCTGCCACTTCTTATTGAAGGAGGTTTGATGGTACTGTGCAGAAAAGTTGTTGATGGCTACTAAAAGCAACTTGCAAATTTCCTAAGAGACATTAAACACACAGGAGTGGAGATAGGCGTCTACATTTCAGCAAAGAAATACAATTTCTGGGTTTGAGTGGGTTAGAAAAAATCCACAATAGATTGTCCATAGTTCATATATTTAATATCAATTCAAGTGTTTAAATAAATACTGAAAAAAGTGTAAATTTGCATGATACTGAGAGCATGTAAACTTCTGACCATAAGTACGATTCTGAAAATGACTTAAAGTTTTATGCTACTTCCCCATCTTTTACCCTGAAGTCTGAGAAAAGTCAAATTTCTTTCTTTTTTTTTTTTTCCATAGCTGTAATCCTCTTAAGTTTTTTAAATGTTTTTAATGATGTTGATGTTCAGCTTTTGTAAGTGTTTTATTTGTTGCACTGGTGTAATTTTATTCCTACTCCCTTGCCGTCTGCAGTATGCTGGAAATAAATGAAAATGATTCTGTGCATACTTCTTCTGATGGGATTTGGCATGTCCTCGTACACACACGTACACGCACGCGCACACCTGTGCACATGCACACGCGCACACATGCACACACATGCACGCATGCATCCACAAGTGTACCTGTTCAAGTAATTATCAACCACAAAACTGCTATTAAGGTTGAAAATAGTAAAATCGAGATGCCTTTTCCTGCTCAGAGGCATAAATCCAAGATTCTTCTTGCAGTCTTGTGCTGTTTATGTTCCTGTTTTCACTGGTTGTTGTTGTTGTTTTGAAGTGTCAGTGCTGTGCGTTTCTGATACCTGTCTGGATTCACGGAGCGTGAAAGCAGGCGCAGCAAGCCATTATGAACTCTGCTCTGAAATCTGGGGCACTCCAGCATTTTCCCATAATGTGACCTCATAAACCTTTTGGTATTTCACGCCATTGAGACTGTCTGTTATGAACACAACCCTGATCAAAGAACGGCACATTTAAATACAAATTGTGAGCAGACTTAAAGTCCTACTTTACCACCATTTTCTACTTTGAGAAAGGTTTTGAATAATAAATTATCAATGGGAATGTTTTATTCAAGGAGGAAGTGAAACCTGGGCTCTATGGGGTAATTGTCGCCGACCGGTTGTGTTCAAGAAACTATTGGACAGTTGTAAGGTATAGCTTAGTTTGGCATTTGATGGAGAAAGAAAAGAAAGCCAAACCGATGACTGTCTTGTTTTGTGTCATAAAGCACCACCAACATGAGCTGCATGTGTGCTGGCTGTGAATCAGTGGTTTCCAGATGTCTCCAGTGCGACACATAACACGATCCCCCCTCTTATTGTGTCGCCAGGCTTCCTGGTTTGAACTGTTTCCAGCTCTGCCCCCTGTCCAAAGCAAAGGAAACCCATTTAGGATCAAAGAGTGTCGATGCAATATTAATCCAAACAGCAGATTCCTCTTTGGTATCATTCAGTAAAACCACAAATACAGATTCTGTTGTTTCCCATCCCTCTGTGTGAAAGAGGAGGGCTGTTTATCTCATGCTGCTGTCTTGGTGGAAACACAACTCTGTCACATGAGACACGGCTGACGGAGGATGCTGCAGTGTTATAATTATGTGCATTTTTTTTTTTATGTTTTTCTTTCCCATCTGCAGATGCAAAATACCCTGATGCCAAAATTATGCACAAACAGAAAAAGCCTTGAATTAATGAGTATAACCTATTTAAGATTTATTTTCTGTTTCTATAAACAGTAGGATGTTAATAGGACAGATTGTGGAAACAAATATGGCTTCTATTTTTTTTAAATAAGCAAAATATTGGCAAGATGACAAGGAAAAAGTGTTCAGATTTTAAAAATAATATGAAAGAAATGAAAGAATCCATGTATTATCTATATGTGCTCTTCCTCTGAGGGTGGTGGGAGGTTGGTGCCTTTCTCCAGTAGTTATCTTGTGAGAAGCTGTTAACACACTGGACAGATCCTAGTTCCTCACAGGGCAACACAGAGACACACAACCATGTATTCACACACTCGTACCTGATGGCAGTCTAGAAAGACCAAACAGCCTTAAGGACGTGTGGAACCCAGAAAAACCCCTACAAGCACAGGGAGAACATGCAAACTCCATGGAGAAAGACACCAAGCTGGGATTCGATCCCAGGACCTTCTTGCTGGAAGGCAACAATGCTACCAACTGCAACCATGGAAACAAACAAAAGGCAGTTCTGTAAATAGTTATTTTTTTAATTTACATTTGTTTTTGTTTTAAAGGATTAAATTGAAAGTGTAGAAATGACAAGATTATTTCTGCACTTCCATAGCAACCAATAAAACCATAATGACCAATACAAATGTCTTTATCGTCATCACTGAAGTCACGCCCCTCGTGTTTTTGCCGTGCCTGTGGTATTTCGCCATAATCCTCTATCCACAAATTCTCAATCAGATTGAAGTCAGAACATGAAAAAAAACAACAACAACAATGTTATAGTTATAAAGGGGAAGCAGGAGGATCTAATGTTTCTTTCAAGGGTCCTAAAGGCCTTTGGGTTGGATTTAGTTTAATCTTATTTCCTGTAAAGAAATTAAAGATTCATTGAGCCGGTCGGAGAGAAGACATGTTCATATTTGATTCAGTGATTAAGCCTGACCTCTATCGCTCTCCTCTTCACTGTCTGCAGGTGTTTGCCGTTGTGAGCCTCCTCCCCTCGGCCTCCTTAGCAGATTTGACGTGTGAAGCTCTGCTGGCAGGGAATGTCTCACGTAAGTCGTAGACGAGCATTAACGCGACGCTTATTACGACACAGCAGTCTGTTTTTTTTTTGTTTTGTTTTTTTTTACCAGGAGCTATTTCCCAGAGCTGTCAGACCTGAGTGTTTGAGCTGCTTGGCTGTTAGGACACTTGTGGGATTAAATTGATTTTCTGTCTTTTCTTTTTCATGTCCATAACCTCTAAATGCCAAAACCTCATCTTCAGTCTCAACTTTGTCCTCTTGAATATTGGCAAAATGTCTTTTTGTATTGTTTAATTTCCTTGTAGAGCTCACAAGTAAACGCAGACTGAGGAAAAGCAGGAAATATAAAGTTTTTTTGTTTTTTTTTTCAAAACAAAGATGCCCCAGGTTGTTCCAACTGGATTCATAATAAGTCTTTGTTTTCCATAAGTATAGTCTGGTGTAAAATTCAAACCATATATGACCTTGAGGAAAAATACTTCAGTCTGTTCTTCTAAATGTTAATTAGTTTTATTTCAAATCAGAAATGCAAATATTACCACTGCTGCTAAAGAGTATCTTGTTGTCATAATAAGTAGCACCAATTAATTAGCCAGAGATCAATATTTGGAAGTGGAAATGTGTGAAAATCAGTTTTTTTCTTTATCGACACTAGTTTTATTTTAAATACATCAAAAACATTCTTTTGGCTGCAAAAAAACTACGCCACTAAATTTGTGTGCTTACTTTTAAAGAAAGAAATGCCTTTTATGTACTTTTTTGTGCTTTGTTATGTAGGTGCTAAAATGTTCCATTCATGGACAGATGATGCATAATGAACCAGTAGATGATTCCTGCAAACTAAATGCCAGGATGATTGTTTATCGGTGCCTTTCCTCAACGACCCATTTTCTGATCCAACACCCACATTGGCAGGATTACAGGGACATCCAATCCTCCAAATTAAACCACACAATGCATCCCACTGTGCAGCAGAATGATGCTGAGACTCGATGGCGTAGCTCTCATATAGCCCTAAATATCTCCACTTAAAAACAGACTAAGCTGTGAAATGACTTACATACCCAATTTATTTATATTGCCATATAATGTCACGCACAGCTGAAGTCCATGCATGATGCTCCAATAACTTCAGACAACAATGTTCAGACAGCAGTTCTGTGCTATTAATTTCCTGATCTATACCATCAGCTTTACAGCCTTTCCTTTTCAGCAGCGTTGAGCTTGTTGCACATGATAATCATATTTGTTGTCATGTCATCAATGGAGACATGTATACAAACGCGTGACAGAAAAAAAGCAACCGATGCAGCAATGCAAAATACACAGAGACCACACCAGAGAAAATTAGTGACACAAAACACTCCGTCTTTAACATTGGTTCATTTAGTGAAGATTTATAGTCCAATCTAATTAATGAGGAGGAGGAATTCTGGAGAAAAGTTGTCTGAAAGACCAAAAGTTGTCTTGGAGACAAAACAAAGTGGCACCCTTTACTGGACTTTAAAAGCTCTCTATTGAGCCAAGTGGTATAATTAGAAAGCCATCCAGTGGTTGTGCAAGTGTTAACTTTTTTTCACATAACTAGTTGTCACTGTATATGTGAAAGTTTAACTTTACCACACCATGTACGCCTGGAAATGTTGATGTTCTGTAAGTTGTTGTTAGTTTTCATGCAGTCTGCAGAAACCATTAGGTGTTTAGCAACAGACAATACAGGAGAAGTAAAATCTGTAAGAGAAAGCATCTTCTTACCTGACAAACTTTATGCTCACAAACAATAACCAAAGTCACTTCAAAGGTCTGTCTGTTGACTTCCATGTATGGCTAGCAGATTTAGCTGAGGCATAATTTATGTTGAGCTTTCGTTCTTTAATTCTGGGCTCCTTGTTTTAAATCTAACATTCCGGTTGTTTTAAAAATCTGGGACAAAATGAATTTTCAACAGAGAATAAAGAGTGTTCCTTCTCAGATACTTTTTGTAGCAACCGGACTCCCTCCAACCTTTTCTGTTGCCAATAAGTGGTTACATATATAATTGAAAATGTCTTTTTTTAAATCAATGTGTCAATGAGTTTATCTTCAAGATGATGTCAATAAATAAATGACTTTGTATTCCAGATTTGGAAGTTGTATGTTGTTGTTTTGTTTTTTTTGTTTTGTTTTGTTTTTGTGTGTGTGTGTGATATAAAAATCTCTTTCTGTGTGTGAAAATAATGTACTCTTAGAAATGGTGGAAAGACAGATGGGAATTTTTCATATTTTTATCTTTTTCAGATTTTCTAGCTTTTCAAGTTTGCTTAACAGATTTTGATGAACAATCTAATATTAAGTTGTGCCTTAGAGAGTTTTTGTGTTTTCTGTCATATTGGTTCTTTTGAAATTGTCATGTTCCAGGAAACAACTTGTTTTGTTTTTGTCTATGTTTAGGACATTTTTTTTTATGTTTTTCGCACCACATATGTGTGAAAACACTGTTTACAGGAAGAGGTGAAGAAAGCTCAAAATTGAGTGCCACCTCTTGCCCCCGGGGGAGGATCCCTTATTTCCGGATTCTTCTTATCCAAATCCTGTGGAGTTATTGCAGAAATAATGGCCTGACCTTCAGGGCACGTCTAGATTCATATTTGCAGGTAGCGTCCTGGAATTGCTCCAGGAAAGGTCTGTCACCAATGTTTACCGCTACCCCTTTATTCCTTATCATTTCTGGCTGTTAAGAAAAATCTAATAAGATTTTTAGAACCTTGAATAAAATGTGCAAATGAAGACTGGGTTTCCTGATGAAGCTGTTTCCCTTTGGATTGCAGTGCAGTCCCTGGTCGCCGCCTGGAACCAAACCCTGAGCAACACCACAAGCCAGTGGAGCGGTGAGTCGAACACGTTACACCCCTCAGATGTGCTAAACTGATTCCCCACGAAGTCACTACAAAGAAGAGTCACTGTGGAATACCACACAGGGGAGCCGAGTTAGACACAAACCAAGATTATTAAAACTAACATCAAAGACGGGCGCTGTGCTGGAAATAGATCGGGCACCGGAGACGATGTCCTCAGCTCAGCGAAACAAAGCACAGGAGTAATCATTAAAACCTGTGCACACACGAGCTGGATGTTCCGCTCCACGGCTTATTTCCAACACTATTGCTGCATTGTCAGAGTTTCGTGATGTCTATTTGTAGTCGGAAATGTATGTACAACTGCTGCGGCCTTTTGTGTTTTTCTCCTCATCGTTCAGGCTCAGGAATCTACTGTGAAACCTCCATCGATGGCATTGGCACCTGCTGGCCCAGGAGCGGCGCTGGTCAGATGGTGTCCCGGCCCTGCCCCAAGATGTTCTACGGTGTCAGATACAACACCACCAGTAAGTCCTGGCTGTCACATCCTCCCAGTAAAAGTCAGGCACAGCAGATTAAATCCAAGATTCACAGTGCTGTGGAAAAAGTTTGTACCTCTTTACAAATGTTTCATTTTGTTCTGCTTCAATCTTTCAGATGAATAAACTAAATTAAATGTCAGAAAAACATCCAAGTAAATCCAAAAATACAGTTTTGGAACTATGATTTTGTTCACTAAGGAAAATAAGCTATTCAAACGAACTGTATATACATATGTAAAAGTCAAAGACCCATTAACCTCATAATTGATTCTGTTGGTAAATAATATCATCAAAGGCTTGTGAAAACTGCCACGGCTGCTTTTGCATCACTATGATCTACGGTTCATGCAGAATGGTTTTTATTTAGTCAGATTGGAGATTTGCATAAACTTTTAGCATAAAGTGCCTGTTTAAGATCACCCTACAGCATTTAATATAAATTTAAAAGTCCAGAGTTTGACTATACCACTTGAAAACCCTCAGTCAGAAGTGGACTTCTTTGGCTCATTGTCCTTCTGCGTAATTCAAGAGTGTTTTAGCTTAAGGTCATATGAATACTATATATTCTTATTCAGGATTTTCTAGGTCTGAGTCATAGTTCTATCAATTGCTCCAAGTCATCCAGGGACTAAAGCTTTCCCAGATATTCATCGCAGTAGCACCATGTTTTACTGTCTGTCTGATGTTTACCTCACTGTGCTCAACTGGAGTCTAAAAGGCTTGGTACTGGCTTTGTAACATCTATTGACCGATTGATGGCAATTTGTTTGTTTCTCATCTGTTCTTAGACTTATTTAGTCGTCATTATAACTTAGTTCTTAGTTCTTTCTTGAAAGCTTTTAGATCACTTCATTTGTGATCCAAAGAAGTTCAAGAACAGATGGGTAAGGGCATGAATTTTGCGATCTTTCCTCCTACTTCATGCTGCCATACAAGTTGTGTTTAGGTGATTTCTTGAACCTGCTGCTCTGGTTGTGGCTTTTGAAATTTACCCTGGGAAATAATCCAGTTGAGCCATGATTTAGCATGATTAATGTTTTTTTGTTGTTGTTGCAGCTTAGGTTGGATAACATTTTTTTTCCATTTATGAATGAAAAAAAATAATTAAAGAACTGCATTTTGTTTTTACTTCACTGATCTTTCTCTGATATTAAAATGTGTTTGTGGGTCTGAAACACTTAAGTGTGACAAGAAAGTAAAAACCCAAGAAATTTGCAAATTTCACAGCACGATAAATCGGCCTCTCAAAGACCCTCTTCTCTCCACTTTTACCCTATGGGCAAATCCTGTTTTTGTTTGCAGAAATTACCATGAGCATTTAAATTAGTGAGAAGACATGTGAAATTTAAAAAAGATAAAGGAAAAAGATCATGGGTGCAGAAGTTATTAAAGCTGGAAATGCTCATAGGAGATCAAATCAACATGACTGAAGAAGTACAAAAGAAAAACCAACTGTGAAAAAGTGTTTCTGTCAGCCCTAAACGGAGAAAAGAGGAAAAGGCCGTATCTTAAAATTGAAGCTGAATTAGTGACGTCTGAAGCAGTTAAGCCTGATAAGTCTCCGAGGTCTCTAAGGTCTCTTCACTCATTTGTGTTTGTTATTGTGTCGGTAGAAAGAAAATCAAGTTAGGAATTAAAAATCTAATTATTCCTCTTCTATTTATAGCCAAAGTTCTTCTGAAGAAATTACATTAGTTTGTTGCACATAAACCATGGGCAGTTTGTTTCATCATTGCGTTTTTATATGGCAAGAGATTTGAGGTTTGCTGCAGAAAGTATAGTTAGGTTTAATATATTCTAACTTTATTTTATTGTTTTCAATAAAAATAAAAAAGCAACCAATTTAAAATTCTAGTGCAGAATCGTCTAATTTCCATTTATTTTTAGAGTTTCTGGGGCTGAACTTTTTTTGAACTTGCTTGTGAAAATGTTTAGACTAAAGTCGTTCTAACTGAAGCTACCATGCTGCATCAACTTTGCAAATTTAATTTGATGCTGTCTGAGGGAAAATCTCTTCTCAAAATTAATAATTCAGATTTACATTTATCAGCTGTCACAAGCTGTTTTTTTTTTTTTTTTTCTCTCACTTCACATCTCTGTGTATGTGTCATCATGACAAATTGTGGTCCTGAATGGGATTTACCTGCTTCTATAAAACAGAAACTACTGCACATTCTTCTTTTACTACTCTTGATACATGCACAACAAGATGGAAAACTGACCCAATTCCAGGACCACTGGACTTGGGTCCTTTTTCTAACTAATCCTAGTGAACTGGGGTCACTATAGTTACCATTCATAATATACGAATATACAACATCTGAATCTGCATGGTTCGGTGAACTACTGCATAGATTCACATCATCACCTTCCAAATATTATGTCTGTGTTTTATTGACTGGCATTCGAGAGGTTTTTATAATTCCGTTCATGATTTTTATTATTGATCAACAGATCTTGACATATTCAGTTCATTAGTATTGCTTTAAAGGTCTTGTCTTAGATGGACTTTCATTTATTTAATGTCTACATTGTTTTGTTCTTTGTTCTTTTCTCTTTGATTGCTATAATATTCTTCTCCCTTCATTCGCTTCTTCTTTCAGTCCTCGTTCAGCCTTTCTGTATTTATTTATCGTTCCTATTGCCTCAGCCTGCCTGTTTGCCTTCTCTCCCGACTGCACCATGTTTCTAATCAGCCACCTTCTTCTTGTCAGCGCTCGCTCTCTTCAGTATTTAAGCTTCTGGATATTCATTGTCTATTGCTGGAATCTTTCTCTACTTTTTTGTCTGTCACTCGGTTCATTTGCATCCCATGTTTCAAAACTCTGCATTTGTTCTTAGTCTACTAAAATATTTACCACAGTTCTGCCCTGAATTTGGTCTTCTTTTTTTTTTAAACATAATAAAAGCCTTTCATTTCTGAGACACTTTCCTATTCTTTTTGCACTTGTATGTGATTGTTTGAACAGAAGAAAGTGGCTTTCCATAGGAGTGTGGAAATTGTACCCAAGGATAACATCAGACTTGTGGACATCAATGATACTCACATGTCTTGCCTGATTTAGTCATATATTTGTTTGCTTCTTCTTTGAGATGACACATAAGTGCATCCTAAATGTTTAAATGACCTGCTGTTTAATGTGAATGTACAACCAATGTTGGTGTCTTTATCTTAATTTAGTCTCTACCACTTTCTGAAGGACATTCACACTCCTCTCTTTTCTTTGTGGCGCTAAACAAAAGTGACTTTTTCTATCTTTTTTCTTTGAAAACCACGACCAGATAGGGTGTAAAACTAAGCTGTGAGGGTGCAAAGGGTGAAGGAAAATCAGAGAAGTTGAATCATAGGGGAAAAAAAGCAAACAAAAAAAAAAACAATGACTTTAAGGTATCTGTGCTGCTCTGAAGTTGGAAAATGCTGCAGAGTTTGGAAACAACTAAGATATAAAATATTTCCGTAATATGACGGAAAAGTATAATAACGTGCAACAAAATTGTTTCGTGTATCCAGGCAGAAAAAATAGTAACAATGCAAGACTTTTCTGCAGCTAGATTTTGTGAAAGGAAAGTGCATGGCATTTTGTTCTTGTTTAAAGAAATAAGCAGAAAAACTGATTCCTAAAGTTAAAATGTGGGTCAAGGAGAAGCAGCCAAGTGCATCTGGTCAAACACATCTGATTTACTGACGATCCGAATTGTTGAGCAACTCCATAAAAGCAGAAGTTTAGTTTGTGTGGAGAAAAATACAACAGCTTTAACACACCATCACACATCACCCTGAAGCCATGTTCAAATATCTCTATTCCAAGACTTTTCACATTGGTACAGATTGTTTATTTTTTCTTAGAAAAAAAAAAATCTCTGTACGTCTGATTTGATAGCTGTGAGCATTGCTCTGGGATAATAGTGTGTTTTATTTGAACTTTAAAGTCACACTTGTTTAAAGTCACAAATCAACTAGAATGTCACTCAAAGTAGAAATTATTCGAGATGCAAAATGAGCTGCAAACCAAAATCAGCAGGTTTTAATTTTGACCAGCACATCCAGCAATTGGCTATATTTAATGCCCGATATTATTAATGTTTAGTAGAGTGATATAATTCAAGGCTCTGGTTAATCCAGATGTTCTATTTAAAATATCTGATATGATCATTTGAGCCTGGAAGAAAAAAAAAAACTACATGTTTTTATCTCAACATTCCATGTTTGTGGTCCATCAACACCTCAGAGGAGAACTCTTCTGTGCTAACGCTCAGAAATCTGTCTGCTTGACGTCCGCTGGGAATTTCCCTCACCTGATTCTGGCTAGCAAAAGCCTTACTTGTTTTCTGTTAGACTGACACTCTGTCCCAGGTGGGACCGAAAGACTAATCCCGTCTTTTTACTTCCAAGTCTGTCCAACATAACTTTTTTTTTTTTTTTTTTTTTCTTCCTCAGAGTAATCCAGGCCAAATTTAACAGCTATACGGGCTTTACGAGTGACTGATGTTTCCAATCAGACATGATTTGTAGCCTGTTGTTCTGGAATTGTGTAATTATGGAAGAGAGAAGTTGAACACTTAACTCTTTTTCTTCTTTATATCTAGAAATAAATCAGATTGGTAACAGAGTTTCTGAATAATCATTATGACCTACTTTGTTAGATAAGTGAACTTAGCTTAGGTAAGCATGAAGTCAGATATTTACTTTTTTTGTTAATCTTAGAAGTATTTTTCATTAATTACGTACCCTTGTAAGTTTATAATTTATATTCACAATCAGCAAATATGCATAAATGTAATTATTTGGAAGATAAAAAACAGATTTAAACTTTTATTCTGTAACTCATGACATATGATAGGAAGGAAGTCTTGATCTCCTAAACTTGCTTTTAAGCTTAAAATCTTTGTGTCTTTTTCTGTGGCTTCCGGTCAACTCAAATGAGGACTTGAGCAGAAAACTGTGAACCTTTTGGGGAAGTAAACTACTAAAGAATTTGCATTGAACATAAAAACAAAGCATATAAACTGATAATGACGTACACTGGATTTTATTTAATCCGTTTTACCAGCTTAGTGCGATGGGCTTTTATTTTTATTGAGCTCTGATTCACTTTTTGTTTTTGGTAAACAGCTTTAAAATCTCTCCATGCATAGAGTAACGTTTCTATGCATGAACGTTTGAATAAGTAATTCGGCTCTTTGGCGATTCAATCAATAAACTCAGTGGAAAAACAAAGTATGAAAAGGACGTTTTACTCAGCAAAATAAGCTATTTTATAGCCAAAAGCTGTGTTATTGTTTCTTCTGTTTTATTGCACCTGTGACAGGATAAAATATAAGCAAACTGCACTATACTGGACATCTACATTTAATTCTTTTCGTCCTCTCCTCACAATGTTTACCTTGTAAGTTGAGAGGTTGCTTACTTTAACATCCTGGTGCTCCTGTTTAGTTTACGTTGTCAGAGCTTTACCATAAGAAAGAGGGAACATTTCTCCCGTCAAGAATATTCTGTTACCTTTCTCAAGGTCTTTCACAGAAACCTTGAAAACTTTGTGTTTTTATTTTGTTGAAATTTTTGTGCATTTTGAAGTTTGAGTAAGTTTATATAAACTTATTTTTAAGTTGTTAAAAGTCTCTGTTTAAAACCTTTTATGGCCAAACTCACTATAACCTTTTACAAAGACTGAATGCTGCGTTTCATAAATGTGTTCATCCAGTCACATGAAAAGGTGAAAAGGTTATATTTCAAGTAATGAGATTTTAGTAATGTGATGTATTCCTCACAAAGTTATTAAATGTGACCTTGGTCTTTCCTTTGTTGGTGTAAAGAAAACTGCCTTGGAGTCATAGTGAAGTCATAAGAATAAAATAATATGCATAATATGAAATAAAGTTTTGAGCTGCAGAAGAAATATAAAATGACTAATCCTAATTACACAGAGAAAAATAACTGACTTTTTTAATTTAAAAAATCAGTAAGAAGTCTGAAAACAAGAAAACCTTTTTGGTTTATCAAAGTTTTAATTCATATTTTCAGGATTATTTGCACTGGAAATAAAACTTTCTTCAAACAGGGGCAGTTTACTGCTTTTCGTCAAGTGCAAACAAATTAAAGTGTCAATTTTATTCATTTTCTAGCAATGAAAACTTACACTTTGCGTTAAATCTAACCCCTGTGGGCTTGCTAACAAAATGGATTTGTATCAGAACCTGGTCTTTTCTGAGCAAGAGGAAACAAAACATTTCTTTCAAGACCTAGAAATGTGCTTGTGCAAACCAACAATAAATTCACAATGTCTGTCATTGTCACAATTCATTGTCAAAATGCTGAATTTGCCCTGCATTTGTCCTGATTTACAGTTCCTAACTATAAAAACTCAGGGCTATGGCAGTAATAAACGCATTAACAAATGGCTTGCTTAACAACCAGCAGTCTGCCTGTATTTAGGCCACCGCAGCTCTCTGTCTTAAAGTAAACAAAAAATTAACCGAATGAGATGAAAGCAAACATTTCTTTGTATTTTGAAAGTCTGAACTTCTGAACCTTGAGGAGCCTCTCCAGAGAGAAAGTGAGCCAGGCTGGAAGTCAATCGCAGATCATCAGTAATTTGACTCTGTGAGGTTTGTTGCACATTCAGGATTAAAGTAATCTTCTCTCGCAAATGAACTAACAGCCCAGAAAAACTGCCCAATGGTTGACTTTAGAAGTAAAGGTCAATAGCTGAGAATGTTGCTTGAAAGCTGTTCAGTACGCATGATTAAATGATACCTGCAGCGACTGTAGCGGTTAATTAAAACATCCCTTATGTAGTATTTTGTAACGGCAGGTAAAAGAAGAACATTTGACAAAACATCTTTCTTTTTGGTTTCTTCTCAAAGTGCTGCTGAAGCGCCATCCTGACAACCTTTCTCTTCGTTCAGTGACGTGTGAATACATTATTTTTGCCCAAGGTCTCACGTTCCGTTCCCTTGCGTTGGATTCTTTTAACATCTTGAACACTTAACAAAAAGCTGAAAAACTTTCTCTGAGATTGATGTTACTCAGAAAACACTCAAGAGCGTGCATTTTAAAAAGGAGCAGATGAGTCAGGGTTTTCAGTGGTGGAGTCATGCAGAAGATTTTAATTTAAATGCTAACCACATCCTCATCAGTCGCAGTTGTATGTTCTGTTTAATAAGATGAAATGGGTTTAATGCTGGATTTGTGTGGTAAACACTGCGAATTTTAAATTTGATTGATGGGGAGGGTTTTGTGCAGAGTAATTATAAAAATTAGATTATGTTTCAGTTTGATGCATCGCAGATGATGAATTCATATTGATAGGCAGATCTCAGCATCAGAAAATGATCTCTCCCCCTGTTGCAACATGCGGTTGATGAGGGGAAACGCATGAATGGAAAGATAAGAAGCTGCAATCTTCTTTCATATTTAGTCATGTTAGGCAGTTTAGCCAAAATTGATTCAAACACCTGGCAGATTTAGACTTAAAGTAACCTTTTAACTTCACCAGCATGATTTTAATGGACGAGAAAGGGTATAGTCAATAAAATGAATACGCTCTGTATAGCTTCCAGTGAAGAATGGCAGAATCAGTGATGTGCTTTTACATTGTACTGCTCAAACCTTGTAAAATCAAGGTAAAACGGAGGGTCTCTCAACACAAGCTTGGAGGATGCAGAAGATTTCAGAGATCCTAGAAAGAAACCTAATGAGAAATGTCTCTTAAGACCTTCTGATATCCACAGTAAAAGACGATTGTGGGTCTAAAGTGTCTAGAACTGGGGATATTGTTAAGATGGAAGGAGTCCCAACCAAAGGAGAATATTTGAAGATTTTTACAGAAAATCTGAGGCTTTCAGTAGCGAAACTAAGCTTCAGTTGTCACTTTGTCTTTCTACATGAAGATGACCAAAAATATACTCATGTTCCACTACAGAAATGCCACCAGAAGAGCAACATGAGCGTTACTGACTGACCTGCAAAATCCCATTTAAAGTCTGTGAGGTGACCAGAAAACGAAGGTCATTAAACCTTGAATCTTGAAAGCTCTGCATAGCAATGGAAAATTTCCAAAGACACTACATGTTTTAAAAAAAATGTTGAATCATGTTTATTCGCATGGTTCGATTAAACACCACAGCTTCCTCATAGCAGCAGTCACAGTCAGCAATAATGTCTGAACTTAAGATGAAACGTCACATAATTCTGTAAGTATAATTCAAATGTTATTTTGGAAAAACTACATCTTTTCCAGAGGTTACTTGAAGTATTTCTATTTGGAGAGTCATTTGTTGTTGGTTGGCTAAACCAAACAAATCAGACTCCAGAACAGGGTCATAATATCCGCCTCTATAGTTGCTGATGGTATTTAACACCCAGGAAGTTGTTTTCAATGAAAACAACCAAAAGCCATGCAGTTACTCTCTGTCTAATGAAAGTAGTTGTTAGTAGCTTGTAATGTTTTCCGGAGGCGTTCTTTGGTGGCAGCATCTTGGAAAGAAACACATTTTTGCTATCTCAAATATTTTCTTGTATAACACATAGATAATAGATAAATATATCTTTCAAAATGGACTTACAGGATTAAATATGTAGCTACATCTGGTTAATCTTCAACTTTTAAATAATTTTCCCCTTTTAAATAATTTACAAATGACTTATAAACTTTAAAAAAAGCATTGTCTGCCTAGAGATACCAACACCCTGGTGCTGTCACCACTGTTTTTTTTTTTTTGGGTTTTTTTTGGTCATCAGAATTTTTGCTGCTCTTGTTTATGGAAACGAGAAACTGAAAGTTCAACAAAAATGGTCCGTTGTCGCCAAGAAGACGTGTCTGTTTTGGGAATATTCAAAGCTAATAGAGCTTTAGATAAACTCCTTGTTGGGCTCAAGTGACAGATTGATGTATTTCACTACGAGGTTATGATGACAGATGAACGTGAGGTAGAAATAGTCTTCCTTCAGTTTGACGTCCTTTACAAACTGTGTAATTTAAGCTGTTGTACCACGACATTATTAATTACACTCAGAAGCTTTTATTCTTAAATCTTAACGTTCAGATGTTTACAGCCAAGACATTTTGAGTTATCTTCACTGAGACACTTGACAGGTCTTGGAGGCTGTAAAAGGTGCTGCCTAAAATAAAAGAGAAATGTGCAGGAACCAAAATAGTCACTAAGGAATGCAGGCAAGCCGCCTAAACAGGGTGTATCTAATTTAATTTTCATTGCTACTGAGAATCAAGGTTTCCTTTATGCCCAAAGAGCTTTTCTGCAAAAACCTCTGTAATATTTAGATATGAACAGAAAACAGTGTTTTTGAGGGAAAACTCTTGAAATCATCACACAGTTGAAGTTATAAATTCTCCTAAAAATGTTTGGTCTGTATGGTCCGACGAAGCTGCAAAGATTCTGCAGAGTTCATGGCTGTTTGTTCAGAGCTGAGGGAAAATTCATGTCCTGATTGGGCTTAAACTGAAGCGAAGACAGATTTGTTGTACCAAAACATACTCTTGTGTGTCTGTACTCCGCACACACACAAAAAAAACATAAGCTGTGAAATACAAAAAAGGAGGTCAAAATGTTGCATGCAAAGATCAAGGAACGCCTTCCTTGAATGGCAAATCTTTTGGTGCCTTTTTTAGGTCGGAAATTAAACATTTAGGATTAACTCCCATCTATAGTTTGTCTTAAATGTTTTTGCCACCACTGCGTTCATTTCATTCATCATTTATTAAGAGAAATAATTTATCCTCTAGAGCCTTGTAAAACTGTCCCTACCTCATTCCACGAAGGGAAACTTCAGTGTATTTTATCAGAATGTTATGTTGTTAACCTAATAACTGAGATAAAGCTCAAATAAAAATAATTTTACAAAATTTCCTCTCTTGAATGAAGTCCACTTTAGTTAATAGAGCCCTCTTACTCAGTGTGAATTCAGCTGTTCTTTGAAACATGGTGGTCTGCTGGATAGCATGGTGGTGACAGCATCATGCTGTGGTGATAGTTTCCATCACCACAGACCCAAACTCAGTGACATGTTGGTGGCAAAACTTGAAAATGTATGTTTACAGGCTTTTCCTGTGCAATCTGACTGAACTTTAGCTGTGCTTAAAAGATAAATTGATATTTAATAACCTGGTAGAAATAGACTATACCTTATAAAATTACCATTTTTCATTGTAGTAGCAATATTCTGCTTGAAAATGTTTTAACTGTAAGGCTTTAAATGAAATCATGTTCAATTCTTAAAATGGAAATGTTGTCAAGGTTCCCAACAAACTGAAAATAATTGAAGATTTGTTATTATTTTAGTTCTTTGTTGCTTTTGTTACCGTTTCTTATCAACATAAATACAAATAAATAATAATAATTACAGAAAAAGGAAACAATAACATTTTTTTATAACATTGTCTATGAGGTGAACGTTTTTGATGAGGTTTTATGAACGTTTACAGCCTGTTTTAACCCATATTGTAAAAACACACCAAAGTATCTAATGCAGCATTTATGGTCCATCTGTTGAGCAGTTGTACTTTTCCTCCCTATAGACCCATGTTGCAGCAGCGTGTAAGTGCAGTGAAACTCACAGCTGTTTTTTTTTCTCACAAATCCCATCTTTCCTTGTCCCCATTCCCAGTTGAGGTCAAAGTAAGTGTTCAGAAACATTTAAAGGTCATTTTTTTCCAAGTTGCATCATAAGATGGGGTGCCAAAGTGACATTAACTCTAAATTTAACATGTTGAGGAAAAGAGTGGGGGATATGTTTGTGCGGCCTGCCGTCTTGCTGTTCTCTACTTTGTGCGCGTTTATGTTGAACTTCATGTGTGTCATCCAACATGTCAGTTTCATACTATCCTATGATTCACTCCTGGAGTTACATCTGTCTGCAGGTACTGATATAGTTTGATAATAATGGGCATAATTTTGTGTCCATCCCAATGGACCCAGTGTCAGATTGTCAGATCGGTGACAAAAAAATATATATATTTATATTTTATTTCTTAAGGATTTTTTCTCGTTATTTGGATTCTGTTTAACTGAGATCCGTATTTCTGCTGTTGACTCGCATTAGTTTCTGCATTACTGCTGGGCGATTGTGCACATTTTAACTTTCCATGAGGTCATAGTGGTGATCAAGCTGCAGTCTGTACTGCCGACTATCCAACTTTGCAGCTTTGTGCTGCAATTTATTGGCCTCTAAAACATGAAAACAACTTCTTTGCTAGCTTTTGGGGATTTTATTTTAGCAGATTTTGTGTCAGGATACAACTGGATTTTACAGGTACGGGATTTAAATATTTATGTCTGCTGTCTAGAGAAGCTGCTTGTTAAGGACTTCCTGGATTTAATAGACTCCTAACTTTATTCAATCTGTCAATGATGCCATCCAAGACCTTAGACACATGTTGGACCTTATTTTATGCCGTGGATAATCTCTTCTTAATCTGGAGACTGACAATGATGTCTTTCTGACCATATGGCGATTTTATTTGATTTAATTTATCTTTTCCAAGATGTCAAACTGTGTGCTCCTGCTCAACGTATCATGCATTGTCATGCTTTTAACTTTAATACTGCTGAACAGTTCCCTGTTGTCTTTGGAGAAGCATCCTCTAAACCCTGAGGGTCTTCCAACACGGAGGAGGAACTTTCTCACTTTGCCTGAGTTTGTCTATCCGTCCTGGATACTGTTGCTCCCATGAGACTAAAACAGCCAAAGCCCAAATCACTGCCTTAGTTAAATGACGAGTCTCAAGTCATCAGGAGAAAGTGCAGGAGGATAGGAAGGAAAAGACAGACTCTGAATTTCATTTGAAATGCTAAACGACAGCAGGAGTTATCAGAGAGAGAGAGTAACGGCTGCTGAAGCTAATTATTTTTCTGGGATTATGCTAACTTGCACAGCCTTCATGTTCTTTATTACACACCAAATCCAGATTTAAATGTGAATTAACACGTCTCTTCAGAAGCCTCCAGTAGGATATATAAAAAAATGTCTCAACTTTGTGGAAAAAGTTAGATCTTATCTGATGACTGCCTTCCCATGACCCGTTTGTCTAGTCATGTGGCTCTGTTCTACATGCAGTCTTTGTGAAAATACATTTAACTATCAGACATTACCAAAGTAAATCAAAACTGACAAAAACAAAAAACAAAAACATATTGACTGGTGTACTTCTACTCCAACGTTGCAAATAAAAACGTCTTGAAAACCACGGGACTGTGATGATGAAAATTCTGTCCATTTGACAAATTACTGTGCTGATGTCCCACCTGTTCAAAACGGTTGTGACCAAAGTCTGCAGAAGTCGTTGGCGTCGATAGGTGAATATTTACATCAGACTGCAGTTACAGGAAGTTACTGTGATGCTTCAGTCAAAAGAGACAATGAAATATAAAGTGCAATAACCAAATTTGTTCTGAGAACCTTAATATACACTGCTCAAAAAAAATAAAGGGAACACTCAAATAACACATCCTAGATGGACAGTTTGATTTCACAGAAGTTTGATTTACTTGGAGTTATATTGTGTTGTTTAAGTGTTCCCTTTATTTTTTTGAGCAGTGTATATCTGATAAAAATAAATAAATAAATAGAAGTACAGCAGCCTTTCAATCTCCTGCAGTTATTCACCAAGTTCTGTTCATCAAAGCTCCCAGTCACTAATGTTGGGCATATCGCTGTCCTCTTTAGAAGCTGTAACCACAACAGAAGCAGCTGTAATTTGTTGTAGGTCTAAAATTATTTTCTACGATGTTGACAGTACACTGTAAAATGTGTAAATGTTCAACCGCGCACTCTATTAAATAGATACAACTCTGAAACACCCAAGTACATTGTCCTTCGTGTTTCAAAATGTCCTGTCCTTTTTGCGAACATTGACATAAAAGTGTGCGTGTGTGTATTTTTATGTAGGCTTTATTTTGCCACAACATACCTAGTGTCTGCCAGCAAATCGAAAGACAAGCGTGTTTTGCGGTGGAGTGTATCTGGGTCGGAGTCGATGGAGCAGAAAGTGGCATTAGGGCTGTAATGAGTGGCTTCAGGTGAAGACAAGGGCAGATCACTGAGACTTGAGTGGGCTCTTAAAAGCCTGAGTGGAAGTAACTGCTTGCATCAGATCCAGAGGGAGATTATTCCAGAGTTCGGGTCTTAAAGTGCAAAAGTCAACTTCTATATTCCTCTGAAATACGGTTACAGGAACGGAGCTGAAGATCTGAAACTTGCAGATCTGATCTTGAGAGACGAATCAAAGATTAAAATGGTACAATTTGACTTCTTCTATTTGATTGTGAAAGTCAAAATACGGACAATAAGGCTTATCTCCAGTAACAGATAACTTGAATGAGATTGAAAAAAATAAACATTAATTTCGATAACAAACTTGTCCTCATCTTAACCCACAGCAGGATGTTTGTAACAGATAAACATGTCCCCTCTCCAGTTAGATAAATGTTAGCATCCATTGTATGAGAGCTTTAAACAGGCTCCCCGTCCTGAATAGCTGTACTTCCATGAATCAGGACTGTGGCACCAGGCTGGAGTTCCAAAATTAGATCCAAATAAATCCTCTGTTTTCTGCAGAGCCAGACAGAAGGAGCACGTCTGTGCGGCTCCCATCCACCTGATCTTTTAAAATTGATCAATCTAAGGGTATTAGAAAACATAACTGAGGCCTCGGGGCTTTTTACAAAAACTAATGTCAGAAAAAAGAAACGCAAAGAGGGGCTGTTTTTAAAGGAGCAGCTAGTTTTTGTTAGAGATAAAATTGGAGTTTACGTTCATGATTGATTTTCAGTTTTTTTTTCTTTTAATATATTTAGAAGTTTTTTAATATTTCAGCAAAGTTAAAACTATTTTGTTTTTGTTTTTTTATTAAAGAGGGAAAGTTTTGAAGATGGAAAGAGATGTGCATGAGTACTTATTTGATTGAAGAAACTCAAGGTGTCTCCAATCTGGGATGGAGGGAATGCTTATCTAAAATGAGATAAATGATCAAACTAATAAAAAAAAGAGGAGTAGAAACTAATAAAAGAAAATAACCACAGAAAAGAATTAATGCACACTGGCAGACCTTCTTGGTTGATGTAATTTTGGGTAAAAATGCAGCTAAATTGAAGTGAAGCAGAGCGTTGGGAGCATGAAGAATCAGGACTGCATGAGAAAACACTATTTATGGATGGAGCTACAAATGTAGCAACAATCTACAGAATCTGATGTTTTCATTGTGTTGAACTAGAGGAATAAAATTTACTTGGCTCGTTGATTTTCCCGGATCCAGGGAACTCCGCATGCACAGTGGAAATCAGAGATAAACCATTCACCATCCATTCGACATAACTTCAGACATATCTAGAGTTTAATTCAGAGAATTCAATGCATATAGAATAACACACCAGCATTACACCCAGATTATCAAGAAGTCCAAAACACATAACAAAACATACAATTACCTGCAACGAGTTGGAAAGAAAAACACAATAGGGAAGACACAAGAATGCATTCTTGGGAATTGCTCTCTCAGCTGCAAACAAAGCAATGCTGTAAAACAGACACTTTTATAAGGAGGTGTATTCCCTTAATTTAAATATATGCATTTGAAGGTGTGTCCTCCCCTTCTAGGGCTGTTTAAAGTTAATTTTATTACCTTCTTTGAGACCTGTTCAAACCCAAAAGCAAATATCCAGAGAGAACAAAGGTCATTCTCAAACAGGGTCTTCCCGTACCAGTCCCTGAGTCCTCCTTTGACATTCCAGACTAAAAAGTATGCTTCACTTAAACCTGGTGGTTTTCCTGCCTCAGCGATTCATCAAGAAACTGATTCCCGTTATAAACACACGCTGACACAGAAACCTGGTGTCAGATGATAACTGTGAGTTTGGATCTAAAAATTGCAGGATTATCTTCTTTTAGAAAAAACTCTTTTAGAATGCCTGAAATATTTTACTTCTAAAGCTTTAGTTTCATAATTCTGTTCTATTTTAGTAATCTAAGATGCATGCAAATTAGTATGGTTAGACACTAACTAGTTCAGAGCATGCTGTTAATACTTAAAAGAAATATCTTAATACATTTGATTACACTTCCAGAAGAATTGTTTTCTAAAGGTTTTAGTGTTTTACTGAACTCCTAAACAAACACCAAAGAATGCTACTCATCTTGTGAACAGGCAGACCCCCTCAACCTCTGCTTTCTATCCGCTGGTACAACACACTCCCTTTCTGAAGGCCCTCTTTAGTAATTTATGCAAGTTCAGAAAGTCAGCAGTTGTTTTAGTTTGAATCTTTATCCAAGTCTATCTAACTTAAAATCTACTCCAAATATTCATGCTACATCTAATATTTTGTATGCACAAAGGTTAACTGTTTCTAAAATTAATATAACCTAACTTATACTCCCAACAGTTGCCAAAATATTAGGTGCTCTAGCTTCTACAGAAATGTGAAATAATCTCTCTGATATGATTCTAAAATATCTCCGCAGCTTGGCTGCTTAATCCTCCAGAGACGCAGTCCTGCAAGTTTTGGATGCTTCACTTCTTCAACACACCTGAATCGAATCATTGAATTCCATCACCGTTTGGTCATTCGGCTCTGAAGAATCCTGGTAACGGGCCTTTCATTTGAATCAGGTGTGTTGGAGAACTGGACACAGACGTTCCTGCTCTACAAAATCATACCTTCTAACCCACCATGTTGTTTATCTGTTACCGCTCTCTGCCAGTGTGTTATTATGACCCACATGTCATTTGAGCTCCAGATGATGCCATTCAACACATGAACCCGTGTGTGTGTGTGTGTTATAGAACGATGTGCTTGACCTGATTTCAGACATGTCTGATACACAGCACTGTATGATTTCACTGTTGTCATAGCCGAAGTTGAACGTGTCACTCTATGCTATGCATGCCATAAAAACAACCTCAACCTCTGCAAAATTCATACAAAAGCTTTTAACTTTTTGTTTACAAAAGTTGTGCAGCTTCCCTGATCAGGACACCTGAATTAATTCCTCTGTTAAATCAGGTGCCCTGAATTAACAGAAGTTTGTGTTTGCAACATGACAAAGTGTGAAAAATGGGTAGAAAAAAAAATAAAATACTGCCTGGATTTCTCTTATTTAACAAGGCTGTTTTATTTTACTGTACCTGTTTCAGTGATTTATTTTCTGTTTAAAAACAATAACACTACATTTAGCAATTTCTGCTTGTTGCTGTATCATTCACGTCCCAAATTCTCATCTGTGTGAACAGTTATATCCCTAATTAGCACATTACATTTGCCGCTGAACTTATAATTTTGTTCAATTTAACACATATAAGAGGGGGGAAAAAAGAAAAATCACACATATAATGAGCCAGAGGAGGGAAAAAAATCCAAAAAAGGCTAAATGCTTTCATTAACCTTCCTCCTGAGACTCTGTGCCTGGAAAGAAACTTAATTGGAGCAATCAACACATGCTAATCATTACCAGCTCCTCAACATATCTGATCCTGATCCTAGTCTTGAAGCGTGTTGTCAAACATATGCACGGAGGGGATGACAGACATCCAGCGGGCGTTGTCCAGACCTCTCATCCGCAGAGCTCTGACAGGTGCCCGTGGCGCTGCACGCCCGTTCGTGACTCAGCCTGGAACAGCTATCTTTGCCGCTGCCCGTCTCGCCCCTCCCGCAAACCCTTGCACCATTTATTGCCAGGCTTGACTTTCCCCTTAATGGTCCCCCAGAGGGAGGCTGGTGGATTTTCATATGTGTGCCTGAAAGTGTTGGAGCAGCTCCCGTTTGCTTGTGTGGATGCCCATTTCACTGAGTGGCTGTGAGTCTCCGGGTGTGTGCCAGTCAGGATGAAGAGGAGGAAGAGGAGAGAGAGTGGGGAGGGGGGGCCGGGTGGGTAGGTTTATTTAGAGAAGTGCTGGCGGTCAGCAGGGTGGCTGAGCCCTCGCTCCGGCTCACCATTTCATCCACCAACAATAAATGCAATTTATCTTTTTTGTTGAGCGAACTCAGAGGAGTGTTTGTTAAATAGTTCATGGATGCCAGTCAGTACACGGGAGAAGAAGGGTAAACGCAAAGCAGAGTAAACGCGAGGTGAATGGCTGCTGTTTCTTATAAGGATCGTGCCGCCAGTGAGACATGAGAAGTAAATTATTACCTGAAAGTGGACTGCTCAGACCATTTAGGCGTGTCGCTCTGCAGAAACAAACAGCTGTTGGTCAGAAAACACAGCCATCTGGAAAACTGGAATCGGTTCCCGTTTCTGCAGACGACTTGCAGGTTTTACAGTTCAGTGGAATGGGAACAGGATTTACTTTTGATAAAACGATGTGGTGGCAGATCTTTCCAGTAATAATAATAATAATAAAATCTATATGTCTGGAGCCTGTTTTGGAAATTTGCTGTGATTTGTGAACTGTTAGGAACAAAGTTTTGCTTTTGAAAACAGCATTTGTTTAGTGATAATGATTTTTTTTTCTTTTTTTTTTTTAAGTAAATTTATCATAACATGGCCACAAGGATAGTGCCTTTGGTTAGCTTTGTTGCCGGCAACCATAACAGTAGCTCAGCTCCCTCAGTGGATGAGAAGTTTCAGCTTTAGGTTTAAAATTAATTTGTTTTGTGCCATATGGAAAGTTCACAACGTCACAGCACTTATTTTCCCTTTTTGCAGGCAATGCAGAGATGAGTCAATGTAAAAATCCAAATCCAAACAAAAAGGCTAATCAAGAGACAGTTGAAGTCTGCAGTGTAAGACAGATGTTGCAGTGTAGATCAGTGTGAGACCTGCAGCATGCTCTGCTGAAGCAGGTAATGCTTGTCCAGATAAGAACAAACACCAACTCTGCCAAAACACTGTCCATGTCCAACGTTGCTACAGCTGGACAGAGTTTCTCTCCGCGGGTCTGGAGGCTGCTCTTCCCTGCAGAGTTTTGATGTTGTTCTGCTTAAACACACCTGATTTCAACTGATGCATCTTTAAAAAGCACCTGCTCAGCTTGATGTCCTGCTGGGGAAGTAATAAATCAGTTGTGTTGGGACAGCATCACTTCTAAAGCCACTGCTGCACTTCTTCCTTTATGATCTTCCTTGAATACCATTTTTCTTTAGATAGGTCACTAAGTAAGAACATTCTGAAAGTGACAATTATATAAATAGTTTGTTTCTCCTTCCTTTTTGTTATTATTTTTTGCACACAGATGCAATGTTATCTGGCAGGAAATATTCAGTTTGTCAAGTACACTCAGGTGTAAGATGGACCAGCAGTGCAGCCTGATTCTGTTGCAATGGAATATGTCAAACTACATAATTTTACCTGTTCCTTAGCCTCCAAAGAAAATATTGCAATTATTTTTACTCAGACATGTAAATTAGAATTATCTTTAGCAGCAGTAACTTGGGAAAAGTTTCCTCTGTGACCTGCTCGATCTCCGACATCATTGTGGGAAAGAATTTACTCATCTTTCCAACTTTGCTTCAGTTCATTAAGGTTTGTTGCTGCACCACAGCCTTTTAAAGAAATTAGTTGTGACTTTTGCATGGGCCATTACAACACATACTCTTTTTCTCTTTTGTTTGGGATCATCATCCTGTTGATGACTCAGTTTGAGACGTGATTTATCTGCCAGACGTTAAACTGTCAAATAACTTTGTACACCACGGAGTTAATGGATGGCATATTTACATGCTGCTTTTGGTTTTCTTGAAAACCAAAAACATGGTACTTTGCGTCTTGTTTAAACTATCGGT
The DNA here is from genome assembly GCA_010277075.1 of Poeciliopsis retropinna. NCBI lineage: Eukaryota > Metazoa > Chordata > Actinopteri > Cyprinodontiformes > Poeciliidae > Poeciliopsis > Poeciliopsis retropinna. The sequence continues at coordinate 4,106,503 of VMRM01000023.1, forward strand.
CTCATTTGCATGGAAAGATTAAACTGTCAGAGTTTGGAAATAAACTTAGGAGCAGTATTTTGTTTAGACGGGAAAAGGTTCTCGTTATAGCGAGATGCAAAACACATAAAAACAAGACTTGCTTCTATTAACAACTAAATGTATTTTCTTTCGACGAAGAAAGGTGGCAACAGTAAAACAGCAACACCTTTTAGGATTTTGAAATGTGAAGAAGAAAAAATGAGCTCTTTCATGCATTTTTAAGAAGTTATATTCAGTTGGAAGAGTGCAATTTTATCTCGTTAAAATGAGAAATTTTGTCATTTTAATGAGTTTTTCATCTCTTTATAACAAGGTTTTCTCATTTTAACGAGTAACTCTCTTGCTACAGAGAGATACTGCTCCTGAATTTATTTCCAAGCTGTGGCAGTAAATGTTTCCATACAAATGAGACCAAATTAGAGATGTACGTTTGAACATAAAACCGTCGCATGTTTGGAGAAAACTAAAGTCAGCATAAGCATGTCATCCATCAACTCCTCACTGTAAGACGACTGTCAGATGTCTGACTATCTGTCTGACAGATGCATGCATTGTTTCAAACCTCTGATGGTCGCAGCATTGGAAATCTAATTTGTGCCTCCATATTCTTTTAGAGAGAAGAGGTGTTTACTTTCAGCCATAAAATACTATTTTATTTAATAGTTACAAACTTGAACATACAAACTGAGGTTATTGTCGCAAGAATCTCGTCTTGAACAATTTCCAGTGACCACAGACACATAGATTTTTTGAATAAAATCAGATGGCAAAATGAAAAGTAAAAGATAATTAAACATTTTAGCAGTCAAGTTACTTCCTGTCCAGTCTTTTAACAGAGTAAAATACCTAAATATTTTCTGCACCAGCTAACTTTATATACATCACCAGTGTGGCTCCAGCTAACCTAAATGTTGTGAAGTAACCGGTCAGAATATTGCAAGGCAAGATGTAATTTGTGCTTTAATTAAGAGTTAAAAGGTAATCTCATGCTATAAAAATGTCTAACTTTGAAGAAATAAAATAAAATAAAAAATCTCTCACCTCTTATTCTTGTATTTAAAAATTAAAAATAATTTTTAGCATCTTAGATGACCTGACGCTAGAAAAGATTAGTCTGATTTAATGTTCCGCCCTGAGGTAAAACAAGTCTATGTAAATATACTGTGCCTGAGTAGTTTAGTCATTTTCTTTTCTACTTGACTCGACGGGTTATTGAAAAAACATCCTCAAAACCTCTTTAACCTTTCTTGTCATTTATGCATTTTTCTAAGTTTTTCCTGACATTTGTATCCATGTTTGCTGCCTCCCCGGGCTCTGCTTGATGCTCATTTGTTTGTGTGTCTGACTCATATGAAACGTCCTGTATGCACAAGTAAACAGCTTTGATTTGTATAGTTTGTTTTGCCCCCACAGTTGTGCAAGAAACACTACAATTTGCTCTCAATTAGAGCAGATAACGTGTCCTTTTCTTCTATGCCGATGCGGGCGTTAATTAGACCCCTGCTTCAGATGCGCAGAGGAGGAAGACGCTTCTTAGCCACAGCCATTGATCCAATAATATTGGACCACTAAGCCACTGTGACTAAATTTGGGTCAGCATATTTGCTTGCAAGGGGCGTACAATTACAGCCACACCTCTGCTCTGTTCTGCGTTTTTAGCTGCAGAGGCAACCCTCTGTGTGAGATCATGTTTGTTACCAAGCAGCTTGTTTGTTTGCCTTTTATGATGTTTGGAATTAAAATGCAAAGGGATAATTTGGGCTCAGCTTGCATGCCAGGAGGATTTTTAACCTTGCTCTTGTCATACACATTTTCATACAGAGGCAGATAAAAGAGCATGTATTATGAATAATATTTACTGCGTAGCGTGCATCTTCTCCAATGAAGAAATGTGGTGTGAGCCATCTCAGAGTCTCAGGAGGCATTTTGGGGTATTGTGATTGAAACTCTTGGCAGGAGTTCGGATTGACAGCAGCCTCTACATAAAATCGGCAGTAATTTTAGGGACCTTGAGCTTGCGACCCCGTGCAAAGACTCTTTACGATGCTGTCAGTGGCTCACATCCTGAGAGGACTGCAGGAGAACGGTAATAAAGAGGTGTTACCGCCACTGTCTCAGCAAAAGGCACAGTGGGAAATCTTATTTCATCCATGTTGCACAGCCAGCTGAGAGCATGCCCTGTAAATTTAATAAAGTGAGGTCCAGTTTCCCCACAAAACGTCAGGGATTTACCTTTAACTATGCACAATCAATGTATAGCATTGTTGTTTGGATTACTAATGAAGATAAAAATGTTGTTAAATTGACTAGTTTATGTGTTTACAGTAATTCTTATAGATGCTTGTTTGCATTTTAGCACTTAACATGCTACGATTACAGTTAACTTACTTAGCTCATTTTAGTTTAGCAAAGCACAGTGGAAGTGTAGCGTCACATAACAAACACTGTTTGAGTTGGCATTGTACAGAAAAAGCTTAGCTTAACATATTGAATATACATTTTGGCATAGCACAGAGAGTATAGATTTGCATAGGATGTCATAGTGAAGATACGGTTTCAAGCAGCATTGCACAGGGACTCAAAACAGGAAAATCTATCCTGGCTTCTTTTTATTTTAGGGTTAAAATGTTCCAAAGGTTAAGAGAAATCAGAGATATTCATTGTTCGCGATGTGGTTGGTTATGGTCAAAGAGAAGAAATGAGAGAAGTTATGGCAAAGGACTTTCATTCAGCCTCAGGGCGGTTGTGACACATAGAACAGTGGAGGAAGCTCTTTAAGATTCTCCTCCACTCCGGTGTTGAAACATCTATAACATCTATGGACTGTGGAGACGGCTGAGTCCATGCATAGTTAAAAAAAAAAAAAGTCTCAACTGGCAGGTACCAGGTCTGGCTCAGAGATGCTAAATTCATTGGACATTGAGGGGCTGTCATGATTGACATGCCTTTTCAATCTCAGCCAACAACAAATTTTCCATGGCAGACCAGGGTGGTGTTTTTATTAGGAGCCTTTTAAAATGAATTAACAGAGGGGAGCAATTACACTTTTTAGCTGCAGTGGAAAAAGGACATTATGACTGACTCTCAAAGCTCGAACTAACAAGAGCAGTGTAGTTTTTCCCCAGGTTGTGAAACAGGGGACCAGAGCTTTATCCTTGCAAAGTCGATGAGGGGGTCATGGGAAATTGATTGCCCAGTCCACATATGTTTCATGACTCTGAAAAATGATTATGACCATACTCCCCTGATGCATCCTTTTGGGGTTTGCTGCAGGAGTTTGGGACGCTGTGGTCCCTTTACAAGCTTTCTGGTCCCTGATGCGCCAAACCCAGAGCTGTATCAGCATTCTGGATATTAAGTTATTCATAATGCAGGGTGGACTCCATCAGGGCTGCTTCTGGTTTCAATGGACAAAATCTCAAGGCATAGCTTGGTTTGAGAACCCCTGGATCTTATAGTTGCTGTTTCCAGATGTTGTGGTATTGATGACATCATCAAGCTATGACCTTCAGAGCTCTCTGGAGCAGTTCACATTTGACTGACATATTTATTTGTTTTATTGGTTATATAGCTTATCATGTGGAATGTTTTCTGTTTTACTTTTAGTAGAGATGATATGACTGTTGGAACAAAAGTACTACTGTTATGAAGGCTCTTTCTAAATCCAGCTAATTTGATTCAGCTGTTATATGGACTCAAACACATGCTCGGCAAATTCTATTAGAAGTAGCAGTTAAAGGAGACCCATTAAGCAAATTTTCTTTGCACATTTTGTACTTCCACTTGGGTTTTACTGCTTCTAGAAACAGTCCAAGTGCTAAAAAAAAAAAAAAAAAAAAAGAAAAAAAATCACCCAGCCGCTTTTTGGCAACAACTACAGTAAATGTTTTCTTGGTGACTGGAAAACAAACCTTTTCGAAAACCTCCCAATTATTGAGTCACATTGAGTGGGCACTGCTCCTCACCTAGCAACCTCAGCCCTTTACCAACCCAAGCAGAGCTCCACTCTCTTCATTTTTTGAAGATGAGCATGTTTACCCAGCTGGCTCTACCACTGTGTGCGCTGTACAATGGCTGCTGGAAAACTCACAAGTTTTGTTGTTGTTTGTAATGAACACCATGCGTCCATGCGTATTTTTCCAGTCACGGAAAGCAGGACTGCTTGGCGTCATTTAACTTTTCAATGTCAATGTCCTAGCCACATTGCCAAAGAAAATTGCACTTTTGTTTTGAAAATAGCCCGTGAAAGGATTTGCACAATCAACAGTACATGACAGGATTCACCAGCAGACTTCGACTATCCCTACTGGTTGTTGCCAATCTACAGATTAAAACCCTCCTGCAGTCCTAGCTTGATGTTCTGGAAGAGCAAGACAGATGTCACGCTTGGACAACAGGAATGTGATGGGGGGTGTGCCGTCAGTTTAAGAAACCATGGATTCTGCGTTAGTCCTAAGATGGTTTCCTCTGTACTTATTAATGAACATCAATGTACATTTGAATGTATTGAAGTTCTCAGCATTTTCAGAGGGTGTCTCAAATAGTTGCGACTTTCACCTATTTGCATGCGGTTCATTAAAGAATACTATGACCTCTGCATCTGTTGACCACCGGGGTCAACAGTCTCTGTGCGTCAATGGGCAGAATCAACAGGCCAGTGGATTCACCACCATAACTGGGAGATGACGAGTGAAATCAAATTGTGTTCACTTTAGAATCTTGGTTTGCTGACCATAGAAGGTACTTGTGTTTATGCATAACGTGGCTTGTGGAGAAATTCACCATGGTTACTTTGTGCATCAAGATGTGGGTCACCTCTGGTCATGAGTTGAGGTACCCTGACAGCACAGCGCTACGTCAGTGCCACCCTTCATCCACATGTCTAACTTGTGCTGCAACAGCTCGCTGGTAGTCTTTTTAACAAGGCACAATCAGCAAGGTCTCCCAGTTCTACGCAGGCCAAACATCTGTGGAATCAGCTCAGACCTGAACACTAACCATCAACACTCTGGATACCAAAGGATAGTTACAAAAGCTGTGGGCCAACTTGTCATAGGGTAGGACACAGTGGTTATATCAAACCATACTGCATTGAATCATTAGCTTGTGTCTATTTCTGATTTGATGCAACACTACAGACTACTGATACGCTTAAAAATGTTAAATTAAACTCAACAACACTCTTTGTATCTCTAAAGATTGGAGAAGATATTTTAAATATCAGCTGTACCTTTACACCTTAAGATCAAATTGACTATTTCTTCAACTCTTTTTGTAAACACCCTTTCCCCCCTAAGCATTTTATCATGCTTTATTATCATAGCTGTTTTGTTGGTTGCATTTGTTAAAAATCAACATAATTCAGTTTAATCACTTCCTGCTTTTGCTTATCCAAAGTAACTACCTGGATATGGTTCAGTTCTACAGTTACTGGTGTTAAAATCCACTTTTTTAACATCTTTCATGAATGCCACCATATTAAGCAGTGATCATATTTTGGTTGCACTGGGTAACTTGATTCACATCTTTCACTTTTGTTGTTCTAGTACAGTTCAGTTCAGAAATACTTTATTATTAATTACATGTTGTTGTAACTCGTTTAATACAAGTTTGGGCAAAGAGTAGTCGTAAATGCTGATGTCTATAAGCAAGAAGGATCTTCTATAGTTTTTTTGTACAGCATGTTTTTGTCCAATTTCTCAGAAACTGAATTGGAGAGCTCAAATATACCAAAAATAACCAGTAAATACCTGATTGGTGCTGTATGCAGTGCACTCTTTCTGCTTTGCCACACTTCCTTTCTGAATCAGTGAAGCTTGTATTATCTTGAAATGCATCATTCCCCTCATAAACAAGAGACTTGGGTTAATATAGGCTGGAAAACAGCATTAGTGGAGCACCACATATGTGAAAGTTACCAATTCAATGTGTAACACTTCACCTCTGCACCTTCACCAGTCCTGCTCCTGAACTTAGATAATAAGCATTCTTTGTTCCGACCAGAGAATTTGATGTTTCAGTGTGATCTCACATTTTGAGTGCCCAGATTTCTAAATAATTCTCCGGTTCACCTTAAAGCCTGAACTAAAATGTACTAGATTCAGAAAGCACTGAATCATCTCTAGGTCTGGTTTGTATAATCCTTCGTTGTTTGATGGACGTATAATTGAATTTTCTGGATACAATACTGAACTTTTCTCCCTGATGATAGCTTCCTAAAGTCTTACTGACCCCATGCAAAGATAACCACAACAGATATGCGTTTCTTTCATAATTCAGTGCTGCCTGAAGGCGTGGTGAGGGTTGACATTCCTGTGCCATGTAATGATGGTTCTTTTAATTAATATGTTAAGCAAAACATGATGAAATAATTTTTCACTGGGGTGCATTTCCTTACGCAAACCTTTGTAGGGATATAAACCCCTCCCCATCGTTCTCTTGGTAAGACTCAGCCTTTGTTCCATGTTGTTTTTACAAGCAATCCTATGACTGTCCTGATGCCAGTTAATATAATTACCAGTGAGATTTTCCATGAGACGTTTTTAATTGCATTACAAAGCCCCACTGTTTTCTTGTCCCCTTCTCAAATATTTGTTGACTAAGCTACCTGAGAATCTACAGTATGCGCGATTGTTTTATGATTTGTTTTCATCACTTTAAGTCAACTTTTTTTTATAAAGACAGTGCAGGGCAAGCCCTTTGTTTTTTTCCCCAAAGCGTTTCATCATCACGGGTTATTGTTTTATTTTGATTCTTCTATGGGTGCGGGGGGTTCTTGCATGCTCAGAGGTTCCCTCTTTGCAGAAGTAATCAGTTTTCATAGTAAAACTTGTGAAGATGCTTAAGATACTGTTCTTGAGAAATGTTTGTGTATCATTTTCTGTGCTTACTTGTCACCGCTTCCTTCTATTTTGCTTATCTCAGCCAAATGCATTCTAATGATACATCCGCACTCGACACACACACGAGACACTGACATAAATCTTCCTCCTCACTTTCGCGAAGCAGCGGAGGTTTCCGAATCACACAGCTCAGATCTTTCGCATCTGCAGCAGCAGGAAGCATCACTAATTGCATAAGTAGCTAATGAAATTGTTGCTTTTGTCGTTAAATCAATCTTAATTAGCTGCAACTATTAAACCCTTCTCCTCTCCTCAGATGAAAGCTGTCAGACAATGTCAAAAAGAAGAAAGACCACTTCATTACCTTATTACATATGAGCTGCATAGGGGAACAGACTGCATATACTTAACTGCTATAAATCATTCTGAGAGCAGTGCCAGGAAGAATTCATTTCAAGGTCTCGCTGCTTTGTTTGAAAGCTTCAACGTTTGTTCCTCAAAGCTTCTGCCTGCACGACTGGGACGTCTTCGAGACTTGTTTAAAATTATCTCTGGAAAAGAATGGGATTACTAGTTAGCATGCAATGTATTTTACTTCATTCATTAAGCAAGAAATTGAAACAAAAATGTGTTTTGCATTTTGTAGCTGAGAAAAAAGTAAGGACCCCATTTTGCATCATTTGGTTGAGCTAACTTCAATGAGCTGATTTTTTTTTTTTTTAGCATCAAGCAGTAGTGTGAGAAATAGAGTAAAAATGGAGTAAAAAAAAAATAATAGGTTGTCCCATCCCCTATATCAGAAGGTTTTTTTTTTTAACATACAGCCTGTTTGAAATCCCTGCAGAGTATCTCAACGAAATCATGAACCAGAACTTACATTTTCTGATTGTTTTTATTCTCAAAAGTTGTCATGTTCAATGATAAAACAATGATCCAACTTTGAGCTTTTTGACAGATCTCACATTTCCCCCCATTAATTTCTGACACAACAGAATTCATGGTGCATTCTCTGAGAGCTGGCCAAGTCAACCACCAAACATTAAACATCTGCTGGACAGATTGGAGGAGGGTGAAAGTTTATTTCAAACATTTCCTCTGGTCTGATGTCCAGATAGTTAAACTCATCTGTCTAAAGAAGATTATTCCAGTCGTCCTGGTTTGTACTCTTTAGCAAAACTACTCCGGGTTGCAAGTTTACTTAGAGACTCTCAAATCTTGTTGCCAACAGTTTTTATTTTGACAAAATTTAATTATCTTTAAAAATTAAGAGATGCACCATTGAGTGGTATAAAAGTATATATTTTTAGTAAGTTTTCTCTCTTTCATTTTTGTTTGGGAATTCCCTTTTTTTTTAACCTGTTGATTTGCAGCTTGCAGCAGCCATGGGCTCACAAACTCTCTATAAAGAGAACGGCGGAAACATTTTAAAGACTGCAATTTGCAGTGAGTTTAAAACTGTGTTTTTTAAGAGTTCAAAACTATCCTCTGTGACCTCACTGTTGCATCTTTTTGTATTTGCGCCTACACAATTGCTTTGCAAGCTAGCTTTGATTTTTTTCTAAATGGGACACAATGTGACTTTATTGCTTCGACTACAATATATTTGCATGAAGCGTGAGCAAGAGCCCCGAGGGCAGTTGTGTACTCTTCCAATGTTATGCAAATGTGGCTTGAGGAAAAGGTGAAAATTAGAGATTTAGTCTACAGAGAAAATAAAAGCTGAATAAAATTGATTTTTCTCAGGGAAATGAAGTGTTTACAAGTTAAATATAGATTTAAAAAAAAAATAACGCAGGTCATAAACTTTTACAGTGCACTCAAATCTTTTAAGACACCCTTGAAAGTATTTTTAAAACTAACTTTATGAATTAGGTTTTTGTTTTTTTCAGACCGTTGAGTACACAACGTTGTTCTGACTTTGACATAATTCTCGACAGGCAGATTTTAAAGCTCTCTAGGATATTGCATTTGTGGTTTAGGGAATATCACAAGCCAGGTAATCTTGATTGTGTCTGACAGTCCCTTTACAGTGTCAACCTGCTATTTTTATCCAGCTCATTGAACATTAATGCCCTCGGGCAACCCAATCCCATTTTATCTCTCGCCAGCCCCAAACATTTTTAGTTATTAAAACATGCATTCAGGGTCATCGGCCCCCAGCTCAGGTATCCACCTTCATACTGATGGGATTTTTTCATATACACTCCTAAAGAGCTTGTCTCTGGAGAATATGCTGTTATAAAGCTATAAGGTTCTAATATTTCCCAATTTTGATATATTTGAATTTTTTAACCACAAACTTCCCTTCTGCAAGAAAAACAAAGAGACTATCTGTCACCGGGAAGACATTTGATGACCCGTGGAGTCGACCGGTCACAAGCTCAGGCTCCGAACTGCCTATTAAACTTCTGTGAAAAACATCCCTGTGCAGAGCGACGCGTCAGCCGGTCTGTTTTCACCGGCTGACAGAGAACCTGACCTGAAGATGAATAATCCCTCAAACCCGTGCTGAATTTTTTAATGCTGCAGCCACAAAACATTATTATGGCAGAAGTAAGTCAGTACATGAAGATCGGGCGTAGCGCTCACGTTCACACCCCTCGAAGCCCAAGAGGGACATTTGCTCCCCAGCAGCATGACATTTATGATTATATCTGGAAAAAAGATTGATCGGAATGAGAGCAAAGGGAATAAGTTACAGTAAAATCTAAAGGTTACATCTTTCAGATGCTTTTATGTCATTTCTTCATCTGCTTTAAAGAAGAGAAATTGCTTTTTCTGCATTCTAAAAATGTAGTCTGACTTTCAAATTCATTTCATTTAAAGGGGCAGTGAAAAGTTGCATCGCCTTACAGATTTATTCTGGTTTTGCCTTTTTGTCAAGAAAAATGTATTGTTTTAGAAGAAAATTTGAAATGCTGTTTTTAAATTATATTTCATTTATATTTGAAAGCAGTTATTTGTTAAATCACAAATTATCTTTTATTAACATGTTTTTGAACAGATAAGTACAATTTCCCACATGTCACTTGTGTACACATGCCTGATATTAATATTTTTAATCATCTGAAATGTTCTAGTGTGACTAACATGGAAAGGTAGAAGAAAATTGCAAGGGGAAAACACATTTCAGGCCTTATTTAGCTAGTCATTCACAAAATACCAGATGCAAGAATTTACAGGTTTATAACTGAGGTTTTATTTTAAAAAAATGTTGTTCTCTTTATTTAACTTTAAATTACTTCTTTCCATGCCTTTGAGCTCCACATTGTCCTCTTTCATTCCTTTCATTTAATGCATGTCCTGAGCTATGATCCAGCAAGTCTGCTTGAAAAATTGAATTTTCCTCATCATTTGTCAGTTCCTTCATCACAGCTACTTCCAATATTCCAGCTGCTCTATCAAGTGGCATTTTTATTTCCTGCCAGAAAATAAATAAAACCCAAACGTATTATTTGACTTTGGTCCTTTTTTTTTTTCTCATTTAACAGTGTAGATGTTTTGGGAATATGTTGGCAGTAATTGAGGCTAATGTGACGCGGAAATACATGTTTAATGTAGGTCGTTTCAGAATAAATCGGGGTTAAATGTACAATTTAACGGAAAAGTTGAGGCACAGAGTGGTACACTATCCTGAGAGTAAACGTGTGAAAAATCACAGCTTTTGCAAATACCTCTACTGACGTCTCTTCTTATTAATATCAAAAGCAGAAAAAGGTCATAGTGACACAAAGAGTGTAAAATTCCATTTACAGACTTAAACAAATGTAGATGTGTAAAAACACAAAAAAATATTCCAGTACCAGATGTGTTTCATGGAGAACATGAGCACAGAGAACTGAATTAAATTATTTTTCCTCTGGGAAATGAAGAAACTAGAGATTAAATATAGATAAAAACCCAGGTTATGAATTTTATTTTAAAAATACACCCTTAGATGTCTGTTTAAAATGACAAAAACAGAAAAAAAAAACTTTATTTCATTACATGGTAGGGAATCCAAATGTAGCAAATCTTCGTTTTTAGTTAAATCACCAGCAGCTGGTTCTGGTTGAGGAGCCACGCCCATCTTGCCACCCAATCGTGTGGGTGCATTTCCCCTTCAAATTTCCTTGAGGAACATTGCTCGATTGCTTGGCATCGTGAAATTTTATATGCCAGAACATTTGAAATGAAATTGTGTGTTTCAACAAAATAAAAAATTTGAAAGCTTACAACCAAGAAAACACAAATCATTAACTGTGACAAACTATCTCATTCTAGAAACCCTACGTTTTAAGAAACCTGTGGGCTGAGCTGAAGAGACGGGAGCAGATAAAAAGAGCTTCGTGGTCTAATGATGCATCTCTCCAAATGTTCCTGCCTTTATATGAACTGTCCCATTAACAAAGATGTTTTTCTGCATTGTTCATTGGGAGATAAAGCTGCTGCAAATGAACATAATTTTTTTTCAAGACTTTTTACACATCTTTACAAGGACTGCAATCAAATTTGTCTCCTGGTGTATGTTACATTTCTGAGCTAGGTGCTAAAATATTACTCAAACAGAAAACAAGTCACTTCAACCCTTATTAATAATCTCTTGTTTGTTTTTGTCTTGCTCTCTGTGCAGATAACGTTTATAGGAAATGTCTTGAAAATGGGACGTGGGCGCTGAAGGGGAACTACTCCATGTGTAAGGCCATACTTCATGAGGAGGTAAGACTTGACAGTGTGCTGTTTGTACGCATGTGTCCTGATTAATGGGGCCTTCTGGAGTTTGTCTTCAAAGCAGGGACCCTGCACTTTAATCAGGAAAAAAAGATAATAACAACAAAGGCAAGGTTAGGAGTGGAAGGAGCAGTTTGGCTTCAGGCGTATTTATAGTAAATATGGACTCAGGGTTTGGTTTCTCAAAGATTGCATCCTCAGAGACGCTCAAGGGGGGAAAAAAGTCTAAAAATAAAAGCATCGACTGTGTATCGCCCATGAGCATCACTGGGAGGAATCTGCTTCAAAGCGCAGTGAGTGAATTTGAATGTGCATTGTAGGATGACTTTAGATTCGTCTTGCCTTGGTTGCATGACTTGTTTCATGGGTTAGGGTGAGCTCCTACCCCTTTTGATCAACATTTTTCCTTTTTAAAACAAATGGAAATGTTTTTTGTCTAAATTTCATATCATGAACACCAGCAGTGATCATTTCTCTCCCAAACGTTTTCCCTAGAGAGCCGCATGAATTCTCCTGCTCTGATCCTGCTATGCTCCAGATTTTTATCCATGCACATGTTGCTGTTATCTATTTGCATAATTTATTTTTTGTCTCAGCCTCCACCTGGATGGCTCATTGTTATTACGTGACGAGCGCTTATTTTAATTAGGACAGAGCTACAGACTGAACACTCTGACCCAAATCAGGCTGTGACAATTAGACGTCTGATGGATTTGCGCTGTATGTAAAATACAGAATTACACGATGGAGACATGTGACTCGGCGCGCTTGCTTTGCTCCGCCCGACCATCTGTTGAATCCAAATTTTGCCAATGCAGGCGGTGCAAATAGCATAAGTTTACTGATGATTATTCCTAGATAAGACAATCTTAAGTGTTGCATCAAGTGAAAGTTGTGGGTACTTCCCTAAACGCAAACAGGCCCCACAACCATGTGCCACTATTTATAAATTTTCTGTATCCAGAAAAGGATGTAAAACCTTTAACAAGTGCAAACTTTAAGCATTTTCTTCTTCTCTTTTTGCTTTTCCCTTCAGAAATTGCCACAGTAAATCATCTGTCTCCATTTAGTCATATCCTCTGCATCTTCTACCCGTACAACAACTAACTTCATGTCCTCTTTCCCCAAATACATAAATATCCTTTTTGGTTTTCCTCTTCACCTCCCGTTCTGTGTCTCCAACTCAGCAAACCCCAGAATGGTTTGGGAAGTCTGGCCCGACTTTAACTCCAAAACATTTAACATGACCTGATGCCCGTTGTGTTCGTTCCTGATCCTATCCATGTTCATCTCTCCCAGAGAATCTCAACATCTTGGGCTCTGCAACCTCCAGAGTTAATCTTGTGATGTGCCTCTTCTGTGAATTCTTCCAGAAGTTTCACTTGTTGGTTATGTGCCCATTCGGGCGTAATGAAGCAGTACGTTGTTTGAATCACTCATCTATCAGAACTATTTAGAAATGGACGACATATCAGCCCATCCTTTGGCTGTGCACAAGTTAAGTGAAAACTGGAAGTGAAGGGTTTTCACCGACAGGACTGGAGATTCGAGAGATTCTTCTTATGAAGAGAAGATGTGATCCAAGCAAGATGAAGAGTCATTCTGCTTTAGAATATTATCAAGAATCAAAACTGATCACAAGATGTTCTACACTAAAGGTTCAGTTCAGCTTTGAGCACACTCAGAAAACATGATGAATATTAGCTATAATCCATCTCGGGAACACTGAGGCATTCCAAGGCGGGAGCCGGGAGATTTGCCCTGAGAGAAGAAAGGCCCTGTTTTTTCTTCTTGCAACAGTCCTGAGGAGAGGAAAAAAAAGAGCAAATTTTAGAATTAAAGGCAGGAAGTAGGTGGAACAAAATTACTTTATTAAATTAACTGGAAACAAAAGAAGCTGCCTGAGCAGTAAATCCAGAAAAAAGAAAAGAAAACAGAGCTATGTGGGGGATGAAACAAATCATTGCAGTATAGGATGACTGAGACGAGATGAGCATCTGACTGAATAGGCTGAGAGATTTAAAGACTAACAAAGGACAGGTGGGCTGATTAGCAACAGACCATCTGTGCAGACATCAGAACGTAAGAAAGTAAACAAAAACAAGCAAAGAAAAGAAAGAAAACAGGGGAACAGAATCTAATCAAAAAGATAAACTAATATAACATCGAGAGACAGTGAGAAGTATTTTCTCTGCAGCAAAAACTGAAAATAACAGGACCGAACTCAGAGTTGCTTCAGTCTCATCTCCACTTATCTCAGAAATTACTGTCACATTTGTTTGGCTTTAACAACTCACCATTCACCATCCTAAATTGCCTTCGGATATTTTTTTCCCTTGAGGAAAAGCGACTTTAATGAGTACAATACTGCTCTTATTACTATCACCTTAGAAAATCAGACATCTTCTGCGGTTCAGAGGTTGGATGAAAAGGAGATTGTGCTCCGGTTCTCATCTGATTTAAGATATTCCTTTGGGAAAGTTGCTGTGTGGCACAGCCATCCAAAGAGTATTGATCAAATGTTGATTTAATGGCGCTTTCCCAACACATGAATTGTGAGCGCTTTAACCTCACAGCTACCTCTGTGACCATAAATCAATGATGAATTAACAGCTCCTGGTTGCAGGAGCAGGGCTGTGGTGGTGCGCCGGATGTGACTCTAATTCAAAGAGAATCCTCACAGTAGTAGTTTATGTTTTTCCTGCAGATTCAAAGCTCTAAAACTAGCAACTTTGGCAAAAATACAAGATTACTGCTCTTGGTTGATGTTCGGTCAGTCTTTTTCTTTTGAAGCTGGAAATAATCATGGAAATCACAGCTGTCTACTGAACTTCGGCTGTGACTGTGAGGAGAAAAATTCGGGAACTAAAAAGCACCAGAATTAGAACTTTGCTGCATTTTCCTCGGCTCCTCTGATAGCTCGAATTCATCGAGGCACGAACTACAGCAAAGCAAAATAATATTCCTAATTATTCCCATCCTAACCTAATCATGTAGTAGATGGCAGCTCAGCTTTGTGCGATGTCGTGCACCGTTTGCTTTCATCCAAAATATTAAAAGTAAACCTGATTTCCTTTTTAAAAATCCAAGCACCACAGTAACATACAACTGTGAATATGTGGTTGTTTGTGAAAAACTTGTATTAGTAAACTCAATAAGAGAGGATTGTGATTTGTTTCTTTTTTTTTCAGAAATGTCTTTGAATCCTTTAGAGTTTTTTAGCGGCTGATAAAAAGATTTTTTGCAGCTCTGAAGTCTGGATGCTGAAATGGCCACTTCACAACCTTTATGTAATTCTTCTTTGCTTTGTTGGCTTAGCGGTGTACCTTAACTAATGCAAATTTAATTCAAAAATACGTTAGTTATCCTACAGGAAAATTAATAGTTGTTTTAGCTCACATTCACAGTGATCTTTAATGCTGTGCCGTGCTGTAGCAGTTAGTCTGGCAGCAAATCTGAGGAGGCCTCTGACTGAAGACTGTTGCTGGTTGACGGTGCCATGACTCAATGTCCATGGAGCAGCAACAACTTTCCAAAAACATGTCCTTAACAATTCCCTCAGTTGGTGGCAAGCATTGCTAATCCACCTCCTTTGCTTTTTTACTCCTCTTTAAATCTCTGCCTGTATGGTTAGAAAATCAGCCAGAGAGATGATGGAGATGGGGATATGATCAGTGGAAGAGATAGTATGAACTTCCTTCTTCCAATGATGGTGGGTTGAGTTGAAGCATAATGGCCTGATTTATGACTAATTCAATCACAGCTCTTTCTCCAAAGCCATTAAAACATAACCTTCTTATCAACAAAATCAGTTTGTTTCTGAAGTACAACTGTAGTTGTTTAGGCACTGTGGGCTTTTTAAAAATAATTTATCTGTTTTGGTAAACGATGGGAGTGCAAGTTGTTTTAACTCACATTGTTATGTGAGTTAAAACACATAACAATGTGTTTTGCTATGCTATGCTGTGCATTAAAGCACAGCATGTGGGCGATTTTTTTTTTTTTTTTGTCCCTACACATAGTATTTTTAGGCTTTATACAGAGCTGTGCAATAGTTGAATCATAATCTTGCAAAATCAGTATGTAGTAATATCAGGTGTTTGTTATTTAAAGTACCAGACACAGAGATTCAGCATGACAGTAATATTTTTTGTTTGTTGGATTTGACTTTCACTCCCCTTGATGTAACAGAATTTGCTGGCTGAGTTGGAAAAGTTCAAATTTTGAGACACTGCAGGTCAGTCATAATCAATATTGACCAAGTAGCATTTAGCAATATTACTGTAATTCCATTTTGTCCTGATCCGGTACTGCACTGCACTATTCTTGTGTGTGTAAAATGACAACGTTTGCCCTTTGTGTTCTGCAAGAACTGTACCACAATTTGATGTGTTCAGTATGATTTGAAAAGCCTAAATATTAAGCTGTTAAATAAATGTTTTTTTATTCATCCTCTAAGAGACAGGACTTTATATTTCCTGTCAGAGGTTGTATGCGTCAGTGGAATCAGTATCTGCTGGTTTATTGACAGTAAGAAGCGTATAAAATATCACCTCCTTTGATATTTTTATCCTCTCACTGCAGGCATGTCCTTTGGTTGCAGCCATCAAACATCTGTTGAGATGTGGAAACGCTGTTCCAACTGAAACCTGTCAGTTAGGGCTTTTTTTAAAAAAAATAAAAAAAAGAAAAGAGAAAAAAAAAGTTAGACTCTGATGTTCAATCGATCCAGACAGAAGATGGATATAGAGTGTCTGACCTTTGAAAATTGTTTGTTTTTTTCCTGCTTTTGTAGCCGTGAAATAAATCACCAGCTGCCAGCCGCAGAGTGACTGACACGGGGGGGGAGAAGGAGCTTCTCTGTGACGGTGTTTGAATCAGCATTTTTAAATGGCTGAATGTCAGGGGCATTGTAGATCTGAGCAAACAGAACCAAAACCAGTCAGAGGACGACACGTCGGTGTTGACTTTGATCCCTCGTTTTATTAGCAAAGGAAGAAGTTGGTTCTGCGTGTGGCAGAAAAGCTCAACTGCACTCTGAACCTTTAATAGTGTTGTCAATCGTTCCACATGAACAACTAAAGCTATACCAACTCAGCATTAAGCCGACTGCTGCAGCAATATGTAGTAGAGGAAGCAAATATTCAAAGGTCCTTCTAGGCAGACAGAATGAGTGGATCAAACGCTTATTAAGAAGTTTGTTTGAGAAGTAGATAAAACCATTATTCCCTTTTTGGCTGCTGCCTGCGGTTGTTTTCTCAGTGTCTTTGTGGTAAACAGAAAGTGTGTCAGGTTTAGTTTTGCCTCTTGTGGCCCACATACTTCGAGTCCTTAGGCTGATGGTGAGAGGGTCTTATATTATCCTCTTGTAGTCCCACTCCTCCTCTTTTCTCAAGCCCATCCCTGGTCTCTGCATTTTAAAGCCCCCCTGTGTTCTTGAGTTATGTCCTGAAGGGTTGGTCAGCCCAGCACAAGGCAGTGTCTGGTACTGGACTATTTAGTGTTTTTCAAGAAGAAGATCACCCTTCCTAATTTTGGCTTTCATTCAATAAAACTGCCAGAGAAAGCTGTGCTAAAAGAGGTGTTTCTTTACATAAGTATATTGGATATCTAGTGATTGTAAGCTGGGAAGCTCTAGTTAGAAAACAGCAGCTTGCTGAAAATAATTAGGTCAAACAAGTACAGAGCTACATGAAGTTGAAAAGAACTTGCATGGCCAATTTTGTCAAAAAAAAACAAAACATTTAAAAACATCGGTTTGTAAGTATTTTAAAATCCTTTCTGGGTCTTTGAATGTCACCATCTGGTGTTGAGATGCTACTGGAAAATAAAATCCTCCATGAATCCCATTTGGAGGGTCATCCATAAATGTTATTCAGTGTTCTGAAAAATCCCCATTTGCATTGCACATTTGTAATCTGATGACATTGAAACATCTGCTTTCAGGCAAAAAGAAGGCAAACACTGAGAAACCTCGCTAACTCTGAATTTACCACAGAGAGGCTTGAGCGGGTGCAGGGAATTTAAATTTAAATGGATGAAGTGCTGTGGCTATGTATTGGATTTCTGTCCGTAGAAAATCAAACCAGTTCTTTGGTGGTTTTCCATTGAACCGAGATGCAAACTGCCACTGAAGCTTAACAAGCACTGGAAATATAGCAGCCCTGGGTCAAAACAGACGGATTACACATTTCTGAAAGCAAAAACTGATTATCACTCAGAACTGCGCATGAGTTTTGGTTTAAAATATATTTGAAATTAATTCAAAACTATCATTTGTTGTTCTTTCAACTCAAAAAGAATTTATCTGCCGTCATCAGAAAACCAACCGTGTTCACAATGACTGTGATCCGTCTTTGACCCCGACAGTATTATAATCCAATGATACATTCAAGAAGAGCTTCATTTCCACATCTCTTCCTGCTCTGATTATAAACCCTCCAGCAGATATCAGGGATGATTTGGAGTCAGAAAGAAAAGAGCTGTTGACATCTTGCTCTGTGTCGGCAGTGCACTTATTAAGAGTCGCAGATTTGAGCAGGGGAACCAAAACACAGTGAAACAGATGACTTGCTTCAGAGTGGATGGGGTAGGGATTAAACATGCTCACATTTAATCTCAGGATAGACACCAGCAGGTTACGTAAATTCTTTCACAACACAGATTAATGCTGGTAGTGTTGGGCCAAATCCGATCACAATGGATATCTAAGTCACGGACAGTGGTCTAAGACTCCAGTTTACACAGAGATGGGAATCTATTTAGTCTGAACTCTTAGAAATTGGTCTCAGATAAAATTAGCAGAGGAGAAGCTGGAAGCCTTCTGATTTGAATTATGAATCTTGAAATCACCAATCACGTATTGGTGATTGGGCCTATCAGCTGTTGTTTCTTACTAAAATCAGTGTCTAAGGTGAGTGTTGGCCTTCTCTGTTGCAACGTTTTCTTCTCAGAACCAGAAAAGTGACAAATAAAAAATGAAGCTAAAAAGAAATAAAAGAAGGAGGTATGCAAGACTTCAATAATAATCATACACTGCTCAAAAAAATAAAGGGAACACTCAAATAACACATCTTAGATGGACAGTTTGATTTCACAGAAGTTTGATTTACTTGGAGTTATATTGTGTTGTTTAAGTGTTCCCTTTATTTTTTTGAGCAGTATATTTTAGTCATAAACAGAAAGTACAACACCATGACAACTCAACCTATAGAAATCCCACCGAATCTAGCCAAAAAGGATGATAAAACTGTAAATACAACATGTTAGAAAAGCTTGTGAAATGGAAATTGCAACAATTTTAAAAAAAGGATGTTAAATTGTAAAAATATCTGTTGCAATATTTTACAGTGTGGCAAAGAAAATGCATCACTGTGGAAAACAGCAAAACAGAATTCAGCATTTTGAAGAACAAGATTTTTTTAAGTTTCTCCTCAGAATTCACTTTTCTTTTTTCCCATTCTAAAATCTTTTTTTCAGCTTTCATAGCTCTTTCTGATTCTTCTATTTTTCCCTTTCACGATGTTTTTTTAAAATGTCTCCAAATGTATGTAAAAATGCTGCATTTTATAAAAAGAAAATCATACCATTCAAGACCTTCAAAAACAACAAAAAGCCAAACTAAAAAGCTCACATTCAGAAAACACTTCACCATTATCATAACTTGTTGTTAAATACTTCTTATGACTTAGCATTTTCGCTTTTTAAATTTTTTTTAAGTTGGTTTTGTCCCAGGTTGTGTTCTCTTATCATCACACCCTTTTAAACAGGAATCACAATAGAAAAATTACCCAACAAACTACATGAATTCATTGAGTGTTGGAACTGATTCCTAAACCGGAAAATCATCATGTGATGAGGTGCAATTTGACCAAAGACAGACAACAAGCAGCACAATTCTTAAAAAATAAGCTGCAAAGAAACAAGACTGTAAGATGATGACAAAACAAATATGGCTGCTGATATCAGTGGGTATTCATTTTTGAGGCTTCATCTAATAATAATGTCCGATTCTAATTAAAATGTGAGTACTGGCACTCCTGCTGTGCCCTCATGTTCAAATCCTCCACAGGAGGGAGAACTCAAAAACTGAGAAATAGGGAGGACTTTTTTTTTTTTTTTTTGAAAATGCAAACGCTGCCAATCATAAAAATGAAAAACATTTTATATTTCTCTTCGTCCTGCAGAAAAAAGGCAAGATGCACTTCCAAATCGCTGTCATCATAAACTTCCTGGGTCATTGCATCTCCATGGTGGCTCTGCTCATCGCCTTCTTCCTCTTCTTGTGCTTGAGGTAAGTGTTGGTGCTGATAATCCTAAAGACAACCTTGATGTCGCAGAAGCGCCAGGATCCTCCTCATCCCGGGAGGTTCAAAGACTCTTTCGTTCTTATTCAAAACCCATTTGGCCATGGGATGAAACCTTCACTATCTCAATCCAGCAGATGTAAAGGGTTTAGACACCCGCAAAAACTGGGGCACACTTTCCAACAAATGGGAATAATAGACCCATCCAGAGAAAGGGTGAAAATCAAAACAGTCTTCTTGATGCCTGCTGGGATGAGGTGGGAAGCGTTTCTTCTAACCGAAAGAAGACGTGTGTTAACGAGAGAAAGGTCTTAGCACCCTCAATAGCCGGGGTGTTATCGATCCCTGGACGAGCATTGGAGAGTGAGAAAAGCGTGAAAGGGCACAAAGAGGCATAATAAATAGAAGCTCTGCAGGACCGCATTGATGCGGGCCGTGTTTTTGTTGACCAGAGAGGGAGGACAAGTGTCGGCCTGCTAAAAATGGCATTAAGCCGGAGAAGTAGTTGGCATTTATTACTCACCCTCTTGACTTCGTAATGAAACCAAGAACAATTTAAGGGAAGGCTGTCACTTGGCGGTGTGATGGGGAGAAAGCTTTGACACTCGGGCGCAGTGCTGTGGAACGAGAAGGAGAGAAAAAGGAGCAGAGCGAAGAGCAGGGTGCACATTTCATTTTAAATGGCAGGTAGAGCATTTTCAGCCAGCATCGTGTGACATTTCTCTGTGTGGAATCCAACTGTAAATGACCAGTTTTATGGCGATCTTTCAGCGGTATGCTGTATGTGCCTCCAGAAACACACCGCTCTCCTGGATAACAATGCGGCCCATTATGATGAGGCTTCAAAAAAAATGTTCCTTGTTCCTGGGAAGCCAATTTTGGTCAGATGGATTCAGGTGGAAATGATCTGCATTTATATTGCATTTTTTTTTAAACAATTCTCCCCTCTCATCTGAACGTGACTCAGCCAAATTATGGCAAGCAATTTAACATTTAATGTTCTCATTTCTGAAAGCACAAAAAAGGTTTGACATTCATTTCAATAAATGGCTGGTTTCAGGAGAACAACCAATTCTCTGTCCTGAGGTTGTTCAACCCAGTCTAAGCAATTTAAAGGGAACACATACCTCCTGTTTGTGAGAATGTACAATTGAAATGGATGATTGCATACACTTCATTTCTGCCACTCTTTGACATAAAATTTGACATTAGATCAGCGTAAGACCTTCTTGTCCAGCCCAATTAATATCACCAAAAATAATTCCTAACATGCCGGAAGGATGTGTGATACTGTTAATTGCTGTTTTGAAATTTGAATGTTCAAACAAAGATGCTTTAAGAAAATCACAAAGTCCAGGCTGAATTTTCTCCATTCTGATTTTATTTGCAAAAGCGCGTCATATATCACATTCTTGACTTAACAGGTTTACACTGGGAAAAATGTGACTATGCCAAAAATGTATCTCAGTTTTTATGTCTTTCTTATGTTTGTGTCTTTATTTTTTGTTGACAAATTTATCTTGCAAAGTTAATATTTTAAATTCCTTGAATGGTACCACATGTCTCATTAATTCTAAACTAAAACTATAGTTTTAACTATATGTAGCAGATGCTTGTATTTGTGTTTTTTGGGGGGATTTTTTTGTATATTATTTTAAATTTGCCAGGTTTGTTCACTGAACCTTACCTTTCAGATCATTTATGTTTGGTTTCGACTAATTATTCTCAGTCTGTTTATGACCATAGGTTCTGAGACAATTTGTGATAAGATCTTGAAAACAACAACAGATCTTGTATTGATACAGCAGTTATCATAAGCCAGCGACCTCTGAACTTTTTTAGATTCAAATGTTTGTTTCTGCCAGTTTGTTGCTTTTAAAGTTCTCATGTAGGGGAGTTCCTACATCTTGAAACTTAATGTGTTATTAAACGCAATTAAGCAGCCCTCGCCTAAACCTGACCTAATGGTGAAGGAGAACTGATCCAATTCAAACCAAGGTGGGTCAAATCTAAACGACTTCTGAAGTCTTTTGTTCACCAACCCACAATTAGTCCGGGTAAGTTCTCTCTGACAGCTGACCGACCCAAGAAACATAAATTAAAAGAAGTAAGAGCTTTGAGATAAGATCTTTCAGAGGTTTCAAGGAACAAGAATGACATTCCTTATCTCTGGCAGCTGGGAACCAATTTGTTTTGAAAAACTTTAAACTATATCATTGGATGGCAAAGAACAGCCTGCAGAATCCTTCTTATTATTGGGGGTAAAGATCTGAGAGTCTCAGAAAATTACTACTGGCAGCTGTTTCCTTCCAGCCAGAGTTCGGAATTTCATTTCGCTGGCCTGTGCTGAGCTCCTTGTGGATATTTCCACTTATTGTGTGTTTGGATTATTAACGAGGGATTTGCTTATCTTTTATTACCTGCTCTGTGATTCGTTTGCTGATAGCCCATCCTATCCGGTTCTTTATGTTTGAAGTTCTGTACTAACCTTATCCAGCTTAGTGCTGTTTCCTACAAACCTTTTTTTTTTTTTTTTTTTTTTTTTTTTGCCCGACCTTAAAAATTTTGAAAACTGCAAAAAAAAAAAAACAACAAAAAAAACAAAAACAAAACTGCCCTCTGACCATTTTTAGAACACTCTAAGAACATTTCACATCCTAAACCTGGAAAGTATTATTAAAACTGACTCTAGAAGAGATTTAATTAACACTTACAAGCATTTGTGCTTTCTCGCGGACAAGATAAGCCTCCCAAACTATTCACTCTAACTGAATGGAAAATGTTAAGCACTTTTGTGTGACCTGGAGGTGAAGAGACGTTAACTATTCTGATTAAAATCACATGGCGTTATCTGCAACTTTGCAGACAATTATGTACTTAGCGGCTGTCATGTAGATTTTACATTAATAATGGCTTTACTTAGTGTTCATGAAACATTGATCCCACAATGAATGTGTTGGTTTTACCATTTAAAACTTTGCTTTTTACCAGTTAATACTACCAAAATGAAAGTATTTTGTTGAAATTATTTACAAACTTCAAAATGTTTTCACTGAATTACAAGGAAGCTATATACATTTGCAATACTCCTTGTGAGGTAAAGGATGGAAATTGGAGATTTTAAGGTTTTATATCAAAATGTTCTGGATGATGTAAAGTGCCTCTCTAACAACACAACTGAGAACACACATGAATTTGAGTGATATCTACTGAACTGTGTGTTGTTTCACTGTATACATGTCAATGGTTTAAGTCTACTTCCTCTCTCATCTAAAATGAATGGCACTGCTTGCTGTTGGACTTCAGCTTTACTGACATGCTTTTATAGTCACTGTGCTCTACATCTCCCACATGTGTTTTGTTCTTCACAAAAAAAAGGGATTTCCAACCGAAAGAATGTGTTTTCTTACTTTGTATTAATTATTCAGAATGAACAAAGGTCTAGCTGTTAGTAGCCCAGCCACTGAAATGTTGTGTTCACCAACACTTAGCTATGAATCGTTGCCCACCCACTCATCACAAAGTGACAAAAGAGCAATTGGGTTGTGTGTAATTAGATTTGAATTTGCGTTTCACATAAAACCACACAAAAAGACTCTTCGTCATAAATTTGCTGCAAAAAAATAGACTTTCTGTAAAATAACCCAATATAGTCTAGGCACTTAACAGCAGTGTAGATTCCCTGCCAGTTAAGTAGTTAACAATATTTTTCTTACCTTTGGGAAAGGTTGCTGGTATCTTTAAACAAACACTCTCAACAGCCCGCTTATGATTTAGCAAAGCTTTCTGTTGAATAGCAAATAAGATGAATAATTGATCTGTCAACCCTTCTTAGTGTGAGGAGGATGCTGCTTAATATGCTTATTAACTCCAAAACAACTTCATGAAGATGCTAGTTGAAGCTGGTATGATGGTGTAATTTTTATGTATAAACATCTGTGTATGCGTGTGTGTGTGCGTACACAAAAAAAGTACTATGTACAGTATATATATATATAGATAGATAGATAGATAGATAGATAGATAGATAGATAGATAGATAGATAGATAGATAGATAGATAGATAGATAGATAGATAGATAGATAGATAGATAGATAGATAGATAGATAGATAGATAGATAGATAGATAGATAGATAGATAGATAGATAGATAGTACTTTTTTGTTTTGGTGTCTTAAACTTTTTTATTATTATTATTATTATTTTTATTAAAGCAGAATTTGCAACATGTAATCGCTTGTTATTTACAGTGAATCGTCAAGCTAACATTAGTGGATCTTCACTCTGAAGACTGTCACTGAGGACTGAGAGCAATGTATGCTCTCTGTGTAAAAGCTTACTATGCAATGCCACGGGTTCATGGCAAATAAGCCCATGCAGGACTTTCGGATCATCAGGAACTCGTCTGTTTGCAGTGCCCATCTCTGGTAATTAGGCTAGACAGCAGAAGAATCGATACTGTCTTCCAGTTAGCAAAAGGTTGTGCATAGATTACTTTTAAGAGACGGTAGAAGTGACTTTAATTATCTCAATTCTCTGTGCGGTTGCAATCTATGTCTGAGTATTTAAACATCCTCTGAATGAATTTCAACCTTTAATTTAATCACTAGTTTGAGAAATTATATTTGGAAAATATTGTTTGAATTATTTTGGATTTGGTTTATAACGATGATTTGTCCCGTTTGCTGCTTCAGTGTAACAGTGTTTGACATAAGGGCGATAATAGATGTTATTGAACAGCAGCATTGAAATCATGGTCAGTTCAGATTGTAGCTGAAAGTAGGCATTTTTTGCCAACACAGAAAAGGTAATAAATTTAAAAAAACCAGCAGAAAAAGCATTAGACACAAAGTGAAGGGTCTTTTCAAAAGTGTGAAGGGGTTCAGTGAAATATAACCATTTAAATCTACTTGTAGCAAAGAATACTCTTGAATAAATAAAACTCAGGGTCAGTCCATACAACTAAAGAAGTGGGAAGATACCTTTCACAGCTGCATCATGAAATTTCAACTTACCATTTTCACTGCAGCTTAAAAAAACATTAATTGCTCCTATAAATGGGAACACAAGAGTGCTCTAAAAATGATCTCATCTGAAGACTTTTAAAATCTGCTTGGCACATTTCCTTCTGTGTACTATTTAGAGTGCTGACACTGCACATAAATCATCCATGATCAAATGACCTAAATATTTTCCCTTTTTCACTACATTTGAGATGCACTTTGTGAAATGATGAAAAATTCAGCTTCTCGATCTCATTCAGTTGTGTAAATAATAAAAACATTTCATTCAGGATTAAGCCCCAGTCAACATGTTAATGCAGTTGTCAGGTTGGGTGGGTACAAAGTAAGTATGGACTCCAAATGTGCTTTGCATTTTAGACCGATGGAATACAGCCCATTTGGACTCACCCAAAAAGAGTCTGATGTAGGTCTGGAAAGGATAATGAGTAAACAATTTCAATATTTAAAAAGTAAGTGATCAGTTTTTACAAGGAATTACAAGTGTTCCTCGTAACGATTATGTCCTACAGCTAATATAACACCAAATTTTAGTGTCTCTGTTGAACCAACTAAATAAGAATTTCTAATGCAGAAATGTTGGCCTACATTTCCATGTACCACAGTGCATGGAAATGTACTGTGCACCGAGTATGGGAACTCGGTTCCTTCTCAGGGCTCCTTTTTTATAAATTAGAAGAAAAGCAGAAATGAATACCTTACAAGATGCAAAAAAGCAGGCTTTTAATGTAGATTTTTTTCTGTGCCTTTTATCTGGTCTTTTTAGTAATTTTGTTAACACAACTCCTTCACCATAAACTAAAAAGAAATTGTATTTGGAGGATGTTTTTCTCCTAACTGAATCGGAGGATTTTTTTTTTTTTTTTCAGTCATTTTTCAATGTGTATATTAGTAAAGTATTTTTCGAAAAGACGTGTTTAACTGCAGATTAATTCAAAGAACATTATTTATTACTATTACATTTCACAAACCTTTCTGCAGTTCAGCTGTGCTGAAATCCAGTCTTAAAGAGATACCAACCTGTAGTTTATAGATGCATCCTTTTTAACGAGCTAATCAAATGAATAGCTCGTTACCAGGTCTGCAGAGCAGGAATTCAGCCATTTTGATGAAGATATGTTGGACAGGGAGTGCATCTAAAAGTTTCGGCATAGTCGCTTTCAAGAACTGGACTTGGGACGCTTCATATCCTGCACTGTATTCACTGCAAGGATTTAAATGTGTATATCCAAACTAGACTCTCAACAGGCCTTCAAGTTACTCCAAAGATATTGATCTGCATGATATCACCAACCAAAGGAAAACAGCTGCTTAGCTGATTTAGCCTCCAATATAATACATAATATGTGTAATTACTTTAATATAGACATGGTAAGTGCAATCTTGCGCTACAGAAAGCGGTGTGACTGCTGCTTAATAAGATCAACTAGAACAATTAATGCACAATACAGTGTATCATTAAGATTTGTATGCAGAAGGATTCAGCTTTTCCCTGTAATTAACACCCAGCAGGCCCCACTGGCACATCGGCACAGGAAGTGGGGTCATGCATCATAATTAATACGACCTTTTGAATAAAAAGCCCACATAGTTTTGGCACAGCAGCCTCGCTAATCCTTAGAGCAGAACCAGAGAGAAATAAGTCACCTAATTGTCAAACAACACAATTAATGGAGCCATAAATGTGTTTATTTTTAGCCTCCTAAACTTTTATGTTACTAAATTCCCTTTGAAGCACTTTTCTTGGGAGTTCTGAGGAGTCTATTTTCTTGCTTGCTTAATAGAAACAATAGTCCATCTAACTGGAAAATTTCTGGCCATGCTCACCGACACAGTCAGCACAAAGCCTGTGCAAGTGACACCTATTAAAAATGTATGCGTGCTAAAAAATAAATCATGTCGCCCACTCTCAGCCTAAGAGAGCGCGGCCTTGACTGGCTGATAATGCTGTCAGCTGGTAACGACAAATGAGGCTGTCACTACAATGTCTGAGGTTGGCTTGTTCTGTCCATTCAGCTGTGTGTTTCTATTTCTGAGCGCTCGCTTGGAGGCACTTAGGCAGATTCCTTAATTGTATCCCAGGGTCGGTTTATTTACATCATTAAAGAAACATGGCACTTTAGGCACATGACACAGCAATGAAGACAACAGGATTTAAATGTTACTTCACATTTTGGCATGCTGTCAGGAGCATGCCAAAAATTCTCCTCAAAATTTCAATTATTTATATAAATCCACCAAATTTTATTTACTTGGTTAGTGATTCAGTCTGGTGTTAGCAGGTTAAATTCTGCTTTGCATATGGTCCTGACTCTGCTTGTCTTCAAACAGAAGTCTGTTGTGAAACATGAAATTGTTAATGTCTGAGGAGCTGAGTTGATTCTCTTGTATTCTTCTTCAGGAGTATCCGATGTCTAAGAAACATTATCCACTGGAACCTAATCACCGCCTTCATCTTGAGAAATGCCACCTGGTTCATCGTCCAGCTGACCATGAGCCCAGAGGTGCATGAAAGTAATGTGGTGAGTGGAGATTAACTTAAACATAAAGTTTAAGTTAAACTTAATGTTTAGGTTTAACTTAAAACTCAAAATCTGTTCTCGTTTCTATATTTTATTTAACCTTTCACCATGACGGCAAAGAAAAATTATGAGATTTTTTTTTTTTTTTTTAGAAGAAGAATCTAGACCAGGGATGTCAAAGCCAAACACATCGAGGCTTACATCTCAATAGATAAATACATGAATATGAACAAGAAAACCTGTCTTGAATTACAATACATTGCTTTAAAAAAAAAAAAAGTACAAATAAAGTGCTCTCCCGACTTATTTCCTTGTTACATTGTTTTTGTATTTTTTATCATTATTATTTCCTCAGCTTTGGTGTCGACTTGTCACTGCCTCATTCAACTATTTCCACTCCACCAACTTTTTTTGGATGTTCGGAGAAGGCTGCTACCTTCACACTGCGATCGTCCTCACATACTCCACTGACAAGCTCCGCAAGTGGATGTTCATCTGCATCGGCTGGTGTATGTACATCTTCATGTGTGAAATGTTTTTTCTAGTTTTTTTTTTTAAACTTTAAGAATTGTCAACAGGTATTTTGAGAAATGTGTTCAAAAATGTTCTTACAGAAAATTAAACGGAACAGGTTGTGACAGCTAACAATATAATATCTAATTGCACAATTAGCAAAATGCTATTACCTTGTTTACTTAAAAAAACCTTACTGCATTATAGGCAAGTTATTAAATTACTGGTTTTACTGCATTCAAAATGGCCAAGATGATTACATTATCAGGAGATGTTACATTCCTGGCAATCGCTATATTATTGTTGGGGAAACTCTTTCAAATTGATCCAAAAGAACTGCAGACATGTCTTCATAGAAACTAATGTCTAAGTACCAATATGCTAAATGTTAACATTCTGACAATTGCTAGCACAACTTTAAAAATGCTATCTTGTTAGGTACACAATATATCTGTCAGGACTTTGTAGTAAATTTGTCGACAAACTGCAACGAGAGAACGGATGACAGCGCTGTTTGCGATCGAGATACGGAAACCCGGAATAAGTAAAGAAGTTCTGGAGGTTAACAAAAGATATATATTGTCAGTCAGTATCAATGGTACGTGAACGTCTTGATTCAGGGTTAGAGCAGAAGAACAGTAACCTTTGAGAACTGGATATGGGCATTCATGGCGTAGGTAAAAAATGAAAAATAAAAAAAGTATTCCTTTTTTTCATAGAAATGCATTAAAGCAGAATAGTTATTAGAATACAATTATTCATCCAATTATTCATGACTTCAAACTCACTCATCGAACACCAAAGCTTTTTTTTTTTTTTCCCAATTTTTATTGGGAGAAATTGTGCATCTTGTCAAAAGTTTTAGATGCTCCAATTTTTATCCAGCCACTTGGTGTTCATTTAATCTCAAAAGACGTAACTCAGGGTTAGATGAAATTTTGCCAACAATAGGAGAGTTAAATGGATGGAGACACTGGGATTTTGTGTGGCAGCTGGGAAATGTATCGTGAAGAATTCACAAGCTCCCCATTTCAAACTGTCAAACCAGCATCTATACTGCTAAGATTAGGTGCATTGTGTGTTGGCTGAATTACATTTGCTGTAGGAAACTTCGGCGTGACGAGATGATGGTAGTGCATTCCAGAACTGCTGTGAAAACAATAAATAAAATGTACTTCCTTCCAGCCTTGAGTAACTTTCTGGCTTCCAGAGCCCTTGTTTTGTCACAGAAATTATGTTAATTTGCTTAGGAGGAGCTTTCTTGGTTAATCCTCTTGAGGTTTAGCATTTCACTGCTGAGGTAAGTGACTAATGAGGCAGAAAGTTTCTTGAGATTAGGAAACTTGAGACTCGAATGTGTGACGTTGAAGGCTTTGCACGGCCATTTGATGCCTCTGGTAGCATCATTTAGATGTTGGTAATTACTGTTTCCCTTCCTTATTAAACTTCTACAAGTCTGTAAATCATCACATCACTCTGGATTATCGTCTGCTCCTTATTCATACACATAGAAACAGTTGGATGGTGACAAGTTTTGGCATGCATCTATGCATAACGGCATGGA
The DNA here is from genome assembly GCA_010277075.1 of Poeciliopsis retropinna. Classification (NCBI taxonomy): domain Eukaryota; kingdom Metazoa; phylum Chordata; class Actinopteri; order Cyprinodontiformes; family Poeciliidae; genus Poeciliopsis; species Poeciliopsis retropinna. The sequence goes on from VMRM01000023.1 coordinate 4,136,003, forward strand.
AACAGCAATTCCTTTTGACAGATCTTGGCAGGCGTTGATGCTTTAAAAAAAAAAAAAAAAAAAAAAAAAAGAAAAAGGAAAAACAGGACGAATTTCATATTTCAATAGAAATTTCATAGAATATAGTGTGAGTTGATGAGCAGAGAAGGAACAATCTGTCACTGTGTCTCTGCTGGTTCTCCACCCCTCAGGTATACCTTTCCCTATAATTGTGGCGTGGGCCATCGGGAAGCTGTACTACGACAACGAGAAGTAAGTTGTTGACTCTGAGACTGCTTTTGACATTCGAGACTGAACTACTCCGGTAATAAAAGGAAAAGGGCAACGCCAAACCAAATTACATTAACAAAATGAATGTGTATTAATTATCTGTCGTAATTAAATTAGCATTGTAGATCTGGCTGTATTATTTATCAGCGCAGACACTATTTTCAATTTGATTGGGAGCACTTGTTCTCCTTTTCCGCGTATTGCTATAGTAAGAATTGCCTCTGTTTCCCAGCAGTGAGTCACTGAATTATTAGCAAGCCTACTGATTTCTTTTTTTATTGTTGGCAAACCTGTTAAAAAAAAAAAAAAAAAAAAACCTAGCATATTCAGAGCCTTGTATATCATATTTCTCTGAAGCCATTAGGTTGTGAGGGACGTTCCTTCATTACCATGAAGTTATTCACTATAGTTGATTATGATTTACTCCCGCAGGGACCATCCTGCTGCCAGAAAAACTCACTGGAGCACCAAATGTATTAGACTCAACTTTAATGGCCATGTGTGTTGACATATACTAGAGAGTTGGTTTGTTTGCCCATTAGTTTCAGAGAACAAGTCTACAGGGGAATGCAAATACAGACACAAAGCTAAGAAAAACGAATTGTAAAGCTGGATTATTAGGTTATTTTTGGCTTCACATATTGACATTAATCAATCTAGCAAAAAAGAGAGGAAAAAAAAACTGTGAACCAAATTTAGGAATACATACAACACTCACTTAGCAACAACCCTGAAATAAACTCATTATTCCCTGCATCAGCATAGTTCTCATAGTGAAAAATCTATTAAATTATAACATTTAATGCACCTTGTCGTTCCGGCAAGTTGTGTTATTTTGTAGAATAAATTTATTGCAATAATGAGCATCAGTAAGTCTCATATTCACATAAAACCACACACATTTAAACTGATTTCATATTAACTGAAGGCATGGATTTTCTCCCTTTTGAATGATCTCCACTAGGAATAAAATAGACAAATAAATTTGTGATTTCACACTTATCAGCGACAATTATAATTTAACCAATAATAATTGTATTGGAATGAAAGTCAAAGTGTTTAAGTGTTATTAAAAGACCTAATGCATAGTTCTACTATTTAACAAAAGCTAACAGGACAAACAGAAAAATATCAATATTCTAAAACCAAGAACAGACAACTCTACTTCTACAGTTTAATGGTAAACTTTCTAAAACAATCTTGGTTTTTAACAGAACACAGTGAGCTTAATGGCATTTGACAGTAACTCCAACTTTAAGCTAAAAGTTTTTGGTGTTGAGCTCTTACACTCTGAAGATGATGGGCACCATCTGCATGGATGGGAGACCTTTTCTAAGACCTATTTATATTTCCACCACTTCTTTCTGCCCTTCTTTCCATCATGATTCTAATAAATAAAGGTCACAAGTGCAAAATAATTTTTACCAAAAAAAAAAAAAAAAAAAAGCAGATATCTCACATTAGATATGCATCTTACTAGGCAATTGTTTGATTTTGGCAACAAACTTTGATTTGAGCAAAAAAAAATATAAGTCTGAATATAAGTTTTGAATTCGCCCTTGTTTATGTTTATGATGAAATTGGAAAATACCTAAATACAATTTGTTTTTACTTAATCACCAGTGAGAATAAACAGGTAAATAATATGAATAAATGCTACACACAGAGTAATAAAATGTCTCCTCTTCAGTCATATCTAAACTTGACAGAATGTTATATTGGTTTTTCAGGTGCTGGTTTGGGAAGCGACCCGGTGTGTACACTGACTACATCTACCAAGGTCCCATGATCCTTGTGCTGGTGGTAAGATCCTGTTCTGTCCTTCAGTAGTAGATTGAACCTGTCTTGTGCAACCTGCTGGTATAATTAGCCTTCATTATGTCTCTGAACTGCCTGGCAGTCAAGAGTACCTGGAAACTACAATACATTCTTCATGTTAAGGTTGATAAATGTGAGCGTGAATCACATTTTCCCTCCAAGCTTAACTTTTAAATCTCTGTTATATGACAACGTCTGGGATTCATTTTAGATTCTGGGATGGAAAAACAACAATGAAGTCAAAATGCATGTTCGCCTTTGTAGGATATATCTTTAACGGTGGGTGATTTCCAAACCCAGAGGGGAGGATTTTGATTGCTTCATTGCCATGACCTCTTCAGGTATGAGCCATTGTGAAGGCACATTATCATTTTAAATGCTAAGCTCACTCATTGGCTTTCAGTTTGGTTTTCAATTGTGGCTAAAAGGAATGTTGACATCTCTTAAATTAGACATAAACCTTCATATTTTTTATTGTGTAGCTTCTTGCCAACTTGTAATGCTCAGCTCATCATATGAAAGATTTTACAAATCGACCTTGGATTTAGTTTGGCTCAATGTTCAAAGTTTTAGTCACATCTAGTCTTTTCCTGCACTAATGACGTCCTGACTCAGCTATCCTCAGCCCAGCTCTGCAATGCAGTGCATACACTTCTATGTTACTGTGTACAAATACATATTTAAGGACCTCTTATTCTCATCTTTAGCATGGATTTATTGTTTTGGAACTTCTGAACATTTATTTAAGTTGTACTTTTTTCAAACAAATGCAATTACTTCAAAACAACACTGCAAGCTACGGAGAAGCCAGATGCTTTGTGTATCCATCACCAAGGCTCTGGGACAATTTCGCCTTGAAATTTGACCTGTCTTCTTTTCAGAATTGGTGGAGTTCATTTGAATTGATTCATTTCCTGGAGCAGACCCAGGTTTTAAGCCGTTCATGCATGTTCAGCATTGCTGAGGTCAGTGTATTGAGAAAACCTGGCCTGCTAAACGCTGGCCTGCTTCAGTGTGTGGAAAACCAGTTTACACATGTGGTTTGGATCATCTTCCTGTTACATCACCACACTGTGTCCAAGTTTCAAATCTGTTGGGTGGCTACTTTAAGGTGAATTCACTGTAGTTTTCCTTTTTAATTATTCCATCAACAATGCAGCAGAACCACTACCACACAGCATGATGAATGGCAGAGAAGAACTCTTTAACTCTGCAAATTTATGCAAGTGTGAAGATGTTCCACACAAAAAAAAAACATTGAAAAATATTTTAATACGCCACAGTTTTAACAATTAATTTCTTTTGGTCCATCATATTGAACAGAGTTGTGCCTACAGAAAAAACAATACAGCCACGTTCCCACATGTTGAAGCATTGCATGTGACTAATAATAACTTTGCCAAGGATGTTTTTACATGACGACTCAGATGTAACCATGAGCAGATGGATGTGAGGACACAAAAAGGGAAAGTTGGAAATAAGTCAAGCTGCCCTGCAACAAGATAAATAACAGATCAATAGGTTGGACTGGATCAGCTTTTCCAGCATGTTTTGATAGTAATATGTTAATGGAATTCTACTTGGGTCAAATTTATTGGTTTACATACAATATGTAGCCCAGGTTTAAATAATCGCATAGTCTTAGCAGTGTGTGTATACTGAGGGATCAACTATTCCATAGATTATAAGGCAGCCACTGCATATTTTTATCTGGGTGTTGGAATGTCTAAGAGGAGTCGGCTGGTGGTCTGAAGTGCTCACATAATGGATAACATCAAACTACCTAAAACAAAAGAAGACAGCGAGACAGCCAGTGGAAAGAAACCAGAACAGCTGTCATGGTAAAGATAAAGTGCACTCTTCTTCAGTTGTACGTTTTTACATGTTGGCCTAGTCTTTACCGAGTTTGATTTATTTTTCTTTCTTTTTTTTTACATCTAACTTGGATATAAAAAACATCTATAATATTGTCATTAATATACAGCAGTCTGTTAAAAATAACATGCAAGAAGCTGTTAAAAAGAAAAAAAAATCTCACTTGCTTTTTTTTTTCTCAACAAACCTGGTTCAGTAAGAAAGAAGCAGGGCAACAGTGGCATCAATGGTTTAAAGGACAAAAACACCACCAACCAAAAATAACACAAAGGTCAGATTCACATTTTGTCAAGAGCATTTTGATGATGCTCAAAACTTTTGGAAAAAAATATTCTATGGACTGTCAAGACCGACATAACTATATTTATTTATAGTTTTCCAGACAATAATGGAATACATAAAAACACACAAAAATTATTAATTTTTTTTTGTTGTTTTATGACTGTTATAACAACTAAACAATCTCCCATACAGTTCAACCTTATAAGTTATTTTATGAAGTTACTATTATAAAATAACTTGTAGCTAAGTATTGGCAAAGCTAACTTTAAGGTGGCAGAGGGTTATTGACAGCAACTGCCGAAAATAACTAAAAATGTTACTTTTAATGTAACTTAGTTTATTTCCAGATTAGATTACTCTAAGATCAGTAATCTAACTAAGTTACTTTGTCAAGGAGTAGTTTAAAGAGTAATCAGTAATCGGGTTATGCATCAAGTAAACTAGCAAGTCCACACCTGCACGACTCAAAGAATTAAAAGGAAAGTTTTGCCATGGGCTAGTCGGACTCTAGATCTAAATTTTATTGAGATTCTTTATGACTTCAAACATATTCTTTGCTTATGTTTAAACTTTTTTGCTTGATGAACCATAAGGTGTGTTTACATCTTGTTTTAGAGAAAAGGCTTTCTCTTTAAACAACTTTAAACAAGTCATTCTTGTGTGTGTTTTCTCATCATCTTTCCTTGAACATTAACATTTAGCATGCTAATTGTGGTCTGGAGAGCCTTAAAATGCAGCTGTGGGATATTTTGTCATTTTTTTTAATCAGTGCACTTGACCTTGGGTAAGTTTGTTTGGACGTTCTTTCCTGGAAAGGTTAGGAGCTTAAATGTTTTCCACCTGCAAATAATCTTTGGTCCTGTCAAATGACTCAATTGTTTGAAAAATACTTTATTATATTTTCCAGATTGATTGCAGCAATAACTGCTTCTCTAAGATTGTTGTTGATGTTTCTCCTGCGAGTATTACGCTCAGCATCGGACCAGAAGCACATGGCTTCTACTTTTTGGTTTTGTTTGATGAATAATGACATCAAGGAATTTTTTGTAGACATGAGGTTAGATTGAAAAAGATTTAGAACCTTGTTAAGAACAAAACATTATTAGAATGTTTTGGTTTGAAGGAACTTATAATTAAATTAGGCCTGGCTTTAAAAAAAATACAGTAGTTAAAAGTATGGGAGCACTTCCTTTAGGGGTTTCAACATCTGTCCACGTGGCCTCCCATAGAGACTACTCTCTGTGCCAAAACTCATCTGACTGCGACTGTTTGGACATGTCCCTGCTGAGTTTCAGTCAATGTCCCTGCCAGCGATCCACTGGTGGAGTGACCTTCCCAGATCTTCTCTCCTTAACTGAAAAAATAAAAAAAAACTCATCTCTTTAAGAGGCACTTCTCTGAACTGTTTCTGTCTCTCCTCAGGCAAACATCTGCCTCATTCAATCCCTCTTTCTGCTGCTACGCTTGGAAAATCTCCAGTCTTGCTTACAATAGTGCTTTCTCGTGGGCTTTTTGTGTCTTTGCCAAGCACTTGATCCCTCCGGATCATCACCAGGGTCACAAGAATATTTGTGGTCGCTCCTGTGAGGGGGGTTGTGAACTCTGAACAGATTTTATTATCAGCACTAAAATGATGTCCTGCTACAATGAATTAATTCAGAATGTTATTAAAATTGTTAACATCAGCAGCGATGCACGAGGTTAGCAGAGTGTGTGGTTCTGGAAAGACCGGCATATATCTGTTCCAGCCAAGGTCAGGTCATCTGGCACTGGAAAGTATCCCTTGGCTATTTTTGCCTCTGTGTTACATCATCCCCACCTCTTGCATGAACTATTGATTTTGTCATTCATCACATAGTGGAAAAATAATCTCAAGTAGCACTTCAGATTCAAAGTAGCGACAGTTTTTTTTATCTTTCATTATTATGTACTGCTTGCATTATTCCATATCTTCCCACTGCCAGTAAATCCTCCAAAGTCTTAGAGAGCTCAGCACCTCATTGTGATACAGATGTTGTCAACGTGAGGTGACATGCTCCTCAACAACCCACCCATGTAGTTATTTCTGGGCAACACCATCCAGAGCGCCGGATTGTCCAATTATTCACTTTGCTGAAGGGATTCTGCAGAACTGACTAATTTAATTGTTAGAACCGCAGCAGGATGGTCAGGTAGAGCAGGACTGGACCTTGCAGGATATTAAAAGAACTGCTACTAAGTTTGCCACATTTTCATTTTAAGATTTTGCATGTGCCTCCAATTAAAAACAAAATAACAAGAAATGTATGTTATATATAAGAATATTAGAAGTGCCGACATCAATATGTTGTTGCATTTCTTTTTCTGAAATAAGACATATTAACTTCTTTTTATTTATTTATTTTTTATTTTGTGTTAACACTGTGAAGCTGTGAAACGGCAGTGTTTTTTGCTCGAGGTTATACAGTTAGAATCTCGCAGCAGCCCAAGCAGGCTTTTCACATGAATAAATAGTGTTTCATGTTCAGGGCTCTTGCACATAGAAATCAATATGATTTGCGCTCCCCCATAGAGACAAGGACAAGAATGCATACTTCCTGTTTACACATATAGTCTTGGCTTTGCTGGTCACTAGGAAGCTCTGTGTTTTTCAAACTGCAGTTTAAATCTAACTTTTTCATGTTGGGGGAAATGTTAAAACCTCAACACTGGTTTTAGAACTGAGGAGAAGGGATGAGGCTCAAGAGGACTCGCATTCTACGAATAAACTGATGAAAATACTCCACTGCAACATTGAAACTGATGATCATGGTATTTCTGAAATATATAATTAATGTGAGCATTGTACTGTATGTAATTTAGTGCTGAGCAGATTATATTTGCATACATGTTTTTTTCTTTGTTGCACAAGATCTTATTTGTAGTTAAAGGATTTAAATTTTTCAAGGTTTGTATGTGAAGAATCTTTTTAAATGTTTCGTAGTCTTAAGATCTGTCTTTGAATTCTTAAAGCTATATGATCTTTGAAACCGACCGATAATAAGATCCAATGTATCATTTATGTATCATAAATGATACATAACTTATGTGTGTATCATAAGATGCAATGCAATGCACAGAAAATACACGTTTTTAAACATAGCTTAGACAGTTTAAACAAAAATATATCAGATGCACTCCAATAGAAATGTTGGCTCTATTGCTGTGTTATCTTGTGAATCCAGAAGCTCAACATGTCACTTTGTCTTAAAAATCTTTTTAAAGTTTTTTATAACTTTTTAGATTTTGCATGTAGTTTTCAAACACTTTTTACCGTGTTAAGGAAATAAAAAACAAAATCCCAACTAGAGATCAACAACAAAGTGCTACATTTCTACTTGGTATTCACTAAGCTGCCCTTTAACTTCCCCACAGATCAATTTCATCTTCCTCTTCAACATAGTAAGAATCCTGATGACCAAACTGCGAGCCTCTACAACATCCGAGACGATCCAGTACAGGTAAATTTCCTGTAAACCTGCTGCTGAAACTGCAATAAACAGGATTAAGAGATGAGCGCGCCTTGAATTATTCATGTTTTGTCCTCCATTGGTGGTGCCCGGACCCTGAAGGGCCTTTTAGCGTGAAGTGAAACACTGAGCCTGAGTCTCTCTGTCACGGCTGTCTGATCTACGTTCTCCTCGTCCGCAGGAAAGCTGTGAAAGCAACGCTGGTACTCCTTCCCCTCCTGGGAATCACCTACATGCTGTTTTTTGTCAACCCAGGAAAGGATGAAATTTCTCAAATGGTCTTCATATATTTCAACTCGTTTTTGGTGTCCTTCCAGGTAGGATTTATCCTGCATTCAACAAAAACACAAGCAGAGTGTAATGGCATCTCTGTGTGGGTGGATGTATCATTTGTCTGATTTATTTCAATGTAATTGTAATGAGTACAGGGGGAAAAAACACTGCTGAGATGATTAAATGTGCGACATAATCAGCTGTATAACCGATTTAACCAGGATCAGGGCATTGATGACGATGTTTTGTTCTCACTTTATCTCCCCCCTCCTCTCTGCAGGGCTTCTTTGTGTCAGTGTTTTACTGCTTCCTAAACAGTGAGGTAAGCAGATTTACACTGGCTTATTGATTTAACATTTCAACATTTTAAATCTCTTCCCTGATGCAGAAGCTTAATGATATTCCATCTCCTCCGGTGCCTCTGCTCAGCTTTTGGTGGCTGTTTGCTGCGTGTTTTCGCAGCTTGAGGACAATGTATTTAGGGCATAATTAAGCCTTGTGATGTCCCAACATAAGTGACATCACTTTCTACGCTGTATGACACCGTCAGCCCTAATTTGGTCCCAGGGGGAAATCAGGGGTGAAACCATCTCAGAATAGAGCTGAGACGTGCATGCAGGAAGATACGCTGCTTTATATGGTAATGTTGTTTGAATAATTAGCAACAGTTTACGTTTTTTTACTGTATGCAGCTCGGTAAACAAATCAGTTCTGTGCATATTTTTAGAGCATTAAAAGACTTAGAGTCAGGATTTACCTGAGGGTCTTACAAGCCAACCAGGTGTGTGCGATTATTTTTTCAAATATCCTCATGAGTAATTATAATATTTGTTTTTGAGAGTTGGCTTATTGGTTGAAAAACTACTCATAGTCCTGTTTAAGATAAATAGTAAATCAGCCGAACAAATGGCAGCCCCTTAGTGCATTTAAGCATCTGAAGAAAAGTTCAAACCAAGCATCAAAAGTGAAAGAAATGGTGAAATTGAATGAGTCCCGATTGTTGAAGCAAAACAGACTAGACTAGCTTCAGAAACTACTGATCTATTGGGTTTTCACAAAATTTGTCTCTCAGATTAGAAATGGCTGAAAAAGAGGGACTATCCAGTAAGTTAAAGTTTTGTGGACCAAAAGCTTTGTTGATATAAAATAGCAACCGGAAGTTTGATTTTAGATTAAAGAAAGGAGAAGCTCGCTTAAATATTCATTCAAAGTACCGAAGTATGAGGAATAGTATCCTCAGGCTCCAACTAAGAATTTTTTAAATGATTGATTATTCTACTGAATATTCTAACAAAGAAATTGGCAGTTTTCCTGCAAATGGCAGTAGGACAACAGAGAGTAGCCAGAGGAGCTTGTTTTTTATAGATTATCTGTCTTACACTCTAATGTCAGAATACAGTGGCATTTGTAACAAATTTGTAAAAAGTACATTTCTATGAACGTTACCTACTACGTCTTTAAAGATTCCACTGATATAAATACCTTAGCCTGTGCTTAGAAGTTCATGTTGTTACCCTTTCCAGGTAGTGACTTTAAAATCAATTGATAAAATGTTTTAAAAATTGTTCAAATTCCTTTCAGACATTAAGGTTCAACAGAAAAATTATGAATTATGAAAGCTGCTTAGATTTTAATCTAGGCAGCTTGTTATCACGAATCAAATGACGCTTTCTAAAGTTACAATCAATACCCTCACGACACCTTAATAACTAACGACACCTGCTAACGACACCTTAACAACTCCAGGAGAGCCACAAACCAGCCATGAAGGCAAACGTCAGTCAGAAAGATCCAGCTTGGTCTGGCCTCAGAGCTGAGCGACACAGATTAATCATTACAAGTTATTCCTCAAGCAGGATATAATATCTTTTTCCCTTTAGTTACCAAACCTCTCTGCATGGTAGCTGGCTGGATGATGAAAGAATATCTCATCATGAACTGACATGTAGCTCCCAAACAAAGGGCTTAACCAGCGTGTGTAGCTTACAGAGGATATTGATTTAGTGTTTTGTTACAGGCTGAGGCTTGTAGGGAAAGCAGGGGGGGGAGAAGTGGAAGAGATGAACAAAGGATGCCTGCAGTCACATTCAAGAGAAAACGAAAACATTTTTTTTTTTTTTTTTTAAAACATGCACAGGGTTAAAATATCTTATTTCAGGCCCAAAGCCAATTGAAATTTTAGATTAGTGTACACAGGTGGAGCTGTGAAATATCCAATGTTCTGATGGAATTAACCATGTTTTATTTATGATGTACTTTTTGGGCTTGGATTCTTTAGTTCTTCACAAAAATACAAGGTGTGAAACTGGTAAAAACATGAAGCGTAACACAGGACAATGGAACAGGAGAATCAAAAATAACAGTTTTGAAAAGGTTTGTCCTTAATTGGAACTGTAAAGCACTCAATAAAAATATGAAACAAGACTCAGTAGACTGAAAAATGCTCCCAGGAGTTCATGTCCAGGTTAATATTCAGGGAATACCTACGAGATTTTCCCACCAACCTTGTCTCATGTCTGAGCTGGTACTGGTGCTGGTGCTTCCTTATCATGAGCACCTGTGTTTTGTGTTTCCACCTCTCCAAGAAGGTTCTATTTCAGCTCCAACTTTTAGCTGGGCCTGAAGAAAGAGCCTCTTCTTTTTTTTGTTTTTGTTTTGTTTTTACATAAAACCATATTGATTTGGATAGCTATTTTTCCTTAATAAATGAAACCATTATTTGAAGACCATTTTTTAGTATTTAGGTTATCTTTAATTTAAAAGTTGTTTTATTGTCTGGATCCAATAAGTGTGACAAAAAAAGAAAGCTGTAAGTAGGCAAATACTTTTTGTCACAGTCAGGTATTGTGTTGCCAAAAAAGAGCATACTAAATAAACCAACAACTCTCCAATTAAACACCCTTGAGAAATCCCATGGCTGTGTTTTTCATGACTCTGACTGCTAAGATGTGCAGTTCGGTTGTTTACTCCTGGATTTGGTGTTGGTTACAGGTCCGCTCAGCAGTACGGAAGCGGTTCCACCGGTGGCAGGAGCAGCACTCGATCCGGGCCAGGATGACCCAGGCTATGTCCATCCCAACTTCACCTTCACGTGTCAGCTTTCACAGCATCAAGCAGTCCACATCGATATGAAACAAGAAACCAGCTTTACCCTGCATACTGGGACAAAACCTCCAGGTGTCATTGTTATCATTTCCCTCCACCTCAGCGAAGTACACTAAAAAACCTCTCTGAGCTGGGACAAAGAGACACCGCATCGGTCTCCTAAACCTCAGGGGAGACATTAAACAGACTTTCTGGAGAAAATGGATGGTGGCTGGGGGAAAAGGACATTGCTGACTTTGCATTAATAAAGGTTAGTAGATCAAAGGATCAGGGAGCTGATCTGTATGACCTGAAGTTTCAGTGTGAATGTACCGCACTCCATTTGGTTTAATATTGACTTACAGTAAAAGAAAAAAAGCACCTGGTTTATTCCTGCCTGCATAATTTAATTTAGCAATCATCAGCCCATAAATCTTGTGGCACTTATTGGGAGTCAGTCCCAGGGGACTTTGCGTCCTAAAGGCAGAGGCAAAGTTGTTAAATATTCAGAAAAAATATATATATGTTTGTTTTTACAGTGATTCTTTGTTATTTTTATGTTTTTTATGTTGTACTGTCATCCTTGGTTCTCAGTTTGGTGCAGTTGTGCTTCGTTCATCAACTTTCCAGGAAGGTTGAATACATTCCGTTCTTCTACCTGAAGAGTTTTGTTCCACAGTAATCATTTAATGCTGTTTAGAGATAATTTTATTATAAAACAGCTTTTTTTTATTTTTATAACAAGCTATCAACAAGTCTAAAAAAAAAACAGTAATATTTTTTTTCGAGAGGAAGAGCTTATGGGAAAAAAATCAGAAAGATACGGAAGGAACAGTTTCTCTGGATACTTCTAATAACGTTTATCAAAAAGTAAAATTAAATTACTAAAGTGGTAATGATTAGAAGGTTTCAGGGGAACTGTGTCTCTAAGGTTGATGAGGTTGTTCTTTAATGGCAAGTTTGAATCCTCATGTGAAAAGACAGAGCCAATAATGGAAGACAATATCACATTAGTGCAGTCCTTTAACTTTGATAGATGCTTTTTCTTGATTATTTGCCTCCCAAATTTTGCTAAGTAATACTAATCTCTCCCCTGCTTCTGATACAGACTAGATTAGTTCAAGAAGTGCTTGCCCTGTTAGTATGGCCAAGTTTCTAACTGGTGTATGTTCTTGTTTATTGATTTGGTCACAAATCAAAAGTTTGCAGTTTTTGATTTGGAGTAATTTTCATTAGACAATACACACCTTATCTTTTTATTGTTAATATAATCATTTAATTCAAGATCAAATCAAAAATACTTATCTGACAGGGAAATTAAAGGTTGTCACAACTCAAACTATTAAAGCATCTTCAAAGAGTTGTTGTGGATGGTAATTCTGAAAAGGTCTTCAGTAGCAGCCAGTCTTACAACATATCTGAAAAGGCCTCTGACTGAAGATAGCTGATGTATAACATTCCTGTTAGCCATGACATGCTAATAGCTTAATGCCAGGCAGCAGAGATGATATTCCACAATAACATGTCCAGGACGACACCGTCAGTTGTTGGCACGCTCTAATTAGCTGAGAAAAATCTATCTATCATATTCAATTTTGATTGTCAGGATAAAAAAACATTTGTAATATCTGCATGACTGACCCTCTTTCAGTTCTCTGTAACAAGCTGACAAACTGTATGCACCCTTTTCCAAACGTGCCTATCACATTTGGGCCTTGTCTGCTTTAACAATACACGACCCGGTTCCAATCAATACTTCCTCCCATCATGGTTTCTGGCTTATGACACTTCCTGTGTTTTACTGTTATAGCGTTTCAGTGTTGGTTAAACAGCCAAAACTCTCAATGTGTTTTCCAATTCCAAACAAATTTTTTGGTCCATACACTCATCTTTCCAAGCAGCTGAACTTCCAGTTCAAGCCTGGAAGCAGCTAAAAAAATGTTGTTTTCTTTTAACAATGTCTATTTTATTGTACAGTTGTTATGGGCTCTGGGTGAATCCATTCCGTTATGACTTCATACCCATCTGTAACCATTTTGTCAGGTCCTACTTCCATTTTTTACCCTCCACAAAACACTTTGTTTTTAAAGTATGACAATGCCCTAAAGTAGTTTTGTGAACAGTTTTTTTTAATGTATTTTACATGATCTACTCTTGTTTTGCTATTAGAAAATGTGTTTATTTGAGTAGTGCCATAATTCTTCCTAAGAGAATCACAATTTCATCAGGGATTAGAACCACAGTCAATAAAAATAGGATGAACAATCCAAAGTATTCAGAAAATTGTATTTAACTTATAATTATTTATCTTCATAAGTAAAAAAAAATAAGAGAAATAAACAGATGGTTAATTAAATGGGTACAAAATGATTTAAGGTGACAAAATGGAAGTAGAGGACAAAATGGCAACATGTTGGTATGAACTAGGGACAAACTGACTCTGAGCCAAAACTATGACCAAAACAAAATACCAATGAGGAACTTCCTGATGGCTACTGAAGTAGTAGCATATCAGTAGCATATAATAGTAGCATATCATAATCAAGTTTGTATGCATTGGAAAATAAGCTATAAAACTGTCAACCTGATAATGAAATTCTACAATCTTGGAAAGTGGCTCCTTTTTGGACCCTAAAAGTCTAGTATGAAAAGAGAAACACTACAAATATTAGAAATGAGAAGGGGGTAAAATTAGCATCACCATTTGTCAAAAAAGCTGACCAATAATAATTTGCTACACTGTTAGTTACTTGTGACATTGTCTGTGTTACTTAAGGTCTTTAGATGCCCATTTGTCTGAATTTTTAAGGAAATTATCTCCAGCTACACCAGAATGACAGGTGACCCTGGTGAAGAGAAAAGCCACTAGATGCATTTTAAAATATAAATATTTGACCAAATTGTCTGATTGATTTTACACTATGATTTGCTTAAACTGATCCAAACATTTTCAGAAAGACATATCCATACCCAAATACCCAATAGACAGACAAATCCCTAGCAGTCAGCCGATAAGATGTTGCGCTAGTACAACTTGCCTGTGAATCTTTACATATAGACAGAAAAATAAAGCTAAACATAAGTTTGTATAAAATGAATAAAACACTCAAAGCTTTGTAAATAAGATATGTATAGCTTGTGTCACTTTAACCAAGTGTCATTGTTTAATTTGTTTATTTTTTTCAAGAAAAATTATAAAAAATGTTGAGGACTGCTTCTACACTCAGGGTCACATTTTAACTTTTTAACCAATTGAAATCCATCATTCAAATATCACAGATTACCATCTCTGTGTAGTAATTGGCTACAAGGGATCATGCTACTGGAGCTGACCAATCAGAGCAGGATGGGATAGAAGGGATCGATTTCCATAGCAACAGGGAACAATTGTATTTGTGTTAGTAAGATGTTTTATTGAAACTTAACAACTGTTTTTTGGGGGGTTTTTTGTCCACCTGATGAATGTAGAAATGTAATATTTAGTTAACAATAAATAAATATTATTGTATTTACATAAATAAATTATTAAATCAATATCTGTATAATTATTAATATATCTGTATATACATATATGTATATATATATATATATATATATATATATATATATATATATATATATATATATATAATATATATATAATATTTTAATATAATTTTAAGACGAGCACATTGATATACAGTATAATGTGATTTTTACAGGAAATCGTATATGTTTGGTTTCTTTTGACAAAACTTCAGGAATATGTCTGGTATTTGGATTTTACCTCTTGGTTGAAATACAGTCATGGTAAAAACAAAGTGCACCCTTTTAGTAATTCTTAAGTCCTACTTATAAAATCAAATTTTTTCAAGGTTCTAAAATTATTTATCAGGCCAGAAATGGATGGAAACATTATTTAATAAACAAAAAGAACACTTGCTGCTTCTATAGGACTTACTTTGGAAAGTAGAAGCAGCACCCACCTTTTTACAAATATTGAAAAATACATTGACTTTCAATATATTTTGAAAAAATCCAAGAACTCATTGAAAATGTTAAGTCCAAGTCGAAATGTTAAGGATAGCAGAGCATGTAGACAAGACTGAACAAGTACACCTGGAAGGACTGCAGTGGAAGAACCTCATCTTTCTGAAACAACATAGCAGCACAGACTGCTATATTGAAAGAAAATTGCTTTTTATTTGCAAAAGGTTAAAATTCTAAATTCTTCCCAGACCCAATTCTAAAGTTCAGATGCAAGTTTGTAACTTGAATCTGAACAAACCACAAGACATCCGGAACAATGTCATTTGGACAGATGAGACCAAAGTAAAGATATTTGACCGATGGCAAATGTTTGAGGGAAACCAAATACCACATGTCATTACAAACTTCTCACATCAACTTCCGAGCCTATTGATGTTGGAGTGATAATTCAGCCTTTCTTTGCAACCACTTTCGCTAAGTTAACTATGAGCTCCTCTTTACTAAAATTTGAGAGTCAAATCAAAGGAGCAATCCAGTGATGATGCAGGCGGTACTTTCATCCACAACTATCTAAGACACTAATAAAGTCATACAGAAAACATCTATTTTGTTGCTGAAGGTGGTTCTGACAGCTCTTGAAATGTATGGTGTATCTAGTTTTTCACCACAACTTCCCAATTTTGGCTTATTTGTTTAAAAATGAGAGGAAGAATCAAAAGGGGCATTTTTGTGCACCTGTATATAGATTTGGACTCTGACATTTCATTGTGTCCTGATACGTAAAAACTTAGTACTGAGTTGGGGTGTGCTTTCTTTTTATCAGGACTGTAGGTTTTTCTTGCTGCTAAAATAATTTTGTTTCCACTATTTACACTTCAGCTGTGTCCGGCTCTTGTTTGCTAAAGAAAGCAGCAACACTGTACCAAAACATTCAGGAAAAACCAAATAATACAAGCTGGAAGTTGCCAAATTCAACTAAAACATTGAGTTATGGTATTTGGGTATTAATTAGAAACATTGAGACTAACTTGATAGGTGATAGATTTTTTTTTTTTTTGTTTTTTTTTTGGAACAAAACTCGTCAGCCCAACAAGGAGACTTAAAATGGTGGCTTGTGCATCAGCAAGACGAGGAAGGCAACCACGCTGACGTTCATACCAAGTGAATTTTTGTGACATTTGGTCCAGTTGAAACATGAGACACGTAAAGTGTCCAGTGTGTTTACTGGATGACTGTAAATATATAAATAGCAGAGCTGGGTTGTTAAAATCCAGGGGGAGCCATCACGAATATAAACCAAAAAACACAAACCACACACTGTAAGTCATGGAGGCACATCAACAGCTCACAGTTCACATTCCGATGATACCAGTATGCCTAGCACCTGTGCATTCTTAAGAACTGCTGTTTTACTGTCAAAATGTAAAAAAAAAAAAAAAAAAATACTTCTGTTTTTTTGTCATCTTGCAGTTTTTATTTAAATATCTTGCAAGTGACTTGTGAACTATGGCTTTGAAATGTCCAATTATGTATAACTTTCTGATGCCATCATGATGTCTGTTTTTCCAAAAGATTATCATCTATTGTAGCTAAGCAGCCATTTTTAGGCAGCTTTAGGGGACAAATAGATTCATTTAAGAGTTATTGCAATGGAGGAAACAATTGTTTGTTTGATCGGCTGGTTTTATAATTTTGCTCACTGCCAAACAAATAGAGTTCTTTGTTGTTATGTTGGTTTTAATTTGGAAAGAGAGGATATCCATCCAGACATTGTATAGAATGAAAACACATCTGACCTAATAGGGTCAGGTACCTTTGCTGCCAATATTAGCTGTAAGTCATTTTATATAGTTGGCCAGCATGTTCAGATACATCTCTTGAAGTATTTTTCAACAAATCCTCTTCTTGGCTGCAGCTTGACAACTCAAAGCTTCAACTCCCCTCAAAGGTTTTCTGCAGAACTAAAGTGTGAAGATTGGCTATAAGCCTCAAAAAAACTTCTTTCTTAGTCACTGCTTTGTTCCCATGATAGTATCTTTTCAGTAATTTGCCATGCTCGAAGGCCCACACCTTACTGATGTTCATTGTTCTGGGTGATAGAGAAAAGTTACTCCTCCAAGATGTAGCGGTACAATTAATTGACTTCAGTTTGTCGATGTTAATTCTGACTGCACATTTAAATTGACTTAGTAATAGGCTTTTACCTAAAATCTATTCCAATTTTTGTCATCTGTTATTTTATTTATAATCTTTTATCATCCTCTGACTTTAACCTGATAGAAATATAAAATCATGGAGAAATGCCTCTATAGTACATTACTGAAATTATATCGGATGGGGTTTTATCTCCCTAAAATATTTTAGTCCTGTTTTTATTAATTGGTGAAAATATCAGTCATGTTTGTTGTAGGGATAAAGGCAGCTGACAAAATATTTTTGTCGTAGTCTTAGCTAGCAAAAGTGACTTTGCAGTGCATTGGAAATATCCTGTATTCTTACCAAAAAAGCACCCCAAAGCATCATTTTTGCAGCTTCAGTTAAAGTCTTATCCAACAACAGAACTTGCACAAAAGCCCTTGTTGAGTCATTGAGATGTTCAATGGCAATCTCTGGACCTGGACATGTGCCTTCCATAGCAGAAGGCTAGAAGGTTGCAGTATAATTCTTATATTCTTGGTGGCTCTGGTCCCAGCATCTTTCAGGTCATCATCAAGCTCCTTCTCTGTTTCTCATCTATTAAGTTCTTCACATTCATCCTCTCACCTGACAAGTTCTTGCATTGAGTTCCGACGCTGTTTTATGCCTCTCATATTTTCAGATGATTCCATTTTCTTTCTCCGTTTCTATTGCCACATTACAATAAAGAGAATTACAAAATTTGAGTCTGGAAACCTATTATAAAACAATCGTTTCTTCCATTGTGTGCATTATTGATACATATGGGAAATAGGCTGGTAAAAGACATAAAAAGTGTATTTTCTTTAAAGTTCAGAAGTTTGAAATGACCAGGATTAAGCAACATGATTTGTGTTATTATTTATTATTTATTTGAAATTGTGTTATTTTCATGCTTGGAAAAAAAAAATGTCAAGAGATAATAAACTGTGTTGGATTCAACTGAATGAGAAATGTCACTCAAATTTTTATTTATTTATTTCCCTTTCTGAGATACAAAGAAACACCAAACCGTGCTCAGGTTAACTCTCCCGTTTTGTTCCCATTGTCTCCTGAGAAAAAAGCAAACAAGATGAACACTTTCAGTGTGGCTGTCTCCAGCTAAGCGTATGTCTGACTCTCTGAGGAGGAACATCGGCTTTTAGATAAGATCTTTCCACTCAACTGCACAGTCACTATTTTTTTTCCCATAATCATGAACAAGAGATGCAGCAACAGGGTCAGGGAAAAAAAACAAAAGAGATGGGGAAGGATTGGAGAAAAAAATGAGTATGACAGTGTTCATGACTGTTTTCTATGGGATTTCAGGCTTGTGGCATTGTTTAATGCTTAATTGGATGTAAACTTCCATGTGAACATTTAAGGAGAACAACAGGGTTAGTCATTGCTGATTGCAGCTTCAGGGCAGGCTGCTGCTCCCTAGATACACATTTGTGTTTACCATCAGGGTTTTGCACTGTTGGGAGCTTATCTTTACATATTCTCAGTCAGCATCATTTGGTTCCTCATCTTATTAGTGGTTTTGATGACTATATAAAGACTGTTTATGTAGAGCGCAGCATGATTTTTTTGTTTCTGTGATGAAGAGGCTTTGTACCATTCATTTGTACAAACTTGTTCTTTAGAAATCTCAGCTGTAACCTCATTTTTGTCTTCATCGCAAAAGACTGAAGCAACATCCTTGTAGCGAGGATGTTCATGCATCTTCTGCTGTATCCTTAGTCCAAACAAGAGACTCGGTGGAGACGCTCCAGACTGTCCCACTGGAAGTTTATGCCCCTGTCCAAATGGAAACAAATTCCTTATTTATTCTGTTTTTTTCATACAAAGGACTTTCAGTAACTGATAAGGAAGCTTGCCGGATTCCAACATTTAGAGATTTTCTTTTGCACCACACAAGGAAATCTCTGTTTACACCCAGATCGAATCGAAAGAAGCAGCTCTTGCAGAGGGTGGTGTTGGAAATTTGTCTGTCCCTTTTTCAGTTTTAGCTGGAATTGTCAATGAAACTCAAATTTTTCTGCATTTTCAGTTTCAATCATAGTCAAACTAAAGTCAAATTTGAAAAATTTGCACTGAAGTTTCTGCTTCGAACCTAACTAAGCAAACCCCAGGGCAGAAATTAAGGATCATCAGTCTAAACTATGATCTGTGAGAGTAAATTAACACCAATTATAATACGGTAGTACAGATTATGTGAGAATGTGCAATAGTAAATATGCACCTAAATCTGTAAATAAATCATTAGTCCCTATGATGAGCTCCAGACAGGAGAATAAAATGTTTACGGCCGCTCGAGATCAAGGATCAGAAGGAGAATCAGTCTTTTACACAGGCAAAATTCTGAACTTTGATCTGGAACCAAAGGGATGAAAAACTTCAACTCACGATCTAAGCTCTGAACCAACCTGATAGGGAGAACTATTACCAAGAAGAGAGGGGTGAAAATGTAGATGCATGAAACTTCTTCCTCATATGTACAGAGTAAAGACTTTATTATAACCAAACAAGGTATTTAATTTTTTACCTCCTTGAATAGATCTATGATTTGTCTTTTTTTCTTTTCAAAGAAGACAGCCTTGATCTTTTAAAGTTAGCTAAAATTCTCCAGGCTTTTCAGAGTTTTACTTTGGACAGCATGTAAATTGTTCCATTTTTATGCACCCACAGCTACATGACAGCTGCAGAATCTTTTCAGGCATGTTAAATGGGATTTATCTTGTATATTATTGTGTGTACGTGTGTGTGCGTGTGTGTGAGAGTGCGTGTGCACGGGTGTATGTGTATAGGTATGTATGGATAGATGTGTGCACATTGGGTAAATATTTACTTTTTAGATTTGTTTTGTATACATTTAGCTAAAGTAGATGAATTGATTGATATAAACTTATTTTACAAGGTTTTTTGTATATCTTCAAATGTGCACATGTGTATGCATGTGTGCATATATATTTGTATAGATGTATGCTAGTGTTAATGTGTATGTGCTCAACAAAATGGTTGTGACATGTCTGGAATGAATGAATGAATGAATGAATGAATGAATGAATGAAGTGAGTGTACCCGTGTGTAAGTGGCTTCACAAGGGGAATAATTCTCTGCAGACTAATGCAGCATCATTGTAAAAGCTGGAAGCACTGAATCTGCAGATGACAAGGCCTGTCTAAATGTTCTAAATGGTTCAGATCAAATGTTAAGCCATTTAATATTAAAATTCATGGGATACGAGGTTTCTTTGGAAAGCTGTTGAGCTCCTGAGTGTGCAAATGCAACATTAAGACAAGCTCTTATTATCTTTACATAAAAAGAATTAAACCAAACGCTAAATCTGAATAAGATTTTGTGGAGAGACTTGTTGTTCCAGATGCTCTCTACATTCTGAGTGAGGGTGAGATATTTTTGCAGAGATGATTGGATAACAATTCAGTCTCTTGATGTGTAAAGCCGGTAGAGACAAACCTTAAAAGACCTGCAGATGTAATTGTGTGTAAAGGTAATTCAACATGGCTTTCATCCAGAGGTGCTGATATACAGAATAGCATGACATGACTTTCTTTGATCCTCATTTGTAAAAGAATCTGAAAACCATTTACTGGCATAGCAGCTGTTTTCAGGACAGATGATTAGCACAGAAGCCCAACCATCCAAACATTGTGCTCCATAGAGTAAGTTTAATGCTAAACAACTTAATGTTGTCTGTAAGCACTGGTCCATATGGGGGTTAGACATCACAGAATATATTGTTTACTCCCCTCCTGTGTCGTGTTGACACATCAACTTGCAGAAAGTTATTCTCCCATAAATAATTTTATATAAACAAGAAAATGCCTGTAATATGATTCCACATGTTCATGTTTGCAGTACTGGTGTCACTTACCAGAGATTCCCCAATGAATGAGCAGAAAAATTTGGGGGTTTGGGGAGAGAACAATGCTTAAAACAAATATAGTATTTTTAATTGATTTTAAAAGGTTTTTTTTAATTAAAATCTGAACAGCATTGCAGCCCTTGGATTCAGCCCTTTCTATTCTGACACCGCGAATTAAAAGTGCAGAAAATATGTTTGTTTGTTTTTTTTTACATCTATTCTAAAGGAATTTTATAAGGTAATGTAACCAGTATTCAAATAATTTCAAACTAATTTATCACAAAATGACATCAGTTGTTAGTAATCACTGCTAATCCACCTCATTTGCCTTTGCCACACCACTTTAAATCTCTGTCTGCCAGATGATAAGGAACCAGGGCAGAGATGCGTTAAAATAGGAGATATGACCTAGTAAGACTTTTTTTAAAAAAAGCTCTATCATTTCCTTGTTATAATGGACAGAAGCATGCACATATTAAAAACAAGATTCTAACAACTTGTTCCTTTAAAAATTAAGGTATGTATCTTTAATTTGAATGTATTTGTCATGTGAAGCCTCAGTTTAAAGTGAAAAGTAGTGTAATTTGTCAAATGATTTATTGCACATGATATTTTATTATGGATTAATATAAGGTGAAATGCTGTTATTGGTTTAGGGCCTGGGTTTAGAACCAAGTTGTGACTTGACTTTAGGTTAAGTGTAGAGTTAGGTGTGTACCACAAATGGTTACATTTAGGGAAATAGTCAATGAATGGAAGTCAACGGAGAGTCCCTGCAAAGATAGAGAAACGTAATGTGTGTGTGTGTGGGTGTGTGTGTGGATGTGTGTCTGTATGGTTGGTTGTCTTTTGCGTCTCTGTTCTGTGCTGTGACGGACAAGCAATCTGTTGTTAGTGGAATTTTAGAAAGTAGCTTCTC
Source organism: Poeciliopsis retropinna (assembly GCA_010277075.1). NCBI lineage: Eukaryota > Metazoa > Chordata > Actinopteri > Cyprinodontiformes > Poeciliidae > Poeciliopsis > Poeciliopsis retropinna. The sequence continues at coordinate 4,158,024 of VMRM01000023.1, forward strand.
TCTGTCACCATGAGAAAAAAATAAATAAAAGTTTATGTGCAAGCTTTTTGTTTCATGCTTATTATCCCACACCTGCTGGAACTTAGGGAGGCTTTAGAGATGCCAGGAGGTACCACATGAAGATAAGAATGGAACTCACCCCTTGGTTCAAGGTTCGGTCTTTGTCAACATCATAACTGAAGATTTACAAAGCTGCTGAGGTGAGTCAGAATGTTTTTTGTAACTTCTCTTAAGCCCCAGATCTAAAGCAACCTCCAATTAAGTTGCAGAATAGAAACATAAAGAAATGTCTTGCTTGCACAAATAATTACAAAATAAATGTAATCAAAACAAAGCTAATTTCCTGTTTAGGAAACTGAACACATGCAACTTTCTTGTACCATTTAAGCTGTCCTCTGGTCATAATGTGTTTCAAATTTCTGCACTATGAGCCTGATCTGAATTACATTGAAATGCATCCAAGCTGGAAAAGAGCAGCACCATAGTCATGTTTTGTAAAGACCTAACTTGAGGGTTCATTGTTACACAACTGTGAAAACTATTTGGATTTTAATGATCTTTCATTGACTGTTTTTTTCTTTTTTAAAAAAAGCACATTTGTATTGTTATAATACTGAGGCCTGACAATGGCCTCAATACTATAATGGGCCAATAGGCAGGACATTATTATAATTCAGTCCCTTGTCCCTAATGGATTTGGGAGAGGTGCTGGTGCCTATCTCCAGCGAATGTTTTGGGTGAGAAGCAGGGTACACCCTGGTCAGGTTACCAGGGCAACACAGAGACAGACAGGACAAACAACCATGCACACACACTCACATTTAGAGAGACCAATTTACCTGATAGTCATGTTTTTGGACTGTGGGAGGTAGCCAGAGTACCCGGAGAGAACACACACATGCACAGGGAGAACATGCAAACTCCATGCAGAAAGACCCCGGGCCTGGCATCAAACCCAACATTGGCCTATAAGTGAAAATAAAACTAAAAATATATATAGATCAAGTATGTGTAAATGTGTAGTTTTGAAAAACTTTTTTTTTTCCAAAGGAAATAAAATACTGTGGAAAGACATAATTCAGACAAAACAAAGCTCGGAGGTGTAATTGTCACAAGTGAACACTAAATAGAGCAAAAGCAGCCAGACTTCAGTAGAACACTTTTCTGTCAATCTTCTTGCTGAGGTTTATTTTTAACCAGAAAAAGGATTGCTTTAAATCATTCATGCTCAGCTTTTAAATCAACATTTCTAACAACAAGCTATGCCCTTTATGATATTTCTATTTTGATTTATAAAGACATAAACAATAAGTTCTAGTTTATTTTTTTATGTAACAGCTGCTGTATTTCTTCTGTATCTAGTACACAGAGATATTAATCCACTGGAGAAGTAAAGTGGTGTGATACATAGATGGTGGTGCAATATGATGATTTCAGAATGTAAACAAAAATAAAAGCAGTACATTTTTTAATAGACCACAAAGATTCCTATGATGATTTAAGATATTTTTATGAAAAAGAAAAATCAAAAATCTTTGAAAGACAACAGAAGATTGTCTTTCCAAATGAAAGATTAATTGAAGATCATCAAGATAGCTTTTAAATCTGTGATATGCCAGTAAAAATCAGTAAAATCAGAAATAAAATAGGAATAAAATAATTGTACATTGTATATTCGAATCCTATGTAACTTCACTTATTACATCACCAGACCATCTCATAAAATAATACATTTAAACATTAAATAACTAAAACTAAATATGGCTGTTTGATTCTGTAAAACTTACCCAGGTTTCATTGTAAAAATATGAAATTCATAGAAAATATTCTATTGGTTTGCTTAGCTTTAATTAAGTCTGTGTCATGTCATTTTGGATATTGATGATAAGAACATAAATCTATTTGTAGAACTCTGTTAAAGATCAAATATGAGGTAGTCTGAAAAGACATCTCAACTGCAACATATTCATATCAGAACATAACATTTCTATACATATAATAAACTTGATTTGATCAACACATTCTATTAGCCCAGGGTGTTTAGTATATTCAAAATACAAAATGTAAATGAACACATGGAAAAATTGCAGCAGCAGCAACAAAAGAACAAAGCAGATGTTCACATATCTTAACGAATCCACAGAGCAAAGTTATAATGACAAGTCGTGTAAGGATTTATTTAAACAGCACAGTTGTGCAATATAACACAATGTGCTTTTCATCAAGAACAAAACACTAAATGTGAATGGAAAAAGACAAAAAACAAATAAGATTACTAAAGCTGTTGACAGTTTTATGAGATTGGTTTAGGTTAAATGACTCAAAGTGAAGCAGGTACAGGTACTGAGCAACTAAACAGTGAGTCATTAATGGATCTTACGTTCTCTTTAATGTTAAATATTTTTTATGCTATAAAATTAAGCAAATTATAAAGATTGTCCTTCTGATAAAATGTCTGATGGGATAATTAATAGAGAACTGGTAAATCCAACAAATGGAGAAAATAACTTTACTGTTGTAAAAAATTTTAATTTACAGTTTTAGTTATGGAGAACAAGAGCTGTGTGGCACATGTTATTTCTTTAATGCGTGGATAAAATTTGACTTTCTCTGCTTTCATTTGGCATGACATAAAGGCTCTCTTCTCTTGAACAGAGCTTCAATTCCAGTAGTTGTAGAAACACTGTATCTTATTGAGGGCCACAGTATTGTTCACACAGAAGTTAATGTACTTAGTGATGCAGTCAGTGATGCTGTCAATGTCCTCCCCATGAGGAGATTAGAGTTTCCCCATACAGTTGAGCAGAAATAGTCCTCAAGAGCCTCTTCTGTCTCCTCAAACCATCCCTCTGTTGTTCTCTGATGATCAACACCAACATGTTTTAATGTACATACAAAGAAAGGACCATCAATGACATAAGTCATTTGTTCAATATGTAGCTTTAAAAAGGGGAGCATTAAGCTTTTTCAGGTTAAAAGTAAATCACTGAAGACTGATAGCAAACTGTCCTTCCTTAAAACATGTGTGCTATCTTTGCTCCATCTAGTGTTCACTAAATGCAACCACAACTATGTGCTTCGTTTCTCTGAATTTGAATCTTGACTTCCTCCAATTGAGTAAAAATCCCCCCTAAAATTTTTCAATTTTTTGAGAAAAAAATTGAGAAAAATACAGATTAATAATGCTTGTTGTGTGTGTACCCATGTACCAGTCTCTGTAGGGAAAGTTTTCCCTATTTACTGCTTTCTGTTTTATGTTTCAGTTGACCTCTCATACGGCCTGTCTCATGTCACCAATAGCATCTCACTGAGATCAAGATCTGGACATTGGCTTGGGCCAGGACTTTCCCCTACTTGAATCTCAACCAGTTTTTTTTAGATTTGTGTGTAAATTTCTGATTTCAAAATCATTCCCAATAAAACAATGAAATTATTTCCACCCTGAAGTTATTCCTTAACAAGAGCCCAAACTCAGGGAAACAGGGGATGATTAAGGAATATTCAAGCAACTTCAAGATTCAAGGCAGCAAGGAGAAGTATAGGAGGAAAATGGAGAGGAAGCTCCAGCAGGGCAATATCAGAGATGCATTCTCATTGCTTGAAGCTTGAAGAAAATCACAAGTTTCAAGCACAAGGAGGCTCCGATACATGGATTTTTTGGACAGAGCCAATAAACTGACCATATTTTTCAGCAGGTTCAGATCAGCAATGCAGATCTCCCAAGCTCCTGTGATAAATAAATAAATAGGTTTACACCTTAATCTTCCATTGCAGTCATGGATCCTACTGCTCTTCCAAATCTGTCTTAGTAGATTTGGAGCCAGTGAATTACAAAAAATGATGCCACAAAAACACATATCACAAAAACATATGATGCTCATTAAACTCCAATAGTAGTTTAACTAGAACTGTGTGCTGTGGACCAGATTAGACATCACTGAGCATTCAACAGCAAAGACTTCAGAGGGTTCTGCTGCTTAACAAATTAGAAATTAACCTCATACTCACTGCAAACCAGATCTGCGATGCTGTGGGCCAGTTTCCATTTCAAATACCAGAGGAACCTTGTCTTAAAAGCGTGAGGTTTTAAACTCTAGGTTCACTCCACAGCTTGCTCCAGAGCTGTGAAGTGAACTAAATTGAAAATAGCATGACAGAGGATCCAGAACTCTGGATGAAAAGTTCATCTACATATGAAATTGCCTTGAAGAAATTTTAGGCAGTTAAGTGTTTGAACTTACAAAAATTTTCACTCATATTTTTAATATAGAGAGTAAATTAATGAGATGCTGGAAGAAGAGCCTTTCTCTGGCATCTCATTTCTCATTTCTGCCTTGGGGACTGCAAACGGCTCCGAAGTAAAAAGTGGTTCTTAGTAACTTTGCCTAAAAATGATAAAGAATTTAGAGAATGTTTATAATATAAAGACAGTAAACAGGCTAATTTTTAGATTTTTTGACTAAGGTTTTTATGCAGAATGTGCATAGTACTTCAACAACAGAATTGACAATAGTATAATAACTAGAAAATTCCTGAAGAAATTTAACCGGGGCTGCCAAAGTGTGCCTGTCGGTTTGGACCCAGGGTTCTGATGCTAAAAATTAGCATTAATGCTAAGCTTGGCTAAAAAATGACAAACTATCATGTGGAAAATCACAGGAATGTTCACTAAAATTGACTTACACCATTCAGTATGTTAAAATGAGTGTGTAAGCTAAAATTAGTCAAAATGTTAATGTAGCATGAATACTTTCAGTAGCATGTGGGGCATCACTAGCATGCTGTGCAAGGCAGAGCCCTAATCTGAGAGACAAAGAAAATGCAGGATAATCTCTTTTTTTTTTTTTTTTTTTTTAATTTTCAGTAAGCCTCATTTTAAATTGCCAAACTAATCCCAAGTGTAAGAGTTATTGGGTTAAATCAGTTATATAATACCCAAAAGAGCAATTACCTGATGTAAAAGTTGTGAAGTTCAATTTCCTTACAGACTATTTCTGGCTGATTAATGCAGGGATTCACTCACACTTACACACACACACACATACGTTTGTCTCACTGTCTTTGCGGGGACTTTCCATTGACTTTCATTCACCCTAACTCTAACTGAAACTCAATTCACACCTTCGTCCTAATCCTTAACCAAAACCCAAAAACAGCATTTCTTCTTTGGGAGCAGTGAGTCCCCACAATGTAATATGTGCCAGGAAAATAGTCCCCACAATGCATCAAATACAGGATACATACCCACACACAACCACACAACAGGCTTCTAGTGGCTTTCTGAACCAGTGATGTCACTCATTCTCTGTGACATCACTGATGACTGTGATTCATCTCCCTTTATTTCCAGATTCTGCAGAGCAATTCATTTGTTCTACATTTTGGGTTGACTGAAAAAGAGAAGCACCAACACAGTTTATTTGATTTAAAGAATGGCTTACAATAATTGCTATGAACGTATGCCTAACAATCTGGATAGCCTGCCGACGGAGGAAAGTGCCCCAGATACAACCAGAGAGGACTTGGAGAATGAAAACAGACAACTCCAGCAGATGGTGGAAGATCTCAGAAGAACAATCAAGTGCTCCAAACCTGGCAGGAGTCTCTGTCAAAGGGGCTTGCAAGTCAGAATGACGCACTTTATGCTCAGATCAAGTCTCTTCAAGCAGAGCAAAGAAACACTGAGCTGAAAGGTGAGGACGTGAGAGCTGAAGTGCGTTCCCTGGAACTGGCCCAACATACTCTAAACCAAAGACTCCAGAAGCTTCAGATGACCTTGACAATGACACAGCAGTTAATAAAGAAGCGATCTGACGAGGAGAAGAGTCTTTCGGAGGAAATAGAGTATCTCCTGGGCCAGGTCGACAGAGACCGTGAACAGATGGAGTACCTTGACCACTGAAACAGGACCTTAAGGTCTGAAAATGCTCGGTTAAGGGAAAGATTGGTTGAACGGGAGAGAAGAGAGCAAGAGCTCAGGAACCAGGAGAGCCAAGGACCAGTTCCAGCTCTCCAAAACTTTGGTAAGAAGATTGGTACAGTTTTCCTGACAATGTACAAGACAGGAACACTCAGGTACTGGGTCCCAATCTGGATATTGTAATCCATCTGGTAGTTCAGGAAATCTGGTTACCTTGCTGGAACTGGTTCCAGAGCCACAGCTCACTTTTCTGATACTGGTTCCTTTGCCACCCAATGGATGTGTGGAGAAACTATTTTTTTCTCCATGTTACACTAAACGTCCGTCAGCAGTGTGCTACTGATCTTAGGCAGGATTTTTTTTCATCTAACGAAAGAAAATGGATCCAAAACCGTGTTACAACATAATATCTTTCTAATGTTGCTATGGCGGGGCACAAGCAACCCAGATTAAGCCCTATTTTAACACCAAGAGGCTGCTTTGGGAAAGAGTTCAGCGACAATTTCACAGCTGAAGTACAGCTCAGCTGAACTGATGTCGATTGGAGACAGTTCGGCTGTTGATTTATCACCGAGGCTGAAATCCGCACTTGGGAGACAGCGGCTCCTCAGGACAACGGTCTGGCACAGCGGGGTGTGAGGAGCAACTGTCAAAAGGAAACGTTGTGCCCGGAAACAGGAGAGGGGGGAAGCGGGCGGGTGCGTTGGTCCAGCTGCAGGCTCGGAAGCCACCTATTCGGACTCTGTTTCTGGCCAGTGTCCGCTCACTGGATAACAAAGTATTTATTTAATCTAAGGCTGAGAGTTACTGCAGAAATGAAGAACTGTGCCATTTTTTGCCTAACGGAAATCTGACTTAACAGCACAATACCAGATCAACGGCCTGGCCTCGCAACCAAAGGTCTTATTCCGAAGACCTTTGGTTGCGAGTCCTGACCTTTGGACTCGCAACCAAAGGTCAGGAAAAACCCAGGGAGGAGGACTCTGTATGTACATGAATGAAGGTTGAACTGTGGACTGGTTAAAAGCTGCTGCTCTGAGGTGATAGAACTCGTGACAGTGAAATGTCAGCCGCACTATCTGCCTCGGAGTTTACTGTGGTGTTTGTCACCATTGTTTACATCCAGCGAAGTGTTGAAGGAGCTGCGTGACACCGTTAGTTCACTGCAGATGAAGACCCGGAGGCATTTTGCGTGTTAGCTCAGGACTTTAACCACGGAAAACTGATGGACACTCTGCCCAGTTTTCCACATGCAGAGAAAACACCGAACCACGTGTACCACAAGATGTGTACAGAGCTCTTCATCGCCCCCATCTTGACCTCTCCGACCACATCGCCATTATGCTGGCGCCAGCTATCGTCCAATGATGAGACGGATAAAGCCAACGAAGAAGATGGTGGACCAGGTTTGCAGCCTCTGTGCTCCAGGACTGTTTTCAGTGCACAGATCGGCAGGTCTTCAGAGAGAGAACTTATGAGGGAGAGGTGGACCTGGAGGATCACAGGGCTGCGATCTCCTGGTGCTCCTCTTTCTCTTATTCAGACAATCTTTCCCTTAGCCAAGCATTTTCAGACTTTAAAGTCACGTTTTGGTGGCTAAGGGACTCGATCTCTTTACAGTCTCTCTCATACTGGCTCAGCAAATGCCCTAACTCCTTTTTTGCTCTGTATGAAGAGAGACCAGTTTTCCAGAACTACCAGACGGATTAGAAAAGCCAGGCTGGTAGTCAGTACCTGAGTGTTCCTGTCCGGTACATTGTCAGGAAAACTGTACCTACCTTCTTTCCGAAGTTTCGGAGAGCTGGAACTGGTCCCTGGCTTTCTTTACGGTCTCTGTCAACCTGACTCAGGAGATGCCCTATCTACTCTGGAAGACTCTTCTCCTCGTCAGATCGCCTCTTTATGAACTGCTGTGTCATTGTCAAGGTCATCTGAAGCTTCTGGAGTCTTAGTTTTAGAGTCTGTTGGGTCACTTCCAGGGAATGCACTTTAGCTCTCACGTCCTTGTGTTTAAGCTCAGTGTTTTTTTGCTCTCCACAAAGAGACTTGATCTGAGCATAAAGTGCATCATTCTGACTTGCAAGCATGTCACATTTTGATTGCAAGCCCCTGTACATCGGAAGAGCAGCTGTGGAGGTGGTCTCCAGCTACAAGTACCTGGGCGTGAATATACCCAGTGACTTCACCTGGATATATGGTTAAATCAAGGACCCTGCATGCTTCAACGAACTGACATCAAGCATAAAGGGCAAAGTGGAGATGATGGCCGAACCGTATTCCGCGGATTGCTATCCGACTCCTCTGGGTGCTGGAAGGCTTGTCTGCTGATCTCCCGTCCCTGGGGTTGATGGAGCTGCAGCAGGAGACAAAGTGGGAATGCCAGCCAACTCTTGCCATCATGGCTGGAGACCCTCTGCCTCCTCAACCAGATATTCCATTCTTCTGCTCCACTACCCCAGTTCCAGCCTCAGGGTCCACCATTGCAGACCAGCGCCACATCCAGCCACAGCTCCACATCTAGCGCATCCAACACTCCACATAGACTTTGAATATAAACCAGACTCGCCTGACTCTCAAAACGTGTTTGATGTGAACGCACCATTAGAATGTCCAGCTTCAATGGTAACAATGACATCAGCAGTGACGACATCACTCTTTGATGCATCAAATGAATCTCTCTCTTGAGTGTAGCACACAGACTATTTTTTCAAACCTCTTCCTGTTTCAGACTTATGAATCTTCTACAGGAGCGTTATCATGAATATGACAACATGCTAATTGATGCATGTACTCCATCTTAAGTCCAGAGCATATTAGATTTTTTGTTGTTTTTGCCACCACTAGATGATATGCATATAAGATATAACAAACAGCACTATTCAGAAATGCAATGAGTTTATAACAGTTGTTCCACCATGTTTGTAATTCTGACATTCTGCCATCTCTGTAGTTCTAAAGAGCAGCTCAGAGGGAGAGACAAAATTCTGTCTATTTTGAGTGTAACAGACACTATTTTGTGCCAGTTAGTCTTTTGTTTTGACTTGAATTTGGCTCATTTTTTTTGTTAATTATGTCGCCACAGTTACTCGTAATGCCAACAAAAGCAATAGCTCCCCTCACGGGATCGAGCCGCACGTTTTGATATATATATTGTGAGGGGGCACACAGCGGTACGGGCTGCATTAACGGTGAAAGGAAGCGGCAGTTATTTTGAGGTGAAGAACAATAGGTGCCTGCCATACATTTTATGGCAGGCCCCAATGAGATGAAAATGGTGTGCTCTGAGGTCTGACATTTTTGAGAAATACATGGAAGTCAATCTGAGTGAGCGTGTGGAAATCCTGTCGCATGACTTCGCTCTGAAGCACCTTGACAGAAAAATGTAAGCCCTAGGAACATTTTGAAAACATTTTACCGGAGCAGGCACTCGTATCGATGTCATGACCAAGTTTGATACTGATAGGGCGATATTCGTGGGCGTGACAGCGATTTCAAAATTTATTTTGGGTCAAAATCGCACTACTGGACTGGCCTGTGATTACAGCTAAAAATTCCTGAAATAAATTAACAATCTCTGTTTTCTACGTTAGTTTGAGTTTATTGCGTGGAGACAGATTATCAAATAAAAATCCAAGTGAAGTGAATAACACTTCTCTCCTTGATTTCATCTGTTTCTCAAAGGGATAAACTAGTCCTAGTTTGTCTTTTATTGAACGTTCAGAAACTACAGCGGCTGTGATGAACCACAGCGAAGGTAAACAAAGGTGAAACAACCCAAACAGGTGATCAACTCACAACCACTTGCACCTTTTTCTCTCCATCTCTCTTTATCGTTTAAGCACGATAAAGAAATGTGTCTTTTTTGTTGTTTATTTTGTCATTAGTGAACTGTTTTTTTTTGTTTGTTTTTTTTTTGCTGTGGTGGCGTAGGCGGTAGCACGACCCACATTTGGAGGCCTTGAGTCCTTGACACGACCGTAGCGGGTTTGATTCCCGGGCCAGACGATATTTGCCGCATGTCTTCCCCCCTCTCCTTACCCCTTTCCTGTCAGCCTAATGACCGACTGGACGAGAAAAAAAAACAAAACAAAACCAAAAAAGACAAAAAACAAAAACCCAGCATAGTAAAAGATAAGCCAGGGAAGACAAAATAAAAACAAACCGAGAAATATTAAAAACAATTGTTCCCAAATGCTAATAGAATCAATACTGTTGTCCCCAGAGAAGCAAACCTCCCCAGCCGGGGAGGTTTGCTTCTCTGCAAGGGTTAAAAAGAAAGTCATTGAAATGATCGTACAGGACAAGATCAGGACAAGAGGAAGTGCTCTTGTCCTCAGAGCTACTGCTTTCCTCTTCTCTTCCGGGAAATAAGTTGTTGCAAATTTTCTTCATTCCAGTAGTAACTAGGTATCCCACACCAAACCCAAGGGGGAAACACAGGCCGACTAACTTCTCTGACATGGTGAAAATCTTTACAGTAAAACAGTGCTGCGTTTCAAAGCGATGATTGGATATTCACTGGTGTTTTGAAACACAAGCATTCGTAACCTTTGTTCTTTGATCTAGAACCGCATCATAGATGAGGTCATAGCTACAATGAGCTCACTTTAGTTCCGGGGGAATGTCTTGCTTCTGCTGGTTGCTATAAAAACGATCAGATCAGTTCTGCATGACCAATGCAGAACTGATGGGTCATGCAATGGCGTCACTTAATCATTCGAGGCACCATGACGGACATCGGAAGCGAGGAATGGGAGTATTGTACTGAGCGACTGAAATGGATATCCAAACTTGTATGCAGTCAGCGTGTTTTTTTTATTATTATTTTGAAAAAAATATATATACATATATGTATATATAAACACCAGAGCAATAGAGCAATAAAGGCCCAGATCTACCACACCAGACAAGACCCAAGGTGTAGGTTGTGCAAGGAGGCCCCTGAGACAGTCCAGCACATAACAACAGGCTGCAAGATACTGGCAGGGAAAGAGTACATGGAACGACATAACCAAGTGGCAGGCATAGTGTACAGAAACATCTGTGCAGAATATGGACTGGAAGCCCCGAGATCAAAGTGGGAAACACCCCCAAAGGTGGTGGAGAATGGCCGAGCTAAGATCCTGTGGGACTTCCAGATCCAGACAGACAAAATGGTAAGGTCGAACCAACCGGACATTGTCGTAGTGGATAAACAACAGAGGAAAGCCGTTGTGGTGGATGTAGCAATACCAAGTGACTGCAACATCAGGAAAAAGGAGCACGAGAAACTGGAGAAATACCAGGGCCTCAGGGAGGAACTGGAGAGGGCCTGGAAGGTGAAGACCACAGTGGTGCCTGTGGTCATCGGGGCCCTCTGGGCAGTCACCTCCAAACTGGAGCAGTGGCTACAACAGATCCCAGGAACAACATCAGACATCTCAGTCCAGAAATGTGCAGTTCTAGGCACAGCAAAGATACTGCGCAGAACCCTCAAGCTCCCAGGCCTCTGGTAGAGGACCCGAGCTTAAGAGGATAAGAAGGGAATTTTATATATATATATATATATATATGTATATATATATATATATATATATATAGAGAGAGAGAGAGAGAGAGAGATTTTTTTTCATAAGCAGGACTGCAATGATTTCTTCTGTGGTGAGCATTTTTTACTGGCTGGACAAAATTATTCCTGAAAGAAAGATGTGTTTGTAGTTTTTATAGTTCATGCATTGAACAGGGAGCCTGCAAAAATCAGACCGCCAGCTACAATGAGCCAGCGGTCTGTATTATGAGTGTATTTTAAGCCTGACACCCTGTCACACTTATAATACACTCATTGACTCATTTACTATACGAATATACATCAATTATATCAGAAATGATAAATGTGGTTTCTTCCTTAGTGAGATTCTGACACTGGGAGCAGGTTACTGGTTTCTCAGTCAGAAGTTGGTTGCAACCTGAGGCCAGCAGGTATCAGTCAGTTCTGGTAGATCTGAAATTTGGTTTAATGACATCAATCTGAGAAGCAAGCTACAGACTGATTGGAAGAACCAAAGAGCACTTCAAATTATGAAAATGAATAGCTGAGAACGTCAGTTACCCTGGCGCAGGATTTTGCTCTGAAGCACCTTGACAGAAAACCATAAGCCCTAGCAAAATTTCGAAAACATTTTACCAGAGCAGGCACTCGTATCGATGTCATGACCAAGTTTGATACCGATAGGGCGATATTCGTGGGCGTGACGGCGATTTCAAAATTTATTTTGGGTCAAAATCGCACTGCTTCCCACATTCTAATGAAACGTCAGTTACACTCTAGTTTTGGCAGTTATACTCTGCGTTTCAGCAGTTGGAAATTTTTCTCGTTTTTTGCTTTTTACGTCGCCATCATAACTCCGATTCCCTATAAAAGTAAGTTCCAATGCCGGGACCAAGCCGCACGTTTTGATACCACTTTTGTGAGTGGGCTCGCAGTGGTACGAGCCGCATTAATGATAACAGAAGAAGAAATTATAACTAGAAAATTCCTGAAGAAATTTAACCGGGGCCTGCCAAAGTGTGCCCGTCGGTTTGGACCCAGCGTTCTGATGCTAAAAATTAGCATTAATGCTAAGCTTGGCTAAAAAATTACAAACTATCGTGTGGAAAATCATAGGAATGTTCACTAAAATGGACTTACACCATTCAGTATGTTAAAATGAGTGTATAAGCTAAAATCAGCCAAAATGCTAATGTTAGCATGAATATTTTCCGTAGCATGTGGGGCATCACTAGCATGCTGCGCAAGGCACTAGCATCTGAGAGACAAAGAAAATACAAGATAATCTTATTGCACTGCCTATGGCAGTGCACTAGTGGGGGGCAGTGAAATGCTAATGTTTGTGCTAATGTTAATGCACTGGCTTGCTGTGCAAATGATTATGCAAGCTAATATCATTGCAGCGCCTGCAGCGCTGCCCTAGCCACAGACAAATCTTAAGGCTTTTATTTTGAAATTTTCAGTGAGCTTCATTTTAAATGTCCAAACTAATCCATGATTAACAGTGATTGGGTTAAATCAGTTATAAAATGCCCAAAACAAAAATGAACTTGTGTAAAAGTTTCAGGGCTTTTATTTTGAAATTTTCAGTCAGCTTCATTTTAAATTGCCAAACTAATCCTGTGTGTAACAATGGTTGGTTAAAATCAGTTATAAAATGCCCAAACACAAATAGTTCTAATGGCCAGCTCATTCCTCCTCAGTAGTAACTCACAGTTCCGCCATGTTGTAGTTCTGACAATCAGCTCTGACCTCTTCTGTAGGCACTGAGTGTTCCGCCATGTTATAGTCCTAACCTTCAATCATTGTAGTTCTAAAGAGCAGCTCATTCCTGAGTTCTACTATAGTTGAAACTACAGTGATGCGTTTTTGTAGTCCTAATCAGCTGCTTGGCCCTGCTGTGTTCCGTTGCTATGGTAATGGATCCTCTGCCAGCTGTCCTGTGTGTGTGAGACAGAAAGGTGGAAAAAGAATTCTATCTTTGTGAGACACCCAGTAAGTAAAACTAAAAATAGCAGTCCAAACAACTCCTTCCCGTTCAGGAACTGTGATACGTATCGACAAACCGTTTGAAACATATGAGAGGGCTATTTTTCGTCTCCGATAGTACCGCGATTTATCTCTGTACATCACTCACAGTAATAACAGCAATGAGATGAAAATGGTGTGCGCTGAGGTCTGACATTTTTGAGAAATACATGGAAGTCAATCTGCCTGAGCATGTGGAAATCCTGTCGCATGACTTCGCTCTGAAGCACCTTGACAGAAACCCGTAAGCCCTAGGAACATTTCGAAAACATTTTACCGGAGCAGGCATGCGTATCAATGTCATGACCGAGTTTGATACCGATATGGCAATATTTGTGGGTGTGATGGCGATTTCAAAATTTTATTTGGGGTCAGAATCGCACTGCTTCCCACACTCTAACAAAACGTCAGATACACTCTAGTTTGGGCAGTTTTAACTGGCAAAAATTTTTGATCGTTTTTTGCTTTTTACGTCGCCATCATAACTCCGAATCCCACCAAAAGTAATAGCTCCAATGAGCTATTGGAGCTATAAGGAGAGCAGTGACTGACTTCTCCTTATGCATTGCTATGGGCAGGCCCCAATTATTTTAGTGAAAGAATGTTTTCCATCATTTGTTTGCAAATCACATACATTATTGGTGTACTTAAAAGCTAAATGTTACACTGAACAAAACATTTATTCACTTTCTTTTATAAAGGCTTTGTATTTTATTTATTCATTTCTCATTTCCTTTAAACGTAAATACAGGATGGTGGCTCTTTAACAAGTTAATTATGAAATAAAAACAAATGTCTAGGAGTAGATATTTCTGAACATAACAATTTTGTGTAAAAGGGTTGTGTCAGTTTTGTAGCTTAAAACAAATGTATTGTAACAGGACCAAGGGCACCTTTGATTTGTAGGGGTTGCTGAGCCTGGAATAGAACAACATGGAAAAAAAACCCTCCCCCACATGTTGCTTTACATTGACAGTTAGCTGGCTGACTGAAAAGTACACCTTTCTCTTAACAAGAAAGATAACGTTTACTGTGTGGAAATATTTCTGCTTCACTAAAAACATGGAATGTCATGATGTGGTTACCGAATGTGTATTACATTTAAAATAAAAATTATTTTAACAAAAATTGTTGATGTCTAGCCGCATGGGCAATAACAGATGCTCTGCATTTTCAGAAAAAACTTTTTAAACATTATGCTATATATTTTAGATTTTTACATTTTTGTGTATTTAAGGCAATATAATGAACCCGTGGTATTGTCAGTGAAGGTCGTCATACTGTAAGAATCTCATTCCAGCCCATGGGTATCAAACTTGTTACATGCTGAAGAAAAAATTCTGCCCAATAACTGATTTGGTCAGAAACAATAATCTCTTGATATGGGACCGTTCTTCACTCCTCCACTCAATAAGTGCCCAATAAAGTGTCAGATAATGGATCACACACACAGAATCACAGTTGGGTAATTAAGAGTATAGTTGGCATGTGATCTGAATCTTATGCAACTTAAGAGCATGTTGAATGTTGTTTTGCTGATATGTTAGTTACAGCAATTCCTGTGAATACACAAAGTGGATAAGTTAAGTGGAGCTGCATGTCAGCTATTTACATTCTCTGTGAAAATAAGTGAAATGATAATAACTTTAACTCCAATGCTAAATTGTGGTGATAATGCATCCCTGAAACACTCATTTCTATTTATGTTCATCCTATTTCACTTAGCTTTGCATATGCATCACTGCCATTTGTTTGAACGGCACTCTGGTCAATAATTCGGGCGCTTTTATGTCTCCTGGCCTGCTTTTAGGGGGACAGATTGCTCGACCAGTCAAATCTCACCCCAGCAGTGAGACAATGTGCTAAGCCTTCAGGTAAATATTATGAACAAACTCACACGCTGCTGTAGGCTTCACCTGTTTTAAAGTGAAAGGTGTAATGGAAAATAGATGGCACACTGTAGCGCCAAACCCAGAAAACAAAGCATTAAAATAGCAGCTTGTTTATCTGAGTGAAAACACATCAGGCTGGACAGAGAGCAGCTAGCATGCTTTCGCTGTAAACAACACCCTTGCTGCGCCGAGACGAAAGCAGGCTTTTATGAATGAAGGGGAAGTTGTGGGACTAAAGTGAACATTTTTAAATGAAAACAATATTTTTTGAATATGAAGTTTCATGTTATGAACTTTCGTACACATTTCCGCTGTACGGGTATTTGCTAAAACTGACATCTGCGGCAACCAATAGAATGCATGGATTTGAAGAGGTGGCCAATGGCGATGCTAAGGGCGGATACAATCGGTGGTTTGTAACAGGACAAGCAGGTAAGTAAGATTTTGTCTTGTTATTTTCTTAAAAATTGAGTAACAGTCTATTTGTCAAGAATAACCCTTACGTTGGTTAAGCCACTGGTTCTTCTGTTTGAGAAGGCTTCATTTTTATGTACTTTTTTCCTGCCGTATGTACAAATGAAACGGTGTTCATTGAGTCTGTGAGATCGGGAAGCAAACAGCTAACGAATACTAGCATGTTAGCTTTCTAACGTTAGCTTCTGATAAAGTAATGTTAATGTGCCTTTTACAAAATAAAGAAACGGTTATAATTCAGTTATTTACTAGCTGTTTTAATAATATGCCTTTTATTTTATTTGCCGTTCAAGTCCACCTCAGTGGTGACCATATTCAACATTTAAAAAGTTTTTTTTTCATCTTAAATTTGCAACGGTAACGTTAATGTAGTTAGCCCGTTAGCTTTAGCTTGGCAGCTGGACGCGACAGACTCATCGATTCCACTACAGTCAAAAACTAAACTTTTATGAGATACTGTGTGTGTTTGAAGCCTCAAACCGAGGTTAGTATTGGTTCCAATACCACAACAACTTATTTAACTAATTAATATGTTTAGTTTTCAGCAAGGGTTATTTCAGCTGTTGAAATGAATGAATCAAAGCGGAAAGCTGCGGAATTATCGAGGTTACAGTCATTAAGTTTCACTCATATAGTATATTTAAAACATCACAAAGGTATCTAAGATGCGTCAGTAATCTTAGAAGAAACCCATCCAAAACCCATAAGAAGTTGCATATACTTAAAATTACCACAAGTAAAACAAATGTATAATAAAGGTATTCTAGCAAACTTTCTGAAGAATCATATGTCAAGCATATCAAAATCATGTTTATAGTTTACTGGCACGCTGGTAAATCTGTGGTAATTTATGTCTTTCCATGTAGTTAAATTTTTCCTAGCTTATTTTTTGTAATTTAAATAGCCATGAAAAATTTAACGAGGGATTTTGATGCGCTTTTTGTCTTTTTAGTGGAAAAATGTCTGCTAATTGACTAAGAATAGTCTCTTTATTCACCCAAACGGTCATGCTTATTAATACAGAGTATTATATGCTTGTCATTAATAAGAGCTACAAAAGTTTGTTGGCCTTAAAACAAAAATACATTCAGCTTGCAAAAGTTTTGAAGTGAAATATTAAAAGTTGCACTCTAAAATTTTATATATAATTTATTTCCTATTTTCATTTGAAAACCGGACCTATTGTAAAATAATCAACAATATGAGTATTTTAAAATGTTCAATGAAAGGCTGTTTGGTTGATATGAAAAATTTACTGATGCTCATCTAAATCTAACCAAAAATTCAACACTAAATATCAAATATGTTAACATAGATGAAAAATAGGTAGGGAGTGATATTCTTAGTTATTCTAGTCAGAGGTTCTTGAATCTACAACCCACAAATAAAAAAAATATTTTGAGGTGACATTGTAGCTAGAGGTAATCACCTACCAAGAGATCAGAACAAAAACAGACTTGTTGGTACTAATATGCCTATTAAAATGCCTTTTTATCAAGTTAATGTACTTAGATTCAAAGCCAAACATTCATCATAAAACTTTAATAATTCTAAAAAAATTTTTGCATATTGATCCAAAATTTGTATTTAATAATTTTTTTGCTGTTGCAATGGTTGTGATAAATATTATTTAGTTCTTTGACTTCTAATTGTCTCTAATTCAGCTTAAAGGCTAGATCAGTTGTTTTTGATCTGTTGTTTTGTGAAAACTTCAACAGCCCAATCAAGTTGTTGAAACTTGTAGGTTCATTTTAAAAAGTCTACTCATCTTGAGGACCAAATATTTGACATTGCGCTCAGATATTTGACTTACAGGAATTAAATTGTGGGTATTTACTTTATCAGATGGGATTTTTGTAATTTGATCCTGTAATAAATTGCTCAAAAGCAGAATTTAAGAAAAAAAAATTTTAAACAATCATATTTTACCTTTTTGATATTATAGCTAAAACATATTATAGTTAAAACATATTATATTGTGTTTTTCTTCAAAATATGAAAAATATGCACAACAACTTAATGGTTTGTGACAATCGTTAAAATCAAATTTGTGGGAGACGGGATGTTCTTTTCAGTAAGTACTGTAATGTGAATGGAAAAAAATTACTGACATCTTGTGGGCAACTTAAAGAGTGCAGCTATTTCAAACCTGCCTCACATATTACTCTGGAGAAAATTATATCTGCATTACACTGGACCTTTGTTCTGTAATAATTAGTAGTGATATTCATCTCGTACAATTACACCAGTAACTGTTTTTTTGGATATGGTTCAATCATTTAGCTTTAACTGTTCTTAAATGACTAAATGACTAAGGTTCTCCATCTCCAGCTGTGTTGATGTGTATTATCAACACAGCTTTTCCCCCCTCAAATGTACCTTTAGTGGAGGTAAAATGAAAGTTCTCACCATGGAATGAACTGATCATTCCATGGTGCCGCTTAATTGCTGATAATCATTGCAATAGTGAACATTGATTCCCAACATTGTCCCGCTCCGCAGAAAATTATTTTCAGTTTTGTGATTATTGTGTAAAGTTAGTAAAATGTGTATTTTTATTATTAATAGTAGTAATAGGTTTTTCATAAATTCATCAATCTTACAAAAACATTACGGTTGTTTTGTTTTGTTGTATATTTGTCAGGGAGTGATTGCAGTGGCTCATTGTTTATTTTTGTTATACTGGAGTTGATTGGTCTGTTGTCAAATTAACTGTCTTTAAGTCTCTCTATTTTTGTGTCATTCAAAAATTGTTCACTTTAACTGTTTATAAAAAAATTTATAAACTTGCTTTTGGTTTTTGGAGTAAAACTACTACAATTTATACAATTTGAAAAAAATTAATTTAAAAAAAGATAGTAACTTGTTTTTGTGCCCAAACCACTCAACCCTTTGGTACAACAATAAAGACCTTGAATCGTAATATTTTTTATTTTCAATTGAATTGCTCCATCTTGAAAATTTGTAAATATTAGGTGTTGCTTCATGCTTTACATTTATATTTATTTCTAATATCTATTTGTTCATTTTATGTTTTAGGTTTAAAGTAGTAACTGCACTTATGGTTCGTTGGATTACTACCTGGATTATTTCAACAATGGAGTTAAAGGTAATCCTAAACTGTTATTACATGTCGTTGTTTATTCTGGTTTGTGTTTCACTGAGACCATTAGGGACGTTCAGTCAGTAATGTTCTGCAGATGCTGTGAATGTAATGAACGTCCTCTTGGTAGCTCCAGAACTTATCTCAAAGAAAATGGCTTCTTGGTATGGAGCCACATCAGATGTGTTGGTACTGGGTATCTCTGTGGAAGTATTTCAGACGACTGAGACGGGAACAATATCTCAGGAAGTGTAGGGAACGCCTTGGAATCCATGAGGGGTCATCAAAGGAGTGCTTAAATCCACCATCTTTGCACGCACTGTTTTTGTAACTCAAAACTAGGCATAAAGATCAAAGATATTAAGTTATATTTCCTTGTTAAAACGTTCATAAAAGAAGAGAACTGGTTCTAGAGACTGATAGTTTTAGTTCTTGCCCTGTGGATTCAAGTAGCTTTTCTTTGATTTTCAGATCTTTTTTTTTATTATTATTGTTAAAACATTAACATTAAGAATGCATGGCTTAAACGTTAAGAACACATGAGAGGTCCCAGATTAATCTTGTGCAACATGTTTTGCCTTGGATAACCTCCTCTGTACACAGGAAGTCATAAACAACAGTTTATTTAAAACAACCAAAGATAAACACAAGCAGCTTGTGGAGAAGTCACCACACCATGAGAAAATTCAAATGAACCAGGAACTTTAGCATATGTTAAAACTGAAACCTTACTCAGTTGCAACAAATGTAATATTGATAATGTCTTACTATAGCTTACACACATTTGCATGGGTAGTGTTAGTACATATAAAAATAATAAACAGTCTCATTTAATAAAATATTATTTTCATCAGACTAATTTCTATCACAGTCTGTCTGTCTGCAGGCTTAATTCTCCTTGTCAGCAGGCCTAACTTGAAAACATAATGAAAGGAAAGAGAGAGTTATAATATAATTTTTTTAATATATTTTTTTCAACATTAATATCGAACATCCAAACATCTCAACATGGTGTCCGTGGAATCTTTCAGTTGTTTTTTCATATGTGGACTATTTGGTGACACGAATGTCGTCTTAGTTTTATATTTTGTTTTCAACATTCAGCAAAATTAAGTGTTCATTTCTGTGTATGCCTAAGTATGTCCTAGGTCAGTTTTTGTGTGTTTCTTCATACTCAATTTCTTTATCTTAAAAACAAGATTTGGATTCACTCCCATGAAAATATTCAGCATGACTTTCCAATTTGTTTTCAAATATTGTTTTCCTTTAGCAGGAGCTAAAACAACAAACGGAAGCAGTGTTTTTGAAGTTTAGGTTAGCAATTACCTTTTTGAGTCAAAACGACCCTACTTAAGTCTAAAACCAATTGCTTGTACAGACTTGATTTGAAAAAGCCAGCTTGAGTAAAGCTCGCAAAAACAGAAATGAAGGGATGGTGAAATGTCTGCCTGCCAAGTATGAAATGTTGCCTGGTTGGTATAAAACATTGCCGGGGTACTTGGCACAATTTTGTACCTGGTATGAGTCAGGCATGAAATTACCAAAACTGCAAAGACATGGTGAAGAGGAGAAATGACCAGCAGCTGTGGGGAAACACTTTGAATTCAAATACCCAGATGCACATAATTGACACATGACATGCTAGGTTCCATGCTCCTGCAATTCAGCCTCAACAAATCTGTTCAACCGTCTGAAATTCAAACACAGAGGGATCCATCAGTGACTAATACAGGAAGTGACTGGAACTTCCTGAAAACATTTAGTAAAAATTCAAATTCAAGTTAGGTATTGAATAGCTACTCAATGTGCTGTTTTTTAAATGAATCGGTAGTCTGTTTTATATTACTATAAAACAGACTTTCTGTATTTACCAAAATAACTGTATTATTTATTGGCTATTTCTGATAGGGTGTCAAAAATACAGCTTCACAGTTTTTGTATGCTGAAAAAACAAACATGTCACCCATATTTTGCCTATGATTTAGTAACAAAATCCAAATTTACATTCACTTTATTGAATATATTTTAAGAGTAACTTTTGAAAATATTCTTCTGAGTTAGTTTTTATATTCTGCCAGTATGTGCACCATTTATTTTGCATCACTGTTTAGAGAAATGCATTACAGAACAGA
Source organism: Poeciliopsis retropinna (assembly GCA_010277075.1). Lineage (NCBI taxonomy): Eukaryota > Metazoa > Chordata > Actinopteri > Cyprinodontiformes > Poeciliidae > Poeciliopsis > Poeciliopsis retropinna. The sequence goes on from VMRM01000023.1 coordinate 4,179,100, forward strand.
GTGGATTCCCACACATTTTTTAATCTATGTAATGTTATAGTTATTTTAGGTGTTGACAGCCATTATGAATAAAATTGGAAAACAAATTTGTGTGTAAACACACTTAAAATATTGCTAAAACACTAAGAACAGAAACAAATAAGTAAACTAAACAGTTTGTTGACAGTGTTATGCAACAATAAATCAAATAATTTAAAATTATTTTAATATCTATGTCTATTAATTTAGATGGGCGATTTAAGATTTCTTTTAAAGTTTGTTCGGAGGATTATGATCAGTTAATTCTTTCTTCAGAATTCAACTCTTTGTGATTTAACTTTGATGAAATAGAGACACATTTTTTATGGCCAGTGATAGAGGGTCCAAGACAAATGTTGAATTCCCATTATTTTACTCTGCATTACTCTTCTAACCTCCCAGCAAGAATATCCTGGTTAAGCACTGTAGAGACTAGGCACTAGCATTCAACCCACCACAAGCATTAAGTGAGGATAGCGAATAGATAGCTCCTCTTTCAGATAGCGCCCATGTATACTTACTCATTTAGCTGTTGTGTTTTAAATGCATCAGTTGTGTTTACAAATTCCTAAAAAGGCCTGTACATATGTAACCACCTTATACAAAAAGTGAAACATGGGTATTTTGAAACGGAAGCTGTTTAGAGAAGTCCAGTGTTGTCTTGGCCTCCTCTTACTGGGAGGAGAGTTATCTTTTTCTGGGGAGTTTCCTATAACTCTGAGTTATCTGTTGAAGGTAAGATATTAACTGAATGGTCATAATGTCTCAACAGAACCTCACCCCCAGTAACCAAACTATCGCTTTAAAGATAATAGTTGGCTTTAATGTTAAATAATTGAAAAGGAAGCAGTTTTGCATGGTGTGTTTTAAAATGAATTAGTTTTAATGTTATTACCAGAGTACAATGCACTTAATCTGTAAGTACAGTTACTACAACTAATATTAACATAATAATATTAACATAATAATAGTAATTATCTTAATTACTATTAATAACTCTACAAATAACTATTTTCAGTCAGCAGGATTTTAAAAGCTGAAATTTTAAAGCAGCTACCAACACATTAAACAGAAAATACGAAAAAAATGTATATGTGTAGGCAAAACACAAACGTAGTACTCATTTAAATTCTTTATTTAAATATGTCAAAAGCCTGTATGCAAGAAATCTTCATTTTTGGATTTAATACACATTGTTACAGGTAAATAGTCAAAATACACAAAAGCTCTAGTATTTCATTTAAAATGTTTTTTTTTTCTTGTGTTCTTTTTTATCTGGCACAATTTATTACACATATTTCTCACAGGGAATTAGCAGATATAAAGCAGTTAAATTTGACAATGAAATGTGATTGATACTGTAATTACAGGGTTAATTCAAATCATTAGTACAGGTGCAGTGGCTTTTATGTCAGAGCTGTTTGGTCCTGCTTGGTGCTGTTTCCTAGACACCATGTGGTGTTTTATTACACTGAAGGGAAAGAGCCCCTTCATGTGGCCACAGGCTACACCTCCACAGAAGGCTGCTGTATTGGTGGGCGATTCAGATCCTGTTCAAAGTGACATGAGAGACGCGCAGTTTGAGCTTGAAGGGGAATCAGAACCTTTACTGTTGTGGTAGTTTAACAGAAATAAGGATACATGATTGATTGTTAAAATGTATTAACTGCTTTGGTTTAAATTACGAAGGAACACGGTCATTTAACATGAATAATCCCGTTTGTGTGAATGTTTTGTGGACAGAAGCTGAATATGCTTGAAACTGTTGTCCGAGAGCATGCGGGATACACGTTAAGCAGAGGCGGCGATATTTCCAGTTTAACCAGCAGCACCATCACAGCAGAATAATAAGTGTGAAAGTGACACTGCGCTGTGTTTTTGGGAAGACAATGCCCTCCTGTGGTATCTTCTTTGAGCCTTCTGTCGGTTCTTATCTGCCCTTTACTCTAGTGGTGAAAATGAGTAGTGTCTCCCGCCTACAGCAGCGCACGCACACCCATACACGCGCGCGCAGAGCTCTTCTATGTTTGTCAGACTCAATCCGACGGAGAGGAGCTAGCCGCCATTTTCTAAGCGTCTCTCCCTAAAACGAGAGAAAAAGCCTCGCGTCAAACCGCCATCTGGATTACCTCTCTCTCGTCGGGAATCTGTTTTTTCGCTTCAGGATTGCCGTGGAATCGCGTACATTTGAAGTAATCGAGGATAGGACGGACTATTTCGCGGCCTAGGGTTATAATATTCGCTGTGGCGGCGAGGCGAGCTGTAGCTCGGTGATTCGCCCATTGCTGAATCCGGAACGAAGCCGAGAGGCTCCGATAAGCGGGCCCCTTTTCGCACCCTGGCTGTGTATTTTTGGAATAATTAATGGCAGAGTGATCGACAAAAGCCCCGTGTGTTGTGTTGGTACTCTTGGTTTTTTTCCACCCAAACTGCAGGGGACTGTTGCCGAAATTCCCTCGGATAGTGCAACCTCGTCACGTGGTAGGTTCCTCCTTTTTCTTTGTTAGCGAGCTAACCAGACTGCCTGGGTCTACTCCCAACTTCTCTGCTTTTCAGAGACCAGCTTTAACTACACGCACCGCCCGATTCCCTTCCAGCTTCTGTACGAAAGCAAGGCCATGGACTGGTGCTGTAGATAAAAAATAAAGCTACTTGTGTTTATTTCTGTAGTCTGATTACAATGCAGACCGTGTCTCCACTGTGCAATTGGTCGTAAAACGTTGTTTAAAACATTTATCAGACACAAAGATGTCTGGTCACAAGGGTCAGGTTAGTAGCTTCAGTGCAACTGAAGCTTGTTTTATTTTCACTGTTGTGCGTTTAGCGACCCTCTTATTAAACATTTCAACTCTAAGCGTAATTTACTCTAAACTATCACCGCAAGTGCGCGCAGGTTGCGCGTGCACTTTAAATGTTTACTTGCCTAACGAGGTTTACGTAAAACTCCGAAGTTGGTCTCTACCGCCACCGGGAAAAAAATAGTTTAGTATTAAAGCGAGACAACATTGTGGTCAGGGCATGTGTCGTTTCACTGCAGCTGGCTTGAGAGAGAGAGAGACACGCCAGCTTGCCAGCAGGTTGTTTCTTGCATCAGCAGCTTTCTTGGACTAACGTTAAACAGCAGCGAAGCGCATTAATTTCCACGCAGTTTACAGAGTGACCAAATATTTATCTGTAGATTCTTGCGTTTGCGTGATCGTTTTTCTGTCTTCCTTTTTTGTCTGACACCTCTTCGTGATACGAAGTGATCATGCGCTGCCTTTCCGCCTAAACTAATCGAAATTTAGTGCAATAAAATGGTGCACACTTAGCGCTAAAGCGCAAAGCTGCCTTTTACGTGCACCAACGCTCTTGTAAACACCAGGAAGACATTTTGATGATTACGTTATGGTTGGCTAACGTTGGATGTGGACGTTTTTTGTCGCATCTCGCCACACGTTTTTACAGAAAAACAACATGGGGAGTTATAGTTGCATCTTTGACCATTTACATTTCCCCCGGTGTTCCCCGGACTCATTTAGTGTGTTTGGAGCCGAATGGGTGTTTTTGGATGGATGAATTGCATTGCATAATCTGCTTCGGAAACACCAACATGGCGTAGTGCGCGCCGACTAGAAACTGCAGTGAAATACTGAACCCCCATTCATCTGAGCATGCAGACGATGCGCTGAGATGCTGCTCTTATCTTTTACAATTCGAAGGCAGTCTGTTTAAAAGTTTCCCATGAATAGGCATGCAGCTGGCATGAAAGATATGCTAATCATTCAAACAATGCTCTGTGCCATTAACATTCTTCTAGCACACTGCATTTTATTTAAGCATTTTTGCTTTTAATATCAGGGAAAGTGAGATTTTAACAATGAGTTAAGATGAAATGACAGAGCAACCCTGGCAGGATGACATCATTTGCTTTGAGCTAATGCTGGGCCTAAATCCACCTACTTACATGTCCTGCAAGGAACCCTGCTGTATGCATACTTGCCAGGGCACATGTAGGGCAGTGGGGTTTGGGCAGTTTGCATTGGTTTCTCTGTTTCTTTCCTTGCCAGGATTTTTTTTAATTTTTCCTTTTCACAACCTTATAAGTAAATTACATTGAGGGCTTGTTTGCACGTGCACGCTTGTAGTGGAAATTATTTAGTGGCCTTAGCTCAGGTGACTACTGTTATTCCAAACCTTCCTTTACATCTTATTTTCCCAAGGTCAGTGAATAATGTCTATTTATTTTGTTTGAAGTTGGCCCTCTTTAGAACGTTTTTCTGGCAGTTTTTTTTTTAAATAAGAAAAAATTATTTGGTGCAAATTAAGTGAATAACTTGGAGAATTTATTGAAAGAGGATCTTCCTTTTGCTTCAAATATTTTTGTTTTGACCACATTTGCTTCACCTTCAGTTGGAAAGGATTTACTTTTACAATTAAGTGAGAGTTAGTATGTTGGGCTCAGTAGTTTTATTACTTTTAATTTGATTATTGGTCCCATTAAAAGGCAAAAAAAGAACCTTTCTACTTTCTGATTGGGTGTTGGTTAGTACTTTTCCAGTCACAGTGTGGTCCTACCAAACCAGTTGTGCAAGTGTTTTATTTATGTTTTATATAGGTTCAGCTATGGTCATATTGTTTAACAGTTCTGAAATTAGCATTCAATACATTAGTGTGAATTTTGTGTTTTTTGTCTTTTTATATCTTAAAATTATTTATTTATTTATTTTTTTAACAGAAATTTTTAGCTTCCTTTTCATATATGTTGAACTGATTAGTGTAGCTGGTGAAATCAAAATGATCCAATGTGTTTTTTTTTTTGTTTTTTTTGTTGTTGTTGTTGTTTTTAACCTTCCCTCCCTGTTCATAGTGTTTTTTTATTGTTATTTTTATTTTGTTGTCTTATTTTTCCTCCATGTTGTTTCCAGGCTGTCCTCCGGTGGGGCAGTAAGCGGGTGGAGTGGAGCAGGCCGAGGTGCCCGTCCCTCTGCACTGCATGGCTGCGATGGCGCCCGCTCTCACCGACGCCCCAGCCGAAGCTCACCACATCCGCTTCAAACTGGCTGCCCCATCCTCGAGTCTCTCACCGGCCAGTGCAGAGAACAACAGTAACGCCAACAACATCCTCATCCACGGTAGCGGCCCCGGAAAGTGCAAGGTCGCCTCCGAAGAGTGCCCTCTCGACTTCTGTGGCGGCAACCAGGAACCGCAGGAGCAGCAGCCCCAACCAGACTCCGTGTCCCAGGCCTCAGCCTTGGGCAAACTCCAGCCACTGGTGGCTTCTTATTTATGCTCAGATGTGACATCTGTCCCCGCAAATAAGGAGTCAATCAAGCTGCAAGGAGTCCTCATCAAACAGTCTGTGCTGAAAAGCCACAGAATTCTGCCCAGTTCTTTACTGAACGGTGGGGGAGAGTTCCTCCTGAGGAGGCAGGCAATTGAACTCTCTGGTGGTCAGCTTAAAAGCCTCATGAGTGGCAGCACCAACGGGAGTGGCCAGCCTATGGCACCTGTCAACGGCCTGGCCAAAAAGCTGGCCAGCATGTCAGGCTCGGGCTGCATGGTGGCGGTGAACGGTGACAAGCCTTCCGCCACCACAGACTCTCAGCCCCAGAACTTGCCGTTGGACTCAGAGACTTTCACTGCTACCATATCGGGCCACATCCCAGTGAAAGAAGCCCTCAGACAGAAGCATTCCTCCGGTGCTCCTCAGAACACAGATGGAAATAATGTGGAACCACCAGTGCTTCATTCTGCTGCTCTGTCCTCCCGTCACCATGACAACCCGAACTCAACGGAACAGGTTATTTCAAATGAAGCCGATTTGCAGACGTGTACTGGTCCGCCACCGGGTTCTGACGGGGAGAGGCCAGGCAGCAGCCAACAGGGATCCCCACAATGCACAGCCACACCAGAGCCACCTCTGCCCTGCAGTTCATCCTCAGACAGCCTTGATGCTCACGTCAGAGAGCGCACGGCCTTCAACAGCAAGCGGCAGGCCGAAATTGAAAGCCGCCTGCAGCGCCTGCGTAAACGTCTTCAGGTGGTGCAGGCCAAGCAGGTGGAGCGGCATGTCCAGCAGCAGCTAGGCGGGTTCTTGGACTCGGCTCTTAGCAGGCTACGAGCCGGGAGCCGCAAGTCAGACACGGCGCCGCATTTGGCCGCATGGAGGACCGGACGGCACTATTCGTCAAACAGCAGGGATGGCCTGGGCCGGTTCCTGAAGAGCGGTGCTGTGCCCTTGGAGCTGGAGAGGCTGTATCTGAGTGGCTCAGCCAACCTGCATTCAGCAGAAAGCGCCTTTGACTCTGATGTAACAGAAAGCAGCTCTGGTGGGGACTCTGACCTGGAAGAGGAGGAGCTGTCCAGAGTGGACATTGAGCAGCGACATGTCAAAATGTAAGTGCAGTGACCTCACACACTTTTTCATTTTTTTAAGGAGCAAAATCACCTGCACTGTACATTATAAAATCCAGTACTGACAAAATATTTGAAGCCTTCATTAAATTTTTTTTTTTTCTTAAAATCGTCTCTTAATTTTACAAATTTTCAGTCATTTTAAGGTTTTTAGTAACATTTCCCGTTGCTCATGCCTGTCATGGTGCTTGGAGCTGCTCAACTGTCAACAGAAAGCCCCTCCATTTCCAAACGCTGCAATATGCTACTCCAGCATAGCAGGTGCTAATGGCAATTATAACTGCCTACCTCAGTTGTGCTCTGGTCAAACTCCAGGGAGGGGTAGAGATACAGTTCACCCATGCAGCATGTAACCGCGTGGGAGGGATCCTGAAGAGAACACACAAGCTTGACTGGACTTGAGGGGGAAAAAAAGCTTCCTTGTCATACAATTCTGCCTCCTGAGAAGACCCAGGCTGAAGCTGAACATTCTGTTTATCTTTAGAGCAAATGATTGAGCACCAATAGAAACCGTCATAAAATTTTTAAATTTAGTTTAATTTTTTTTTGTTAAAATCTTAAGCTAACTTCAAGGCAGGAGGTAGTGGGTTCAGAGGAGGTGTGGTGTTTGTTTTTTGCATACTTCCTGTTGTAATGTCAGGTCTGTGTCAGCAGGGGCAGGGAAATGTGTTGGATGGGAAGTTCACATCAGAGTGCACGTCCATGTGTCACTGGAATCAAGAGAGGGAGGGTGCAGGATAGCAGGTGGTTTGGCAATGTTAGTGGAGTTACTGGCCTGAGTGGGATTGGGTAGATTATTAACAAAGTAGCTCTTTATTATCCTCCGCTGTGTTCACTTTAAACCTTTGACCTAAATATTATCATACCCTAACAGGAAGTGCTTATGTGCCTATACACAAACAATTCACAGAGGTTTCTGATTCTTACACTTGACATAATTTAAAAGGTGAATAAAGAGGAAATAAAACTGGAGTAAATAATTTTGACAAGTTTCAATATGGGTGGTGTTATGGGAAAGATTTGTGTTGATTATAGATTTAATGCTGTAAATGTGTATAACAAATGGGACTGTTCGTCAACAACTTCAGTTTTACATAGTGGCAAATCACAACACTTTGCTCAGGACTTAACTACAAAAATCTAGCTTTAAAGCAGTTCTAAAATCTTTTAGCAAGTGTCTTAAATTTCAATTACAAAAACTGAATTTAATATCTGATTATGTATTGAGAAAATATGAAAAAAAAATGTAATTCAGTGATGCAAGTTTCTAAAAATGTGTCTTGGAATGGAAAAAAAATGAACAATGAGTTGCTTTCTTTATTTAAAGATTTAATTAAAAAGTCAGTTTTAGAAGTCATTCCAATTCTGTTTTCCTTATGTAGATGGCTTTATTCATACGGTTTTGTTATGATCAAAAAAGCGGAAGTCTTTACACTGTTTGTCTTCTATTCTTGTCCTGGATAGATTTACATAAGATACTCTCCATAGCTTATCAATAAGTATCTAAAATTGTTGTAAAATAGCAATCAAATTTAATTATAAAATATTTTTTTAAAGTAGGTATAACTGATTAATTGATCTAAAGTTACTTGCTAGGTGAAGCTTGGCTTTTAAGTTATTTTCAACAGTTGTGTTGTCTTTCTGTATGTTTTTTTTTTTATTGCCCTCCTAGTAAGACATTTCTCATTCCGCAACCAGGTGGTAATAAAAGCATTGCATTATTTGCCAATCACCATGAAGCTGCAAAAGAACAATCTAACTTTTGCCAAAGGCTTTCAAATTAAAACTTATATCCTCCCAGGAAACAGATCAGAGAAACATTTAAAGTTAAGGAATTCTACAGCAGTAACATGTTCTGCATTATCCCTCTTTTATAAAAAGGATTTCAGTGCAAACTATAGTTTATTTCTTTGAAAATGACTTATTTTTCAGTGATTGTTTCAGTGATGACACCAATTCATTTACAGATCAAATTCATTTACAGAACAATAAGTCTATATGAACTATAGGCAGATTCAATTTTAATTACACATGTTTCAATTCTGTAAAATTTTAACTGTACATTTTTATAAATCTAAGGGGATCCTGGAATTGGCATCGGGCCATTGAATAAGCAGCTTACCCTTCTACTGAGTTAATTTAAAGTACATACTTCAGTTGGAAAAATGTTAATGCATCAACGAACAAGGCTATATGTGTCTTACCAACCAGTATTACTAGTTGGTCTTTCTTGTTTTTCATTTACTCATGCGCATGTTCAGTGGCTTGAAAGTGAAAAGCTTGGGAATCAGTTATAGCATATCGCTATAACTTTAAATATATGTGTATATGCTGCTACTAAGTTTAGCCCCAGTGAGACAAATACAGTTTTCAGAAAAGTCCAAAAAGAAGATGAATATTTCCCTAGCATACTTTCTAAACAAACATATGAGAAGGGATGTTAATAATATAAAGATTGCAGGCTTTTGCTGCCATCTATAAATGTGACCACTTGCACTTGCACTGTTTTTATTTATGTATATATATATATATGTGTGTTATATATATATAATAGAAGTGAAGTGGATCTTTTCCTTGCCGCATCTATTTGCTCAGGAGTTAATTTCTCATCGCAGCGAGCATGTCATGGTTTGTTCCTGCTTTATTTAACCATAATAACTTTCTAGTGTCCACCTTTTTATAACAGCTTTACTGTCAGGCAGTGAAAGCTTCTTAAAACATGGTCTCCATTAACATGTAGTGACTCAGTGTCAAGGCACATTTTCCACTGATTCTATTCCAGGAATTAGACGTTAGAGCGGTGAAGAGGGCTGCAGTTAGCTGTAGCGTTTAGCTATGGTTATGTGTAGCACATGTGTGCTTGTGTAAGACGCTCTTTTGTTTGGGGAGGAAGTAAAATCAGTTATTAATCAGCGACTGGACGCTGATTCTGTTTTTTTTTTTTTTTTTTTTTTTTCTTCCCCCCAGTATTGTACTGTTAATCCCGCTGAAGTCAGTTTTTCCAACCTAAAGATAATCTAACGCTGCTCACGACTAGTTAAAACTTGTTCTTTGAGACTATGGGAGTGTCACAGATTATCTGTTGTACAATACAATCTGCACTTTAATAAAAACAAAGACAAACAAAATGTACTGAGTTTCTTAACGGATCTGAGCTTTATATATGATGTAAACATTTGACGTTTTCATTTGACATGGAAGCTGTAAATATTTGAGTTTTATTGAGTGAAGTGAAAACTAAAGTTGATTTCTCTTCCTTGAACTAGTGATTCAACAGGTTGAAAACTGGTTCTCGGCGCTGTTCAGCCATGACTCTAACATATTTGTCTTCTAGGAAGTGAGGCGTGTGCTTTTCTGAGACTATTATACCACATTTTTCCCATCTAACATTTGGTCTCTGTTAACAATTACCGGCTTATAGGGGCTACACCACTAACTACTAACATTTTAATGTTTTCGTCAAGCTGCAGTCTCCTAATTCTTTTAATGTCATGTGGGTTGACAGTCATAACCTGTAATGTAATGTAACCTGCTTGTGTAACACTCACAATGTGCTTACAGTTAAAACAACAATAATAGGACCAATGCTAGGTTCGGCTACTGGAGTTGAAAATGTGTAAGTGTAATAATGACCACAGACTAGGAAAATAAATTTAACTGCCGGCTTATTATTTGTTGAAAAAGAGAAAAAACAATATTATTACAAACAGTTGACATACAATGACACAAAATCAAATTCAAAATAGTTCCCTGTTCTTCCAGAATAATTTATTTAATCCCTTTTTGAATTTTTAAACCTAATGTTAGGTATTAAAGGGACACTATTTATTTAAACCTAGGTTATAGTTCTATTTAAGTTCAAGTTAATACTGTTAATCTTTTTGGTTTTAATCTTTTAAAATCTATTTTAGTTTTTTAGTTCTTTTTAAGAAATTAAGGTTTTTTTAATCTCCTGGTTTAACTATTCCTTGTTTCTGTTAAGACCCGACAGACAATTTCACATTCCACACTAACAATGTATAATGAATGCAGTTCAAAAGAGGAAAGAAAATAAAACACAAAACAATCCAGTAAAAGACCGAATAACTGGTGCTTCAAACCAAAGTCTTTCTCTCTGATGATCCTGAAGGGTTAATCCCGTTTCTCTGAATCCGCTTTTTCTTAACAGGAAAACATGGGCAGATCATACCAGTCTGGATGATTCGAAATGTCCAGCAGAGGGCGTAGTTCCTGCTAGATGACAGTTACAGGGCTCCTGGGTTACGGCTCGCCATCTTGTTTTTCGTTAGCTGAATCCAATTCAGCAATCGGCTCGGAACTTCCCGGTCCAACTTCCAGTAGAACTTTAAAAAGGCCTGGTTTAATAACCACAAGCATAACAAAATTCTTTTAACTTTGCTCTGTGCTGAATAAAGCAATATACTCGCCAATTTAGCGGCTGAACATCGTGTGTGGAGGGAACATGCTTCACCCACAATAGCTCGTCCGTTACTTTCACGGGTTTCGAACATAGAACAACGTAAATGCGCTGCTTTAGCTTTCCGTTTCACTTAAATAAAATTGTCATACAAATAATATTCTTCTCAGAAAATAAAATACAGTTTTTTAACTCACCAAGTCCAGTTCAGTAACATAAAACACTCCGAACGCAGTCAATAAAAGAAATTGCAGAAAGCTCCTCCTCTAAAAATGAGGAAAAAGTTCCCAGAAGGCAGGTAGCCTTATTAATCAGCGACTTGCTCTTATCTTTCTTCCTTTACTCAGCACAACTCTTTAGCTTCTTCTTCTTCTGGCGCCAGAGAACGTAGCAAATCCGGTTGGCTGGAGCTAGTCACATTGGGCTACACATCAATGTGACCCTTCAGAATAAGAGACCTTTTCTCACACCTGACCGTTTTAACTGCTGACAAAATAAATCTGTTTCATACAGTTTCAAACCAAACAAAATATCATAAAATATAACATTTGCAATGTCTGTAATTATTATCTTTTTTATTATTATTTTAAACTATTTTAAAACTTATTTATTCTGTATCTAGTTCCTATTTATGCATTTTATAGCTATTTATTATGAAAAGGCTTTTATTTAGTAAAAGCTATTTTAACCTGGGTTACACCTGCTTGTTTGGCCATATTGCTTACAAGTAGTCCTGTCGGCCATGCTTGCTCTGTTGATATGCTTTCCCATATCTCAGGATTGGTGTTCACCCAACATCTGTTGCAAGCTTAAGTTGCAGGCATTTTTATTTTTCTTTGATTGGTGTCTGTTGTAAATGAGAGATCCATAATGGGCCTGAACCAGTTGGTGGGTGCTGCTACTTTCAGAAATTTATGTTAATGGCATTCTTTGCTCAAACCGCAGAATAAGTTGTCCTCATTAGATTAAGCATGTTACAAGGAGCACGGCGCGTTCTGTGTTAAGAAACGAGTGGGCACAGTTTCTTGTTTCTGAGGCAACAAAAAATGCTCATCAGAAAATATCAGATCTTACATAATGGCTTGTGGAACAATAAAAAAATCTGAATTCCTGTAATCTGATCATTAAAAAACAGATTCCTCTCTTCAGTATTTAAAAACCCCCAGATGATCTGACGATCTGGCCAATGCTGCTTGTATGATCTGCAGGGTAATTGGGACTACAGCGTGCCTTTCATGCTTATGGCTCAGCATTACTCTGCAGTCTGAGTCACTTAGCTGTGTTGTTCCTTCCCTTCATCGCTGCTGTCCATGTATGTATGGAGTCGAGCCCCTGTATAGGTTTCTGTTCCACTTGACACATCTGGATGTGTTTAGCTCGAACCAAGTTCCCCAACACAAACCCACAGGCGTTACATAACCCCTCTCTTTTATGTAATGACTGCTGCAGCTCTCCGGCTGAATTTGCCCTCTCGTTTTTCCTGCCCCACACCCTGTCCTGCTGGTTGGCCTCATCCGTAATCCCGGTTCCCGAACGGTTTCCTCCTCAAGATGACTTGAAGCAGCTGTCCTGTGAAGGTCCAGATGGAAATCCTGACATATCCATCTTGACCTGGAAAAAGACAATTTCCAGTCTTGTTAATGTTTCAGTTGAGATCATTTTTCGGCTCTGTAAACAAGTCTAAAATTAGTGACTGTAAAATAAAGAGAATAAGCTAATTTGTATTCATTTAGTTCCTTTTAGTCATTTATTTGTAATAACTAAATTGTAAATATGCCTGCCATGATAACACATTCTGATGGACGATAAGTTAGCCCAGATATTATTGTGATAAACGATGATATTTTGAGACAATTTTCAAGTAATATATTGATAATTGCATAACGCAAGTTTGCCTTCTCAAAGACTCATGTACTTTAATTTTCTACAGAACACTCCACCCTGGGCCTGGAAGACATTTTCAATATCCAAAATAAAACCCAAGTAAAAACTAAAAAGATGTATATCAAAGGATATACATAGTGTATATCCTTTGATGTGAGTTTTAAATTTGTTCTTTTTTTTTTTGTTTGTTTTTTTTAAGTTGGGCTGATCAGAGATTTTGTGGCCGATATTCATCCGCTGATTTTGTAAAGCTTCCAACTGGTGGTGCTGATTTTAGCTTCTAATTTTTAGATCTATAAATAACAGCAAATTACATTTTTACAAGTGAGAGGCCAATCAGTTAAGATTGTTTCAAAACCAAGACAAAATGATTACAATTAACCTTTGAAACCAACTTAAGGATTTTGCACCAGTGTTTAGAATCATTAGTGGATTAAACTTTCCTAACTTTCTTTGTCTTTCTTATTGAGTTAGCAGATCTCTGCCATAACTTTGAGATTCCCAAAAGGCTGCCAACATTTCCTCATCCAGTTTGTTCTGCTCTAGACTGAAGCGGAGTAAAAACTATGCAGCTTTTTCATACTACATTCTTGTTGTCTTTTGAAGTCTGTATTGTAGCACGCCTCCAAGAAAATAGTTTATTTTCTTATAGCTTCTTGCATATTTTATGCTTCCTCTGACATCATTTTTAAACAACCCAATGATATCTCAACACCAAAGATTGTTGGTGCCACAGCAACTTGGAGGAGTTTAAGCATCTTGTATTCAATTATATGTATTTTTTTATTTTTTATCTTCCTGAGAAAAGATCTCAGGCATGAGAAAACATCTCAGGCCTTCAGCTTAGTTTTTGCAAAGTTGAGATAAAAATGTAACCTTCTTCTTGCAAGCTTTGGCAAATGCATCAAACTCTTGTTAGATTGTCATGGAGCCAAAAGCAAAGCCTGCAAAAGTGACCTTCACAGTTGGTAGCACTTAAACCTTTAACAATGTGTTTGCGTCAAGCTGCAGCGAGACCCTTAAATTGATGGTTTCTATCAGTTGTCTGACGTGTTTCTTTGTACTAACAGAAGTCACTTCATGTAAAGTTAGTTTTATTATGGTGTTTCGAAATAGTTAAACACTTGAAATCACTGTAACATAGAAATGAGGTAAGAGGTCAAGGGAGAAGGTGCGTCTGCTGGTTGATAGAGCTTAAAAAAAAAAAAAACTTTAAAGCTCCACTAGAAGAATGGCGATTGTGTTCAGTGCTATTAGATGTGAGCAGAGCAGTAAACGATTTATTTTGAGGGTACCAAAACAACTGTTGTGGTCAGCGTTCCTGCAGTTTGTAATTTCATTCAGGGAAAGTTATTCTGCTGGGACATGGTTGTGTTGTAGAGATTTTTGATCTGTCAAGTAGGAAAAACAAATCTTTTGCTCATTTGTAAGACTGATGAAAGAAATTATTCAAATAAAAATGTTGGTCAAAAACTCTTTTGACACGAAGGTAAAGTTCAGTGGTCACAAGGAGAGCCGAGGAGCAGTAATATGAAAACATGAAACTGGTAAAGACTTGTTCTCCTCAGGGAAGCATTGATGGGAGTGAATTTTTACTCATAAAAGACAGCAAGGTTATAAGAGTGCCTGCTTGTTCCCCACCACCCAGCTGGACTTCTGGGACAAGAAGTTGGTGAAGTTGGAGGCTAGTACACAAAGTTACAGCTAATGGGAGGAACCCTCTGACTGACATTTAACTGATGCGGGCTGTCAAGTGTAATTTAGACAATCTACAAAAGGTATAACTATAAATGTAAGATGCCCTTGAGCTTGAACTCAAATTTGAAAAATGTTTGTGGCGAATGTTAGCTCCAGTCTGAGAGGAGCTAAACCTTCATGGTTATCTCTGGATATCTGCATATTTAATCCATCTATATGCAACTGAAAACACTCTCTGAATTATACTGATGCATCTTTTGTTTTCGAAGCACATTTGCAAAGTGCATGAATACCGGAGACTGATCCAGATCTTCTTTTCTCATGGAGAGATTTCTGTTGCACTGATCTGAGTAATCAAAATGATTCTCATTCTGATGTTTGAATTTACTCACAATACAAGGCTGGAAACTTTCTTCACCCAGCTTAGACGTTGAAGTAGAGCTGCATCTAAAAATTAAGCTAGTAATTATTAGATGGAAATGAAATGGAGTGGGTCTCCTCTCTTCTCTACTGCAGTCAGACTGGCTGTCTGCAAGTGCTCTCTGCAGTGTATCTGCAGTTCTATTGGTGTTTTCTCATTTTGTCTCCAATAAACCAGAGATTGTTGGATAGATTTGTCACTTGCCACTTTTTTTGATAAAAAGTTGCTGGAGGGTCTGAAAAGTTGCTAAACACAGTGATGTCGTCACTAAGTTGGTAACAGTGCTCCCACTCTAAGCTGATGATATGCTCTGCTTTACGGCAGCCACTGCTGCAAAGTGCTGTGCACTTTCGAGGTGGTCTGACTCTGTACCACCTCATAACTGTAGATACTGTTAATATTGTTTTGTTTAGAGTAAATATAAATGTATATTTGATCACTGACTAGGATGTGATGTTTGATTCTGATCCAGTGTGAAACTACGTGATCAGGCTGAATTTCAGGTCACATGATCGGATCAGGACAGCCTTAATTTTTAATGCCTAAAATGAAATATACTTGATCATTTGTAGCAAAGAATGCATCTGCATCTAAAAAAACCAAAAACTTCTGACATACAAAATCTGAAAAGTGAACTCCTTCTTGCTTGACTTAACATCAATATGTTTTTTTTTTGTTTTTTTTGTGCTGCATAAAGGGTTGTGTGTAGAACATATTTACAAAGGTTTTTTTTCTACCTTAAGATACAATAACCTTAAAGCCAATGTAGTCTTGGCTTATTGCCATAAATGTGTTACTCTTTTACCAATTGACTTGGTAAAAGAGTATATGATCCTATACTCTCCAGTTATCGATTAATTGATGCCTAAATTATTTGGCAATTATTTTAATATTCAAGTCATCAGTGTTAATTAGAATAAATGTTTCAACTCTACATTAAAGTAGTTAAAATAGCAGGGAGAGACTGAAGGCTTTTCAAATCCTAATACATCAGACAAACTTAACTGATGACTGTCAAATAAATGTTCTATTTGAAAATTCGGCTTTACTTTTATAACGAAGCGTAAATAAATGCTAACTGTCTCATGATGCATGACGAGGCACAGAGCGGTATGTGATTCTGTATTGACACAAAGCAAATTTACTTTTAACACATAACCAAAGCAATAATAATCCCATTATTACTGTTGCTGGGGGAAAAACAGCTTTAAATATTGCGGTTACAATAGCGTTATAACAGCTATGTTTTATAGTCCTAAGGAAAAATATAAAATAATGTTCTGTGTAGTTTACTGGTAGAGCTTTAGTGTTCATTTGCAAAATACTGGATATTTTGGCCATTCGGCTTTTTATAAATCAACACTGAGGGTACAGAAAGCTGATATTACTGGTTTAATTAGCCAGGCTGTTTGATAGCCAACCTGCAGTCAGCTGCTTACCAGATGTACTCCTCTTAGCTTGCAAAGTGTTGTTTTAAAACAGTGTTGCCTTCAAAATAGTGTTGGGTGGCACTTCATTAGTTACCACAAAATGACTGTTTGCTTTTTCTTGACTATAATGTTTTCCAAAAAAGCCACATTTATCTGTCTTAATCTGCCTTACTCTGTTTTAGTCAGAGAACTTCAGTTCTTTCTCTAGATCTAAAAACTCTTGCCTTTAAAAACCATTGTATGACATATCTGGATGTTGCCAATAACTTTACATGTCCAAGTACATACTTTGAAAGGAATACCAAAATACAGTGATCTGTCTTTGTCGTACTTTAGCTGACATCGGAAAGTTCTTTTTTTACTCTTACTGACAAAGTTTCAATGCGGGAATACTTTGAAACTTCACTCTTTGGGTATATATTTTGAACGGCTCAGTTATTTTGTTTTTAATTCAACAATGAATGAAACCAGTTGTAATACTTCACACATGCAACAACATGTAATGTTTGCAACATGTTGT
This sequence comes from Poeciliopsis retropinna, assembly GCA_010277075.1. Taxonomy (NCBI): domain Eukaryota; kingdom Metazoa; phylum Chordata; class Actinopteri; order Cyprinodontiformes; family Poeciliidae; genus Poeciliopsis; species Poeciliopsis retropinna. The sequence goes on from VMRM01000023.1 coordinate 4,195,884, forward strand.
TTTAGATAATGTTGCTCTGAATCTTGGCTTGTAAAGACTTGTCAGTTGATCCGACACTTTTCCTTGCATAGCAACATACCATCATTTGTGTTTTTTCTCTGATGTCAAAAACTGCAAAAAACTTAGAGGTACATCTACCTCTAAGTTTGAAAAACTTAATATTGCACAAAAAAGGTCAATATATTTTTTTCCACTCATTTCAGTAAGTTTAGCTCATATATAGATTTATTACACACAAAGTGGAATATTTCAAAATTCTTTTTCTTTTAATTTTGATTGTCTTACAGATCATGGAAACCCAGAATTCAAAGTCTCAGAAAAATAGAATATTGTAAAAAGGCAGTAAATATTGGTGCCACACCCAAATATTCAGGGATTCATGGGCCTCTAAATGATCTTTGTATGGGTTAGTAGACCGCACAATCTGGGGAAAACTGCTGACTTGACAGATATCCAGAAAACTGTCATTGACACCTTCCACAAGCCATTTTGAAGAAGCTGGTTGTCCATGGTGTTGAATCCAAGCATATTAATTGGAAGTTGATTGGAAGGAAAAATTGTGGTAAGAGAATGTGCATCGGCTATAATCGCACACTTGAGAGGATTGTCTGGCTCTTTCCAGACAGTCCTCTGGAAAGAGGGTTGTCTAGAACTACGCACAAATGAAGCCTTCACCTGGGACACAATTGTTGCCTCGTATCAAGTCATTCCTAAATCAGAGACTGCACTCTTGCTTTGTGGTTCAAGGTAATATTTTATTTGGAAATCTGTGGAGGTGCAGAATCCTGACATTTCCACGGTCAGTGATTGGTTTTATTCTATGTACGGTGATTCTGAGTTTTGGTTTCTGAAATAAACAAAACATTTTTGATATTCAGGCCTTTTGAGATGCCCCTGTGTACTTATGTATTCTGTGTATATTTGCTCTATGTTGTGGTTATACAGTGAAAATCGATCAGGGAAACAGTTTTAGGGCTAATGCATAAAGAAGTGATTCCTTCATGGGAAAACCGAACCTTTCCGTCTTGAAACTTCTCACGGATTGATGATTTGTGGATTATCAGTGATGTTTCTGTGGGCAGCTGTCACTCAGGAGCCCTGCTGGGTTTTGGCTCAGATTTGGACCACGTTTTTCAGGATCAGTATAACGTACTGGTTCCCAGTGACGAACCACATGTGTGCTGCATCCAGAGAAGCGCCACGCTGCAGAATGTGCTGACAGCCAGGAAACGGCAGCTGTAGAAACTGCCGTTGGTGCTTTGTGTGCTGAAGCTGGGGGAGGAGAGCACATCCCGGTTAGAGTGGTGGTGGGGGTGTTGAGCAGTTCCTCCTCTTCCTCATTCTTCTCTGCGCCTCTGATTGAGGTGATTGGATGTGTGATGTCCTACAAGTGTTCATATTTGACTACATTCAAATCCAGACTCTGTGTTCCTTCCACTTTCATCCGTTTCACTGAGACGACTAGTCACTCAGGTCTACTGTTTTACTAAAACTCTATGCCTTTTCAGCATTAACTTTGTATTTTTGTCTTTTTGGGAAATAAATTATTCAACAGCAGTTATAGTTGATAAAGTTGTAAACAATTGTGTACATCTTGTGGTCTGATTTGAAAGTTAAAATTTAAAAGCAGAAATCAAAACTTAGTAAAAAATGGAAAAATCCAACCTAAAAATATTTGTCTGACATTCATATTTCACTTCTAGACCATTTGCCAGTACTGTGTGTGTGTGTGTGTGTGTAAAAGAACAAAGACAATACATTAAAGTAGTTAAAATAGCATATGTTAAAATAGATATGAAGCCTGAACAGAAGCAATAAAACTGTCCATCATCTATGGTTATCTACTGAAATAGGTTTAGAATCCCACCAATCTAAATATTTTTTCCAGGTAATTTTTCCTAAAACTTAGAAAGTATATCTTACGAACAAAGATGATTCCTTTAAGCATGAATTTAATTCAGTGACGTTTCCAGTTTTTATTTTTGACAAACATTATGTGCACAACAGTCAAAATGATTAAATGATTGTCTAGCATGTTTGAGTTTCTGTGTTTAAACACGGACTCCTGCTTAAATTAGTGAGAAAATAAGATATTTTATTCTAAACATTCTGTAGATTCTCATTAATTGCACCTTGACAGTAACAGGTTGGCCCTAAACCTCCTGGGCCTAAATATAACAAACTGTCCCTTAAGATTTAGGTCCATATTTGACATGATAGCTTATCACAGTTGCTGAAGGTTTGTCAGCTGCACAATGAAGTGAATCTCATGTTTCATTACGTCTCTAAGGTGCTCTATCTGTACGAGATCTGGTGACTGGAAGCCATTGTAGAACACTAAACTCATTGTAGCGTTCAAGAAACCAGTCCATGCCACTAAACGTTGCTAAAAAGGATATTGCAGTTGAACTGTAGACTCATCGTACCAAGCAATGTTTCTTCCAATCTGTTGTCAGATTATGGTAAACCCGTGTGAACCTTAGCTCTGGCGTTCCTGTTCTTTTGTTGTAGCTAGTTTGCTTCAAAGTTTGCCTGCAGTCTTATAAGTTGCTGCTTCCACATGCATTTGTTGTAATGAGTAGATGTTTGAACTACTGATACCCATCTGCCAGATGAAAGGAGTGAGAAAAAAAAGAAGAAACATTTTCAAAGAAAAAATGCTAAGTGAGTTCAGTCCTTTACCACCTCATCACCACAACTCATGCTGAGTCTGTTACCATTTGGCGAGATGTTTGTTCTCTCTATAGTTTTCTGTTTAACTTCTTAGCAGCTGGTCAGATTTAATAGACAAGTGGGATGTAGGTGAGGGTCTGCTTACATATAAGTTTGTGGTCAGCCTGCTAATGAGCTTCCACAGATAAATTTTTGTTTCTTTTTTATTATTACGTTTTTTAATGTTTGGTCTTAGTCTAGACTTGGTTTTGGTGGGTTTGACTAAAACTCTGCCAAATGCATTAAGTTGCTACCATACAATTTGATGGGTTTCTATTTGTGTTCACAAGTAAATGTAGCTTATATAGTGGCCAATAAGTGTTCATAGTTTTAGTATATTTGTATTGGATGTATAAACTTGTTATACACAATGTAGAAAGACCAATACAAGGTTTCCCCCAGAAAATTTGCTAAGCCTAGTAGTTGGGTGCTCAGGCAGTGATTCATCAGCGAGCCGTTTTTGAGTTAAAAATGTTTAAAGTTGACAGGAAATTTGAAAATATCACTTGATAATTATATAAGATTTGTGATTAATATCTGAACACCAAGTATAAAGTCTTAAAAAATGAAAAAAGCAAAGTTTTTAAAAACTTAAATAAATAAGCAATGCTTACCCTGGGGGGGAGGGCACAAATAAAGCCCACCAGGCTTATAACACACTGGGAAAAACCCAGTGTATTAATAACTGTTGCCCGATGGTCAAGTATGTTTGCAATCATAACTTTTTAACTAAACCCTGACCTTTTAGCAAAAAATATGTTTAACATTCCAAGCGAATTCAAATTCTTCATCTATATATTTCTTATTATAAAAATACATTTAGCTGTCAATGTTAGATATTTGCCACTTTAGATTAAGAATGGCCAATGTCCTTTGACTATTTTGTCATTTTTCATCCTCACCAGTAACAGTACTGAGTTGTTTCCCAAATCATTTCAGTGCTTCTCAGGTCAGATACAGAAATCTCAATTAGCTTTTTAGCTTTATGCAGAATTTCCTGACTTGGATTGTGATGGTTTCTTGTGGTGACCCTGGCTTTCACCAAACACAAACATGCTAACCTATTTTAAGGTTAACTGATGAAAACTTTGATGATGGTGAATAAATTAAACAAAATTTCAAGTAGTAATGTGCAACAATATCATAAATAATCCTGCTTTAATCAGCGATTGTCAGGGATTTTGGTCCAACGTGTGAAATAAATCATGTCTTTGACCCTCTGACTGTTGATGACAACCCTGGTTTCTTTATAGGCAGGTCAATGCTGCTTTCTGTTCTCTCTTCAGAAGTTTAGGCTCACATTATTCTGTTTGAGTATGGATGTCTGTGATCATTTTCCAGTCCCCCCCCTCAGGGACTTTGCACCTGGCTCATTCTCCCTCTGTTGCCTCAGATGTCCACCCAG